>CAXKVI010000004.1:55501393-56101393 GCA_964058755.1 Campiglossa producta | reverse complement strand
TTGTTTTTATTTTCATTGGATATCTTTCATTTGCCGGCAGAAGCAATTTTGATACAAAAAAAAATAAATTCTCAAGCTTAATAATTCCGATAGAAAGTGTGGAACTTTTTTTTGGCACTCTAATGTTCTCGTATATTTTTGGTAATACATCAAAACTCTCTATGTAAGGTTTGTAATTCTTGATTTCTTTCGAAAATTAGGTGTATTTTAATGTACTTTTACTTTTTTTGCCCCACGAATCAATCTTTCAACTATCTTTTTTCAAACGGCGACGTAGAATAAGAGAAAGATGCCTCCATTGTGCACTTAAACCTGAAAGAATAATATTGACATAGAACGTTTTGCAGTATGAAAAAAAATGTCAAACTTTTTTATCCACATACATACAAATTTTGCTACAAACATACATACCTTTTTCAAAATTTCATTTTTGTATATCTACATACCTACACAAATATTCTGTGCTCCTGTGACATTTTTTTTTAAATTTCAAAGAAATGAAGCAAATAAATTGGCGAAAATGGCAGATACCAATTAAACCTGCATGCGAATTACAGTAGAAATTTGCCGCCTTATTACCCGGGTAAAACCCGGTTAAAAACTGGGAACCCGATTTAATCGTTAGTATTCGATTAGTAACAGCTAGTCGACTAGCTGAAATCGAATATCTGCTTTTAGATTTTCAAACAGCACAAAAGTTGGTAATCGACTATTCGACTAATCGACTAGTCGAGTAATCGATTAGAATCAAGAGCTCTACTGTTTCAATCAAATTTTGAAATAAGTTCGTGTAATGTGTTATTTGCATCGTGTTTTTGCTATGCTTAAGTCAAAATTTGTATGAACAAGTAAGTAAGTCTAAGTTCGGGTAAACCGAACACTAAATACCCAGCGGTGCTAAATTTCATCATTTTTATATAATCAGTTTTAAAGTTATGACCAGTCGAATTTTCAAAAATGGGTTCATGTTGGGCTTCCTCACCATGTACACGGTGAGCTTAAACAACTAACTATAAAAAATCAAAACACCAAGATATTATTTCATGGTTGTATTCTTGGACATATTAGAAGACGGGTTGTGCGCTGGGTTTGGGACCCGCCACGTAAAAACTTTATTCCAATGAAAAGCAAAGAAAATCCTCGGATGAGAACCCCCTTTAATGTTGACGACCCGGCAAAACGAAATAAGGACTACGAGAAGGATATTAGGGCATGCACCTGGAATGTCCGGACCCTTTCAAGGGATGGTACCGCTGCCCGACTGGTTGATGTCCTCGTGAACGCAAAGGCTGACATCACCGCCCTGCAGGAAATGCGATGGACGGGACAAGGTAAGACGACCATCGGACCTTGTGACGTATAGTACAGTGGCCAGACACGCGGTGTAGGATTCGTGGTGGGAAAGAGACTTCGCCGCCAAGTACTAGCGTTCACTTCTGTGGACGAGCGTCTCGCTGCGTTCCGCATCAAGGCGAGGTTTTTCAACATAACATTTATCTGCGCCTATGCGCCGACTGAGGAGACGGACGACGTAGAGAAGGACTCCTTCTACGAAAAACTTGAACAAACATATGATCGCTGCCCCCAGCATGATATCAAAGTCGTGCTCGGCGACTTTAATGCCAAGGTGGGCAAGGAAGGAGTCTTTGGTCTTACAGTTGGAAAATTTAGTCTCCACGATATAACATCACCCAACGGCACTAGGTTGATTGACTTCGCCGCTGCTCGCAATATGGTCATCAGTAGTACTAGGTTCCAGCATAAACGAATACACCAAGCAACCTGGCTGTCCCCTGATCAAAGAACTAGAAACCAGATTGATCATGTCTTGATTGACGGCAGACATAGCTCCACCGTTCTGGACGTGCGTACACTGCGTGGTCCCAATATTGACTCTGACCATTATCTTGTCGCAGCCAAGATACGCACACGCCTCTGTGCAACGAAGGACGTTGCCTACAAGGAGACGTTGAGAACGGGCGCAACCCGCAGTGTATGGCAACAATATCGTGAGGCAAAGAAGGAAGAGAGACGCCTTTTCAGAAAAAAGAAAAGTGAGACCGAAAGGCGTGAGTGTGAGGAGCTTGAGATGCTGGCTGACAGGAATGATGCCCGAAAATTCTATGAAAAGATCCGGCGGATGACGGAAGGTTTTAAGACCGGGGCAAGCTCCTGGAAGGACAATAATGGCGACCTGGTAACCGACGTACAAAGTGTACTTAAATTATGGAGGGAGCACTTCTCCTCACTGCTAAATTGCGAGGGAGACGTCGAACCCGATACCCCAATCCCTGACGATGGAAAAGTCGCCCCACCACCTGACTATGATGAAGTGAGGATAGCTATATCCCGGCTAAAAAACAACAAAGCGCCTGGAAAAGACGGACTACCCGCCGAGCTGTTCAAACACGGAGGCGAAGAGCTGGTAAAAAGCATGCATCAGCTCTTATGCATAATATGGTCAGACGAATGCATGCCTCCGGATTGGAATTTAAGTGTGCTTTGCCCAATCCACAAGAAAGGCGATCCCGCTAACCGCACCAACTACCGCGGAATCAGTCTTCTTAATATCGCATATAAGGTTATTTCTAGCGTGTTGTGTGAAAGGCTGAAGCCCATCGTAGACAAACTGATTGGACCTTATCAGTGTGGCTTTAGACCTGGTAAGTCTACCATCGACCAGATTTTCACGATACGCCAAATCCTGGAGAAGAACCATGAGAAAAGAATCGACACACACCATCTCTTTGTCGATTTCAAAGCCGCTTTTGACAGCGCAAAAAGGAGTTGCCTGTATGCTGAATTTGGCTTCCCTGCAAAGCTTATACGGCTTTGCCAAATGACGTTGAGCAATACCAACAGCTCCGTCATAATCGGGAACGACCTCTCTGAGCCATTTGAAACCAAACGAGGCTTCAGACAGGGCGACTCCCTTTCGTGCGATTTCTTCAATCTGATGCTGGAGAAGATAATTCGAGCAGCAGAGCTAAACCGCAATGGTACAATCTTTTACAAGAGCGTGCAATTGCTGGCGTATGCCGATGATATTGATATCATTGGCCTTAACAACCGCGCCGTAAGCGCTGCCTTCCCTGGACTGGATAAGGAAGCGAAAAAAGTGGTTCTTGCCGTGAATGAGGACAAGACGAAGTATTTGTTGTCATCAAAGAAAGAATCGGCGCACCTGCGCCTTGGCAGCCATGTCACTATTGATAGTTACAAATTTGAAACTGTGAGTGATTTCGTCTATTTGGGAACCAGTATCAACACCGAAAATAATATCAGTCTAGAAATCCAGCGAAGAATCACTCTTGCCAACAAGTGCTACTTTGGACTGAGTAGGCAATTGAGAAGTAAAGTCCTCTCTCGAAGAACAAAGATCACGCTCTATAAGTCTCTCATCATACCTGTCCTGATGTATGGCTCAGATTCATGGACAATGTCAAGAGAAGATGAGATGGACCTTGGAGTATTTGACAGAAAAGTTCTCCGGAAGATTTATGGTCCTTCCCGTGATGCCAACGGCGAGTATCGAAGGAAATTTAACGATGAACTGTACGAGCTCTGATCTGACCATAGTCCAGCGAATGAAAGCCCTAAGACTCCGCTGGCCATGTTATGCGAATGGACAAAGAAGCTCCAGCACAGAAGGTTTTCCTATCGTCGCCTGAATTCGGCATCAGAGGAAGGGGGAGGCCTCGACTGAGATGGAAACAACAGGTGGAGGATGACTTGAACTCCCTTGGGGTTTCCAATTGGCGTCAGTTATCGCTAAAAAGGATTGACTGGCGTGCTTTGATATGCAACGGCCAATATCGCTTAGGCGGTTAAGCGCCATTAAATGATGATGATGATTCTGAGCAAAAACTGGAATAATCCATCGGACACATTTTGAGATTTGTAGGATTCTTCTTTCCGTGGGTGCCCGTGTTCCATGTTTAAACGGGTTTCTCTATGGTTGTCACACGTCCCCACATTCGGGGATTTGTCCCCGCGTCCCCGCTTATACTCTAAATGCCCCCGCTTTTACGATTTACGAGCACTCATGTAATGCTCAATTGATTGGGATCGGATTGATTGGGATCGGATGTTCCGCACATATTATACATAATTCGGCCCATCATGGATTGGAGCAGTTTGTTCTATTTGATATCAATTGTGTTGTGTACAAATTGTACGAATACTTCTCTATTTACACTGTTCGAACAACGGAATTGTAATCCTTTTGCGAATTCGCTGAGACAGATTAAAAAAATCTGCTCAATCATTGTAAAACGCGCTCGTTAAGCCTTTTCCCTGCAGTCGAGAGGATTTTGAAAATGTTTGAGGCCTTGAAATCTTATTTTTTATCTCAAACTAAACCACCTGCAATGATTGAGCGTTTTTTTAATAATGACCTAGCGAAAGTTACCTATTATTTGTCCATTGATTTATGGCTTTGTTCCATTCAAAAATCGCTTCTAGTGAAAAAAAGACAATAGCATCAGGGACCGTAACTGTTATAAGTTTAATTATAGAACTCGACATTTGATCATTATTTTCTGATTTTTTTCAAAATCAACAATAATCGTTACACTCAGGTTTTATTTTTTTGATTAAGCGTAATGATCGCTTTTTGAGTTTTATTTTTTTGATCAAACGTAAAACTTATTTCTTGAGTTTTATTTTTTTAAGAGAAAATAAAACTTACCCTTGAGTTTTGTATTTTTGCTCGACAGTAAACGTTATTCTTTGAGTGATATTTTATCGTTCGAGGATAAAAATTAAGCTCCGAGTTTTAAGTTTTTTCGCGGATCGAAAAACTCCAAAGGCCCGCTGCACCTTTTTGGCAAGTATTTGGTCATAATTATTGGTTGGTATAATGTCGTCAACATATATACTTAATTAATTATTTAAACATAATTTAAGCCACATACGTATATATATCTAGTCATTTTTACGATTATATCGTAACGACCAAAAAGCAAATTTTACAGGAGGCGGTTTTTTGTTTGTTTTTTCTTTAACCTTTCAATGTTTGGCAAAAATTTAAATACATAACACAATATTTAAATGCTACTTTTATTAAGACCTAAAAGTTTGCCTTAATTTCTTAGTTTTTAAGGGTATAATGGCACTTACGATACTTTTGCAGTCATGTTGTGTGGAAATAGAAAAAAAATTTGGCGCTTACGATACTTTTTGTATACGTTGCGACATATAGATATTTTCCAAGCTTAAGTTATGAAAATGAAACGCTGCAGTAATATAGGTTTGACACTTACATGGGCTTACATGCTAAAACCCCTGGGTTCGAATCCCACTCACGCAGCACTATAGCAAAAACCCACATCACTCGTCATAATGTGGACCGGGGCTAATCTTGAATTAATTTGTACGATATGGGTATCAAATGAAAGAAGCTGATGGATCTCCTAAACCAATATAAATTTTTTTTCAAAGTAAATTTTCGTATAATTTTTTAGACTTTTTCCAAGCAACCTTTACATAGTCTGAAAGCTGAAGCTTCCAACTTTCCAACAAAAAACCCTGCGAGATAATAATTTATCTATAAGGAGTGGGGTTTTCTGGCCGATATATGGGTTAATTTCTTCTAGGATAGGTACCCTTATTTTCTGACAAATATTGAGTGGCTACTTAAAACAGTAAAGACGATACAAAAATACGTATTTTCAGTACCGGGTTTTTAATACCAGGTACTCGCTATGTGATTTAATATTTATATTTAAACAAACTACTATCTTTTTCCTTTAAAATGCTATATCGAATGTAAAGATATCTCTAATGGAAACATTTTTACAGCTAAAATAGGGTAGGCCTAAAAATTACGTTTTTCAAACTTTGAAACTTGACCAGCCCGAAACCAGTGGTTACAAAAAATAAATGTGTGTCAATATGTTCCTTTATGACCCTAAAGAAGTGTCCCTCAAAATTTTAGCGAAATCCGAGACTAGTCAGCAACGATATTTGCTAATATTAGACGTTTTCATATGGATTGACTCGGGTATCAAATAAAAGGTATTGATGAGAGATTTAACAGGGAGTCATTTTAAGGTTTTAACAGGGGGTCGTGTAGGGTGAAAAGGGGCGTGCCACCTCTCAATAAAATGGAATTTTTCATGGTATATATCTCTGGAAGAATTCATCCTACATGACTGAAATTCGGTAGGAAGTTATACGCAAGAGGGACGATAAGGGAAAAGTAGATGGAACCCACGGGTATAAGCTAGTTGATTTACGCCAATTTCCGACCACTTATGTGGGGCAAGACAATCAATATTTATTTTAATTTAATACCATATGTGTATCCCACGGAGTGATATGTGTAAATTAATTTTTCAGTAGCACAAAGTTAGTACTTCCTATAAAATCAGCAAAAATGTACTTAAGGTTACAAGTATGTTTCACAAGTATGCACCGAAAATATCAAATTGTAAAGCAATTGGCATTCATATCTTGACTTTTATATCCAACACTATTAACACCATGAAAAATCCAAAACCAATTGTTTAAAATATATCTTATATTAATTTGATACTCGCTTTTTAGTGAAAAGATTTTGGTCCATGCCGTTAACCACTACAGACATCTTGAGATCTTTAAATTCTCAAGTAGTCAATGCTTGTACCACTAGCTCTTTCAATCGTGGCAAATATCTAGAAAAATCCAGCTTAAACTACAGAAAATGCAGCATCTCTCTATTTTTCACTGTACTCATACACTAGATACGATAAAATTGCGTTCACGCAAAAGTATAAACAAACGATACGATAAAATTATTTTTCTCAGAAACGGTACATAGTTGACCTCTATAAGTTGGTGGGTAGTTGTAACGAGTATTCACAAGCTATAATAAAAAAAAATTTCGATAACTTGGCTGTTAAGATACAATCGCAAATATAGCTCGATATGTATGTTGGCATGTACGTTGTAAAGGGACATGAAATTAGTATACTATATGTACGTTGGTTCACAGTCCAAATCGTCCACCATGAAAATTGCAAATTTTCTAGCCGACCATGCGCGTCATCTTCCATATGTACAAATTTATAAGCGCCTTTCATGGTGGACAAATAGCAACGTGAGCCACTGTATGTAAATCTTAGGTCTCATATTGTAAGAACATTCCTCAAATGAAAAAAATTACTGAGGTGCGAAAATCAACAGTTACCTTTTCACTGACCGAGATCTGACGATATCACCGACTAAATCTATGGCGACTGTTTGCATTCGTCATTGTCTATGGTGATGTAAGTAAGTTCGAAATCAAAACTTAAAATTGAATTATTTACCATAGTGTAAATGTATCATTATTTATAATACTAAGTATTTTTCTGGAATGCAACCCTGTATTAAAGCAACGCCAATATAAATAACTGTTTTTTAGAATAAGTATATGTAAGAAAGAATATGGAAATAAAAATGTGAGTTTGAATTCAGTCATCAACCAACAGTTAACCAGTGAAGTTTTTTAGTTTCAAGATCATACAGTCCATTTGTGAATTTACAGACTTTTGAATAGACATTTTTTGGTCTTCGAACCGAATTGTTAGTTGTGAACTCAATTTATTAATAGTGCAAGTTAATAAAAACTTTCGTGTGTACATTAAACTAATATGAAAAAGTGATGCGTTTTTCAATATCCTCAGTGCAAAAAATTGTGAAAAAGTTGTACACGCAGTTAGACAAGTAAATGCGTGCATAATTAATACGTTTTAACCTACAAGCACAGTCAATTTGGTGCATTTCCATTTAAAATACAAGATTTGTGTACATGTTTAATAAGTTAAAAGTTTCACATACATACATTCGCACATAGAATCATTTTCTACGCACAATTTTAGCGCATGCACATATAAACGTACATACATATGTATATAAAAGTGCACCATACGCTTCAACAAGTGATCCGTTTTCTATGCACAAAGCAAAATATATAAGCGCAAATCGAAAAATATACATATGTAACTACATATGCACCTAAGTGAACATATATACATACATAGTTGTATACGCAGCCAAGAGAATTTGAAATCATCAGATCTAAAAGAGCAATGAAATTCAGTGAAGTGTCCAGTGACCATAACCTCAAAAATCAAAGGAGCACCAGGAGATTGAGGTAATGCAGTTAGAAGTCCCAGTAAAGAAGGCAATGCAGTTCGAAGCAGCAGTTAAGTTGAAATCATGGTAATACAATTGAGTATCATACAAGGTAATGCAGTGTCGATTTTCATGTATGCAGTGAAGCAGAATAAAGGTAATGTAGTGCAAAGATCCATTTTAATTTAAATCTTGTACAATCAAACAGTTTAAAGCTTTGATTTTCAAATACAGTTGTTTCAAATTGTTTAATGCAGTGATGCTAAAAAGTGACATTTAAATCTTGTACAAACAGTCTTAGAAACTTTTATTTCCAAATACAGTAACGTTAAATTTTTTAATAGTTCTAACAATATCAATGTGAATCAAAATACAACATAACATTAAATGTAAAATTTCAGTTAGATCAGTTTGAAAAAGCTTTCTGTAAACTCTATGTAAATTGTATTTCATTAGTTTTCAAACTGTTTTTATGTAAAAGGCAGGGCTGCACAACGATATAAATGAAATAAATTCGTTTTGTTAATTATCAAAAAAAAATATCAAAAAAATATTTCGTTTCAATAATTATCAGAAAAAAATTTTTTTCGTTGATGATCAAATCAAAAATTATCAAAAACTAACAAAAAATTTTTTTTTCGTTAACGTCAATTCAGTTTGCTCAGATATGTACACTAGGCTTGGTCGGAAAATAATAAGTTAAGGAATACAAAAAATGTCTTGGTAGTTACTAAGTACTAAATGAAATTGGAAGTCGGCACTCAGGGCTGTACCTCGTTTCCGTAAAAAAATCTACAAAATTATCGATTTTAATGTCGTCACACTCGACTCGATCGAAATTGAAAAAAAAATTGTCACTACCAAGTGAGAAAATATATAAATCGACAAAATTACATTTTTTTACAGGAACAAAAAAATAAGTGTGACGTCAATATGACGCCAAATCGACTATTTCAGTCGAGACGTTCTCTCGAAATGAGTTACAGAAACGCAGTACTGATCTGTAATTATTCATAAAATATTTTAAGGTCGAAAGCGCTCTAACTAATGACGGCGATATACCAACAGATTATCATAACCTCTAACGAGATTTTTGCCGAGCATTTTTTTTTGGATCGAAATGAGTTACAGAAACGCAGTACTGATCTGAAATACACCCGGAGAGTTTGCCAAACTACTGCGGGGGGGTGACCCCGTTTAGAAAATTTAATTTCTAAATAATTTTTGATGTTGGTTTTTGCCGGGCATTGATATGACACGACTTGGTGTAGTAGGCCGAGCACTTAACCGCTATAGCGCTCTACGAGTACATTTATAGGGTCGTGGAGTATTTGGTATAATTGATATATGAGCCTCTTGAAGCACAAGTGGCGTTAGTCCAGTTTTGGGTTTATGGCAACTGCTAGCTCCCATAGAAACAGAATAAATAGCAGAACTAGTTTGAGAAATCAAGGGTACCCCCTATAAGTTGAAACACAAAACCTTTAATATCTCAGTTCAATAAAAGGTAGAATTACGCCATTTGCGCTTTAAGCCCGGTAAATTTATGTTTAATTTAAAAGTTCCATAGAAATTTTAACTATTTTTTTTTTTGCATCATCATTGAATACGTCAGTTTTACCAGTGGTTAGATAAAAAAAAAAAAAACTAATGGCGGCGATATACCAACAGGTTATCATAACCTCTAACGAGATTTTTAGCCGAGCTTCTCTTTTCAACTTGTGGTGTGTTGCTTTTTGAGTTTTTCCTACAAGTTGGCGGGACCTACAGTTTTTTGCCGACTCCGAACGGCACTTGCAAAGCAAATGAACTTTTTGCTGAGAAGCTTCTCATGGCAGAAATACACCCGGAGAGTTTGCCAAACTACTGCCGAGGGGCGACCCCGTTTAGAAAAATTCTTTTTCTAAATAATTTTTGATGTTACTTTTGCCGGGCATCGAACCGCCACGACTTGGTGTAGAAGGCCACTTAACACTTAACCGCTACACCACGGCGGCCGCCAACTTACCAGTGGTTAGATCTAATCTAATCTTGGCTTGCGTCATAATGACGCTTAACCGCCTAGGCGATTTTGGCCGTTTCGAATCAAAGCACGCCAGTCATTCCTTTTTAGCGATAACTGACGCCAATTGGAAACCCCAAGGGAGTACAAGTCATCCTCCACCTGTTGTTTCCATCTCAGTCGAGGCCTCCCCCTTCCTGTGCTGCCGGATTCGGGTGTCGATAGTAAAACTTTCTGTGCTGGAGCTTCTTTTTCCATTCGCATAACATGACCCAGCCGGCGGAGCCTTTGGGCTTTAATCCGCTGAACTATGGTCAGGTCTGCGTAAAGCTCGTACAGCTCATCGTTGAATTTCCTTAGATACTCGCCGTTAGCATCTCGGGAGGACCATAAATCTTCCGGAGAACTTTTCTCTCAAATACTCCAAGGGCCATCTCATCTTCTCTGGATACTGTCTATGATTCCGAGCCGTACATCAGGACTGGTATGATGAGAGACTTATAGAGCGTGATCTTTGTTTTTCGAGAGAGGACTTTACTTCTCAATTGCCTACTCAGTCCAAAGTAGCACTTGTTGGCAAGAGTGATTCTCCGTTGGATTTCTAGACTGATATTATTTTCGGTGTTAATGCTGGTTCCCAAATAGACGAAATCTCTCACCGTTTCAAACTTGTAGCCATCAACGGTGACTTGGCTGCCAAGGCGCAGGTGCGCCGATTCTTTCTTTGATGACAGTAGGTACTGCGTCTTGTCCTCGTTCACCGCAAGACCCACTTTTTCGCTTCTTTATCCAGCCCAGAGAAGGCAGCGCTTACGGCGCGGTTGTTAAGGCCAATGATATCAATATCATCGGCATACGCCAGCAATTGTACGCTCTTGTAGAAGATTGTGCCATTGCGGTTTAGCTCTGCTGCTCGAATTATCTTCTCCAGCATCAGGTTGAAGAAATCGCACGAAAGGGAGTCGCCCTGTCTGAAGCCTCGTTTGGTTTCAAATGGCTCAGAGAGGTCCTTCCCGATTCTGACGAAGCTGTTGGTAGTGCTCAGCGTCATTTGGCAAAGCCGTATAAGCTTTGCAGGGAAGTCAAACTCAGACATGGCGGTATACAGGCAACTCCTTTTTGCGCTGTCAAAAGCGGCTTTAAAATCGACAAAGAGGTGGTGTGTATCGATTCTTTTATCATGGGTCTTCTCCAGGATTTGGCGTATCGTGAAAATCTGGTCGATGGTAGACTTACCAGGTCTAAAGCCACACTGATAAGGTCCAATCAGTTTGTCCACGATGGGCTTCAGTCTTTCACACAATACGCTAGAAAGAACCTTATATCCGATATTAAGAAGACTGATTCCGCGGTAGTTGGTGGGGTTAGCGGGATCGCCTTTCTTGTGGATTGGGCAGAGCACACTTAAATTCCAATCTGGAGGCATGCACTCGTCTGACCATATTCTGCATAAGAGCTGATGCATGCTTTTTACCAGCTCTTCGCCTCCGTGTTTGAACAGCTCGGCGGGTAGTCCGTCTTTTCCAGGCGCTTTGTTGTTTTTGAGCCGGGATATAGCTATCCTCATTTCAGGTGGTGGGACGACCTTTCCATCGTCAGGGATTGGGGTATCGGGTTCAACGTCTCCCTCGCAGTTTAGCAGTGAGGAGAAGTGCTCCCTCCATAATTTAAGTACACTCTGGACGTCGGTTACCAGATCGCCATTATTGTCCTTACAGGAACCTGCCCCGGTCTTTAAACCTTCCGTCATCCGCCGGATCTTTTCATAGAATTTTCGGGCATCGTTCCTGTCAGCCAGCGTCTCTAGCTCCTCACACTCACGCCTTTCGGCCTCACGTTTCTTTTTTCTGAAAAAGCGTCTCTCTTCCTTCTTCGCCTCACGATAGCGTTGCCATACACTGCGGGTTGCGCCCGTTCGCTAAGTCTCCCTGTATGCAGCGTCCTCTTTGTCCGAGGCTGTGGTGCATTCCTCATCGTACCAGTTGTTCTTGCGGGCTCGCCGAAACCCTATAGTGGCTTCAGCGGCGGTACGTAATGAGTGAGAGATATGCTTCCATTGCTCGGTTACATCGTTAGGTCGAGGATTGCTCTCCGATAGCAGGTGTGAGAGTCGAGTGGAGAAATTATCAGCTGTCTGTGTCACGCGCAGCTTCTCGACGTCAAACTTTCCTTCCGTTACTGTGCGTACTTTCTTCGCTGCACAGAGGCGTGTGCGTATCTTGGCTGCAACAAGATAATGGTCCGAGTCGATATTGGGACCGCGTAGGGTACGCACGTCTAGAACGGTGGAGCTGTGTCTGCCGTCGATCATGACATGATCAATCTGGTTTCTTGTTCTTTGATCAGGGGACAGCCAGGTAGCTTGGTGTATTCGCTTATGCTGGAACCTGGTACTACTGATGACCATATTGCGGGAAGCGGCGAAGTCAATCAACCTAGTGCCGTTGGGGGATGTTACATCGTGGAGACTGAATTTTCCAACTGTAGGACCAAAGACTCCTTCCTTGCCCACCTTGGCATTAAAGTCGCCGAGCACGATTTTGATATCATGCAGGGGGCAGCGATCATAGGCTTGTTCAAGTTTATCGTAGAAGGAGTCCTTCTCTGCGTCGTCCGTCTCCTCAGTCGGCGCATAGGCGCAGATAAATGTTATGTTGAAAAACCTCGCCTTGATGCGGATCGCAGCGAGACGCTCGTCCACAGGAGTGAACGCTAGTACTTGGCGGCGAAGTCTCTTTCCCACCACAAATCCTACACCACGCGCTTTGCCGCGTGTCTGGCCACTGTAGTATACGTCACAAGGACCGATGGCCGTCTTTCCTTGCCCCGTCCATCGCATTTCCTGCAGGGCGGTGATGTCAGCCTTTGCGCTCGCGAGGACATCAACCAGTCGGGCAGCGGTACGCTCCCTAGAAAGGGTCCGGACATTCCACGTACATGCCCTAATATCCTTCTCATTGTCCTTACTTCGTTTTGCCGGGTCGTCAACATTAAAGGGGGTTCTCATCCGAGGCTTTTTCGATATTTTCATTGGACTAGATTTTTTACGTGGCGGGTCCCAAACCCAGCGCACAACCCGTTTTGGGGTTTGTTTTGTTTTGAAAATATTTTTACACATTTATATAGCTAGCCGCTTGCTTCAAGACAGACGCCCGCTTGCAGCCGCACCTCATGGTGAACAGACGCTGCGCAAAAGACCTCGGTGAGCCCTTAAACCAAGTATGTCAGAGTGGCCCCACCGAGGCTCCCTCTCTTTCTGCCGCGAGCCTAGAATAGCTCACGTTGCCCAGAGTTAGATACCTAGTTGAAAAAGGAAGGAGTAGCAAGCCATTACGGAAAGTCTGTTCCATGTTCGTTATTCGTTACATGAAATGGAAATGGGTTATGTGAGGATTCCGCTTTACATCGTTGGTGACCCTGAAAAAACACAAGCAACATAAAAGATATTCTTTACGTGGTTTTGTATTTTCTTCGACCATAAATGCGTCATTGTACATGAAGTGCTATGGTAATTTTGATTTCTGCAAAATGTATTGTCATCGTGTCCTAAAGTATGTATGTGCTAAGTTTCATGTCCCTAGGTTGCCAGAAAGTTAGTGGATTCCCGAATTCAAACGAATTTTTGAAATAGCACGATCCGAACTCCACCGAAGTTCTTTTGATGAAGAATTGCATTGTGACCGCTGCGGGAACGTGCCTTATACTTATATCAGCATAAAAGCATTATCGCACTATTTCGCCCTCTCTTTTGCGACGCGAAATAATATTGAATTTATTCAAATATTCAATAGTTATTTTTTTTTTAAGTTTTTTGATAAATAACGAAAAGAAATTTGTTCTGATAATTTTTTATTGTTTTCAAAAATAAAGTTAAATTTCTTCGTTGAACAAATAACGTTAATTTTATTGATAAACGAAACGAAATCAAAAGTTTTTTTCGTTTTTTGATAAATTTAACATTAATTTTCAGCCCTGGTAAAAGGCAAAGAAGCATACATACTGTAATCTTTTCAATTTAACATTACATTAAGAAGCTCATTTAATCAGATGATAGATAATGTACAATTAAACAGCACATAATTAGAATTTAGTAAACATTTTTCGTGTGAACTTCATTAATTGAGAAGTAGTGAAATCATATTGAATATACATATTCATGTTTATTACATACACGTACATAAGAGAACTTTTATAACATATACATATATATTGATTTGAGTGTTTGAGTAAAGGTGACTATAGACAATGGAGGAGTTAAAACAAAAACGGCAAACCATTAAGGGTTCAATAACGCGCATTTTTACTCATTGCCTAAATCCAAATGTTACTGTTGATGACATTCAATCAGAGTAGAAAGATTAGAATTGTTATACAAAGAGTATGAGCGTATACAAGACGATATTGACACTTACAAGTGCTGATATATTGTTAGGTTAAAGCAACATTCTCAGCAAAGGTTCGTGAAGAGCAAGGTGATAATACAGTGATTGAGAACCAAAACCAAAACGATCAAATCACAAATATATCTAATGCCATGCAGGTATTATTAGAGCATCAAACCACATTGGGTGGTTTGGTTGAGCGATTGTCGGAACGACCAGGTAACGCAAACTCTACACCTGTAGAGTCAGCTCGGGAAATTAGACTTCCGCGAATTCAAATTCCTGATTTCGATGGAACATACATAAATTGGTTACATTTTCGTGATTTGTTTGAGGTTATGGTTCATTCTAAAAGTAATTTGGCAGACAAAGAAAAGTTTGAGTATTTGTTATCAAAATTAAAGGGTGATGCTTTGTCATTAGTGAAGCATTTGAGGCCAACAAACGATAGCTATAATATTGCATGGGAGCTTTTAAAGAAAAAATTTAATGAAAGTGACAAAGTAAAAAAGGCATATCTGGGCTTGTTGGTCCAGCAGGCAGTTAAAGTACCTAGAAAGTTTGATTGACATCAAACGACTTTATAACAACACAAATGAGGGTATTAATGCTTTGAGGGCGTTAGGTGAGCCGGTTGGTCAATGGGATGCAATGCTGCTGTATTTGTTTGAGAAGAAACTTGATAGTGAAACTTTGGTTCTATGGTGTAGGTTTAGAGGCTCCGAAAAGCATGGAACATTCAAGCAGTTAATGCAATTTTTAGAGCAGCGTATTTTTGAACTAGAAAGTACGCATACAACAAATCTTAGCAAACCCCAAACAAAGCCAGTTAATCATCAGCAATCACAATCAAGGGAATATGCATCACAACTGAAGCATTGCCCCGTATGTGAGAAAAATCATGAGATTTATCAGTGTGACAAATTCAAGCAAAAGCCAGTTTCAGAAATAATTAAAATAGTTCAAAATAATAGCCTTTGTTTTAATTGTTTCAAAAAAGATCACCAAGAGTTTAATTGTAAAGCATCTACATGCAGAATTTGCAATTTAAAACACAACTCCTTGTTACATTTAGGACGCGATAATAAAGCCGAAACCGACACAAAAAGACAAAACAAGTTAGTAATCACAAATTCAGTCAATACTAATAGTAAAAATAATGATTTTATAACATTGCTGCCAACTGCAAACGTTAATGTGCTTGATGTTAACAATCAGTATCAAAAATGTCGTGTGTTACTAGATTCTGGCGCTCAAGTTTCGCTAATGAGAGAGGCATGCATTCAAAGGTTGGGTCTGAGAAGAAAATACAACAGCACGTTGATTCACGGTGTAGGCAAAGGAATTAGCAGTCAATGTAGAGGTGAAGTACAATTGAAAATAGCGTCATCCATATGTAGCGGTTAAACCACAACAACTGCGTACGGTTTGTCTAATCTAACGCAAGATTTACCAGGCGTTACAGTACATAGTAATCGTGTGAAGTATTTCAAAAATTTAAATTAGCAGATGAGGGTTACAATACACCAGGTGGTATTGACATTATTTTAGGCATGTGTTTGCAGACTGTGTCTTAAGTGGTAAAGTAGTTCATCCTAGTGGCTCACCCACAGCAATTGAAACAATATTTGGTTGGGTTTTGCTTGGAAGGGTCGAGGTTGCTGAGCCATTCAGAATTTGTGTTGCGCATGCAGCGTTGGACTTAAGTGCGCAATTGCAAACATTTTGGAAGGTGGAAGAAATCCCGTCGTCAAATAAAGTTCTCACAAGTGAAGAGCAACAGGCAGAAAATAACTTTTTGAAAACTGTTAGTCAGGAACCTAGCGGTAGGTACATAGTACAACTACCTTTTAAGAATGCAGATATCAAGCTTGGTGACTCGAAAACAGCTGCACTGAAAAGGTTAAGTTTAATGGAAACAAGATTTCAAAGAAATGACAAGTTGAAAGAGGATTACAAGCAATTCATGCATGAATACATCATGATGGATCATATGCAAAAGATAACAAAGAAATATTCTGCACAAGAATATTATCTTCCACACCATGCAGTGTTCAAGCCAACCAGTACAACAACAAAAATCAGGGTCGTGTTCGAGGCTTCGTGTAAATCAACAAATGGTAAATCACTAAATGAGCAGTTGTTAGTGGGGTATCAGGTACAAAATGATTTATTTCATTTGTTAGTGCAATTTCGTAAACATAAAGTAGGGTTTACCAGCGATATAGAAAAAATGTATAGACAAATATTGGTTCACGAAGATGATAGATGTTATCAGCGCATTTTTTGGAGAGATAGTAAAAGTAACGAAATTGATGCATATGACTTGAAAACAGTCACATATGGTACAGCTTGTGCACCGTTTCTCGCAACAAGAACATTAAAACAAATAGCTATTGCAAATATGCTTGATTTTCCAGAAGCGAGCAAAGCAATCATAAATTGTTTTTATGTGGATGATTTTATGTTTGGGGCAGGAGATTTAGAATCGGCTATAAAGATAAAGGATGAAGTTTGTGAAATATTAAAACGAGCAGGTTTTGATTGAATTTATGTCAACTATTAACCCGATGGATAGAGAATTATCTGAAGAGACGATAATTGATGATACTCAAACGATAAAAACTTTAGGTTTATTGTGGGAATGTGACTCATTTAAATTTAGTATAAATTTGCATGAATTACAAACACCAGCGACAAAACGCACAGTTTTGTCAGCTATCTCGAAATTATTCGATCCTTTAGGTTTGTTAGCACCAGTGGTTATTTCAATGAAAATATTTATGCAGCTATTATGGCTAAAAGGTATTGGTTGGGACGATGAGTTACCTTCAGACATGCATAAATATTGGTGCGAACTGAGAGCTAGTATTCACGACATTTGCAATATTCGTGTTCCAAGATGGATAGAGTATTACACAGATTTACCACTCAGACGGTTCGATATCAACGAATCTCATAGCGTCTAAGTCCCGTGTAGCACCAATCAAGCAAATAACTTTGCCCAGACTTGAGTTATGTGCAGCACATCTCATGATAAAACTTATAGTGAAAGTTAAACAAACACTTGACATTGATAAAGTTCCTCTAAATGGCTACTCAGATTCAACTATTGTCTTAGCTTGGTTCAGTGATTTTCCAAGGCGATGGAAAACATTTATAGCCAATCGTTCATCGTAGACACTGGACGTTATTCCTCGTCAGTTTTGGTGTCATTTTTCATCTCAGAAAAACCCAGCTGATTTAGCAACCAGAGTATACCTGTGTGCCAATTGATCAATAATACACTTTGGTGGCGCGGACATAGTATTTTGTTGGAAAGTAGGGAGGTTGGACAGGGTGTTTTGGAACCAGTCAATATTGGTTTATTAGAAGAAGGAAAAATAGAGGCGTGTCATATTTCTGAAGCAAAGGATATCGATCTTTTTGAACGATTTTCAGATTTTAGTAAGTTACTGTCAGTTACAGCATATGTGCTGAGATTCATAAAAATTGCAAGGAGTTCGGGTCTAAAAGAATGGAAGTGCCGTTATCTGTTGTTGAGCGTAAGAACGCACATGATGTTTTAATTCGAAAGGCACAGAGGGAATAATTTTCAGAAGAGATAAAAACTTTGTCAACAGGTAAGTCGCTTCCTGTCAAGCACAAGTTTTCTGCTCTAACGTCATTTATCGACGAAAATCAATTGTTACGTGTAGGTGGTAGAGTTGAAAACGCAACAATTTCAAAAACACCCTTTAATTCTTAGTAAAGATAGTACGTTAACCAAACTGTTGATCAGATATTACCACAATAAGTATTTGCATGCAGGCAATAGACAATTACAATATTTACTTGGGCTAAAATATTGGATTCCGAGCGTTACAAAACAAATAAAGCAATGTATTTATAAATGTGTGCGGTGTATGCGTTTTAGAGCAAAAACGTATCAGCAACAGATGAGTTGTTTGCCAAAACAACGAGTTGAGCCAACGTCAGCTTTTGTCAATACCGGGGTAGACTTTGCAGGGCCAGTTCAGGTTAAGTCTTGGAGGGGTAGAGGTAGTAAGCGTTACAAATGTTGGATAGCGGTTTTCGTATGCCTGGTAACGAAGGCAATACATTTAGAGTTAGTTTCGGAGTTGTCAACTGCATCGTTTCTCGCAACTCTAAGAAGGTTCGTATCCAGAAGAGGTGAACCCATACACATATACTCAGATAATGGGACTAATTTTGTTGGTTGTAATCAGCAACTAAAAGAGGTTTGGAAGTTTTTGCAAGGGGCTACAACTAGAGATACAATTATCAAGACAATGTCAGAACAACAAATCCAGTGGCATTTCATCCCTCCTAGCGGTCCTCATTTTGGTGGTATGTGGGAAGCGTAGCAAATATCATTTGAAGCGAGTGCTTGCAGACTCGGCTGTTACTTTTGAAGAAATGTGCACTGTATTATGTCAAATAGAATGTTGCTTGAATTCTCGTCCAATTTGTCTTAAATTTGAAGGAGATACAAATCCTCTTACACCGGGACATTTTTTGATTTTTCGAGCTTTGTCTGCAGTACCAGATATTGATTTTACTTCAACTAAAGTAAACATGTTAAACCGCTGGCAGTATATACAAAGACTAGTACAAAAATTTTGGAAGAAATGGTCTTTGGAATATATCAGTCAACTGCAACAAAGGCCGAAATGGGCTCAAAGGCTTGAAAATATTAATAATGGCGATATAGTTATTATAAAAGATGATACTCTTCCACCAAGCAAATGGAATATTGGCCAAGTTGTTGAAACACATGCAGGTAAAGATGGGCTTGTAAGAGTTGTTTCAGTAAAAACGTCAAAAGGTATATTTAAACGTCCTATTGTAAAACTGTGTCCATTATTTTTGGATGTTAGAAAGTGGATACTTTCAAGGGGGCCGGTATGTTTGCATTCGTCATTGTCTATGGTGATGTAAGTAAGTTCGAAATCAAAACTTAAAATTGAATTATTTACCATAGTGTAAATGTATCATTACACATGCTGTATTTTTCTGGAATGCAACCCTGTATTAAAGCAACGCCAATATAAATAACTGTTTTTTAGAGTAAGTATATGTAAGAAAGAATATGGAAATAAAAATGTGAATTTTAATTCAGTCATCAACCAACAGTTAACCAGTGAAGTTTTTTAATTTCAAGATCATACAGTCCATTTGTGAATTTACAGACTTTTGAATAGACAGCGACACTCTTTACGACATGGACGCACGAAGTGAGAAACGAATTAGACATTTACGTTGATGGCACTAAAACCGACATCTTTTGGATACAGATCCGCCCCCGAGAGATATAAGGAGTCATCATATTACCTTGCCGTTTGATCTGCGGAATCATAAGCGGGCTCTAACCGACATCCACACTGAGTCGGTTGACACTTTTGTCGGATATCGACCTGTGAACCCCGTCCTAAACCGTCTCACACCCGATATTGCTGAAGAAGAACGCACCTTACCAAGGGAGACAAGAGTCACCATGGCACAGCTTCGTTCTGGATACAGTGTGAGGTTAAACTCTTGCTTGTCCAGAGTGAATAATACAATTTCAAACACATGCCCTGCATGTGGTAGGACCCCCCATGATACCCTACATCCAATTGAACCTACTCTTCTAACCCCTCTGGTCCAACCCTGTTGAAACTGGGGGTTTCTTGGACTCCAGTTAGAAGAGCTTGATGAAGATCTTCGGAATGATCATACACTATAGGCAGGGAAATGCATTGTTAACAACAACAACAACAACAACAGCTACAAAACTACATACTCGAAACAAATCTAACAAATTGAGTATAAAATTTTAATTTTTGTTGAAAATTTTCCGAATTTTCCTGAATTATCCACAAAGTCGTAATCCTTAACCTTCAAGAGGTCGCGCGTAGTCTTTTCGACCACCCATGGTGAATAAATTTTCATAATATTGCTGTATGGACTCCCAGACATTTGGCAGCTCTAATAGCTTGAGCTTACTTCATTAGCAATCGAATACACAAGTTCCGCCCCTTTTTTACGCTTGTCGACAGTTTATAGCAGCGGCGGCCAAAAGCTGCACATTGTGCTCTTTGAGTTTATACTCAAACACCAACGCTAACGATGTGCAGGCACGAAGTTGTGCTTTCGGTTGTTCGTCGTTGTTTGACTAATGATGCGAAGTAAGAAAAACAGTGAGCGCAAAAGAAAACGTACAAAAATGCTACTTTGCGTAATTTATTTAATTTGCGTCTAAAACTCGAATAATTATTTTCTTATTTTTCATGGAAAAACATATAAGAACCGGTTTTTTGTCATGCGCTGTAACGGCCGTTATTTAAATTGTTGTCGTTATGTGCTCTTTTTTTTCATTTTAAGCGGCGCCTAGCGGCTGGCTGTCTATAATCAAAAAACAAAAAATACAAAAAAAAGTTAAATTATTATTTTAATTTAATGAACTTGTTTTAAGGTGTGTTGAAGAAACGCCATTTTTAATTATCTACTTTTATTTTTCCTAAATTGTTTTTTTTTTGTGGTTAAGATAAAATACAAAAAAAATTTCAAATCACAATTCAACTATTTTTTTCAAAAAACAAAAAATACAAAAAAAAAGTTAAATCGCTGCCTTCGTGAGCAAATGTCGTAAGTCAATTTTTTTTAAATGAGTTTTTAATGCAAAACGATAGTACAGTTATAAATACATAGTTTTGCATTAAAATCTCATTTAAAAAAAATGGACTTACGACATATGCTCACGAAGCCAGCGAAATTATTATTTGAATAGTAAATATCGGAGGTGTGTTGAAGAAACGCCATATTTTTTTATGAACCTTGACTTTTTTACAAGCCACAATATACATTTTCTTATGAAGTCAGTTCGCGTTAAAACTGTTCCCTGTAAAAAATCATTTCGAAATATATCCACCAAAAATCGACAATTAAACTCTTTTTAAAAACAAAAACAAAAAAAATCAACAAGCAAACTCTTTTCCTTTTTTTTGGGACTCACTGTATGCAAAAGTCACTTAATTTTTACACAACGCTTATGCAAATGTTTTTGTATTAGTGTGGTCGCAAGCATTTTCTTTAGTTGTCTCTCGTCGTCGAAAAGACTACGCGCGGCTGAATCCGTTTTTGCTCAACATGACTAACAAATGAATAAGTGAAAGTATACTAATGCAAAACCTATTAGAGGAGGATGATAATGATAAATGATAAAACTATATGCGGTCATATATCTCTGACAACTTATCTGATGTGAAATCTAAAGGATCAAAAGTGTCTTCCTGTATTACTTGCTATACTGAAATGTAGTTTTCAATGTATGTTATTATCTTTCAATGTTTTTCCCTGATTTAAAATTAGCAAAACAAAAACAAACTTACGTTGTTGTTAAATATTGTTGTCTAAAAACATAATAACTGAAATTATTAAAAATAAATGAGCTTCAGAACTTAAATCACCCAGTTAAAAGAGGCGTCGAAAAGACTACGCGCGACTGCTTGTGTTAAAAAAAAGCCGCCCGCCTGCTTGAAGGTTAATAAGCAGTACTTGTATTGTATTTTTCACATACTTGAACAAAATGATAGCGAAATTTGTGAAATAAGTAATTTAGTATAAAGTTTTAAGTTTTGATAAAAATTCCGAATTTTCCTGAATTTTCCACAAAGTTGTAAACCTTAACAATCAGTACTTGTATTGTATTTTTACACATACTTGAATAAACAAATAGCGAAATTTGTGAAAAAAGTAATTCTTACTCAAATTTGCATTTTTCATGGTGGACGATATTTATTTCATGTCCCTTTACTACGTACATGACTATTTATGTACATATACATATGTATGTGGCTAAAAATATGTTTAAATAATTGAGTACATATGTTGACGAGATTATACCAACCAATAATAATGACCAAATACTTGCCAAACAGGCGCAGCGGCCTTTTGAGTTTTTTGATGCGCGAAAAAACTTAAAACTCGGAACTTAATTTTTATCCTTGAACGATAAAATATCGCTTAAAGAATAACGTTTACTGTCGAGCAAAAATATAAAACTCAAGGGTAAGTGTTATTTCCTCTCAAAATAATAAAACTCAAGAAATAAGTTTTACGTTTGTTTGCCTTAGTTTGGAAGAGTGCACTCCACCTTTATATTTTCAAATTTCAAAAATTGGTTACAATTGGTATGAATAAAATTTCAAAACCAAAAACACCGAAACCAAGCCTTTGTTTAACGACCAATTTGCTGCGGCTTTTTGACAGCATTCATCTAAAGGTTGTCTTTAAAATTTTTTTATCACTTTTTATTATTGTATTTTTAATTTGGTGATTCCTAAGTTTAAAAGCTTAGCCTTATTTTTTCAGATCTAGCTACCCGTGCCCGAGCAACAGCATACTACGACTTTACGAATATATATATTTTCAAATCGACCAGCGTGCCACCTAACCAAATTTCGATTACTAGAAACTGTATTGTCACCGTACTCTCAAAAACTTGCCAAATTGCACGTCCCTAGGTCGCCAGTTAAAAGACAATCGTAAAATTCCCAATTTCAGAAATTCTTTCGAAATATCTGGACCCGTGCGCTACATACCGGAATTTCAATGATGATGGATTGCATTGTAACCAGGTTCTGACAAATGTGTTTCAAGTTTCAAGTCTCTAGCTAACCTGGAAGTTACTCAAAAATCGATAGCAAAATTTCCAATGTGTTTTAAAGATTTACAATTATATCGACCAGCGCGCCACCTAATGAAATTTTGAATTTTACATATTGTATTGGCATCGCTCCCTCAACTAAATGCTAATTTTCAAGTTCAGTAAGTTAGTCAAAAGTCGATCGCAAAGTTCCCAACTTCAAACTAGTTTTCGAAATATCTCGATCCGTGCGCCACTTATCGGAATTGCTTTGATGAGGGATTGCATTGTCATCGGGTTCTGACAAATGTGTCAAGTTTCAGGTCTCAAGCTTACCGGAAAGTTACTCAAAAATCGATCGCAAGATTCCCCCTGTGTTTTAAAGATTTTTATAGATTTGCAATTATATCGACCAGCGGACCACCTAGCGGAAGTTTTGCAAATTGTACTGTCACCGTTCCCTCAATTTAATGCCAAGTTTTAAGTTCCTAGGCTACCAGGAAGTTAGTAAAAAGTCGATTGCAAGATTCCCAATTTAAAAATGTCGTGATTTGTGCGCCACCTACCGGAATTGTTTTGATGAGGGATTGCATTGTCGATGTATATTGGAACGATTTTTCGTCATCCCTTGTCAATTTTGGTTTTGTAACAAACCGGTTTCGGCTACACCTCGCTACAACAACAACATCCGCCATCTTCAGTGTTTGATTTCGTTCTGATTTATGTCTATCTCTTGTCACGTATTTATAGTCTGGATGCTGTATTAGGTAATGTTAGTATGTGTGTATAAATATTGCGTTCGTGTGTTACGAATGTTTCCGAATGGGTAAACGTAAAAAGGGTTTGCTTTTACGTTAGTTAATTGGTGTATTTAAAGGTTGTTTTCGACGCTCGTCAGTCAGGTAAAAGTCGTTAATTTTCGTCTTTTGGTTGGCTCTGTGTGTTCGCTCGTTTATTGTTACCTGTTTAGTTATTGTACTTGCGGTACTGTTCGGTTTTTTGTAAATTAATTTTAGCGGTTCAAATATTGCGTCAGAAACGGTTTTGGTTTGTTCGTTTATTATTCTCCCGTCAAATGTCTTTAGTTTGTATATTTCCATGTTTTCCAGCACATTTAGGCGACGACCTTTTATTTGTATGTGAAGTGTTCTGGCTGTGTTTTTGATGTTGGCCGTGGTGCATTTGTTTTCGAACATGTGATTTGCATAGTTCGATTCTGGTGTAATGGTGGGTTTCCGTGCTTTCTTGTTGTAGATCCCATTTTCGGTAAACGGCTCCCCCGAGTTAGTGTTGGTTCTTAGTTTTTGTCCTAAGTTGTTTGATGTTCTGAACGCTGTGTTGATGTTGTGTTTTTTGAAAAAGTTTGTATGTCGTGTTTCGAGTGTATGTCATCGCGGTCCAGATCTTGGATTTCTGCGTTGTTCCTTTCCTGCGATCTATGCTTCCTCCGGAGTTTGTTCACGGGGGTTTTTTTGTATCCGTTGCACGTTGCTATGTTGTATATGGTGGTAAGCTCCTTCCTGTATGATTCCTGGGTGAGGGGTGTTCTTTGAAGTCTGTCCACTAGGTGCCTTAATGCTGCATTCGTCTGCTGCTGAGGATGGTTTGATGTAGCGTGAATTATGGTGTCCGTAGTTGTTGGTTTTCTGTAGATGTCGTAGATAAACTTGTTTGTGAGTCCGTCAATTCTTGTCGTTAGGTGCAGGTAGTTCAGTTCTCCATCTTTCTCCGTTTCCATAGTGAACTTTGTGTTTTCGCATTGTTTGTTTAGGAATTCTAGTATTCGTTCTTCATTTTTAGTATTCAAAACGCAGAAGATGTCGTCAACGTACCTTGCGTAAAAAGTTACTCCTAGATTTGTTTTTAGTGCCTGCATGTACTTTGTTTCCAAGTTCTGTTTGAATGCCTCTATGAGAATGGACGATGTTGGGTTACCCATTCCTAGTCCGTTTGTTTGGCTGTATATTTTATTGTTGAATTTGAAGTAATTTTGTTGTGGCGATGTTCTTAGTATGTTGGTAATTTGTGCTGTTCTGACCTATCTTTTGTTTTGTCAAGTAGTGTTTTGTTTATTATGTCCAATGTCTCTGGCAGCGGTATAGAAGGGTATAAGTCTTTTATGTCAAATGATACGATTGTGCTGTTCTCTGTGAGTTTGACGGTTTCAAGTCTTTGTATTAGTTCGGTTGTGTTCTTTACTGTGTGTTCATTGTCTAGTTCAAGTGTGTCGCTCAGTATCGTCTTCAGATGTTTTGACAGTTTGTAACCAGGTGCTGATTTGAAATTGATTATTGGCCGCATTGGCGTATTGTGCTTATGTATTTTTGGTAGCGCTTTGGTGAGGGGTTTTCACATAAATACATAAATATATAAGCGGTATTGCTTTTTGCAAATACGCGGCATTGCGCGGCGAGCGACGATATCAGTTTATGTGATTTTCGATATCGAAAAATGGGGGGGGGGGGGCTGGTTATCATCCGATTTCGCCCATTTTCAATAGCAACCTTATCCAGAAATGTATCTGTATACCAAATTTCATGCAAATATCTATATTTTTACTCAAGTTATAGTGTACAGGGATAGATGGAAGGAAATGCCTTAATCAACTCCTCTTTTTAACCTAAGAACTTTCATATACGGAACTCTATATCTCCCTCGATTATTTTGTGCTGTTGCGTAGTTCCGTTATGTGGACAAAATTATAATACCCTTATACTAGTAGTAGTACGATGGGTATACAAATGTTTAGCACATCGTAATATACATAAGCATGAAATTTGGTTCGTAAACGACATGCTAAACTTACAAGGCACAGAAGGCTTGTAATGAATATTTCCTACTAAAATTTAAAACTTCATAACCAATTACAGTGTTACAAAAAAAAAAAAAATTAATACGTTTTTAAAGCGACCTTGAAGATATTGTTCATCTGGTCGAATTAAACACGACACACCCTTCAAAAAAGTTGAGTAACACCCCAAAAATGCATTAAAAATGTTCAATCCATTTCAAAACTCTAAACGGTTTTGGATAGACCAACAACAACCAAAAAATATTTTTCAATAGAGGCAAAAAACCAAATTTAACTTGAACTTTAAGGTTATGGTTTAAGGGCCATGATTGCCTTGAAATATCAAAAATTAAATCATATTCGCTGGCTATTACCTTGACTTACACCCAGAAGGTAATACTCTAAAATAGAACAGTAACCGGGCGACGGAAGCTCTACATGTTGGATTTAGCAGCTTTTCTCATCAAAATTTTTTTGATTTTGTATAATTATTTTGAGGCTTTTCTTTCCTTTGCCAACTGCAGAATCGACTACTGCTTCGAACCGCATCAAAAAGTCGATTTGGCTAAGAAGGTGATTTGGCAGGTTTACACTCTTAGCCGACGATTCATTTGAAAAAAATATGACATGTTTTCCTTACTTTGTAGTTTTGCCTTTGAGCCTCAAAGTCTGAAAAATTCTACGTTGACCAATTTAGAGTGCTCCAATCGAGTCCAAATGTACCACCGAGCCCCACTAACTTTGGAGGGCCGACCCACCCATGTCAATGACACACCCCCAGAAACCCCTCCTAGGGGGCTCCCCAATCAAAAATATATGGAAATCACCATTTTGGCACTTTATCTGAAAAAAATCAATCCAAAACCGTTGAAAATTTTGAAATCGAGCGTCAGTGCGCGTCGTGATCGGACGTGTTTTTGTTACGCTCCGAGTTTTTCCTTTGTTATTAGTGCTTATGAGCGTTGTTAAACAATTACACTGTGTTAATTCTGTTAGAGACCTTGACTCTTGGTTTTTTCCTATGCAAAAAATTTTAAATTGCAATAACATGCCTTGTCTTTGTGGCAATAGGGTTGATCGCACTCAAACCTCAGTGCAGTGCGATAAGTGCATTGAGATTTATCACCTAAGCTGTATTGCGGGTGACTTGCCTGCTGACATAAATTTTCTAAGAAGTGCTGACAATATATACATCTGTGGGGTGTGTGATGCCGTTCAACAAGATGAGTCTATGACTTCTCAAGCCTCTTCATTGCACCAGCAACAAGCTATACAAGTGTTAATGCCTAATCTGCGAACTGATAATGCAGGAGACAATGATCATAACTCTATTTTATCAACAATTCTTGCAGAATTAAAATTCTTGCGTGCAGAGCAAGCTAGTGCGGTTGCGGTAATATACTCTCTTCAGGAGGAGAAAAACAAATTACTCGGCGAAATTGAAACCGTGCACTCTGAACTGTTAGATTTACATAAGTTATAGGACGATGGAGTTGTTGCTGCTCTTGCCTCGCTCACATCTGAGGTCAACGAACTTCGTCGATTTGCTAACACAAATTCGTCCAAAAATTCAACTAAAAAAAATGCTAACAAC
Organism: Campiglossa producta; assembly: GCA_964058755.1. NCBI lineage: Eukaryota > Metazoa > Arthropoda > Insecta > Diptera > Tephritidae > Campiglossa > Campiglossa producta. The sequence continues at coordinate 56,073,895 of CAXKVI010000004.1, read as the reverse complement.
AATAATGCTAAAAAAGAAATAAAAAAAAACAACAACCAAATTCTGCTGAGTCTGTCGACGCCGGCAGCAAACTCTCTTCTCCCACAACTCAACCCATGGATGCCGATAACCGCTCTCATTTAGTTATTGCTACTAACACTCCCACAGTACAACCAACTCGTACTTCTACATGCTCTTCTGCTAACATTGCCATTTCGAAGCCAAGCTTTGCTTTGGCTGCTGCTACGCAAACTACGACGTCACCTGCTGAAAATGATCGAATTACGCGGTCTAACTCGGTTTGGCGTCTGTGAATAAAAATCGATTTTTCACCGCAGGGTCATCTTTCATCCTAGGAGGGGTAATTGCAAACTTTATTTTTTCGACCCGGTCTATTGTCCATTATGTGCATAACCAACTTGATATTGATAATAATCAGGGAATTGCTTGTTTTGTGCTAATTAAAAACGATGCCAACTTGGACTTACTGAAATTCGTAAATTTTAAGCTACGTGTTCCTGCGCATTTATATGGCAGGGTAATGAACCCTGAAGTATGGCCGGCTAATGTCAAAATTCGGCCGTTCCAGTTTTTTCAGAAAGAAGGGGACAACCCCCCCACCCACGGGGGAATCTTGCGATCGATTTTTGAGTACCTTACCGGCATGCTAGAAACTGAAAATTTGACACATTTGCCAGAACCCGGTGACAATGCAATTCCTCATCAAAAAAATGCCGGTAGGTGTTGAACGGATCGAGATATTTCGAAAATTTGTTTGAACTTAGGAATCTTGCGATTGACTTTTAACTAACTTCCTGGCAACCTATGGGCTTGAAATTTAGCACGTAGTTGGGGGCACGGCGACAATAAATTGTAGAAATTAATATTCCGATAGGTGGCGCACTGGTCGATATAATTGAAATCCCGGTAAGCTAGAGACTTGAAACTTGACACATTTGTCAGAACCCGGTGAGAATGCTCATTTCTCATCGAAAAAATCCAGCAGGTAGCGCATCGATCGAGCTTTTAAATAATTTCTTTCGATCGACTTTTAACCAAGGACTGAAACCGAAACCGTAACCGTAACCGATTAAAACCGATTAATTTTTCAAAACCGAAACCGAAACCGTTATTTTGATATGGAAAAGACCGAAACCGAAACCGTTTCAAAAGCCGGAACCGGTTCCAAACGGTTTTGAATTTTTTCAATACCTTACTTATGTGAGTGGGCACATAGGTACTTCGTTTTACAAATAGGTACCCTGAAAGTTTTCATGGAAGATTGTGGAGCCACGTTTTGACATCAGTATCAAAATTTTGAAAGAGGAAGTTTGAATATAGTTGAATGAAGCGATCGAAACAAATTCACGAGATCCGAAAAAGAAATGTTCAGGCTTGCCTCGGAAAGTGCCACTAATTTTAATGTTTTTAACGATTTATACATTTCATTTGGCTTCCATTTTAATAAAAAAGTAGAATTAACTTTAGGAATTTGTTGTGCAGAAATTTCATCTATGCATAGCGTTAATAAATGTATTATTATATTGGAGAAATCCCATCATGGCCGCAGAAAAAAAGTTATGAAAATTCAGACCTATTTCGTAGCTACATAGGTACTTGAGTATTTTAGTAGAAAATTTTTTTTCCTGTTTTTATTTGGAAACCGAAACCGTAACCAAAACCGAAATAAATTTTGAAGAACGAAACCGGAACCGAAACCGAAACACGTTGCAAAAACCGAAACCGAAACCGGAACGTTATTTTAATCGGTTTCAGACATTGCTTTTAACTAATTTTCCCTAGACACTAACATATAGTTTAGGACTTGAATTTGTTAAATTCAAAATTCCCATAGGTGGCGCGCTGATTGAGATAATTGGAGGAATCGATGTTTAAGTAACTTCCACTGAAAACACGAATCGAGCTGTTGCCTTATTGTAAGCAGTACCCTGCAGGAAAAGTATCTAGCGTAAAAGGTGTATATTTATTGTAAATTTTCATATACTCGGACTAACTATTTTTGTTCAACGATGGCCGGAATCCGGTCAGTTATTGTTACCTCTGCATGAGATGTCAACTAACTACTTTTCAACCAAAAAATAGCCAAAAGATAAACTCATTTTTTTTTATAATTTTTATTTATTTACTTTAAATTTTATTTTATCTTTTCCATTCCTTTTTTAATTCCCCCATTTTACTCTATGTGTATCAAATTTATTCTTTAGAAACCAGCTACTATTTGTATTTACCCAATACCGAAAAAGCACCTGGAAATTACAAGCTAAAACACGGAAGCAAACGAAAAATTAAACATATTTTCGGACTCCTCTGCATGACCTCTGCATGACTTGTGGCGTAGTTAGACGTTAGTTATTCCTCAGTGTGCTTAAAATTCACTATTTCCTATAATTGCCACAAAATAGTTATTTATAAGCTAGATGTTTTTTTGCAATTGACATTTTTTTACTGCAGGGTACTAATAAATAGAAAATAAAAAGATGATACATAATTGTTTAAGACAACCTTTATATGAATGCTGTAAAAAAGCAGCAGCAAATTGGTCCTTAAACAGAAACATGGTGTCGGGATATTTTAGTCATACCAATTTTAATAAATTTTTGAGATTTGAAAATATAAAATTTTTCCCAAAATTTCAAATTTTTCACTTTTTTAAATTTGCTTATTATTTATTTACGAAACAGCTGAGCATTTTACACAAATCCTAGCAAGTGCGTTCGTATAAGAACTCAGGTAAACTCGTAATTATACGAGATTCGTAAACTTAAGACAAAACACGAATACCCTTATTGTTACATAAAACAAATTCTGAGATAAGGTGTTTAACCAAATTCTGGAATAGAGCGTTATTGAAATTAATTATGAGTTACTTGTGCGTTTTTGCAAAATATTTTGAATTAGGGTGAAATTGTTGAGGAGAGGTGAAATAACACCATACGCAGTAAGGCCATATGGCCTTTTTTCCAATTGGTACCTACATATATTAAAAAAAAAGGAAATTTAATATTAAAAAGTGGTTTGTTAACATTTTTAGAAGAAAGATTTTTCTTCTGACCATTTTCAAATAAATTAATATCCAAATAAATTAATGAAAAAAATTGAAATATGTTTTTTTCTGATTTTTTAAGTTAAATTTTAAGCGTGCATTGTTGATAATGAGCACGAGACAAAGAAATAATAAACTCTGTTTCTCTCAAAATTGTTTATTGCTGCTGGATTTTCAATTTATAATACCGTCATAGCCTTATATGCATAACTATAGATCCATTTCAGGGATTGTAAAGTCCCTTCATCGGTATGATTTTGGCAACACATATTTAAAAATGTTTGTTGGGACAAATTTGCTGTATCCGATGAATTTTAACTTAAAATTAGGGGTACATTTGTGCACATTTGTTCCCATAGGGGTTAACCCAATTTATTGGAGGCTAACCCAATTTTATATGTTCCTAAAAGGTGTTATTACGTACGAGGACAGAAGAAACAAAACGCCTTATTTCCATTTTTCATTTTTTCAGTGTTTTGATGCAATCTGGTGGTTGAGACAACATTACCCATGATGTATTCAATTGAAACTACTAAAACGTCATATTTCCTATAAAAACGATCCGTCAAAATCATAATTTCGTACAAATCGGAAATATTTCCTTCTCATTTGTTTGTGCGTGGGAATTTTTGCACCAAAATAACTGGGCGAGGCTTATATCGTGCCGTAGATGTTGATAGGCCGAAAAAAATGTAAAGGTTAATATTTTATTTTGTTGATTTTTTTGTTTATTTTTCTTCGGTTTATAAACATCTACGGCACGATATAAGCCTCGCCCAGTTATTTTAACGCAAGTACCCCCATAAAATCCAGTATAAAATGGCCTGTTTCAAACAAAAGGGCATATTTCCATATTGTGAAGTTAAAAAACTACAACTACACAAAAAAAAATGACGACCCCAGTCGGGCGTAGCTGTTTTATTTTAGTAACGCCAAATTAAAACTGTTAATTGTGGCTATTTGACTCTGTCAAAGTTTTTTTCGTTTTCTGAAAAATTTTTGAAAGTGGAAATAAGGAGTTTTGTTTGTTCAGTCCTCAAATAAAAAAAGGGATGTTTAATTTTAATAATGTGAAAGCCCCCTCCGAATACTACATATATACTAATTAAATAAATATCTTAAATAATTTATTAGATACCAGGTGACCCACAGCTTTTGGAAGTGGAGCTAGCAAAACTAAAAGTAATTGCCAATGCCATTCAGGCACATCAAAACTCTGTGGACACATTAAATGATGCCGGTCGACAGCTAATCGAAACCGAAAAGGGTACCTTGGAGGCTTCTACTACACAAGACAAACTAAGGAAATTGAATTCCAAATGGAAAATGTTAATTGAAAAGTCATCTGATCGCCAGCATGAGCTAGAAGAAGCCTTACATGAAGCCCAAGAATATATTGCAGAGGTACAGGATATACTTGGATGGTTAGGTGATGTGGATGCCGTAATAAGTGCAAGTAAGCCAGTTGGTGGTTTGCCCGAAACTGCAACCGAACAATTGGAACGGTTCATGGAAGTATTTAATGAATTGGAAGAAAACAGACCAAAGGTCGAAACAATTCAAGTTCAAGGGCAGGAATATATTAAGCGACAAAATCAAATTAAAGTACCCTCTAGCAATTTGCAACACACATTGCGTACATTAAAACAAAGATGGGATGCAATTACTTCTCGTGCTTCTGATAAAAAAATTAAGCTGGAAATTGCTCTTAAAGAAGCTACTGAGTTTCATGATACACTTCAAGCTTTTGTAGAATGGTTGAATCAAGCTGAAAAACATTTATCAAATGCACCTCCTGTATCTCGAATTTTAAGAACAATTCAAGATCAAATGGAAGAGCATAAAGTTTTACAAAAGGATGTAAACACCCATCGGGAAGCGATGTTATTGCTCGATAAAAAAGGAACACATTTGAAATACTTTAGCCAAAAGCAAGATGTCATTCTAATAAAAAATTTACTCGTATCTGTGCAACATCGTTGGGAGCGTATTGTTAGTAAATGTGCTGAACGAACCCGTGCATTAGACCATGGATATAAAGAAGCAAGGGATTTCAACGATGCTTGGAATAGTATTATGCTATATCTAAATGAAACAGATAAAATGCTAGACCAAATAATTGACGAAGCGAATAAATCACAAGAACCTCTCAAAATTAAAAAACTGATTAGCAAATTGAAAGATGCACATCGCCAACTGAGCGTAAAACAATCAATGTATGATTCAACCTTGCGTTTGGGTAAAAATCTTTCGGAACGCGCTCCTAAAGGTGACGAAGCGGCTCTCGTTAAAATGTTAACAGAACTTAAAGAGAAATGGACAACAGTATGGTCTAAAAGTATTGAACGTCAGCGCAAAATGGAAGAAGCTTTGCTTCTATCTGGTCAATTTTCGGATGCTCTTGGTGAATTACTTGAATGGTTGAAAAAAGCTAAAACCCGTTTAAATGAAAACGGTTTAGTACATGGCGATTTAGAGACTGTACAAGGTTTAATAGAGCATCATAAGCATATCGAGCATGATTTACAAAAACGTGCTTCACAAATGCAAGGTGTATTGAAAACCGGCAGAGAACTTGAAAAATCTAGTAAGAATGTAGAAGTAGATCAAAAACTGAATGAACTTCAAAAACTTTGGGGTGAAGTACAAGAAGCAGCAACAAAACGAGGTGATCGATTGCAGGATGCTCTTAGAGATGCCGAAAAATTGAATAAGGAGATACATTCAATATTTGATTGGTTGGATCATGCTGAACAAAAATTACGTTATGCGAAAAATGCTCCCGACGATGAGAAGTTAACACGAGAAATGATTGCGTTGCATAGTGATTTTATTAAAGACTTGAATAACCGTGAACTACAAAAAGCGCAAACATTCCAGTTTGCTGAAGGAATAATTGATAAAGCTTATCCCGATGCAATCCCAATAATAAATAATTGGCTATCAATCATTCAACAGCGGTGGGATGAAATTATCCAGTGGTCTATTAATAGAGAAACAAAATTAGATCAACATTTACAATCGCTTAAGGACTTGGACGATACAATCGAAGAACTTTTGTCATGGCTCAATGGCTTGGAGGCTACACTAATAAGTAAGTTTGCTAGTAAGCTTGGGTTATTTTAGTACAGTCATCAGAAAATATTGATCTAATTTTTTATGAAGGTCGTACAGATTTTCGATAAAGCCGATAGACTCAAGAAATTCGTCATAATTGCTGATAGATCCCTTTTACCAGCGTTTTAATCAGCTCATTACTTCAGGAAATTTTGAGACGAGGAAATAGGCATGTACATAGGTTAGAGTGGGTAGATTTTTTTCCACAAAATCGCCATCGCCGTCTAAAATCCGGTTTGAACCCCTGGAAATCGAGTTGAAGTTTCATAATTAGGTACTAAAAAATTGTGTGTGCGACCCATTAAGCTCTGTGACAGTGAACATTTACTATTTACAGGACATAGATACCTTAAGTTGTAATTCTAGTCAAGCACACAAAAACTACACAGCGAGCATTTCAAATACATGGTTAATATCTGGCAATAAGGGGCGAAGCCCCCTTTTTATTGTTTGAAGCATAGTTACATATATCTCTACATATAATGACATTGTAAGAGGTCGATGTCTGTACATTGCAGATATTCCAAAAAAATTTATAGGGTCAATCATTATTAGTGTAAGGCCATCTCAAGTGAGCATCGCATTTACCAAGTGTTCGAATTACCAAACAAATTTTTTTCATATTAAAGCCTTATAAAAGGGTAGGAAATCCTGTTAATTTTTTTTCGAAATTTTTTACCGTGCCATTTTCGCCAGTTTATTTGCTTCATTTCTTTGAAATTTAAAAAAAAATGTAACAGGAGCACAGAATATTTGTGTAGGTAGATATACAAAAATGAAATTTTGAAAAATTTTTGTAGCAATATTTGTATGTATGTAGATAAAAAAGTTTGAAAATTTTTTTTCATACTGCAAAACGTTCTATGTCAACATTATTCTTTCAGGGTTAAGGGCACAATGGAGGCATTTTTTTCTTATTCTACGTCGCCGTTTGAAAAAGGATAGTTGAAAGATTGATTCGTAGGGCAAAAAAAAGTAAAAGTACATTAAAATACACTTAATTTTCCAAAGAACTCAAAAATTACAAATCTTAAATAGAGCGTTTTGATGTATTACCAAAAATATACGAGAACATTAGAGAGTAAAAAAAAAAGTTCGACACTTTCTATCGGAATGATTAAGCTTGAAATTTATTTTTTTTGTAGCTTCCGCGGGCAAATGAAAGATATCCAATAAAATAAAATCAAATTTGACATGTGAGAAATTATAAGCACCTGCAACTCTAGCAAAACGTATTCAACAAAGTGTGCTTGAATTTGACGCTGCTCTCAATCGGAACCAGGGTATAATGTCAAACAGAAAAATATTTTAACCCACTTGAAAACAATTTTTTCCGTTTATAAACTTTTAGGAAAAAATTTGTAAATTAACTTTTGTTTTAAATTTTCAATATTTATATTTTACCTTTAATTCAAATAAGCAATACGAAAGAATACTCGGTAGCCAATTTAGAAGTAATTTATTGCCAGTGAAGAACGGTTGGAATTCAACTGTTTTGTAAGCTAAGGTAAAAAAACTGTAACCAAACATTTTTTACAAAAATCGCGGATGGTATAAGAGTAAATTATTGCTAATATTAAAGAAGAGCAAATGATACCAATTTACATGTGGTGCACCATAAAGGATTAATTCATTTGTTTACATTCGTTTGACATTATAGCCCCTTACAAGAGAAAATATTTAACTGTCAAGCACACTTGATTGAATACATTTTAAACTCTAGTGTCTTGGTTTCTGTTTCAAAACTTTAGATTTGTAACAAACTTTTCAAATTGTTATTTTTTTCATGCGCTGCTAAGCGCTCTCCAATGCAGCTGTTATGTCAGGCCGAGTTAAAATACAGGAGATGATTGAAACACGAGCTTTTAATCCAATTTAAGATTGTATAATTTCCCCTTTAAAAGCTGATTATTGTTTTTAATATAAAAGTCACTGGAAATTATTTGGAACGCATAATAATAAAAAAACATGCTCGTAAAAGTTCTGGAATTAGCGCTTTTCGAAATTGGTGATTCAATAAATATTTTATAAATTTTAAGGAAAGATTTAAGCACACCCTAATAAGTTGTTTTTAATATTTGACAAGTATCAGGAGCATAGAATTTCAATGTAAGCAATTATACAAAAAAAATTCAATTAACTGGTATGTACAGATGGGGGTTGGTGGGGCAACTGCTCCAACTGTTAAATTGCATTTCGAAAATATCGTTGTTTATAAGAAAAGAACTGAAAGCTAGTATAATGCGTGTTTTTGAATTTATTAACATTAATAGTATTATCTATATTACTGCAGTATTGCAGTCAAGTTACTTTATTGATGCTCTGATGCTGATATTTAAGTGATAATGGGGTCTATCAGCTATTCCGGCGGAGCTCCCGGTTGGAATGAAGGTAATAGAGTCGATAAAGATAACATAGAATTTATCGAAACATGCCGCCAAATACCCTTAAAATCGTTTGAATTCTCTCAAGATCTGTTACATTTTCTCCCGCCGGGAGCTCCGTCGGAATAGCTGATAGACCCCAATATGCAACAAGAATTGCATACTTTATTTTCATGTAGCGAATGATGAGCTTGTGATGAGCAACAGATTGTCAACATTTTATTCAACACACCCCATATTTTTTTATACGGGACGCTACTGAAATATTTTTTTTCAAATTTTTGACAAGCGGCCATGTTTTTTTCAATCGTACAATATTTCTGACAGAATTACATACTTACATAAAGAAATTCTGTCTCCAAACCCTGTGTGGAATTCATATAGCTCCAAGTCAACTAATAGTTCACCATTTTCATCCTAGCTGTTCATAGTACCATTGGTATAAATTAATAAAAAAAAGCAATTAGTTTTGCGAAACCTTTTTTCAAATACCAAATGTCTACAGATTTCTATACCTATAAATACTTGGTTTAGTTAACTAATCAAATTTAGTTATGAGTTATTAATAATAATTTATTTACGTTTTTGGTTTGGGTTTATCATGCATTCATACCTAGCTGTCCAGGCCTCAAATAAAGTCAAAACCGATGTTCTAAGCCAGATCAATGCTGACGTCATACAAATTTTCAATGAAATCAAAAGCTGACATAAAAAAGATACTTTTTTTTTTTATCTGAAATTCAACTGCTTAAAAAATTGTCGATTCAATTTTTCAATTGAACAATGAATTTGTTTGAAACTTCAAACTTTTTTCCTCCTGCCACATGTACATATGGGCAAATCCAGCGTTACTTACGTTTCACCGTTCGGTCTAAAAATGCATTTTTTAGTGGTAATTTTCAACAGTTCTTAAAATCGAGTTATACAGTTTCAGGTGTATTAGGGCCATAATTACGAAGTTTAAACATGCCTTAAAATGATTACATAGTTCCGGAAATTTCTTTTTTTGAGTTCTTCAAGTTTAGATGCCAAACTCTGCGAATTGCGGAGCAATAGTTGGACAAAATTAGATTTTTTCAAAAGGCTCTTTTATTTAGTAAATATAATGACCCAAAAAATTGTTTTTTCAAGCCTACTATAGTTTTTTTTATAATGTATTGGAGGTGATCACTGTCACTTACGTTTCATGGAGCCGTCACTTACGTTTCAAATCTCGTAAATTCGTTACAGAAATGAGGTTTTATTAGACCTACAATGAGCCACATGGTGTTTCAGTTAAAATTTCTAACAAATATTCCTTAATAAATCACCTATATTAAAAAATTCAGCACCCAACGTACGCAATAATATATTTTTTTATACTGCATCCAAAGGTGTATATTTTTATCTATCCATCTTTCTAAGCACACATACCTATAATACGTATGTCACTTTCGACATCTCTTAACCCCAATAGGGCTTATTTTTTCTACTGCTTATCATATTGGATATTTTCTGTTTTTTGACTTTTGGATCTTCTCACGTTCACTATCCAGCATTATACTATCCCTCAATGTTTTCATTATAGCAGCATAAATACTTTTTTCTACAATTGGCTGCTCGATCGTCAAAAAAATGCACCTTATTTTTCTTGGTGTCACTTACGTTTCACTTTTTAAATGGCAATAATTATAAAAAGGGCTTAAGTTATAAATTTTAAAAGATGCAGACTTGTTTAGAAAGTAAATTTAAAAGAAACTTTAATATATGATCTTAATTCAAAGGTCGGTTTTGAAATTAAGATAACTTTTATATGTTTTTGCGTCACTTACGTTTCATTTTGCTATTTACATTTTTAGCAAGAAATTATATGTATTATAGCCAAGCACCACATAAAACTTGGCTTCAGTTCATTTATTTAACCCTTCTTACAGCACTCACTGGTATTAATTCTAGTATCTTACTATAAAATTATGGAAACCATAGAGATCGAAAAGGGTACTGTTTTTAATAAATTTTTCGATTTTTTATACCCGAACTCTTTGAAATCAATTTGAACAGGGTTACCAACATTTTCATATAAAAAGTATATACTTCTGAGAAGCTTGGTCTATCCACGTGCTAATAGCGGTATTTTGGAAACTACAACAAAGCCAATTTTCCTCAATTTCAACTCACTTTTCTAGGATTTGCCCATATATTCTTCTTCAAAAATCGCTTAAAACCAAAGAGATTTGCTCATAAAAATAAACTTCTAAATTTTATTAGGCACTTTTGGCTCTGTGCATTCTTATAGGCTCGGGTGTTGCAGGTTTTTGACAGGGAAATGGGAAGGGATAGGAAAAGAGAATGAAAAAGGCAAATTTTGCAATAATAATCGTTTTGACTTTATTTGTCCACTTGCGAATATGGCACCCTACCTTTTTTAATGTATTAGTTATCCTAGACCAGCACAATTTATAAAAATGTACTACATTGTTATTAAGAGGCCATTATAGTTCACAACGGAAAAGCATCGGAGTTGTAAGTTTTTGTCCACATGGGCATGTTTGCACTTTATTTTGTCCGACGATGTAGTTCATCATTTTCATCCCAGCTGCTTATATAAAAGTACTATGAACACTGAAAAATAAAGAACTAATAGTTGACTTGGAGCTATGTATATGATTTCCCTACAGGTATAGAGATGGAATTTATTTATGTAATTATGTAATTCTGTCACAAATATTGTACGATTGATAAAAACATGGCCGCTTGTCAAACATTTGAAAAAAATATTTCAGTAGTATCTCGTATAAAAAATATGGGGTGTGTTGAATAAAATGTTGACAATCTGTTGCTCATCACAAGCTCATCATTCGCTACATGAAAATAAAGTATGCAATTCTTGTTGCATATTGAGGTCTATCAGCTATTCCGACGGAGCTCCCGGCGGGAGAAAATGTAACAGATCTTGAGAGAATTCAAACAGTTTTAAGAGAATTTCGCGGTATGTTTCGATAAATTCGATGTTATCTTTATCGACTCTATTACCTTCATTCCTGCCGGGAGCTTCGCCGGAATAGCTGATAGACCCCATTATCACTTAAGTATCAGCATCAGAGCATCAATAAAGTAACTTACTGCAATACTGCAGTAATATTTGTTGGCAGAGTAAAAGACACGACGTTGTAATTCACTGTGTGGTTTATTAAGAAATGATGAGAAGCTTAAACTAACAATGGTTGAAAAGAATGATATGACATGTAACAGCAGTTACACTGAGAGAAATATTTTGTATTACATTTTAACACTCCTCCTTAATACAATACATTTGTGATTGTAAATATAACGTTTCAAATATTAAATTTAAATATAAAAAATTTTTTGTTAGTGTATACCCATTTGTTTAACAAATTTTTCATGTTTGATTTTTTGTAAATTTTTAGTTAATACATCAGCAATCATGTTGTTAGTACATACATACTTTAAATTTATTTTATTATCTTTGTACATCTCCCGAATGTGGTGATACCTGACATCAATGTGTTTGCTTCTTGCGTGGTATATTGGATTACGAACGAGATGCTGTGCGCTTTGGTTGTCACAGTTGATTGTCATCGGCCCGGATAGCTCAAAACCCATTTCTCGTAGTAGCTTACGTAAGTACTCGGCTTCTTTCGCAGCTGTGGATAAGCCAACATATTCGGCTTCGGTGCTACTCAAAGCAACGACAAACGCATATCCCGTGAACGATTTTCTATCGGAGCTATCGCCAGCCCAGTCGGCATCAACATAACCTTCGATAAGTGCACCGGATTTTTCATAGTGTAACTTGTAAGATGCCGTCTGCCTCAAATATCGTAAAATATGCTTCAATGCTGCTTCATGTTCTCCATGAGGATCTACGTTGCATTGTGATAGTTTTCTTACCCAATGTAAAATATCCGGTCTCGTTGATAATCCCAAATACATAAGGGCACCCACTAATGATTGGTATTTGGTAGCATTGGCTCTGTTGCAAGAGTTGCTTTTGCAATGTACTTGGAAACTCGGCGGTAATGGCGTTACAGTTGTCCTGCAACTTTCCATGTTATATTTCAGCAATGATTCAATATATTGCCGTTGACATAATGTTACAGGGCCTGTGGAGCCTTTACGATCGACTTCTAAGCCCAAGAAATGCTTTAAGGGGCCACCGTCGACAACTTCAAAATGTTCAGAAATTTTTGCCTTTATATCGTCGAGTTCTTGCCTGGAAGAGCTAGGAAACAATATGTCGTCGACGTACACAGCTATGATATTGTACGTTTTTTTCCATGCTTAGTGTATACGCATGGCTCGGTCTCACCTGGTTTAAATCCCATTGTGCGAAGTACTCCATCGAGTCGTTTGTTCCACTCACGACCGCTTTGCTTCAACCCGTAAAGTGCTTTGTGTAACTTGAGTACATGATGTGGAAACTCTTCATTGATAAAGCCCTCTGGCTGCTGCATGTACACGGTTTCATTCAATTCGCCATTTAAATAGGCTGAAGATACGTCCATCTGATCCATATATAATTCATATTCTGTTGCCAAAGCAATAATTAACCTCATTGTGGCGTAGCGGACCACTGGAGAAAACGTCTCGCTGAAGTTCACACCCTGAACCTGGCTACATCCCTTTGCCACTAACCGGGATTTAAATCTTTCAATATCGCCTTTCTCATTCTTTTTAACATTAAACACCCAACGACATCCAATCGCCTTATCGCCTTTTGGCAGCTCAACCAGCGACCAAGTTTTATTTGCAACCAATGCTTTGTACTCCTCCTTCATAGATGCTTTCCATTGATCAGCGTCTCTGCTATTTATCGCTTCTGTCACCGTTTCTGGTTTCACGTCCTTTTGCATCAGAACGCTTACTGTATTAAAGCGCTTTCTTGGCCGCCCTGGCTTACCTGTACGTTCTAATCTAGGCCTACCAGGTGCTCTGTTTTCGTTTTTAACGAACACCTCATCATCAGAGTAAACTTTCGCAGCTACAGCATCGTCTTTTGCCTTGACTGCACGAATTTCACCATCAATTAAATCTTCACGTTGTAGTTGTTTTTGTTGTTCTTCTTTATGTTCTGTATGCTGTTGCTCAGCTTCACAGCTTACCAAGACATTCGGCGGTTTCATCAAATGCTCGAGAAAAATTACATCTCTACTAACCACGACCTTCTTAGTACTGCTTTCAACTAAACGGTAAGCTTTAGACTGCTCCGAGCAAGTGGCAAGTGGTCTTCACCTTGAATAAGGAGGCACTCGAGCCCCTTAAACGGTGCAATGGCCGAGTGCACTACGGCATGGGTCAGATCGTGATCCACGTATACCGCGCGCTGCTATTTCGGCTGCGCCGGAGGACTCGGACATCGCAGTGCCGGAAGGGGAGTCGGAGATGTCCGACTCGGAAAGTATGGTATCTGCCACATCAAATGGCGAAGGAGCAGTGAACAGCTCGGAGATGGGAGACAGCCTGCTGGACAGGGAAGATATAGCCAAATAAATAGAAACGTTTGAAGTTTGGTCAATGATTGATTTTCTTTATTGATTTCACTTTCTTGTATACTAAATTCTTACATTAATACTTACAAATTATTTACGAACTAAAACGTATACCTGCATATGTGTATATTACTAATACCTACAAACTAGAATGCATAACTCTAAAATATGCTAAGTCAACATATGGTTGCAATAAATATATAAGTATGACAGTCTGACAGCACTGAATGACAGCACTGGCATTCGACTCAGTTAGCCATTGCGACTGTCTTTGGCGGTGTCTTTGACCGTCCGCACAAGTGTAATAAGATCTTCGCTATGTGCGGCGTGTGCAGTCTTTGTATAAACTCCCGCTGAGTTCAATGCAACTGAGTTGGGTAGAATGTTGTTTATGTTCATTCATATTTGTTTATACATTATTTGTGCGCACATGACAATTAAAATAAAAGGGCGATGTGTTTATGTAATACTACACCTTCCCTCTTAAAAAAAATAGATATATTTGTAGTCAACTATATATATATCTATTTTACTTATTCAATGAACCGCTTGATGTCTGTTTGGGTTGACAAAATTTTAATTGTTTTAGGATCTTGTTACCATTGTTTTGTGTTTGTTTGTATACGGCTTGTGCCGATTGAGTAAATTGGAATGCTTACGTATATATATATTTTTTTTGTTGTTATTACTAAATTATTATGGATGAAGTGCCACGCTTATTTTTAAAGGTTTTAAATTGGTTTAAGCCTATTCTTATGGATTACGATTTCCTTTTGTTTTTATTGCTATCTCCTATACTATGTGGAATTAAAGTATAGTTGTTATTTTTATCAATGGTTTTAACTTTATAGTGTACTGTATATCTATTATCTAACTTATGGGAGGCCTCTTCTCTAACTTATACTAAATCTCCTGTTTTAATTTCCTTACTATAGCTATTTTTGTCATAATTTGATTTTCGCTTTTCTTTAGCTTCTTGAATTAATTTTCTTGCTCTTTGCTGTGCTATTTGAAGTTTGTATTTTACTTCTTTGTCATATGCCTCATGGTTGTATACCGGGCTAATTTTATCTTCTTTCAAAAATTCATAACTTGGTGGTTGTTTTGCGATTATTAGTTCGAAAGGACAATAATTATATGTTGTTGATGGCGTTGTATTGTAACAATAAGCGAAATACCTGAGGTAATGGAGTGTGGTTGCTAAGTGACCTTGCTCAATCCCGACTCTTGTGTCCTCGTTCGTGCACTCTGGGCAACGGGAGCTACCTAGGCTCGCGGCAGAAAGAGATGGAGCCCCGGTGGGGCCACTCTGACATACATGGTTTAAGGGCTCACCGAGGTTTTTGCGTAGCGTCTGTTCACCATGAGGTGCGGCTGCAAGCGGGCGTCTGTCTTGAAGCAAGCGGCTCGCTATATAAATGTGTAAATATTTTCCAAAAACCCCGAAACGGGTTGTGCGCTGGGTTTGGGACCCGCCACGTAAAAAACTTAATTCCAATGAAAACAAAATCAAAGCCTCGGATGAGAACCCCCTTTAATGTTGACGACCCGGCAAAACGAATAAGGCATAATGATTTGGATATTAGGGCATTTACCGGGAATGTCCGGACCCTTTCAAGGGACGGTGCCGCTGCCCGACTGGTTGATGTCCTCGTAGGCGCAAAGGCCGACATCACCGCCCTGCAGGAAATGCGATGGACGGGGCAAGGAAAGACGCCCATCGGTCCTTGTGACGTATACTACAGTGGCCAGACACGCGGCAAAGCGCGTGGTGTAGGATTCGTGATGGGAAAGAGACTTCGCCGCCAAGTATTAGCGTTCACTCCTGTGGACGAGCGTCTCGCTGCGATCCGCATCAAGGCGAGGTTTTTCAACATAACATTTATCTGCGCCTATGCGCCGACTGAGGAGACGGACGACGCAGAGAAGGACTCCTTCTACGATAAACTGGAACAGACTTATGATCGCTGCCCCCAGCATGATATCAAAATCGTGCTCGGCGACTTTAATGCCAAGGTGGGCAAGGAAGGAGTCTTTGGTCCTACAGTTGGAAAATTCACTCTCCACGATATAACATCCCCCAACGGCACTAGGTTGATTGACTTCGCCGCTGCTCGCAATATGGTCATCAGTAGTACCAGGTTCCAGCATAAGCGAATACACCAAGCCACATGGCTGTCCCCTGATCAAAGAACTAGAAACCAGATTGATCATGTCTTGATTGACGGCAGACATAGTTCCACCGTTCTGGACGTGCGTACACTGCGTGGTCCCAATATTGACTCTGACCATTATCTTGTCGCAGCCAAGATACGCACACGCCTCTGTGCAACGAATTAGGTGCGCACAGTAACGGAAGGAAAGTTTGACGTCGAGAAGCTGCTCGTGACGCAGACAGCTGATAATTTCTCCACTCGACTCTCACACCTGCTAGCGGAGGGCAATCCCCGACCTAACGATGTAACCGAGCAATGGAAGCATATCTCTCACTCATTGCGTACCGCCGCTGAGGCCACTATAGGGTTCCAGCGAGCCCGCAAGAACAACTGGTACGATGAGGAATGCAAAACTGCCTCGAAAAAAAAGGACGCTGCCTACAAGGAGACGTTGCGAACGGGCGCAACCCGCAGTGTATTGCAACAATATCGTGAGGCAAAGAAGGAAGAGAGACGCCTTTTCCGAAAAAAGAAAAGTGAGGCCGAAAGGCGTGAGTGTGAGGAGCTTGAGATGCTGGCTGACAGGAATGATGCCCGAAAATTCTATGAAAAGATCCGGCGGATGACGGAAGGTTTTAAGACCGGGGCAAGCTCCTGTAAGGACAATAATGGCGACCTGGTAACCGACGTACAAAGTGTACTTAAATTATGGAGGGAGCACTTCTCCTCACTGCTAAATTGCGAGGGAGACGTCGAACCGATACCCCAATCCCTGACGATGGAAAAGTCGTCCCACCACCTGACTATGATGAAGTGAGGATAGCTATATCCCGGCTCAAAAACAACAAAGCGCCTGGAAAAGACGGACTACCCGCCGAGCTGTTCAAATACGGAGGCGAAGAGCTGGTAAAAAGCATGCATCAGCTCTTATCCAGAATATGGTCAGACGAATGCATGCCTCCGGATTGGAATTTAAGTGTGCTTTGCCCAATCCACAAGAAAGGCGATCCCGCTAACCGCATCAACTACCGCGGAATTAGTATTCTTAATATTGCTTATAAGGTTCTTGCTAGCGTGTTGTGTGAAAGGCTGAAGCCCATCGTAGACAAACTGATTGGACCTTATCAGTGTGGCTTTAGACCTGGTAAGTCTACCATCGACCAGATTTTCACGATACGCCAAATCCTGGAGAAGACCCATGATAAAAGAATCGACACACACCATCTCTTGGTCGATTTCAAAGCCGCTTTTGACAGCGCAAAAAGGAGTTGCCTGTATGCCGCCATGTCTGAATTTGACTTCCCTGCAAAGCTTATACGGCTTTGCCAAATGACGTTGAGCAATACCAACAGCTCCGGCAGAATCGGGAAGGACCTCTCTGAGCCATTTGAAACCAAACGAGGCTTCAGACAGGGCGACTCCCTTTCGTGCGATTTCTTCAATCTGATGCTGGAGAAGATAATTCGAGCAGCAGAGCTTAACCGCAATGGTACAATCTTTTACAAGAGCGTGCAATTGCTGGCGTATGCCGATGATATTGACATCATTGGCCTTAACAACCGCGCCGTAAGCGCTGCCTTCTCTGGACTGGATAGGGAAGCGAAAAAAGTGGGTCTTGCCGTGAACGAGGACAACACGAAGTATTTGCTGTCATCAAAGAAAGAATCGGCGCACCTGCGCCTTGGCAGCCATGTCACTGTTGACAGTTACAAATTTGAAACTGTGAGCGACTTCGTCTATTTGGGAACCAGTATCAACACCGAAAATAATATCAGTCTAGAAATCCAGCGGAGAATCACTCTTGCCAACAAGTGCTACTTTGGACTGAGTAGGCAATTGAGAAGTAAAGTCCTCTCTCGAAGAACAAAGATCACGCTCTATAAGTCTCTCATCATACCTGTCCTGATGTATGGCTCAGATTCATGGACAATGTCAAGAGAAGATGAGATGGCCCTTGGAGTATTTGAGAGAAAAGTTCTCCGGAAGATTTATGGTCCTTCCCGTGATGCCAACGGCGAGTATCGAAGGAAATTTAACGATGAGCTGTACGAGCTCTACGCAGATCTGACCATAGTCCAGCGAATTAAAGCCAAAAGACTCCGCTGGCTGGGCCATGTTATGCGAATGGACAAAGAAGCTCTAGCACAGAAGGTTTTCCTATCGTCGCCTGAATTCGGCAGCAGAGGAAGGGGGAGGCCTCGACTGAGATGGAAACAACAGGTGGAGGATGACTTGAACTCCCTTGGGGTTTCCAATTGGCGTCAGTTATCGCTAAAAAGGAATGACTGGCGTGCTTTGATATGCAACGGCCAAAATCGCTTAGGCGGTTAAGCGCCAATAAATGATGATGACCTGAGGTATTCATCCCAATCGTCTTTGTCACTGGATATGTATGTACGCATATATTCGTTGAATGTCCGGTGACTGCGTTATACAGTACCCAAAGTCTGGTGATGGTACGGTGTAGAAGTTTTATGCTCAATTTTTAACAATTTACACAGTTCCTTGAACAGGCTATTTTTGTATTCTGTGCCCAAGTCTGTTAAAATTGTTTTCATTTGGCCATAAATCAGGATGAAATGCTCGAATATGGCTTTAGCGACCGTTGTTGCATGTTTGCTTGGAACTGGAATCGCTACCAAATATTTGGTTAGATAGCATATAATGGTAATTGCATATTCGTTTCCGTTTATTGACCTTGGCAATTGGCCGACTGTGTCAATTTATACAATATCAAATGCCTTCGGAGGCGTCTCCGTAATTGTCATTGGTTCTTTGATATGTTTATTAATTTTATTTTTCTTGCAGTGGATGCAGTTCTTTACATATTTTCGTATGTCATTTTTCATATTCAGCCAGCTATATTTCTGCTTGATTTTATCAGTCATGCGATTTATTCCTGGGTGGCCACCACTAATAGGATCGTCATGATATTTGTGCAGAATTTCTTTGATTTTCCCGGGTTTTGTCACAATATAACCTCTGGGGTTAGAGCGATTGTTAACTTTTTGAGAACTTTATTTCCCATTTCCATAAATTTGCCTACTGCAGTATAATTCTTTTTAAACAATTTGTCCCCTAAGGACAACTGTACTTCTACAAGTCCTAAATTGCCGGCTTCTCGTTCGAGCCTGGTAAAGAATTGTCCTAAGTCAATCTTATCCTCAACAATTAGGTTGCTTGTATCAAAACTGCTACACATTTTCTTTCCTTTTTTGAAATATAATTTCGGAGGATTGAAAACGAGCTCGACATGTCTTTTTACTACAACTTTATTTAGCGCTTCGTAAATTTTGGGGTTCTCTTTGTGGTTTTCTTTAATTTCAATTTTATTACTGGTCTTTTTAGCTGCTGATCTTGTTGTTATTTTTAATTTTTTACTTGCTTCCACTGACATATCTTTTAAATTTGTAATAATTATGCGGGATAATGAATCCGCGATATGATTTTCTTTACCAGCTATATACTCCACCTCAAAATCGTACTCTTCTAAATCTAATCTTAATTAATCGTCAGCTTAGATGAAGCACTTCTCATTGAAAATAGGTATGTTAATGGGGGATGGTCGGTTTTTACTAAGAATTTTCTACCATAGACGTATGGTCTGAAGAAGGTTATGGCCCAATGGATTGCGGCCAGTTCTTTTTCTATTGTGGCTTTGTTGGTTTCACCTTTTGAGAAGGACCTGGAAGCGTAGGCAATTGGTAACTGTTTGTCATCATGTTCTTGGCTAAGGACTACCCCACAAGCGTACCCACTAGCGTCTGTTGTTATGCAGAATCCTTAATCGAAATCTGGGTATTGCAAAAGTTTTGGACTAATTAATGCTTCCTTTAAATAGACAAAAGCTTTTTGACATTCTTCTGTCCATTCGAAGGAAACATTCTTTTTGCAAAGCCTAGTTAGTTTTCGTGAGTGTTCCGCGAAATTCGCTACAAATCTTCTGTAGTATTTGCAGAAAGCTACGAATCTCTTAACTTCATCCGCAGTTTTTGGCGCTGGGTAATTTTGAACTGTTTCAAATTTGCTTGGGTCGGGTCTTGGCTGAAAAATAGGCATTTATCTGGATGAAATTTTAGGTTGTATTTTCTACATGTAGAGAACACGTCTCTTCAATTTTTTAGCATATGGTTTTCTGAACAACCTAATACAACTAAATCATCCATGTAGAGAAATGCTTGAGATGGTTTAAGGCCAGCGAATGCTAATGTCATCATTCGGTGGAATGAATTTGGAGCTACTTTTAGTCCATATGGTAATCTTTTGAATCTATATGTGCCATTTTCGGCAGTGAATGAAGTAATGTCCTATTTGATGAAAACCTGACATAAGCAGTGGCGTGCCTACGTGTTTCAATCAAGGCAAGCCCCAGTCTTTATAACCCCAACAAAAGCACATACTGCTGCCAAAGAACATTTCAGACGAAGAAGAAGAGTTCAGGATAGATATTTATCGACTTTTGCATCTGATATTTATCGACTTTCGGATCTGCATAATATTATGCTTAAAGTGTTTGGTATTCAATTTTGGGAGAAAAAAATTATCCTGATTTTCACAACTTCGTACAAAAAAACCATTTTTAAAATCAAAATTTTTTAAAAAATCGTAAAAATTCGACAAAATTTCGACTATGGCCAGCTATTGCTCAGCGATGGTTTGACCTATCACTACATTTTATACGTCGTTAGAATCGTATTTTAATTTTCTTTCGAACAAGCTATTGCTTCCATTCTTCGCTTTTGTACGTTTGGCGAAACGATTTTTTGAATGAAGTGATACCTAAAAAACACAAAATTACCGATATCTCGAAAACCTGCCCATACAAAATTTTTTTAAAAATATGTTCAGAGCTCAGCATACCAGTGCCAATTCACCCATATGTATGAATCTCTTGGTATTTTTTCAAATTAATTATTTGTAAACTAGTGTAATTTTTGAGTAGAGCGCTTTGCACGTTAACATTGTAGATATGTATATACATATCCAGTTTGGCTTTAAAGCTTATAGTAACAACAGCACGAAGCTGGCTTCGTACTTGCATACAAAATTACTTCCAAATTCAAAAAAACAGATGCTTCACAAAGAGATTTTAGTAAGGGATTTGAAAGCCAGGTACAAGCCAATAAGTAAAAGCGAGATGGCCATCATCGCCTAGGCGGTTCAAGGCTATTTTAAGTAAGAAAGTAAGAGATGGCATCATACGCGCTCAAATACTTGTATGTTAATTGTTATGCTATCAGCCGACAGGTGGCAGGAAGAGCGGTAGGTATATGTTTATGCTATTGGCAGTTAGTGGAACCAAATGTAAACGTTAAACAAGTAAGGAAAGCTGTCTTCGGCTGTGCCGAAGGCTAAATACCTTTCATGAATAAACGTCACGATTTTCACTGTTTGATCCCCAGTACAGCCTGTGTGAATTTAACTTTAGCTCAAACCGAAATTATCGGAGCTATCGATTATATGGGGACGATGTGTTATATTGGTCCAATCTCATTGATTTTTAACATCGACATTCCACATTCTAAAATAGCAACATTTACGAAATTTCACGTTCCTGCCGATATAATTACAGGAGTTATCTACCAAAATCCGTTTATCGGAACAATCGATTGTATGGGGGCTATGTGAAATATTTATCCCATTTCAATGATTTTCAACATCGATATTTTATATATAAAAATAGCAATACTTACAAAATTTCACGTTCCTATGTGTTTAATTAGAGGACTTATAGCCCAAAATCCGCTTATCGGAATAATCGATTGTATGGGAGCTATGTGAAATACTTATGCCATCTCAATGATTTTCAACATTGATATTTCACATATCAAAATAGCAATACTTACAAAATTTCACGTTCATACGTTTTTAATTACAGGAGTTATAGCCCAAAATCCGTTTATCGGAATAATCGATTGTATGGGAGCTATGTGAAATATTTATCCCATCTCTATGAGTTTCAACATCGCTATTTCACGTATCAAAATAGCAATACTTACAAAATTTCACGTTCCTACGTGTTTAATTACAGGAGTTATAGCCCAAAATCCGTTTATCGGAATAATCGATTGTATGGGGGCTATGTGAAATATTTATCCAATCTCGATGATTTTCAACATTGATATTTCACATATCAAAAAGGCAATACTTACAAAATTTCACGTTCATACGTTTTTAATTACAGGAGTTATAGCCCAAAATCCGTTTATCGGAATAATCGATTGTATGGGGGCTATGTGAAATATTTATCCAATCTCGATGATTTTCAACATTGATATTTCACATATCAAAATAGCAATACTTACAAAATTTCACGTTCCTACGTGTTTAATTACAGGAGTTATAGCCCAAAATCCGTTTATCGGAATAATCGATTGTATGGGAGCTATGTGAAATATTTATCCCATCTCTATGAGTTTCAACATCGCTATTTCACATATCAAAATAGCAATACTTACAAAATTTCACGTTCCTACGTGTTTAATTACAGGAGTTATAGCCCAAAATCCGTTTATCGGAATAATCGATTGTATGGGAGCTATGTGAAATATTTATCCCATCTCTATGATTTTCAGCATCGATATTTCACATATAAAAATAGCAGCACTTATAAAATTTCACGTTCTTTCGTGTTTAATTACAGGAGTTATAGGCCAAAATCCGTTTATCGGAATAATCGGTTGTATGGGAGCTATACATATGTTATATTGGTCCGATCTTGCTGGTTCCGACAAATGATTCCTATATTGGAAAATGGTGGCAGCATACCAAATTTCAGCCAAATATCTCAAAAACTGAGGGACTAGTTTGCGTTCAAACAGACAGACAGACAGACGGACAGACGGACAGACGGACATGGCTAAATCAACTCATCTCGTCATCCTGATCATTTCGGTATACTTATTGATGGGTCTATCTCTTCTTTTTCTCATATTTACAAACATCGGACCAAAGTTATAATACCATTTCATGTTCATGAAAGGTATAAAAAGAAATTGTTACGATACATTTTTGAAACATATTGTAGCTCATAGAGGATTAGCTAGGCAAGCCGGGCTTTTCGGCTTATATGGAAGGCACGCCACTGGACATAAGGTCTAGGCATGAAAAATAATTTGCTCTTCCAAGTTGATCTAGAATGTCATCAATTCTTGGGAGTGGGAATTTATCTGCCGCTAATTTTTTATTTACTTGTCTGTAGTCAACAACCAATCTCCATCTTTTTGCTGTTTTTCCTGGAAGTGATTTTTTAGGAACTAGGAAGGTTCTATTATATCATCTTTAATTAGCTTATTTACTTGTTTGGTTATTTCTCCTTTTTGTGTTTGGGGTAATCTATAATTTTTAATATAAACGGGGACTAAGGAGCCAATTAGAATTGCGTGCGATGGGGATCTGGACCAGTTTCGCTAGGCCGTATGGTACACCGTTATTATTGTTTTTTATTTATTCTTATGCTATTTATACGCCTTTTCTTTATTTATTGATAGCACAGGGTTGTCATCGTCTGTACCTTAAAATTGCTTTTAACGTTCGTCACTTTAAAGTTGCTTTTGTTCCTATTGTTCTCAATGTTTGGCAACAATAGGAATGCGAATGGCATTGAGCATAATAGCCTAGCCTTACTTAACGTGTTGTGCAAGCGTCAGAATGGTTTCAATGTTGTGCACTTTAACGCCCGCAGTTTACACGGTGAAAAGATGGATGTCGTCAGAGCTATATTTGAACAATCGTTGGTTGATGTGATTTGTGTATCCGAGACCTGGTTTAGACCTGAAGTGATGGACTCACACTTTGACATTAAGGGTTACGAATTATATAGGATGGATAGAAAAGTCAAAAAAGGTGGTGGTGTAGCAATATATTGCAAAAAGCGTCTTAAATCCCAGCTAATATCAGGAATATCTGGTAGTAGTGTTGAGCACTTGCTAGTTGAAGTCTCTAGTCCAATGTCGAAAGTCCTTCTGTCATGCGTCTATAGTCCGAATAGGTCTTGTAATGTGAAGGACTATTTCACAATGTTGTCCTCTGTTGCCGTTGATTATTCTGACATTATTATATGTGGTGATTTCAATATAAACCTGTTAAGTAATGACTCGTATAGCTCCAGATTGCTAGACGATATTTCTGGTGTTGGCCTTGAGGTGGTTAATGTGTCTGTTCCAACAAGGTATGGACATAACTGCTGTCCCAGCCTTCTTGATTACTTCATTGTGTCTGATGTCTCTTCTATTTTCAAGTTTGACCAAATGTCTTTTATTTCAGACCATGATCTAATCTTCTGTTCCTTTGATATACAGATGTATGATGATAGTGTTGTGCCTAGCCTGTCCTTTTTTCCAGATTATCGCCTACTGGACTTAAACAGTCTCTTAAGTGACATATCCCATATAAATTGGTCTACCTGCTGGTGTCTGAGCTCGGTGAATGATAAATTGAGATTTTTAAATGAGACAATTCTATACCTCTATACGGCTCACGTTCCGTCGCGAACCTATCGTGGTAGCTCTACCTCCTGTCCATGGTTCAACAGATCGGTACGTGCAATGATAATGAAGCGCAACAAGCAATACTCCCTCTGGAAAAAGAATCGGACCGAATCCAATTGGCGTGCATATAAGCTAATTCGAAATGAGACCACGGCCTGCATAAAGCGTGAAAAATGCAAGTATTTTAGTAGAATGCTAGATACGTCGTTACCAAATAATGTTCTGTGGCGTAATTTAAAAAACCTGCGTGTGCATGTTAGTGACAGTTCGGGTTGCTCCTTCTGCCCTGAAGAACTTAATGCTGCATTTGTGAGGCGTGATATCCCTTCCTGTGCCAATGACTGTTTTACAACACATTCTTCGTCGGTGGTGTCTGCTTGCCAAGTTTTTGAGTTCCAATCTGTGTCAGAACTAGATGTGGCAAGGTGCATATATAAAATTAAATCGAATGCAATCGGGGAGGATAACATACCGATAAAGTTTGTGAAAACAATTGCCCCGTACATTTTGCCTACTTTGACACATATAATCAATCATAGCATCACAACGTCTTGTTTTCCTGATACGTGGAAAATTGCGACCGTGCGCCCCATCCCTAAAATCAAGTCCCCACAATGTCCCTCAGATTTTCGACCTATTAGTATATTGCCTGCATTTTCGAAAGTCTTCGAAATCTTGTTGTCTGAACAAATTCATGGCCACATTGATAAGTTTACCCTGCTGTCCCCTTATCAATCAGGCTTCAGAGCAAAGCACAGCTGTTCCACGGCTGTGTTAAAGATTTTAGATGACATTCGGGAACCCTTTGACAGAAATCAATTGACCTTTCTATGCCTACTTGACTTTTCAAAAGCCTTTGATTCCGTGAATCACGACTTACTTTCCATCAAGCTTAAACATTATTTCGGTTTTCGGGACTCTGCAGTGGGACTCATGCGAAGCTATTTGGCGGGTAGATCTCAGCGTGTCAAAGTGGGCTCCGAATCTTCAGGTCTAAAATCGTTGCTGGCTGGGGTACCACAAGGATCCATCTTGGGCCCACTATTATTTAGCTTGTTTATAAATGATATTTTTAATGTGTGCCAACATGTACATATGCATGCATATGCTGATGATGTCCAGCTATATCTATCTGGAAATCATGAGGAGCTAAATAACACGTGTACAAAGTTAAATAATGACTTGGCTTCCATCTCTGCATGGGCAAGGAGAAATAAATTATGTCTTAATAGTGATAAGTCTTACGTGCTACCTATTGCTAAAAAAAGAATAAATTTCGAAAACATTCCTGGCTTATACATTGCTGACAAGTGCCTGAAGCTGGTGTCAAAAGTAAATAACCTTGGTTTCATCATTAATACGACGTTATCTTGTGATGATCATATGAACTCGGTGGTTAGTAAAGTATACTACATCCTTAGGAACTTACGTATGTCAGCAACGTATACATCCACCAATGTTAGGAGAAAGCTTGCTATACAGTTAATTATGCCAATCATATGTTACTCTGAACTAGTCTACAGTAAGCTGAGTTCTCAGTCAGCTCATAAAATTGATGTAGTGTTTAATCATGTTACACGTTATGTGTTTGGTTTAGCAAGGTTTGACCATATATCTAGTTGGAGGTCACATTTGTTAGGCTGTAATATTTTTGATTACTTGAAAGCCAGGAATTGTATCTTCCTGTGTAGACTCATTATGTATAAAGAGCCCAGCTATTTGTATGATAAACTAGTTTTCCCCAAGTCTCTTCGGATTACCGATATGATTGTGCCAAGGTATAATTACTTGACCTCCGGGCGGCTATTCTTTGTAAATGCTATTCGTATTTGGAACTCTATTCCAGTATCTGTTAGAAGTAGTTTAAATAAAAGCAACTTTAAAAACGTTCTCTATACCCATTTCAGTTAAAATATATTAAAAACCTGTGATCTTGCCTATCTACCACCTTAGAGTTACATACATAGATATATTTTTTATTGTTTTTAAAATTTAATTTGTAATTCCTGGCCTTGGATTCTCTAACTGTGAGTTTTTGAAATGTACGCTTTTTTCCAATACATTTTAAATGGTGAAAAGGTGAAAATTTGTAAACTCACAGTTGGAGAATCCAGGGCCTGCTATAAAGCATCAGTGTATCTTTCATACCCATAACTGCGCCTTAGCCGGGTAGGGCAGCTGACCCAACTAATCCTACGGGAGTAAATATAATCGACTAACGGTGTGATACCACAAAGCCAAATTGAATGCATTGATTTCTGTTGGGTTAATGGATCAGCTGGTTTGCGTTATGAAAGATCAATTCAACTTTAAGTCTTTGATTTAATGATTGTTAATTTGTGTTAGTCCTTGCTCATATATTTGTTTTCCCGCTTATACATATACACATATATTGTTATTCTTCTTGTTATTTATTTATCTATTGATTATATAATTACTATTCTTTTTTTCTTCTCTTTTCAAATGTACCTTTTTTATTATAACTGTTGTTGTACTATAAAAGATCTAAGATCTTATTGTACTAATGCCTTGCCAATAAATGATATGATATGATATGATATGGTTGTCATCCTTCATATATAATTTTTGTTTATAAAAATTATTAGAAGTAATTGGTTCGGTTTCCAGTGCAAATATATCTATGAATTGTAGTCCTCTTTAATAAAATGCAGCTGCTCGCGCTCGACGTTATACAAGAACTGATTTATTTAATCTCATTTTAACCCTAGAATGGTAATATACGTAAATTTTACGTGTATGTCTCATAAAAAGTGCCGTTACAGTTTACCGCAGTTCCGTATAGCTATGAGCACTCGGCAGTGCTTTCTTCATTTTATTGTTTCATTAAAAAGTGAATAATTAATCAATTGTCAGTTCCTGGTTCGCTTTTATCGTTCTTACAAAAAAAGTGTGTACGTAAATTTTACGTAGTCTTAGCATTAACGTATGTATTATTATCCAAACTTTCTATACAATTGAAGAACAGTTTCTGTGATAAACCTAATAAAACGCAATTATTTTAACTTTTTCACCAAAAGGCGAACCTTTATACTTAAAACTTTGTAACTATTTAAAAAAAAAAGGCTGACAACTACCTCTTTTTGAATACATAATGAAGCTGCCCTGTGTGGTGAGCATCAAATTAAAATATTCGACGGATGTATGTAGAAATTCTTATTATTTAGTTTTAAAAACAAAAAAACTTTGTACTTTCATTTAATAAAATCAACACAAAAGAAAAACAGGTTTTTATTAAACATTTATCTAAAATTACCCTCGTGAAGGGTGGATACCTTGCCGCGGTACGAGGGCTTAAGTCGATAGCCACAGGGCTACGCTGCCCTTGTGATCATAGCTCCGTACGGCACTTCATCACGAGAGCAGCCTAGCCTCTCTGGCGCGACGACAAAGATCTTCCCCCTCCCAATCCAGGGTGTTATGCGAAACCGTGCCCATTGGACGTTTGCAGCCGGGAGGCAAATCGTGGCTGTATTTGAACGGGGCCTCTCTGACACCGGGTCGCCTCAGAGAGTAAGCATGGCCTTACCGCGGTACTGGGCTCTGCCGCGGCGGACGACACATTTTCCCCTACTCTTCCCTTGACCCTAAGCTGGCCTTGTCCGGCGATGGGTCGTACGAACAAGATGAACTCGAATAACCTGAATAAAAACGAAAAATCTAAAAAACAAACAACGCCAAATTTCACTCCTCAGCAAAGGAGAGCTATGGAGGAGCAGGCGAGGAAGCAACAACAACGCCGGAGGACAACCTCCGTTCCACAATCAAGGGGGGGATCGACAGCGATGGCAACTACGAGTCGGTCAACCAACCCTCTATCGAATAAGATTGACTTGATGGGAGCTAGCACCGGTGCGGTTGCCAACGCAGCTAAGCGGGCAACGGCGGATGCTAAACTCCCATCAACCGCTGATATGAAAACCAGTATCTTTACGTCTGTGGCAGCGGTCTCACGACCTGGCCTCGGAGTTTCGAAGGAGAAGGAAGCTGCAACTGAGATGTCGGCAAGGAGAGCGACCGCGATGGCAACTACGGGTCCGCACTCCAGGGAGACATCTCCCCGCCGCTTCACATACCACGAGAAAAGATTGGCTGCAAAGATCCTGAAGAGGTATGAAGGGGTACCGCAGGAATCACTGTCGCCGAATTCCAGTAAATCTGTAGAGCTAGCGAAAGCTGTGATACCGGATTTCCAAAATTCGTACATCCCAAAGAGGTTAAAAGTTAACCCTTTCAAGCGCCAGAGATCGGATCTGGAGTTTATTCCCCCTCCCAAGCGGCATCAGAATACCTCTGGAGCGGGCAAACTAAGCTTTGCTGAGGTAACCAAGGACAGGATCCTTATAGGCGTCCTTGACCGAGGCAATGACCGTCTGGCCATCCCCAAGGACCGGTGGCGTTACGTGCGAAATGAACTCGGCAACATTCTTCTCAACGTTGCTCCGGAGTTTCCGGGTAGTTCGGCACGAGTAACGGATGCGGGTTGGCACCAGGGTCAAATTAAATTACTCGCATGCGAGGATGCAAAAACCGTAGCACTGTACAAGGCAGCAGCTGCTAAACTGGGTGAAGTCTACCAGGGCGCAAAGATAGAGGTCGTCGACTGGAAGGACATTCCAGCTCGTCCAAGGGCAAGGGCGTGGATTCCGGCCATCCCTGACGAACCCGAGAGAATACTCGGGATGCTACGGCTAATGAATCCGTCCCTCCCAACGCATGACTGGAGTGTCAATCTGGTCGGGGATGCGGTAGGGCCCGACAGACAGGTGGTGTTCACCATGAATAAAGAGTCAATCGAGCCCCTCAAAAGGTGCAATGGCCTAGTACACTACAGCGTAGGCCAGATCGTTATCCACGTATATCGTGGTGATGCTCAGCGCGCTGCCTTCTCGGCTACTCCGGGGGAACCGGAAAACTTATTACCAGAAGAGGAAGCGGAGGATTCCGATGCGGAAAGCATGTTATCCGCCACGTCTCTTGGCGATAGTGCTGTGAACAACTCGGAGATGGAGGACAGCCTACAGGACGAGGAAGTCCTCGACGTCACGGTGGTAGCAGCCAACGCTGAGCGACTAACATCTAACGCTACAGGCAGCAGGACTCCTGCAACGCCACATCGGGCAGTTAATCGGAACAACTCGTCGTTGATAGGCAACCTCCGGGATGGAGCAAACCTCGACGATATGGGGACGGCAGGGAAGTCTGTGCGCTCTCATGTTGGTGGTGCTTCAGATTAATTTGCACAAATCTAAAGTGGCTTCGGCTGCTTTAAGTAGTCGTCTTTCTAAAGGCGACGTGGATGTGGTCCTCATCCAAGAACCCTGGGTCAATAGCTCGAGAATCTGCGGATTGGGGACTAAGGGCTTCAAGCTCATTCGAGCCAGCGAGGAGAGCAAAGTCAGAACGTGTATTTTGGTCAAGTCTGAGTTGAACTCCTTTCTCCTACCTAACTACACCAATGGTGATATTACCGCTATCAGTCTAACGGTCGACAGCACCCGCCTGACGGTGGCGTCGGTCTATATGCCCTACGACGCCGAAGAACCCCCACCACAAACGGAGGTGAAAGACCTGGTGTCAAATTTCTGCACGGGTAATCTTATTATTGGAGCGGACGCTAATGCTCACCATGTCCAATGGGGGAGCTCCGACATCAATGCCAGGGGCGAGTCTCTGTTTGATTACCTCTTAAAAACCAACCTGGTGATTTGCAACGTGGGTAATGAGCCTACTTTTATCACTAAGACCCGCAGGGAGGTCATAGACCTCACTATCTGTAGTGAAGGCGCTTATGAGTGGGTCAGAAAATGGCGGGTTCTGGAAGAACATTCTTTCTCCGACCACCGTTACATAGAAATGGTTTTAGACTTTATTGTAGAACAACCAATCATGAAGCGCAATCCACGTAACACTGATTGGCAGTTACACAATGAAATATTAGACAGAGACCTACCAGTACTGCCCTCACAAGCCCCCTCATCAGTAGAGGAGCTGGAGGATCTTGTTACTACATTTACATCGGCGCTCTCAAATGCTCTAGGACAGGCTTGTCCAGTACCAAAACCACGCGGTAAACACAGGCCACATTGGTGGTCCTACGATTTGGACTCGCTCCGAATATCATGCCGGAAACAATTTAACAAGGCCAAGAGCTTCGGCTCTGAGCCTCATTGGCATGAATATAAAGCTAAACTAAGGGCCTACAAAAAAGCTCTGAGACAGGCGAAGAGAACCTCGTGGAGAAATTTCTGCACTGGCGTCGAAAAGGTCGACGACACAGCGAGACTTAGACGAGTCCTCTCGAAAAGTCAAACAACCATCAGCTATTTGCGAAAGCCTGACGGATCCTGGACCAGCACGGAAGAGGAAACCCTTGAGCTGCTCTTGAATACACATTTTCCGGGGAATCTGCATGATGCACCACTAGCACCTGCAACAAACCTGGCAGTAAATATACCCATCACTGAGGAAAGAGTAAGGTGGGCAGTTAAGAGCTTTGAACCGTATAAGGCTGCCGGGCCGGACGGGATTATCCCCGCGCAACTTATAAACACGTTGGAGACATCAGCTAAATGGCTGGTATTTCTCTTCACAGCCTGCCTGGCTCTCAACCACATTCCGGGCTCCTGGAGAAGCGCCACGGTAGTGTTTATCCCTAAGGCTGGGAAGGCATCCCACTACGAGCCAAAAGATTACAGACCGATCAGTCTCTCGTCCTTTGTACTCAAAACCTTTGAGAGGATACTAAGCGACTACCTTTCAACGACTATTGATAGCAACCTTATCTCTAGCTATCAGCATGCATACACCAAGAGTAAATCAACAGAAACTGCTCTGCACAGCCTAGTATCTGTCATTGAGAAATCGCTGTGTGAAAAGGACTACTGTCTCGTGGCCTTCTTAGACATTGAGGGGGCTTTCAACAATATAAGCCCGGAGGCGATCAACTCCGCTCTAACTAATCTGGGCGTAGATAGACCTCTAACTGGTTTAATTGACCAACTTCTAAGAGGAAGGAAAATAGCTTCTTCACTTGGTACGGTCGAGTTATCACGCTATGTCACAAGGGGAACGCCCCAGGGTGGTGTTCTTTCCCCGCTTTTATGGAACCTCACAGTCAACTCGTTGCTACGTGACACAAGCTGGGGGGGCGGGAAGATAGTGGCATACGCAGACGATTTAGCTATTGCATTCAGAGGCAAGTTCCCACAAACTCTGTGTGACCTGATGCAAGTAGCACTGCGAGAGGTTTCGAGGTGGTCCTCTCGCTGCGGACTTAGTATCAACCCGGGGAAAGTGGAACTTGTCCTCTTCACCAACCGGTACAAAATACCGCCACTAAGCCTACCAGAACTAGATGGCACGCGCCTGGGCTTGTCGGATAAGGCCAAGTTTCTAGGCATAGTTCTGGACAGGAAACTGAATTGGAAGGAGAATGTTCTTCAGCGCCAGAAGAAAGCTTGCATCGCTCTTTACACATGCAAAAGAGCCATTGGCAAAAAATGGGGGCTCAGCCCTAGAGTATGCAGTTGGATCTACACGGCCATCATTCGCCCAATCATGCTGTATGGAGTCGTCGTATGGTGGCCGGCACTGAGCAAGACAACATACCTGAATCTGTTGCGGAAAGTCCATAGATCCAATATGATCTGTATAAGCGGTGCGCTAAGGACAACGCCCAACGAAGCCCTCCAGGCCATTCTGGGCATTTTGCCACTTGATCTGGAAGGGTTTCGGTCAGCGGCGGCATCAGCTCTGCGCCTAAGAGAAACCTCCAGTTGGGGTGCGGGTACTATTGGACACTCCAGTATTCTGGAATCTTACAGCTTTCTCCCTCTAAGCACAGATCGTTGTGCGACCACTACAGTCGGGGATAGCTGCTTCAAAATAAACATTCCCAGCAGAGAAGACTGGGAGAGGACGGATTGGTGTCCCGAAACAAATGGTGGCACTTCCATATACACCGACGGCTCGAAGTTGGACGGCAGAGTTGGAGGAGGGGTTTATTCAAGGGATTTGGACCTTGAACTCTCCTTCAGACTACCTGATCATTGTAGCGTCTTCCAGGCGGAAGTCTCGGCAATCCGGGACGCCGCGGCCTGGTTAAGCAAACGTGTTATCGGAGGAGATATCACTATTTTCAGCGATAGCCAGGCGGCAATCAAATCCCTTGGCTCATACACGTTCAACTCTGAACTGACGCTCAGCTGTCGTCGATCTCTTCAGGAGATGGCCCAACAGAACCGCGTAAACCTCATATGGGTCCCGGGACATAGGGACATTGAGGGAAACTGTAAGGCAGACGAGCTTGCCAGGCAGGGCACGACCAAGCAGGTTCTTCGGGATAAAGAGCGCTTAGGTATGCCGTTTGCCACATGCAAACTAATGCTGAAGGAGCACACACTCCGTCAAGCCAACGAAAGATGGCTGCAATCCCCAGGGTGTCGGATATCGAAACAAACCTGGCCAAAATGGGATCTTAAAAGGTCTAGACGCATTTATGCCCTAACTAGGAGGGAAATCTGCATATTGATAGGGGTATTAACCGGTCACTGCCTCATTGGTAGGCATGCAGAAAGGCTAAGTGTGCCCTACCGACGATGCTGCAGGAGTTGCAAAGATGATGAGGAGGAGGAAACGGTGGAGCACCTCATCTGCAACTGTCCGGCTTTAAGCGGCGTGAGAACGCGCTTTTTGGGAGTTCCGTTCCTAGATAGTCTAAGCCAGATCGCGGAACTGGACATAAAGGACTTGATGGGCTTCATAAAGTCATCTAAGTGGTTCGAGGAGGAGTAACGGTGTCGGTTTAGGAGTGTCAGTCCCGGGATTCTGCTATGTGGAAAATCCCAACAACTCAGGGATTTTCCATATGGCTGGGTCCCGGGGCTGACTTTCCTTGCGTTGGTGGTATCACAACGGGCCTTCAAAACTGGCCTAAGTGTGCCTCTGCGGCAGCCACTTGAACCTACCTACCTATCTAAAATTACCGCCCCAAACGGTGTAGTACGTAAAATTTACGTATATTAGCATTAACGTAGGGTAAAACTGTATTACGATTCTAGGGTTAAACTGTACAACCAATATACATTCTTTATATGTACAATATATTACACGCACACACAGGTGATATCTATGTCTCTTAACATACAAGCTAGAACGAATGCTCTAGTATATCAACAATTTGACTATGAAGAGAAGGAGACAATACTTAAACTGACGGCTGCTATATACATTAACCCTTTGGTCCATACTAATAATACATTTATACGAGAGTTAGCTTGCTACAGAATTCTGTGCAAAGTGATGTTAATTGAGCTTTAACAAAATTTGGAAAATTTTTGGTTAGTCTGTTTAATTTTTCTGTATCTGTGCAACTTTTACTGTGTGTGTTAGCTTTAATTAGCGTATAATCGTCTAAATTTTCGGTATTAATTTTATAATTTTGAATAGTTGTGTTGTTATGTGTCGAGTTAAAATTTCTAACGAAAGTTTGCTCGTTAGTTGTAATAGTATGTATTTGCAATATAAATGCCTTCGGATAATTGTTGGTGTGGTATGAAAATATTTTTGTTATTTGTATTTATTTTAATTTCTCGAATAACTTCCGATCTAGCTGGGATTGTGATTGTGTTGACAGTTTGTTAGATTCATTGTTATTGTTTGAGGGAAATCATATGGTCTTAGGATTAGTTTATCCTCTGTTTTTCCATAATCTAGAATACAATTGTATTCCTTTATGAAATCTAGGCCTATTATTCCATCACATGGAATTGGAAAGTTGTCTTCTACAACATGAAATTTATGATAAATTAGAAGGTCATAGCCTTTTAGATCTGTTTTTATTGTGCCTAAAGTGCTAGTTATTCCCCGACCAATGCCTTTCAAATCTGTGATTTGTTCAGTATTTATTTTTTCTTTATTATTTATTTGCTGTTTTTTAATTATGGAGATATCGGCTCCAGTATCAATTAAAAAATTTGAATATGAATTGTTTAATGAAGTCCTTGTAGATATATAGCTGTTTAAATTTAGATTAAGTACGCATATTTTTCTTTTTGTTAATTTTGAAGTGGAGTTTCTTGGTTTTCCGTTTCGGTTATGGCGCGCACATTACGGTTCTGGTTGTAGGATCTATTGCCGTTTTGGGCTTGTTATCCTCTCCGGTTATTATTGTTGTTGTACGACCTCGAGTTATTGTTATATCTCGGTTGTGGTCTGAATCTCCGATTTTGGTAATTTCCATAGTTGTTACTACGGTAACCTCCACGGAAACTACTCCTGTACTGACCTTGCTGTCGTACATTTAAAATCGTGTTTCAGCTGCCAGTGATTTCGGTACAACTGTTAGTGTTTTTCGAGATTGCATCATTCATTGTTGAGGACGTTCCTGCTTGTATGATCATCTTGACCTTGTCATTAGAGCAGTTTTTACACATGGCCTTAACTGCTGCCTGTGTTGAATATCTCGTGGCTAAGTCTGGGTTCAATCCCTCAGAGATATATGCTCCTTCTAATGACCTTGTAATTTTTTCAATTTCCGCAGTATATTGGTTAGCAGTTTTGCTACGCTGTTGGATGTTCAGTAGTTTAGCGGTTAAAACTTCCACTGATTAACTTTTTATTGCGGTTTTTATTTTGTTTTTTATTTGTTCGATCGTGGACTCATTACTAATAAAATTCCTTGCTGTACCTTTCAGCTTTGTTTTTATCATGGTAATGGCCAATGCCTCGTGTGTATCCATGATTTGCTCAAGTATATCGAGTGCATCTAGGAAACTATGTAGATTTTCTGGTTTACCATCAAACTCTGGTAATACTGACGAAGCAGTTTTAATGAATTCTTGTGGCATTGTGACCTTTATTATCGGGATGTTTATTTTAAATTTTTCCACCGATGAAGGTGAGGGGGTTGGGCTAGGAACGCGTTCAGGTAGAAGTGATAAAAAATCTATTTGAATTTCTTCTTCTGTTGTATTTGGTACATCACAATCGATATTGTGTTTGGCTAGAGCAGCGACTATTCGAGAAAAATTGGTAAGCTTCTTTTTGGTGTTCTACGGTAAGTATGCGCCTTCCCGCATTGATCACCTGTCTAATGTTGTTAAGAGCTTCCAGAATTGTATTTAAATGTTTAACTATAGTTTCTCTTGTTATGGGAATACTTTTATTAATACATTTATATGATTTGCCAACTTTTGCTTTTTCTTCATTTAATTTGTCATATATTTCTTGCCAATTAGATGCAAATTGACACAATTGAATAATGTCCAACATATTCAATTGTCTCAATTTGTTCTATGTATAATTTTTTATTACAATTATTATTGTGACAATTAAAAATGAACTTACGCATATAAAAATTACCAACCATTTTTCAGAGATTTCTGCTTTATCTTCTATAATTGGGTGTGTTTCAAATTTGGCAATTTTATTTTCGTTAATTTTATCTTCAGAGGTTTCTTTCCCTACCTCATATCCTGCTATAGCTACTAAAATACCGTTCAATTGCGTTTTTCCACCATGCCATTTTAAAATTTAATAGTAAAATTTTTCGAACTCAAATTTTTATTTATTCATAAATTTGTCTTTTAAATTACAATTTTTAATTAAAATTTATTTTTAGACTTTACTTATCAATCTACTTACTTCTTCTACTAATGTGGATGGATATAATAAATCTTCCATTGTAGGTTCTCAACCCGTTCCTATATATAACCAAAATTTTCTTAAGCAATTTAAATTATGTCTGTTACTTCCCTTATCTCGTGATCTTGATTAATGAGCAATGTCTGCGTTTTCACGCTCTAAGTTATCTACAATTTTGTTTACTGCGTCGTAATCAAGATCATCGGGCAATGCACTATCCATAAGAAAAGATTATTTAAAATAAATAAATTTTAACAAAGGCGTTTGAATTTATTCAATCTTTTTTTTTTTCTCTATTGATGTTTTAAAACCTCTATTTTTTCTTGTATTTTTAATCTTTCATCTGAGTTAGTGGCAAAGTTAAGTTGTTGATGTAACTTTGCTAATTCTACTCGTCTTTTTACTTTTCTTCCTGCCCTTTTTCTTTTATGTACAATATTTAGGACAGGTATTTTTGGAATTTCTTCCGTTTTATTTAATTTATTCCTTTTCCGATACTCTTCGATAGTAATCGGTTTAGGCCCAACTTTTTCTGATTTGCGACTCTCGAGGATCTGATTTATACCTTTGACGCATGCGTCTACGCAATTTTGAAAAAGTTTATAAATTTCTTCTTTAAATTTTTTATCAGACTCCTCTTGAGTCGAAATCTTCTGCATGATAATTCATAAATGTAAAATTTTGTTATATTTCATGTAAAGATTAAAAAAATTTGCAAAACTAAATTTTAAATTTTACCCCTAAGCAAATTACTGTTATTTGGATGGCGACCATAAGGCGTGCCAAGGTTTTCTAAGGAAATTTGTTAATTATTTTAATTTTTTTTCTTTAAATTATAGTTTTTTAATTCTACCTTTGTTAGTTTTGTCTTAAATTTACTAATATTTGCTGTCAGTCATATAACCAAAATACTAATTTTGCTGCCAGTCTTATCGCGAAATTATCAATATTTGCTGCCAGTCATATTACTAAAAATTTTGCTGCCAGTCGAAATATTTGCAAAATATCAATGTTTGCTGCCAGTCATGAGTTTATCAATATTCCACTTCGTCTATGTCCTATATTTTCAATATTTGCAAGATATTTGCAAAATATCAATGTTTGCTGCCAGTCATGAAATTATCAATATTCCAATTCGTCTCCCGCATCGTCTATGTCCTCTATTTTCAATATTTGCAAAAGATCAATGTTTGCTGCCAGTATTTTCATGGGCTAACTTGCTTTGCCTTTGGATTTTGTATTTTCAGCTGGCGGTATCACTGTGTAGAGCTGAGTGTATTGTTATTATTTTTATTTATTTAAAAGCCTGGCGGGATCGCCATATAGCCAAATAAATAGAAACGTTTGAAGTTTGGTCAATGATTGATTTTCTTTATTGATTTCACTTTCTTTTATACTAAATTCTTACACTAATACTTACAAATTATTTACGAACTAAAACGTATACCTACATATGTGTATATTACTAATACCTACAAACCATGGTATAAATACTACAGGTAAAACCGTTAACGACACTAATGACATTTTTAAGCAATTATCATACTCATTTATTTTTTGCCGCGACGTGTCTGTTTGGTTTTTTCCAATCAAATAAATTACAAATCAAAATAATTTCTTTTAATTTTTCTTCAATTTGCGATTAGAACTATTGCTAGAATTGTTAAAAATAAGGACTGTAAAAGCGGTCCACATGTATCCCTCTAGCAGGATAATCTACCATCTCATTTCCTGCCATTTTATAGTGTCCAAGCGTCCACCTAAACGTGCAGTGTAAATTGGAAAATATTTTTTGATTTTTTTCAAATTTTTCTTATTTTAAATTTTTTGAATATTTTTTTTTCTATTTGACTTACATACTGACACATTTTGTATTGCTTAAAAACGTCAAAACAAAATCAAAAGAGAGAACGGTTTTACCTATAGTACTTATACCATGCTACAAACTAGAATGCATAACTCTAAATATGCTAAGTCAACATATGGTTGCAATAAATATATAAGTATGACAGTCGCACTGGCAAACTGACGTTGTGACTCAGATAGGCATTCCGACTGTCTTTGGCGGTGTCTTTGACCGTCCGCACAAGTGTAACAAGATCTTCGCTATGTGCGGCGTGCGCAGTCTTTGTATAAACTCCCGCTGAGTTCAATGTAACTGATTTGGGTAGAATGTTGTTTGTGTTCATTCATATTTGTTTATACATTATTTGTGCGCACATGACAATTAAAGTAAAAGGGCGATGTGTTTATGTAATGCTACAAAGACCTCAACGTCACAGTGATATCAGCTAGTCCTGAGCGCACCAATGTTGATACTGCCACAGTTAGTAGGATCTCTGCCACGCCAAACCGTGGTCTGAACAAATCGTCGTTGAAAGATAAGCCTCCAGACGAGGTGGTACTCGACTATACGGCGGTGGCAGGGAAGTCTGAGCGCTCTCATGTTGGTGGTGATTTAGATAAACCTGCACAAATCTAAAGCAGCCTCGGCTGCTTTAATCAGTCGTCTCTCTAAAGGCGACGTAGATGTGGTCCTCATCCAAGAACCCTGGGTCAACAGCTCAAGGATTTGCGGTTTGGGGACTAAGGGTTTTAATCTTATTCGAGCCAGCGAGGGGGGCAGGGTTACAGCTCGTATTTTGTTTAAGTCTGAGCTGAATGCCTTTCTCTTGCCCAACTATACCAATGGTGACGTTACAGCTGCCAGTTTAACAGTCGACAGTACCAGTCTGACGATGGCGTCGGTCTATATGCCCTACGGCGCCGAAGAACCTCCGCCACAGAGGGAGGTAAAAGGCCTGGTGGCAAATTTTTCCATGGGTCATCTTATTATCGGAACTGACGTCAATGCTCATCACGTCCAGTGGGGAAGCTCCGATATCAATGCTAGAGGATAGTCGTTTGTTTGTTAACAACTAACCTGGTAGTTTGTGGGTAACGAACCTACGTTTATTACTAAAACCCGTAGGGAGGTCATAGATCTCACTATTTGCAGCGAAGGCGCTTATGAGTGGGTCAGAAAATGGCGCGTTCTCGATGAACACTCATTCTCCGACCACCGGTACTTAGAATTAGTTCTAGACTTTTCTGTTGAGCAGCCGGTTATGAAACGCAACCCACGTAACACTAACTGGCAGCTACACAATGAAATACTATCTAGGGACTTACCAACACTGCCCCCACAAGTCCCCTCAT
The DNA here is from genome assembly GCA_964058755.1 of Campiglossa producta. Lineage (NCBI taxonomy): Eukaryota > Metazoa > Arthropoda > Insecta > Diptera > Tephritidae > Campiglossa > Campiglossa producta. The sequence continues at coordinate 56,034,355 of CAXKVI010000004.1, read as the reverse complement.
CAGTAGGGGAGTTGGAGGATCTGGTAAAGACCTTTACAACGGCGCTCTCGAATGCCCTAGAGCCGGCTTGCCCAGTGCCAAAACCACGCGGTAAACATAGGTCCTACGACCTGGACTCGCTCCGTAAATCATGTAGGACACAATTTAAAAAGGCCAAGAGCCTTGGCACGGAGACTCAATGGCTCGAATATAAAGTTAAACTCAGGGCCTACAAAAAAGCTCTGAGGCAGGCGAAGAGAGTATCGTGGAGAAGTTTCTGCACTAGGGTCGAAAATGTCGACGATACAGCGAGACTTAGACGAGTGCTCTCAAAAACTCAAACAGCCACAAGCTATTTGCGCAAAACTGACGTATCCTGGACCAGCACGGAGAGGGAAATCCTAGAGCTGCTCTTGAATACGCACTTCCCAGGGAACTTGCATGAGGAACCCGTAGCACCTACAACAAACCTGGCTGTATACATACCCATCACGGAGGAAAAGGTTAGGTGGGCGGTTAAAAGCTTCGAACCGTTCAAGGCTGCCGGGCCAGACGGGATTATTCCCGCACAACTCATGAACACGCTGGAGACATCAGCCAAATGGCTGGTATTACTCTATACAGCCTGGTAGTGGCGTATGCAGACGACTTAGCTATAGTATATAGGGGCAAATTTCCACAAACCCTGTGCGACTTGATGCAAGTAGCACTGCGAGAGGTTTCCTCATAGTGCTCGCGCTGCAAACTGAGCATCAACCCGGGAAAAGTAGAACTGGTTCTCTATATAAGATACCACCGCTAATACTACCAAAACTGGATGACGTGCACCTGAACTTGGCTGACAAGGCCAAGTTCTTGGGCACAGTTCTGGATAGGAAACTAACCTGGAAGGAGAATGTTCTTCAGCGCCAGAAGAAAGCGTGTATTGCACTCTACACGTGCAAAAGAGCCATTGGAAAAAATGGGGGCTCAGCCCCAAAATATGCAAATGGATCATTCGACCAATCATGCTCTATGGAGTTGTGGTATGGTGGCCTGCGCTGAGCAAGGCAACAAACCTTAATCTGCTAGGTAAAGTACACAGATCTTGCATGATCTGTATAAGCGGTGCGTTAAGAACAACGCCCAATGAAGCACTCCAGGCCATTCTTGGCATTTTGCCACTCGATCTGGAAGGGCACCGGGTAGCAGCAGCATCGGCTCTGCGTCTAAGGGAAACGTCCGGCTGGGGCGCAAGTACTACTGGACACGCCTGTATTTTGGGATCCTATAGCTTTCTTCCGCTGAGCACAGATCGTTGTGCGACCACAACAGTCAGAGATAGCGGTTTTAAAATCAACATTCCCAGCAGGGAAGAATGGGAGAGCACGGATCGGAGTCCCGCCACTCATGGCGGCACTTCCATTTATACTGATGGCTGGAAGTTAGACGGCAGAGTTGGAGGAGGGGTTTATTCAAAGGATCTGAACCTTGAGCTCTCCTTCAGACTACCTGATCACTGCAGTGTCTTCCAGGCTGAAGTTTCAGCAATCATGGACGCCGAGACTTGGATAGGCCAACACACTATCGGACATGACATTTTTATATTCAGCGACAACCAGGCGGCCATCAAATCCCTTGGCTCTTATTCGTTCAACTCTGAACTGACGCTCAGCTGTCGTCGATCTCTACAAGAGATGGCCCAACAGAATCGCGTGAACCTCACATGGGTCCCGGGGCATAGGGACATTGAGGGAAATTGTAGGGCAGACGAACTTGCGAGGCAGGGCACGACCAAGCAGGTTCTTCGGGATAAAGAGCGCTTATGCTGAAGGAGTACACACTCCGCCAAGCCAACGAAAGATGGCTGCAATCTCCAGGATGCCGGGTATCCAAAGAAACCTGGCCGAAATGGGATCATAAAAGATCAAGACAAATTTATGCCCTAAGGAGAAGAGAAATCTCCTCATTGGTAGGCACGCAGAAAGACTAGGTGTGCCCTACCGACTATGCTGTAGGAGTTGTAAGGATGATGAGGAGGAGGAAACGGTGGAGCACCTCATCTGCAACTGCCAGCTTTAAGTGGCGCGAGAATGCGCTTTTTGGGAGTTCCCTTCCTTGTTAGCCTACGCCAGGTCACGGAGCTGGACATAAAGGACGTGATGGCCTTCATCAAGTCATCTAAATGGTTCGAGGAGGAGTAACGGTGTCGGTATAGGAACGTCAGTCCCGGGATTCCGCTATGTGTTGAATTCCGTTAATACCGGGATTTTCCATATGGCAGGGTCCCGGAACTGACTTTCCTAGTGTTGGTGGTATCACAACGGGCCTTTTAATACTGGCCTAGGTGTGTCTCTGCGGCAGCCTAATAACTTCAAATATTAAAAACAACTTATTAGCGTGTGCTTAAATGTTTCGTTAAAATTTATAAAATATTTATTGAATCACCAATTTCGAAGAGCGCTAATTCCAGAAATTTTACGAGCATGTTTTTTATTATTATGCGTTCCAAATAATTTCCAGTGACTGTTATATTAAAAACAATAATCAGCTTTTAAAGGGGAAATTATACAATCTTAAATTGGATTAAAAGCTCGTGTTTCAATCATCTCCTGTATTTTAACTCGGCCTGACATAACAGCAGCATTGGAGAGCGCTTAGCAGCGCATGAAACAAATAACAATTTGAAAAGTTTGTTACAAATCTAAAGTTTTCAAACAGAAACCAAGACACTAGAGTTGCAGGTGCTTATAATTTCTCACATGTCAAATTTGATTTTATTTTCATTGGATATCTCTCATTTGCCCGCAGAAGCAATTTTGGTACAAAAAAAATAAATAATAAATTTCAAGCTTAATCATTCCGATAGAAAGTGTCGAACTTTTTTTTGACACTCTAATTTTCTCGTTTATTTTTGGTAATATATCAAAACGCTCTATGTAAGATTTGTAATTTTTGAGTTCTTTTGGAAAATTAGGTGTATTTTAATGTACTTTTACTTTTTTTTGTCCCACGAATCAATCTTTCAACTATCCGTAAAATTTCAAAGAAATGAAGCAAATAAACTGGCGAAAATGGCAGATACCACTTAAACCTGCATGCGAATTACAGTAGAAATTTGCCGCCTTATTACCCGGGTCTTCAGATCAGTAATCGACTAGTCAAAAGCAACTATTCGACTAGTCGATTAGTGATAATCGAATATTTTTTGAAACGACTAGTCGAAATCGATTATTCGACTAGTCGATTTGTCGATTATCAAGAGCCCTAACTTCCACCCCTTGACAATAATTTATAAGGTATCATATCAGGAGACCGCAACTTTTTTGATTTCCGCGTACTATGTGGACCACCTACAGAAAAGTACTTTCAGGAAATCCCAAAATAATTATTCAATGGCTTTATCTGAACTCAGCACCAAAGAGACATGGGCATGTGCTGGAAGTGTAGTAGGTACGTGGTCCTCTACCAGAACATCGCCATGGAAATAAGAAGATAACCTACACTGTTAAGTGTATTCTTCAGTTGATTGGACGGATCATTTGAGTTTTTGTAGGGGAACGAAACATACATCTGTAGTATTATTTTTTAAAAGATTGCTCTTATCTATGGTATCTCTAATCAATTCATATTTAAAATGAGTACGTAATCACAAAAAATTAAGACTAACACATTTTTTTCATACGAAAACCTGCTAAATCCGTTTATTTCCCTTGAAAATAGAATAAACAAAACCTGATAAGTTACAAATTCGCTAATAAAACCACGAAAATCGTAAATTTTTTCATTCGTTTTAGACTAGGCTTATATAACGTCACGCTAGTAATAAACTGTATGTAGAATTTGCCCCCTAGACTAAGATTTGGAGATTTATTTAATCGTAAATTTCTTAAGTTTTTTTATGCTAATTCGGTCTATTCATCATTTAGTGAAAATAAAACATGTTTATTTCACTGTTCCATTCCAACGTTGCGCTAATGGTTGTTAGCATTTTCAGAGGAGCATTTATTTCCTCCTATGACAACAACAAAATATAAAATTATAAAATTAAAATCAGTAATTACCACAATTATTACACTCATACACTTAATATTTGAAATTTTGATTAACATAAATTTTATACAAAAATTATTCACTGTGTACGAACCTTATTTCAGTTGAGGCAATTAAACATTGAACTAACATATGATTGCATATAAAAATAAAGAAGTAGCATCTTCTTTGGTAGCATTGTCAGTACTAAATAATGAATACAAAATTTAGTTATAATATTACAAACACAGAATATACATATATTGTTTTGTCCCTTTTCTGCAATATACGTAAACTTTCCAAAGTATTCTTGTTCTCCATTCTTTGTTTAATATAACCGCTTTAGCGAAGTCAGCTTTATGTCCACTTTTTGTTGCATGTTTGTTGTGATAGTGCTGTGTTAATTTTACGTTTTTTAGCATCGGCTTCGTGCTCTGCTAGCCTGTAGTGGAATTCAGTATCTTTAAACAATACTCTTCCTTAACAATTACCAACAGGTTATTGTCTCAGGTAAACATAGCAAAACGTAGCAGAGTCTCAGGTAGAGCTGAAAAACTATCGATATTGCCGCCTTGCAATATTTTCGATATTTTCAAAATTGGCTGATTTGCACGGGTCGATTTTTTGTCGTGCCACCGTATAAATAGCAATTCAAATATCGACAACAGGTATTTGTTGTTGTTGTTGTTGTTGTAGCGAAGTGTAGCCCTGCCTTAATGTCAGACAGGGTCACCCCGAGTGTATTGCTCTTGGCCGGGTCGATATAAGAAAACGGCCCGGGTCGTTTCGGCACGATGGGTACAGCACAAGTACTGGTACCGTTCTCGTAGAACCGGCAATACAAGAAACTAGCCGTGTAGGCTATGTAGGTCATTTAGCGTTACCCAGGGTGAACCAACTGGGAGGCGACCTACTTTTACAACAGGTATTGGTTTCCTTTAGCACCCAACTGTAAAAAACTGGATAAAATTATGGGAGAGGGATCAAAATTCGTGTTTTGGCCTCATGATTACGAATCCGGAAGCGCTTTTTAATATTTTGCTCCTGTGAAGAGATATTTACAATCGAAATTGACCCTAAAAATTTGCAAAAAGGTGTTCTGAGGAGGAATACTGGGGATGGCGTAGCCGCTGTTTGACCGGCTGAGGGTCCCCAACTCAGGAAGGTGTTCTGCGGGAGCGGACCCGGGTCATTTTTCGGTTTTTTTAACATAAATTTTCACTTAAACAAATAATTGAAAAAGCGCTTCCTGATTCGTGATCTTGAGGCCAAAACACGCCTCTTGATCCCTCTCCCATAATTTTAGCAAATTTTTTAGCAGTAGTGTTAAAAAGACTTAAAAAATAATTCTTTTTAAAAAAATAATAATTTTTTCACAAAATTTGACCTTCATTTGTGAAACTTTTGAAATTCCAACAAGTGACGCTAGAAATGTGCATACTTTCGAAATGGTCGATATATCGCTATCGAAAAAAAACCATCGATAGTGCCTCACCAAAAAAACTATCGATAGTATCGATAGTGCCATCGATTGTTTTCCAGCTCTAGTCTCAGGTAAGCATAGAACGAATAGGTGATTGTCTCAGCTAACACATAGCAATACATAGAATAGTCTCAGCTAAAATATATAAGAAATGTACCCACACTGCTCCTGAACAAAGAATAGGTTGGCCTAAACTGACACCAAAAACTGGAAATGCCACATCGTCTGGGATAGTTTCCTGACGATGAATCACTTTGAGTTGAAATCCTAGCTGCTCCTATTTGGAAAATAAGGACATTTTTTAATTTTTTCACGTATACGGCACATTGCACCTAAAGGATTAATTAGAAATAAACAACTCAACTAAAAACTGAAAATTACATTTCGTTGACAATGTCATCCAGTTAAAAAAAAATGTTTCAGTTGAGATCCTAGCTACCATCCTTTAGAAAATATACATATTTGTAAATTTTTTTATATGTTATTTTTGTAGTGCATTATCTTGTATATACAGATTGTTTTTTTTCCATAACGTATACCTATGCGTGTGTATCTATAAATCAAAATAAATTTTTTCTAAATATAAACATAGGATTAGGTTAGGTTCAAGTGGCTGCCGCAGAGGCACACCTAAGCCAATATTAAAAGGCCCGTTGTGATACCACCAACACTAGGAAAGTCAGTTCCGGGACCCAGCCATATGGAAAATCCCTGTATTATCGGGATTCTCCACATAGCAGAATCAGCGTGTATTGCACTCTACACGTGCAAAAGAGCCATTGGAAAAAATGGGGGCTCAGCCCCAAAATATGCAAATGGATCTACACTGCAATCATTCGACCAATCATGCTCTATGGAGTTGTGGTATGGTGGCCTGCGCTGAGCAAGGCAACAAACCTTAATCTGCTAGGTAAAGTACACAGATCTTGCATGATCTGTATAAGCGGTGCGTTAAGAACAACGCCCAATGAAGCACTCCAGGCCATTCTTGGCATTTGCCACTCGATCTGGAAGGGCACCGGGTAGCAGCAGCATCGACTCTGCGTCTAAGGGAAACGTCCGGATGGGGCGCAAGTACTACTGGACACGCCTGTATTTTGGGATCCTATAGCTTTCTTCCGCTGAGCACAGATCGTTGTGCGACCACAACAGTCAGAGATAGCGGGTTTAAAATCAACATTTTCAGCAGGGAAGAATGGGAGAGCACGGATCGGAGTCCCGTCACTCATGGCGGCACTTCCATTTATACTGATGGCTGGAAGTTAGACGGCAGAGTTGGAGGAGGGGTTTATTCAAAGGATCTGAACCTTGAGCTCTCCTTCAGACTACCTGATCACTGCAGTGTCTTCCAGGCTGAAGTTTCAGCAATCATGGACGCCGAGACTTGGATAGGCCAACACACTATCGGACAGGACATTTTTATATTCAGCGACAACCAGGCGGCCATCAAATCCCTTGGCTCTTATTCGTTCAACTCTGAACTGACGCTCAGCTGTCGTCGATCTCTACAAGAGATGGCCCAACAGAATCGCGTGAACCTCACATGGGTCCCGGGGCATAGGGACATTGAGGGAAATTGTAGGGCAGACGAACTTGCGAGGCAGGGCACGACCAAGCAGGTTCTTCGGGATAAAGAGCGCTTATGCTGAAGGAGTACACACTCCGCCAAGCCAACGAAAGATGGCTGCAATCTCCAGGATGCCGGGTATCCAAAGAAACCTGGCCGAAATGGGATCATAAAAGATCAAGACAAATTTATGCCCTAAGGAGAAGAGAAATCTCCTCATTGGTAGGCACGCAGAAAGACTAGGTGTGCCCTACCGACTATGCTGTAGGAGTTGTAAGGATGATGAGGAGGAGGAAACGGTGGAGCACCTCATCTGCAACTGCCAGCTTTAAGTGGCGCGAGAATGCGCTTTTTGGGAGTTCCCTTCCTTGTTAGCCTACGCCAGGTCACGGAGCTGGACATAAAGGACGTGATGGCCTTCATCAAGTCATCTAAATGGTTCGAGGAGGAGTAACGGTGTCGGTATAGGAACGTCAGTCCCGGGATTCTGCTATGTGGAGAATTCCGTTAATACCGGGATTTTCCATATGGCAGGGTCCCGGAACTGACTTTCCTAGTGTTGGTGGTATCACAACGGGCCTTTTAATACTGGCCTAGGTGCGTCTCTGCGGCAGCCTAATAACTTCAAATATTAAAAACAACTTATTAGCGTGTGCTTAAATGTTTCGTTAAAATTTATAAAATATTTATTGAATCACCAATTTCGAAGAGCGCTAATTCCAGAAATTTTACGAGCATGTTTTTTATTATTATGCGTTCCAAATAATTTCCAGTGACTGTTATATTAAAAACAATAATCAGCTTTTAAAGGGGAAATTATACAATCTTAAATTGGATTAAAAGCTCGTGTTTCAATCATCTCCTGTATTTTAACTCGGCCTGACATAACAGCAGCATTGCGCTTAGCAGCGCAAGAAACAAATAACAATTTGAAAAGTATGTTACAAATCTAAAGTTTTCAAACAGAAACCAAGACACTAGAGTTGCAGGTGCTTATAATTTCTCACATGTCAAATTTGATTTTATTTTCATTGGATATCTCTCATTTGCCCGCAGAAGCAATTTTGGTACAAAAAAATAATAAATTTCAAGCTTAATCATTCCGATAGAAAGTGTCGAACTTTTTTTTGACACTCTAATTTTCTCGTTTATTTTTGGTAATATATCAAAACGCTCTATGTAAGATTTGTAATTTTTGAGTTCTTTTGGAAAATTAGGTGTATTTTAATGTACTTTTACTTTTTTTTGTCCCACGAATCAATCTTTCAACTATCCGTAAAATTTCAAAGAAATGAAGCAAATAAACTGGCGAAAATGGCAGATACCACTTAAACCTGCATGCGAATTACAGTAGAAATTTGCCGCCTTATTACCCGGGTCTTCAGATCAGTAATCGACTAGTCAAAAGCAACTATTCGACTAGTCGATTAGTGATAATCGAATATTTTTTGAAACGACTAGTCGAAATCGATTATTCGACTAGTCGATTTGTCAATTATCAAGAGCCCTAACTTCCACCCCTTGACAATAATTTATAAGGTATCATATCAGGAGTAATCCGCAACTTTTTTGATTTCCGCGTACTATGTGGACCACCTACAGAAAAGTACTTTCAGGAAATCCCAAAATAATTATTCAATGGCTTTATCTGAACTCAGCACCAAAGAGACATGGGCATGTGCTGGAAGTGTAGTAGGTACGTGGTCCTCTACCAGAACATCGCCATGGAAATAAGAAGATAACCTACACTGTTTAAGTGTATTCTTCAGTTGATTGGACGGATCATTTGAGTTTTTGTAGGGGAACGAAGCATACATCTGCAGTATTATTTTTTAAAAGATTGCTCTTATCTATGGTATCTCTAATCAATTCATATTTAAAATGAGTACGTAATCACAAAAAATTAAGACTAACACATTTTTTTTATACGAAAACCTGCTAAATCCGTTTATTTCCCTTGAAAATAGAATAAACAAAACCTGATAAGTTACAAATTCGCTAATAAAACCACGAAAATCGTAAATTTTTTTATTCGTTTTAGACTAGGCCTATATAACGTCACGCTAGTAATAAACTGTATGTAGAATTTGCCCCCTAGACTAAGATTTGGAGATTTATTTAATCGTAAATTTCTTAAGTTTTTTATGCTAATTCGGTCTATTCATCATTTAGTGAAAATAAAACATGTTTATTTCACTGTTCCATTCCAACGTTGCGCTAATGGTTGTTAGCATTTTCAGAGGAGGCTTTATTTCCTCCTACGACAACAACAAAATATAAAATTATAAAATTAAAATCAGTAATTACCACAATTATTACACTCATACACTTAATATTTTGAAATTTTAATTAACATAAATTTTATACAAAAATTATTCACTGTGTACGAACCTTATTTCAGTTGAGGCAATTAAACATTGAACTAACATATGATTGCATATAAAAATAAAGAAGTAGCATCTTCTTTGGTAGCATTGCCAGTACTAAATAATGAATACAAAATTTAGTTATAATATTACAAACACAGAATATACATATATTGTTTTGTCCCTTTTCTGCAATATACGTAAACTTTCCAAAGTATTCTTGTTCTCCATTCTTTGTTTAATATAACCGCTTTAGCGAAGTCAGCTTTATGTCCACTTTTTGTTGCATGTTTGTTGTGATAGTGCTGTGTTAATTTTACGTTTTTTAGCATCGGCTTCGTGCTCTGCTAGCCTGTAGTGGAATTCAGTATCTTTTAACAATACTCTTCCTTAACAATTACCAACAGGTTATTGTCTCAGGTAAACATAGCAAAACGTAGCAGAGTCTCAGGTAGAGCTGAAAAACTATCGATATTGCCGCCTTGCAATATTTTCGATATTTTCAAAATTGGCTGATTTGCACGGGTCGATTTTTTGTCGTGCCACCGTATAAATAGCAATTCAAATATCGACAACAGGTATTTGTTGTTGTTGTTGTAGCGAAGTGTAGCCCTGCCTTAATGTCAGACAGGGTCACCCCGAGTGTATTGCTCTTGGCCGGGTCGATATAAGAAAACGGCCCGGGTCGTTTCGGCACGATGGGTACAGCACAAGTACTGGTACCGTTCTCGTAGAACCGGCAATACAAGAAACTAGCCGTGTAGGCTATGTAAGTCATTTAGCGTTACCCAGGGTGAACCAACTGGGAGGCGACCTACTTTTACAACAGGTATTGGTTTCCTTTAGCACCCAACTGTTAAAAAACTGGATAAAATTATGGGAGAGGGATCAAAATACGTGTTTTGGCCTCATGATTACGAATCCGGAAGCGCTTTTTAATATTTTGCTCCTGTGAAGAGATATTTACAATCGAAATTGACCCTAAAAATTTGCAAAAAGGTGTTCTGAGGAGGAATACTGGGGATGGCGTAGCCGCTGTTTGACCGGCTGAGGGTCCCCAACTCAGGAAGGTGTTCTGCGGGAGCGGACCCGGGTCATTTTTCGGTTTTTTGAACATAAATTTTCACTTAAACAAATAATTGAAAAAGCGCTTCCTGATTCGTGATCTTGAGGCCAAAACACGCTTTATAATAGTTTTACCTAGTGTTTTTTATTCATGTATGTATGTATGTACATAAATACTTAAAATGTACATAAATACTGAGTGGAAGATAACTCTGTTACAAAATATTTTTCAAAAACGTTTAAACGGTGTCGAACTGGCTCATTTTAATTCGCCAAATTTGGTGCGGTGTAAAATGCATTGCTGAAAAAAAGTATTAAAGAGAGTGTTATTTAAACAAATTTTGATATATGTAGGTAGAGAGTTTTTGAAAAATATTTTGAAATAGGGCGACATGCCACCCAGTCGTCGATACATACCTTATAAGCTTGAGAGTACAAGTACATACCATGCACAAAGTACATTTGAGGAGCTTCAAACCAAAGCGCAATAAGTGCACACTAATTCAGTATACATTTATTGCGTTTTGATTTGAAGCTCTTCATTTACAAATATATACAAAAATAAAAAAAAAGCCAAAAAATACATACAGATTTCCTGATGAAGACGCGAAAGCGTTGAAACGCGTAGAAGAGAAGAAAAGCTTTTTGGTTTTCTTTAATTTATCGGCCGAAGCAGCTCTAACCCAGCAAACAAATATTACCGTTTTGTTTTTTTTTTCGTGCGCGTCGTGTTTTAGTAATTTTTCCCCGTGCGTGTTAGTGCGTTTTTTCGAAAATCTGTTTCGGAACGTGTCGTGTCGTGTTGAAAAAATCATGCACGCGCCCACCTCTAGTATAAATAGACTGGATAAAAGTTACGCTAGAACTGATATCATAATGGCTACCGTTAATATTTTTTCTTCTACATCTCACTGAAGCACTGCCATTTAACCTGCACAATGAATTATTCAATTTTAACCTGGCCCTGGAGACTGACGGCCAAAAATGATGACAAAGTTAATTCACTTTTTTTAATCAGATTATCATAGATCATATTAGTAAATCTATTAAATATGTCTTAAACAGATATTAAATAATGAATAGAAACAAGAAATATTGGAATAAATATAGGATATTTGGTTTACGACAACTTTATTATGCGTTCAAGGAATTGTGACACGCCAGGGGACTGATGTTACGAGGATTTATTACATAATTTCACAAACTAGCTTATAGAATATGTAATTAAAATTGAGGGGATAGATAAATAAGGTTCTAAATTTTCATAAACTGTTGTATTATATCACGTCACTTTAAAACTTTCCGATAGATTGACGGATGACATCAAGTTGTACTACTTTTGTGTTTTCACCCATATGTACATAATAAATGTCAATTAAAATAGCTTTTCTATAGGGGGTTTTGAACTTTTGGATGCTCCGAAGGTTGTGACTCGTGATATGGTGTATGCAAAATTATCACTAAATACGAGCATGCTTAAGGTTTATATCATACAGCGGCCGGACTTGAAAATTTTACTTGGTTGTAGTATGTAATAGCAAAAATAAAGTGGTAGATTTATGAAAAGAGTGGTATAATTTTGTTCTACGCTCTAAAGTTTGCATTTATTAAACAAAGGGTATCATTTTATAAGACGCACAATTTTTATAAAAAATTGTCGAATTTGGTGTCTAAAGACGCGTCTAATCCGAAATAGGAAATTAAACATTTTATTTCTGTGAGAACTTTAAAAATTTAAACGAGCTCTAGGCCAATACTTGTATATTCTTAATAAAACAAGGTACGTGGATATACATTTATTTTATGTAAATTGTTGATATTTCGAGTTCACTCTGAAGTCATCATCAGGACTGGGTATGAAAAGAACAAACATAAATATTGAAATCATAAAAATGCACATTAGCACAAGTACCAAACTTATATAGTTGACTGCAACGTGTCGAATAATGTAACCAAAACAATATAAATAAGTTTAAGAATTATAAAGGCAAAGAGCACGAAAATGTAAATAAAACAATGCCGTTATCATAAACAAAAATGATCATAAGCAATAAGTTGACTATTGAGTAGTGAGCGCCGCTCAAATGTTATCAGCTGCAGCCTGCAGGTGAGCGCTTTGGTAAACAATGTGTGCTTCTCTTATCTATTGTTATTGTTCTTGTTGATCAGCTGCCTAAATGCAGAGGCAATACCAATTGTATCGGATTTGAAGTTTATGCGTTTGTCGCTCGGTGTATTGATGATATGTAGCATCTCAAGTGTGTAGCGTTTGTTGCAATTCCTCTCATGCTGTAAAATTTCTACATTTTCTAAATCGGGAGAGTGTCCAGTTTATCTGCAATGCTGTGTTAGCGCCGTTATGCCATCATTAGCGTTGTTACGATTTTTGATATTCGTTTTATGTCCGGATATCCTTGTCTTTAATTTCAATTTCGTAGTCCCCACATATACTTTGTCGCATACGTGGGACCCGTCACCATTGCATAGAATTTTGTATATCAAGTCCGATTTCTCATATTTATCTATTCTACTTTTGGTATTACTGAATATTTGTCGCAACGTATTATTATAGGTAAAGGCTAAATTAAATTTCTCTCTGTCGTAAATATTCTGTTAGACAGGCCTGACACATATGTAGTCGATTTATATATTTTATAGTTTTCGGCATTTTTCTTTGTAGTGGGTTTATTATAATGATCTCCTATAAAGCTTTTTATTTGCTGTGCGGGAAATTCATTGTCTTCTAAGATGTTTGTTATAATTTTAATATTTTCTTTATGATAAACTTCATCGTTGATCGAGAGAACTCTGTTGACAAAATTTTTGTCCGTATTAACTATTGTAGATTTGTCATGTTTAGAGTTAAAGTTCATTAATCTACCTGACGCGGTAGGTTTTTTATACCAATCAAAAGATAATTGGTTATTATTTTTTATAACAAGTGTGTGATCTACGGGAATGCTGGGAAAAAGTGAGATGATATCAAATGACACGAGAGTCTCGTCATCATTTATTTATTCATCTTTTATTTTGTTTTTAAATTCGATTGAGTATTTTACATTATATTTGGATGATTTAGTTATGTTCGCAAGTATATTAACCACATACTTGCATAAATTGTACGAGGGGGAGTTGATAGACGAACAAATAGGTCTCTATGGGATTTCTGCCCTATGGCAGACCATATAACCTAGGCGCAATTTTTCTAAAATCTCGTTATTTTTGTCTTGTAATTTATTAGTATCAAACGAAGTTACAACTTTTAGTAAATGACATTTCGGCATCAGGGTATTGAAACGGGATCAATACCCTGATGCCGAAATGTCATTTACTAAAAGTTGTAACTTCGTTTGATACTCCGAGTTGTCCATTACCCTTATCAGCATTAAGAACCAATAAGTCTTTGTTGTTTTTTAGCAAAGTTTTTGCAGAGTGTAGGGTATCCAATATAAATTTGTCGCGCGCGCTGTTTTTGGTTTTCTTAAGATGATACCGTATTAGTGTTGTTAGATTGTTTCTCTTTATCTCTAATAGTTTGAATGCAGTCTTCTCTGTCTGCTATGAACTTCGATCATACGTCGATGACCTGTTCGCAGTTGTGAAAACTGATACTGTAGAAGAACTGTTAAATATTTTAAATGGATATAACAGGAGTATTAAATTTACATTTGAGGTGGAGAAAGATGGAAAACTACCGTTTCTCGACACACTTGTTATAAAAAAGAATAACGAATTATCTTTTGATTGGTATAAAAAACCAACCGCGTCAGGTTGATTAATGAACTTTAACTCTAAACATGACAAATCTACAATAGTAAATTCGGCCAAAAATTGTATCATCAACAGAGTTCTCTCGATCAGCGATGAAGTTTATCATAAAGAAAATATTAAAATTATAACATACATCTTAGAAGACAATGAATTTCCCGCACCGAAAATAAAAAGCTTTATAAGAGATCATTACAATAAACCCACTACAAAGAAAAATGCCGAAAACAATTAAATATATAAAGCGACTACATATGTGTCAGGCCTGTCTAATAATACATTTACACTGCACCAAATGCGTCGCATTTGGCGAAGTTCTTTCGAGAATATTTGTCCACAGAATGAATTCGTTGCCAAATTAGATGAATTTAATTTGGCCTAATTTGGTGATCAAATTCAATCTGCGGATGAACGGTCTCGAAAAAATTTGGCCAAAGTGACGCATTTGGTGCAGTGTAAATGTAGCTTAACAGATTAAAATATTCAAATATTTACGACAGATAAATTTAATTTAGCCTTTACCTATAATAATACGTCGCGACAAATATTCAGTAATACCAAAAAGAGAATAGATAAATATGAGAAAGCGGACTTGATATACAAAATTCTATGCAATGGTGACGGGTCCCACGTATGCGACAAAGTATACAAAGTATACAAGGATTTCCGGACATAAAACGAATATCAAAAATCGTAACAACGCTAATGATGGCATAACGGCGCTAACACAGCATTGCAGAGAAACTGGACACTCTCCCGATTTAGAAAATGTAGAAATTTTACAGCATGAGAGGAATTGCAACAAACGCTACACACTTGAGATGCTACATATCATCAATACACCGAGCGACAAACGCATAAACTTCAAATCCGATACAATTGGTATTGCCTCTGCATTTAGGCAGCTGATCAACAACAACAATAACAATAGATGAGAGAAGCACACATTGTTTACCAAAGAGCTCACCTTCAGACTGCAGCTGATGACATTTGAGCGGCGCTCACTACTCAATAGTCAACTTATTGCTTATGTTCATTTTTGTTTATGAAAACGGCATTGTTTTATTTACATTTGCTTGCTCTTTGCCTTTATTATTCTTAAACTTATTTATATTTTTTTGGTTCCACTAGTCGGCAAGTTGCAGTCAACTATGTAAGTTTTGTACTTGTACTAATGTGTATTTTTATGATTTCAATATTATATGATGACTTCAGAGTGAAGTCGAAATATCAACAATTTACATAAAATAAATATATATCTAAAATCCACGTACCGTGTTTTATTAAGAATATACAAATATTGGCCTAGAGCTCGTTTAAATTTTTAAAGTTATAATTCACAGGCCGTAACCAACAAAAATAATTTCTTCGATAAGATATTTGCTAATTTAAAGTTGCAACTATTCACGTGGTGGTTTTACACCGTTTTTGCCCATCTTTTGATTTTTTGGAGATAGCTTTTCACAGACATACAGTTTTTAATTTTACTTATTTAGAGCTGGTGGCCTGAGTAGCCAGTGCTCAATCAGTTAGTGCTGATATTGATACCAGTACCTAACTATTAATAATAATAATAATAATAATAATAATAATAATAATAATAATAATAATAATAATAATAATAATAATAATAATAATAATAATAATAAATAATTGTATTTAATAATACTGGGGTGGCTTTCCGTAATTCGATATCGAGCATAAACGAGTGTAAAATCGTCGTTTTCGCTTTCCGTAGCCAAAATGTCGAGTTTTTTTTATATGGAGTCCGATATCGAATTCACAAAAACGAGACAACGAGTATCGGCTGTCGAATTACGGAAAGCCACCCCTGATCAAGACGCATCTTTTGACAAAAATCTCGACAATATTCTAAAAATTTTTAGTAGGCACTTTTACCAAAAAATGTAATGGGGTTTTCTATATCTCAAAATCTTTCACTATGAAAAAAGTTTCAAATCGTTTAAAAATTACGACCTGCAGTAGGTATAAACTTTTTTTTTTAATTACCCTACCGTGTGAGGTGTCTTACATAAATTTGTAAATATAGTTGAGCCTGTTTACAGCAACTTGCTACAAAAAAACCCGTTTTTTAGTCTTTGGGTCCTGGGGACCTGAGATTTTTCTTCTAGAGGTGTCTGTTTTTTAATGCTTACCTTTATTTGTATCCTTAAGCTATACGAAAATGGACGGAGTGCGAAACAATTCAAAACTTTGGTTTTACATATCATTCGCCTAATATAAGAAGGCCCTAGCCAATTTTTTTTTCTAATCAAGAAGAATTTTTATTTATAACTTCTAAATTTTTTTTTTTTAAAGTAATCCTGGCTTCAGGTATATTCGGTACCCTGATTAAACTGAATACTTACTTTATACTTTACGTATAGTTTTCAAGATAGCGGCCAAGACCCACTTTTACTAGTTTAAGGCATGTATTGCCCCATAACTTTATTTCTGTTTATTCTATCAACACAGTTTTGATGTCGTTGAAAAGAGAATACTTTGCCGCTTCTATCAGCATACAAGTTGTTAATGTGTGTTGATAAATGTCACAGAAACTGTATAAAAAATGTGAAAAATAAAATTTATTGTTAAACTTTTTAATTTTTAATCACGGTTTTCCCGAATAATTTGTTAACCGGTGTATATGTAAAATTATTTTGAAATTTTTTTAATTCTATTTTCAACGCTACAACCAAAGCCATCTAGTGCGCTGATTGTTAATCTTCAATTTTGTGTGTATCAGCGTGAAATTTGGATCTGATTAAAGAAGATTTATTGGAGGTAATCTCCGTGTGTGTATCCATAGCATTAGGCGTTCCTAGTATATTTCAATTAATAAATTTTTACTGGAAATACATTTACAGCAAAAACAAGATTTATTAACCCTAGAACACACACCCAGAAAATACCACGAAAAGACACACCCGGGATACGTTTGTACCCGGGACCTTATTTTGCGGTTTTTTAATGCTTATTCAACCGATTTCTATGATTTTTTTTTTGAAATGTATATTTTAATATATAACAAGTATTTTGTCTTTTGTTTCATTCGAATATTCCTACTGGTTCCAGCGATATGGGCAAATAAAATCAGGACATGCAACAGTGGATTTTTGTTTTTGTTGTTGTCCTGATAAATGCAAAACAAAATAATATAATTTATAATAATATACTTGTAGAGTAACAACGAATACACATTTTGGTTTTTAATTCATTGAAATATTCTACCTGGTTCAAAAGATATGTGCAAAAAGGTCGCGCAAGGTATGGGTACGTAGGTAGCAAATACACTGGTATAACTGGGTTTTGTATTTTATATGCAGCTGCAAGAGTTGTTTTCACACGAGGTGTTGTTATAAATGCTGCCTGTTGATATTTTCATTATTGTTTTGGTGCTCATAAGTGTAAGAAGTGAAAATAAATATAACTGAAACTATAAATAACTGGATACGAAATGGCTTCAAGAAGAAACGAATACTTATCAAGTGCAGCATATAGAAGGTAAAAAATGTAAAATAAGCAACAATGTAAACATATACTAACTTTTTTTATTATGCAGGCTAATTGAGGAACAGCGAGAATCATATATACAATCTTTATTTGATGAAATTTGTGACGATGACGCTCCCTATGATTTTGACTCAGAAGAAGATGAAGAAATTCAAATCAATGACATTGAAATTGATGATGACGATGCTGAAGTTTCGCAAAGTGCCGCAGAAGTATTACCTGATTATTCGGACTATGAGGATGATGAAGAAGACGATGAAGAAGAAGAAGTAGAAGAAAATAATGAATTACCTGCTAGTGACGAAAAATTTGTTGCACGTGATGGTACTGAGTGGATGAAAGAACCAAATGTAAGTCGTCAGGTACTCAGACAAAATATTATAAGAGAACGTTCTGGACCAGCTAGATGCACTGAAATGTTGTCAATAGAGCAAACATTCAAATGTTTCATGAACGTTCAAATGGCTGATATAATTATGCGCCACACAAATAAGTTAGCAAAAGACACTTATGATGCTTACAACAATGCGCATCCAAACACAACTCCTAAGTCATGGACGCCTGTGTCAATAACAGAGCTGTATGCATTTTTTGGCATACTTATTATGACTGGTGCGAACCATAGCAATGGAGAACATGTTCGAGATTTATGGAGCGCCAAAAACTATCCTTTATATCGCGCCACAATGGGAGTCAACCGTTTCTGTTCGATATTGCGGTTCCTAAGATTTGACGATAAAAACACTCGTGCAACACGCTTACTAACTGATAAAGCAGCACCGATCAGTGAGTTGTGGACGATGATGAACAATAATCTTGCTGCACATTACAAGCCCAGCTCATGCTTGACGATTGATGAACAATTATTTCCTTACCGTGGACGCACACGGTTTACGCAGTACATACCGTCATAACCTGCTAAATATGGTATCAAGGTTTGGTGGATTTGCGATGCCACAAATGCATATCCACTGCATGGACAAATATATACTGGCCAAGCAGAAACTGGTAGGGAAACGAACCAAGGCCAACTAGTGGTGAAGGATTTGTCTGCCAAATACCAAGGAAGTGGCCGAAACATTACAATGGACAATTTGTTTACGACCTTGCCAGTTGCAGAACTGCTTCTCACCTGGAAACTCACGATCGTTGGAACTTTGCGCAAAAACAAATCATATATTCCTCAAGAAATGAAGCCGAACAAAAACAGGACAATTGGTTCAACGACATTTGGCTTCAAAAATAATGTGACAATGTGCTCTCATGTAATTTTGCTTTCGACCATGCATAATGATGCTGAAATAGCTGAGAGTGGGAAACCTGAAATAACTGAACATTATAATCGTACCAAAGGTGGTGTTGATCGAATGGACCAAATGTTTGCGGAATATCCAACACAAAGACAAACAAAACGATGGCCACTAGCGATGTTCTTCAACATGTTGGACATTACAGCTCTTGCAGCCTACATTGTCTACGATTTGAATAACCCTATGTTGCCTTGGAGATCAAACAAGCGTAAGCTGATACTGCGCAGCTTGGCTGAAGCATTGTGTATGCCCATTATTGAAGCCAGAGCCATAAATCGGCAAGTGACGCGAATTTTTTCGACTAAAATTGCTATTGAAGCATATTTCAACCGACCGGTGGAATCAATGGTGTCAACAGCAGCATCAACATCTGCTGCAGCGCGCACGCCAAAACCTGTGTGCGGATCTTGCTATTTATGTTACGCACAAGAAGAAAAACGCCGTAGAAAAACCAGAAAGCTGTGCGCCAAATGTAAGAAGCCAATGTGTCTTGAACATTCGGTCACATCAACAAATTGCTCTATTTGCCATGATTTTCCTTAGATATGCATTTTTATAATTTTTATAATAAAAGTCAATAATCTAATGTGTGAAATGAATATTTTTAATTTTTCAAATAAAAAAATAATATAAAAAAATGTTTTGTGTGCGTTTACGTATATAATGTGTTTGGAAGGTTGTAGCTCCTGAACCAATGGTCCGATCTGGTTCAAATTTTGAATTTGAACTCAAAAATAAATAATCTTCCTAGATCCGAAGTTAGCGGTATAGAGATATAGCGGTTCAAAAGTTACAACACTTCAAAGTTGAAAGTGGATACATTTGTACCCGGGTGTGTGTTCTAGGGTTAAATTCTCATGTTAATAAAAACTTTCGTTTACGTGATTTTCGTGAATGAGGTGTAGCAGGACAACCATGTTGCATCCCCTAGCAGCAGTCATCCATCATATACGGATCCCATTGGCCTTGGCACCTCTCTTCCATAGTTTTCAGGTCCTGGTGACACCGTTCCCCCTTTTCTTCGCTATAGCAACCAAGATTCTCTCTAAACTGGAAAAGGTGATTTTGAAGATAATGGACTTTGATGGACATGTTACATCCTAAGTTTTTGAAATTCTCTAGCATGTTCTTAACAATTTCAGAGTAGTTAAATGCCTTCTGATTTCACAGAAAGTTCTTAGCAGCTTCAACAAACGAATGCCACGCATGTAGTTCCAAACTGGTCATTAAACAACATGCTAGAGAAGATCAAAAACTTAAGATGTGACATGTCCAGTTTCCAGAGAATCTTAGTTCCTATACCCAAGAACAAGGGGAATAGATTCACCAGGACCTAACAATTTTGGAAGAGAGTTGCCAAGGCCAATGGGATCAGTATATGATGGATGACTACTGCTAGGGGATGCAAAGTGGTTGTCCTGCTATACCTCATTCACGAAAATCACGTAAACGAAAGTTTTTATTAACATGAGAATTTAATAAATCTTGTTTTTGCTGTAAATGTATTTCCAGTAAAAATTGTTTAAATTGGAATATACTAGGAACGCCTGAACGGACGTAAAAAAGGTGTATGCCGTTTAAAAGAGAATTAACAAGAGATTGTTTCAAAATCATTTTACATATACAATGGTTAACAAAATATTCAAAACCATGATTAAAAATGAAAAAGTTAAAAAAAATTTGTTTTTAAAATTTTTATACAGTTTCTCTGTAATTTATTAACATACATTAACAACTTGTATACTGGTAGAAGCGGAAAAATGTTCTCTTTTAAACTGTGTTGATCGAATAAACAGAAACAAAGTAATGGGGCAATACATGCCTTAACCTAGTAAAAAGGGGTCCTTGGGCCCTATCTTGAAAACTATACGTAGCATTAAATAGGTAAGTACACAGTTTTTATCACGGCACCGAATACTACCGACTGCAATAACAAACAGAGCTGCACCAAACCAAACTCTTATTTTGTTGACCTGTGTTATTATCGAGCTGAGAAAATATGAGTAATGGCCTTTCTACATTAGTGTGCGATGTGTACATTACATAATCAAATTTTTCCATTTCTAACAAATGGAGTTTGTCATTTTGGGCACTGGACGGCTCATATATATATGTACATTAAACTGTTCGTTATATCAACTTTTTTTTGCAAATATTGCGTTCGCCGGGCGGAATATGATAGATTTTGCTCTAAAAATAAGCTGTGCAAAATTTCACTCGAATTGGATAACTGTTAGAACTTGCACTTGAAAATTTTAAAAACTATACGCATTCAAGGTGCAGCGGATTATATAAAAACATTGATAACCGTTAACTTGGTGCACATTTATTACGTGAAAAAACGTTCAGATTCCGATTCTGAAGAGAAAAATCAAAAATTCGCTATATGTTTTACGATTTCGCAAAGTTATCGTTTTTAAAAAAGTAAGAAAACACCATTTTTCCATAAACGTTATTGTATTTATTTATTTATTTTTTTTTTTATAAAAACGTCGTAGTTTTAACGTTAATACGCTTGTTTACATTTTTTTAAGGAAAAACTCCTACAAAAACAAAATATTTCAGTTGTCAATTCTACCTTGTTGAATTTGCTTTGCCTGTATTTAACAATTAATGACGATGTGACTTGAAATGTGTAATATTTCTGATCAATTCAATTAAATAAAAGTATCAAGAGAAAAATTTAAGTTGTATTCTTTTGATCATTGGCCTAGAGCTCGCAAATAAAGTTATTTCACAATATTTCTCGATTAAATCTGCAAATAGCTCTTAAACCAGGCTTCTGATTGAACCTATTATATGGCGAATTTATAGAGCTATCGAAGACCTTTTATGCGGTGAATAGCGGGCTTCGATTGGATAAGCAAAGCTGGAGATTTTTCGTAAAATACAAAAATGGTGTTTTCTCACTTTTTTAAAAACGATAACTTTGCGAAATCTCAAAACCTATAGCGAATTTTTGATTTTTCTCTTCAGAATCGGACTGCACATTTTTTTTTTTACTTAATAAAGGAGTACCAAGTTTACGGCTATCAATGTTGTTGTATAATTTGCTGCACCTTGAATGCATATAGTTTTTAAAATTTTCAAATGCGACGTGCAAGTTCTAATAGTTTTTTAATTCGAGTGAAATTTTGCACAGTTTATTTAAAAAAAAAATTTGTTTCTAAACGAATAGCCTAATGTACATGCGTATATATTGTATGAATGTTATCAATTTGTTTTATATTTAAAAAGATTTAGAAAAGGAAAACATGCCAGACGAAATTACAGAGCTGGAAAAATTGATCGATGATCACAAAGAGTTTATGGAAAATACAGCTCGCAGGCAAGTGGAAGTGGACCGTGCATGTAAGCCGAAGCAATTACCAACAGGTTCACGGCGGAGTATGCCGCGATCATCCCGAACTCCTGTGTAAGTAAAATTTCATTAAAATTAAAATGAATTTTTGTGCCGAATTTTTTAAAAATTAAGCTAATCGGTTTATGATATAGTTGTATACCTTCTTTACTATACGAAGTTCTAAGTTCATAGGAATTACAGGATCTATATAAATAATAAAACAAAGACACTTTGGCTTATCTCAACAGGGCTTAAGAAATAGTTCAAAATATGCGATAAGATATTATGATTACACAGAGCCAAAAATGCCTAATAAAATTAATAAGATTGTCTTCATGAGCGGGTTTTGGGCTGAGGGGTTGTCGAATCGACGGAAACGAAAAAAAAACTATACGCAAATCTATTTGGTTTAATGAGGAAATTCTTATTGATATTATTAAGTGCAATTTCTTCTTATTTCATTTCGATTTCTTTTTATATGTCTTATTAATAAGAAAATCTTTTCAAGATTTCCTTAAAAATATGAAAAAAGATGAAAGAGGAAAACTTCTTATTTTAATAAGATGATCCTAGGGTTCCTATCAGGAAGATATGACTTATTAACTGATTTCCGCATAATTGTATGTGTTAATAAGATGATCTTAGGGTTCCTAACAAGAAGATTTGACTTATTAATGTTTTCAAAGGGAAATCTTGCAGAAAACGAAAGATTTCTTAGGGTTCCTTTTAATAAGATAATCTTAGGGTTCCCAACAAGAAGATTTGACTTATTAATGTTTTCTAAGGGAAATCTTGCAGAAAACGAAATGATTTCTTAGGGTTCCTATTAATAAGATGATCTTAGGGTTCCTAACAAGAAGATTTGACTTATTAATATTTTATAAGGGAAATCTTGCAGAACCTAACCCTAGTTCGGCCGACGAGTCACCCGGGTGACTATTTCATAGTTCCCCACAAACAATTATTTTGAATAAATTCTATGAGCTGTTTTACGTGACATTCAAGATCCTGATGTACGCCATGGAATCGCGGACAGTGTCAAGAGAAGATGACATAGCCCTTGGAGTATTTGAGAGAAAAGTTCTCCGGAAGATTAATGGTCCTTCCCGTGATGCCAACGACGAGTATCGAAGGAAATTAATGATGAGCTGTACGAGCTTTACGCAGACCTTACCATACATAGTTCAGCTATTTAAAGCTCAAAGGGTCCGCTGGCTGGGTCATGTTATGCGAATGGACAAAGAAGTTCCAGCACAGAAGGTTTTCCTATCCACACCCGAATTCGGCAGCAGTCGCCTAGGCGGTTAAGCGTGAATAAATGACGCAGCCCAGATTAGATTAGATGATACTAAATTTGGCGGTGAAAACGCTGCTGAAGGTGTTGAAGGGCTACCTGGTGGCGAAATCGCTTCAGATCTGGAGATAGATGTTGTGATGAATGCAGTGGATGAGCAAGAGAGCTATGCAAAACTAGACACATCTTATGATTTTGTCTAAATTTGTATGGGCAATACAATGGAATCGCAGTTAGTCTACGGTGCTCCCAATGAAAAATGGTGATGTTAAACTCTATCACCAACAGAGACTACTTCGGCTGGGAAAGATATAAACGTTATCAATCTGCCACACTTGACTATGACTTAAGTCGTGAAACTTTATTTTGTGCTTACCATATTTCATCGGGAGCATCGTATACAATGGAGTCGCAGTTAGTGTACGGTGCTCCCGATGAAATATGGCGATGTTAAACTCTATCACCAACATGGACTACTTCGGCCGGGAAAGATATAAACGTTATCAATCTGCCACACTTGACTATGACATAAGTCGTTAAACTTTATTTTGTGCTTACCATATTTCATCGGGAGCATCGTAGACTAGGTTAGGTTAGGTTCAAGTGGCTGCCGCAGAGGCACAGTTAGGCCAGTTTTCAAAGGCCCGTTGTGATACCGCCAACACAAGGAAAGTCAGTCCCGGGACCCAGGCATATCCAAAATCCCTGAGAAAATCCTTGGGATTTTCCACATAGCAGAATCCCGGGACTGACACTCCTAAACCGACACCGTTACTCCTCCTCGAACCACCTAGATGTCCATCAAGTCCTATATGTCCAGTTCCGCGATCTGGCTTAGGCTATCCAGGAAGGGAACTCCCAAAAAGCGCGTTCTTGCGCCGCTTAAAGCCGGACAGTTGCAGATGAGGTGATCCGCTGGTTCCTCCTCCTCATCATCTTTGCAACTCCTGCAGCATCGTCGGTAGGGCACACCTAGCCTTTCTGCATGCCTACCAATGAGGCAGTGACCGGTTAATACCCCTATCAATATGGAGATTTCCCTCCTAGTTAGGGCATAAATGCGTCTAGACCTTTTAAGATCCCATTTTGGCCAGGTTTGTTTCGATATGCGGCACCCTGGGGATTGCAGCCATCTTTCGTTGGCTTGACGGAGTGTGTGCTCCTTCCGCATTAATTTGCATGTGGCAAACGGCATACCTAAGCGCCCTTTATCCTGAAGAACCTACTTGGTCGTGCCCTGCCTGGCAAGCTCGTCTGCCTTACAGTTTCCCTCAATGTCCCTATGTCCCGGGACCCATATGAGGTTTACGCGGTTCGGTTGGGCCATCTCCTGAAGAGATCGACGACAGCTGAGCGTCGGTTCAGAGTTGAACGTGTATGAGCCAGTTAAAAAATACAAAATTCATTCGTTTCGTTTTCTCTTATAATTCATAGATGCTTTTTCGTGATAGGGTAAATACAAATAGTCGCTGCTTTCTTAAGGATAAACATGAAAATAAAGTCAAATTATTAAATAAAGGGTAAGCCAGGAAAATTCTGGTTGAAATCATATTAGCCTAGGTTCGATGCTTTTTGGACTAGTATGGGAATAGTATATTTCCTACCAGTCCTTTTTGGACTAGTATGTGGACTAGTTCATTTTATGGAAATTATACAAGTCCAGGTTGAACTAGTATGGAACTGGTATTTTACAACTAGTATGAAACTGGTATTTCTGGTCGAAATCTGACAATTGACATCTCGTAGGACATCAACACGTAAAAAATACCAGTTGCTTATATGGAAAAAAGACAGAACACTGACTAAACCATTTCAAGTTGGATTTTAGAAAGCGTCAGTTGGATTTTGGAAGGCGTCGATTGGATTTTAGAATTGTCAATTGGATTTTAGAAAGAGTCAGTTGAATTTTAGAAAAGTTAATTGGATTTTAGAAAGCGTCAATTGGATTTTGGATGGCGTTATTTGGATTTCAGAAAGCGTCAGTTGGATTTTAGAAAAGTTAATTGGATGTTAGAAAGCGTCAATTGGATTTTGGATGGCGTTATTTGGATTTTAGAAAGCGTCAATTGTATTTTTAAAAACCGAAAACTTTCTTAAATCCAATTGACGCTTTCTAAAATCCAACTGACTGTAAATTTATACTTTCCAAATGGCGTAAATAGGATTTCAGAAAGCGTCAATTGGATTTTAGAAAGCATACATTGAAATTTTTTTAAGTTTTCTAAAATCCAATGGACGCTTTCTAAAATCCAATTGACAATTCTAAAATACATTTAACGCTTTCTAAAATCCAATTGACTATTCTAAAATCCAATTAACGCTTTCTAAAATCCATGTGACAATTCTAAAATCCAATTAACGCTTTCTAAAATCCAATTGACAATTCTAAAATACATTTAACGCTCTCTGAAATCCAATTGACAATTCTAAAATCCAACTACCGCTTTCTAAAATCCAATTGACTATTCTAAAATCCAATTAACGCTTTCTAAAATCCATGTGACTATTCTAAAATCCAATTAACGCTTCTAAAATCCAATTGACAATTCCAAAATCCAACTAAGGCTTTCTAAACTCCAACTTGAAATGGTGTAGTTGGGTCCGGTGCACCAACTACACCTTTTCCAGATTGAATTCAGAAAACTCCAAATGTATTTCAGAAAACGGCATTTGGATTTCAGAAAAAGCTATTGGATTTCAGAATTTGTCATTTGGATTTCAGAAAAAGCAATTGGATTTCAGAATTTGTCATTTGGATTTCAGAAAAAGCAATTGGATTTCAGAATGTATCAATTGGATTTCAGAAAATACCTTTCGAACTGTTTTTGCCATGTTAATACTTGATTATGTATAAAGAAGGCCATGGAATATGCAAAATAATTTGATATGGAATAAATTAATTCGTAAATTTTATGCCGTTCAGTTGTAATTGTTTTCTTAAAAATGGAGTTTCGCGATAATTGTGTAATTTGCATCGCAACAATGCGGCGCGGAAGAGTTCTGAGGTTATTACCGTGTGCACACCAACTTCATTTTGATTGCTTCATGGGCATGCCGAATCGCGAAGAAAATTCATGTCCAATTTGCAGAGAGATCATAATAGGTAAGGTTACGTTTTATATAATATGCTTTAAACGCATATATAAAGATTTATAACTGTCTTGTATGTATGTGCATATATAGATAGTGAAGAGTGCATACGGAGGCAATATAGCAGCAACTCACATCAAGACAGAGAACGGATTGTAGCTACTGCATCTCGAGGAGAAGATTGGGCTGCACTAGCGAACTCTCTTGGCATAAACTATAAGACGGCATGGACATAGGTGGCATCAGGCCGACCACATTCAAATTCAAAGGGTGGAAAGAGACCAAAAAAACTTACCGAAAGCCAAGTCGATGAAAGTCTTACTTGGTTGGAAAAAAATTGCAGCATGACTCTGGCGGAAATCAAAGTCAGAATCCAAGAAGAGTTCAATATCAATTTAGCTAAATCCACAATCGCCAACTATTTGGAATGCAGGTTCTTCTCAATTAAAAAGGTGCATGTTGAGCCAGTTACCATGAATAGTGCGGATAAAGCCAAGCGGTCGCAGTATGTACAGGAATTGAATAATTACGTACAGTCTGGCCGTCAAATTATTTGGATCGATGAAACCAATTTTAATCTTTTTTGCCGCCATTCACGAGGGCGATCGAGAGTAGGACATCGCGCAGTTCAAGAGCTGCCGGCAGCTCGGGGACCAAATGTACATTTGATCGGTGCAATATCAACCGCAGGAGTTGTCGCAATGGACCGGCAAAGAGGTGCGTTTCGAAGTAATACGTGTAAGGAGTGGATCGTGACAGTGCTACGTCGTTGGGTAGAGCAGGGCAACACTTTGGATGACGTGATAATAGTAAGCGACAATGCACCTTGCCACAGCAATCTCGAAAATGCTATTAATGAGTATTCAACTGGAAGAGCAAAGTTGTTGCGCTTAGGGCCATACAGTCCAATGCTTAACCCAATAGAAATTATATGGTCCAAGGTCAAATGTCATGTTAAGAATAATTTGCTTGTCCCGGAATTACAAGGCCTCAATTTAATGGAACAACGGCTCCAATACCTTGAAGGAAAAATAGACCAAGCAAAAGCTACAGTAACAGAAGAGGACTGCGCTCGGGCGGCTCAACACGCACCATCGTTCTATGCTGATGCATTAGCAATGCAAGATATGAGGGTCGGAGAATGATAGCTATTTATGTTTGTACTACATATGTTTGTCTTATTTTGAATTGTATCTGTATTGAATAATTTCTAACCTGACTTGAACTTAAAAACAATTTTCCAATAAATTTTACGATATCTGAAATCCAATTGACACATTCTGAAATCCAATTATCTATTTCTGAAATCCAATTGACACATTCTGAAATCCAATTGCTTATTCTGAAATCCAATTGACAAATTCGAAATCCAATTGCTTTTTCTGAAATCCAAATGACAAATTCTGAAATCCAATTGCTTTTTCTGAAATCCAAAAGACAAATTCTGATATCCAATTGCTTTTTCTGAAATTCAATTGCCGTTTTCTGAATTCAATCTGGAAAAGGTGTAGTTGTAAAGTAGTTTTCAGCTAGGTGCTTTCGCTGCAGGGAGCCAAGGGATTTGATGGCCGCTTGGCTATCGCTAAAAATAGCGATATCTTCTCCGATAACACGTTTGCTTAACCAGGCCGCGGCGTCCAGGATTTCCGAGACTTCCGCCTGGAAGACGCTACATGATCAGGTAGTCTGAAGGAGAGCTCAAGGTCCAAGTCCCTTGAATAAACCCCTCCTCCAACTCTGTCGTCCAACTTCGAGCCGTCGGTGTATATGGAAGTGCCACCATTTGTTTCGGGACACAAATCCGTCCTCTCAAAGTCTTCTCTGCTGGGAATGTTTATTTTGAAACAGCTATCCCCGACTGTAGTGGTCGCACAACGATCTGTGCTTAGAGGGATAAAGCTGTAAGATTCCAGAATACGGGAGTGTCAAATAGTACCCGCACCCCAACTGGAGGTTTCCCTAGGCGCAGAGCTGATGCCGCCGCTGACCGAAACCCTTCCAGATCAAGTGGCACAATGCCCAGAATGACCTGGAGGGCTTCGTTGGGCATTGTCCTTAGCGCACCGCTTATACAGATCATATTGGATCTATGGACTTTCCGCAACAGATTCAGGTATGTTGCCTTGCTCAGCGCAGGCCACCATACGACGACTCCATACAGCATGATTGGGCGAATGATGGCCGTGTAGATCCAACTGCATACTCTAGGGCTGAGCCCCCATTTTTTTTGCCAATGGCTCTTTTGCATGTGTAAAGAGCGATGCAAGCTTTCTTCTGGCGCTGAAGAACATTCTCCTTGCAATTCAATTTCGTGTCCAGAACTATGCCTAGAAACTTGGCCTTATCTGACAAGCCCTGCGCGTGCCATCTAGTTCTGGTAGGCTTAGTGGCGGTATTTTGTACCGGTTGGTGAAGAGGACAAGTTCCACTTTCCCTGGGTTGATGCTAAGTCCGCAGCGAGAGGACCACGTCGAAACTACTAGCATCAGGTCACACAGAGTTTGTGGGAACTTGCCTCTGAATGCAATAGCTAAATCGTCTGCGTATGCCACTATCTTCCCGCCCCCCAGCTTGTGTCACGTAGCAACGAGTTGACTGTGAGGTTCCATAAAAGCGGGGAAAGAACACCACCCTGGGGCGTTACCCTTATGGCATAGCGTGATAACTCAACCGTACCAAGTGAAGAAGCTATTTTCCTTCCCCTTAGAAGTTGGTCAATTAAACCAGTTAGAGGTCTATATACGCCCAGATTAGTTAGAGCGGAGTTAATAGCCTCCGGGCTTATATTGGTGAAAGCCCCCTCAATGTCTAGAAAGGCCACGAGACAGTAGTCCTATTCACACAGCGATTTCTCAATGACAGATACTAGGCTGTGCAGAGCAGTTTCTGTTGATTTATCCTTGGTGTATGCATGCTGATAGCTAGAGATAAGGTTGCTATCAATAGTCGTTGAGAGGTAGTCGCTTAGTATCCTCTCAAAGGTTTTGAGTACAAAGGACGAGAGACTGATTCGTCTGTAGTCTTTTGGCTCGTAGTGGGATGCCTTCCCATCCTTAGGGATCAACACTACCGTGGCGCTTCTCCAGGAGCCCGGAATGTGGTTGAGAGCCAGGCAGGCTGTGAAGAGAAATACCAGCCATTTAGCTTATGTCTCCAACGTGTTTATAAAAAATGTGTATTCAAGAGCAGCTCAAGGGTTTCCTCTTCCGTGCTGGCCCAGGATCCGTCAGGTTTTCGCAAATAGCTGATGGCTGTTTGACTTTTCGAGAAGACTCGTCTAAGTCTCGCTGTGTCGTCGACCTTTTCGACGCCAGTGCAGAAATTTCTCCACGAGGTTCTCTTCGCCTGTATCAGAGCGTTTTTGTAGGCCCTTAGTTTAGCTTTATATTCGTGCCAATGAGGCTCAGAGCCGAGGCGTGGTTTTGGCACTGTACAAGCCTGTCCTAGAGCATTTGAGAGCGCTGATGTAAAAGTAGTAACAAGGTCCTCCAGCTCCTCTACTAATGAGGGGGCTTGTGAGGGCAGTACTGGTAGGCCTCTGTCTAATATTTTATTGTGTAACTGCCAATTAGTATTACGTGGATTGCGCTTCAAAATTGGTTCTTCTACAATAAAGTTTAAAACCATTTCTATGCAACGGTGTTCGGAGAATGAATGTTCTTCAAGAACCCGCCATTTTCTGACCCACTCATAAGCGCCTTCACTACAGATAGTGAGGTCTATGACCTCCCTGCGGGTCTTAGTGATAAAAGTCGGCTCATTACCCACGTTGCAAATTGGGTTGTTAATAGGTAATCAAACAGAGACTCGCCCCTGGCATTGATATCGGAGCTCCCCCATTGAACATGGTGAGCATTAGCGTCCGCTCCAATAATAAAATTACCCGTGCAGAAATTTGACACCAGGTCTTTCACCCCCGTTTTTGGTGGTGGTTCTTCGGCGTCGTAGGGCATATAGACCGACGCCACCGTCAGGCGGGTGCTGTCGACCGTTAGACTGATAGCGGTTATATCACCATTGGTGTAATTAGGTAGCAGAAAAGAGTTCAACTCAGACTTGACCAAAATACACGTTCTGACTTTGCTCTCCTCGCTGGCTCGAATGAGCTTGTCCCCAATCCGCAGATTCTCGAGCTATTGACCCAGGGTTCTTGGATGAGGACCACATCCACGTCGCCTTTAGAAAGACGACTACTTAAAGCAGCCGACGCCACGTTAGATTTGTGCAGATTAATCTGAAGCACCACCAACATGAGAGCGCACAGACTTCCCTGCCGTCCCCATATCGTCGAGGTTTGCCCCATCCTGGAGGTTGCCTATCAACGACGAGTTGTTCCGATTAACTGCCCGATATGGCGTTGCGGGAGTCCTGCTGTCTGTAGCGTTAGATGTTAACCGCTCAGCGTTGGCTGCTACCACCGTGACGTCGAGGACTTCCTCGTCCTGTAGGCTGTCTTCCATCTCCGAGTTGATCACAGCTCTATCGCCAAGGGACGTGGCGGATAACATGCTTTCCGCATCGGAATCCTCCGCTTCCTCTTCCGCTATTTCGTCTTCCGGCTCCCCCGGAGTAGCCGAGAAGGCAGCGCGCTGAGCATCACCACGATATACGTGGATAACGATCTGGCCTACGCTGTAGTGTACTAGGCCATTGCACCTTTTAAGGGGCTCGATCGACTCTTTATTCATGGTGAACACCACCTGTCTGTCGGGCCCTACCGCATCCCCGACCAGATTGACACTCCAGTCATGCGTTGGGAGGGACGAATTCATTAGCCGTAGCATCCCGAGAATTCTCTCGGGTTCGTCAGGGATGGCCGGAATCCATGCTTTTGCCCTTGGACGAGCTGGAATGTCTTTCCAGTCGACGACCTCGATCTTTGCGCCTTTCTAGACTTCACCCAGTTTAGCAGCTGCTGCCTTGTACAGTGCTACAGTTTTTGCATCCTCGCATGCGAGTAATTTAATCTGACCCTGGTGCCAACCCGCATCCGTAACTCGCGCCGAGCTACCCGGAAACTCCGGAGCAACGTTGAGGAGAATGTTGCCGTGTTCAATTCGCACGTAACGCCATTGGTCCTGGGGGATGGCCAGACGGTCATTGCCTCGGTCAAGGAGGCCTATAAGGATCCTGTCGTCCTTGGTGAAGTGCCGTACGGAGCTATCGACTTAAGCCCTGGTAGACTAACTGCGATTCCATTGTATTGCCCATACAAATTTAGACAAAAATCATAAGATGTGGCTGGTTTTGCATAGCTACCTTGCTCATCCATTGCGTTCATCACAACAACTATCTCCGGATCTGAAGCAATTTCGCCACCAGGTAGCCCTTCAGCATCGTTTTCACCGCCAAATTTAGTATCATCTAATCCAATCTTGGCTGTGTCATTTATTGACGCTTAACCGCCTAGGCGATTTTGGCCGTTTCGTATCAAAGCACGCCAGTCGTTCCTTTTTAGTGGTAACTGACGCCAATTCGAAACCCCAAGGGAGTTCAAGTCACCCTCCAGTTGTTGTTTCCATCTCAGTCGAGGCCTCCCCTTCCTCTGCTGCCGATAGGAAAACCTTCTGTGCTGGAACTTCTTTGTCCATTCGCATAACATGACCCAGCCAGCGGACCCTTTGGGCTTTAATTCGCTGAACTATGGTAAGGTCTTCGTAAAGCTCGTACAGCTCATCATTAAATTTCCTTCTATACTCGCTGTTGGCACCACGGGAAGGACCTTTAATCTTCCGGAGAACTTGTCTTCCAAATACTCCAAGGACCATCTCATCTTCTCTTGACACTGTCCATGATCCCGAGCCGTACATATTCAAAACTTCATCCATCCATATTCAAAATTGCATCCAAACCGGCCAAGCGGTTCCCGAGATAGTCCGGATATACAAATATACAAGTTTTATTTGAGCAGCTCCTCAGGTTTTTTATTCCAAACTCTCTTTCTTGCTAACACAATTCATTCGCAGAGGATATGAACTGACGTTTAATCGTCCAGTTCGCAAAACCGACAAATTATTGTATCTGACAAACTCAGCTTACTCAGGTGATAACGCAAATCGCAATGTCCCGTAAAATACCCAGTGGCCGATGCTCTTTGTGAGGGTTCTATAAAGAGTTTGGCCTACCTTTGTCCTACGCTGCTAAGCCAATGCTTTCTAAACTTTTTGTTTTCTCAGTTGCTTATGGTCTCCTTTACGTAGGCCATGGTGAGTCGGCAAAAGGGTTCCGGACCACAAAATGCTGTTAGAGCACCATGTTTTGCCAGATGATCTGTCTTGCGTTGCCGTGATGTCCCTCATGCCCTGGGACCCAACCTTTGTTTGTGGCTCCCAGATCATTAAGTATTGCGACGCACTCATCGAAATGCTTCGAAGTGGTACTGTAAGACTGCAAGGCACGTAGGGCGGCCTGACTGTCCGACATAATGTAGATTCGCCTAGAGGATAGTTTTCTCCGGAGGCATTCTCTGCGACATAATTATATTTCATGGATTTCTGCTTGAAGGATAGTGGGATAGTTACCCATCGGTACCGATTTTTTGTAATTTGGTCCATAGATACCAGCTCCCGTTTTACCATCTTCCAGCTTCGATCCATCCGTATACCAAATCTCCGAACTGGATTCCGCATAAGGCTTCCCTGTGTCCCAGAGCACTCGATCTACGATCGAAACTTCAAAGTTTCGCATGATCCTGAGCGTAGGAGTTTTTGCATCACTTACCTGCAATATAGAACTATTTATGAAATTCTTGACAATCTTAATATGCTGTCACTATTGGCTTGTATTAAATTACCAGTGTGTCATTTTGGGAGACAGCCCCCATGGTTTGCCATAAAGTCTAGTGCAGGCGAAAAAGGCCCTCGTTGCTTTATTTATGGTAGCCTCCAGATGAGCATTCCATGTGAGGGTTTTGTTCAATGTTACTCCTAGGTATTTTGCTTCCATCTAAAACCCTATGCGACTGCCTCCTAGGGACGGCTCTAACATAGACAGCTTTCTTCGCCTCGCGAAAGGCACCAAGACTTTAATCCTTTGTTAGTGCAGCATCTTTCAATGATGCGCAGGGCTTGTTGCATGCGATCGGCTATTGTGTCTTCATGCATTCCTGTTATGCAGACTACTAAGTCATCTGCATAGCCCTGTACATCAAAGCCATTGCCCTTCATTTCTTCATTGCATTGAGGAGAAAGTACACCTCCCTGAGGGCATCCTCTTGTGGCCACGATTGAGCAAGCACTCCCTCCTAGCTCAGAGCTGATTTTTTTTTTAGCATGGCCAGGACCCAGCGAGTGATCATTGGGCTTACGCCCTTGCTAATCATGGCTTCCACAATGGCCTGATACGTCGTATTATCGAAATCGATGAATGCACACAGGGCTATGTTTTTAGACTCTATGGCCTTTTCAATTTTCCCAGTAATGGAAAGCAGTCTCCCTGGATTTCCAGGTTGGTAGGGAAATTGGTTTTTACACAGAGGGTATTTCTTTAAGTTTACTTCCCTAATGTGGTGATTTAAAATTTTCTCCCTTCCCTTTAGGAGAAAGGAACTGAGCCTTATCGGTCGATATGACGATGGCAGATTTTCCGGTTTCCCTGGTTTCGGTATAAATACAACCTTAACTTCTGTTCACCTGTTGGGAATATATCCTAACAGCAGGGATGCTCTATATAAATTTGATAGAACTGCAGCGGTGTAGTTGATTCCTTGCTGCAACAGACAAGGATAGACCCCATCCGGTCCTGGAGTTTTGAAAGGACTGAAAGTCGATAGAGCTCATTGGACCTTCTTAACATTGGTTAGCTTTATCGCCAGGCTCTTTTCTCTACCACTAATTGTTGGTATAAATACAACCTTAGCTTCTGTTCACCTGGGAATATATCTTAACATATACATATCTTAACATATACATTTGATAGAACTGGAGCTGTATAGTTGATTCCTTGCTGCAACAGACAAGGATAGACCCCATCCGGTCCTGGAGATTTGAAAGGACTGAAAGTCGATAAAGCCCATTGTTCCTTCTTAACATTGGTTAGCTTTATCGCCAGGCTCATTTCTCTACCACTAATTGAATGCGCGCCTCAAATAACGTTGTAAGCGACAAAATATAAAATGTTCGGTAGAAGCAAAAAAAGTTTGATGTCGCCATATGGTCGCTAGTTAAAAGAAACTCTCTCTTTGGGCTTGGGGCCCAAAAAATACTCAAAATAGCTCACTTTTTTTAGAATTATGGAAAACTGCCGTTAGAATAAGAATCCACAAAAAAACGAATTTTGAAAAAAAAAAATGTCGGTTACAACGTTATTTGAGGCACGCATTCAATTGTTGGAGAATCATCTACTACAGGATTTTAGTGTTGACATCTTAGTTGTACAATCCTTTTGTTCCACCAGGGAATATCAAGTTGTATACGTTTCTTGGCTTGAGGACAACTCTCGTAGAAAGCTGTTGTAATATCTGAGTGAAGCTGTTCAGCCTCTCCCTCGAGCTGACGCCCCGTAGTTATTGGTTGGTGCAAGCAATTTCCGCGACCCTCCATCGTAAAGCGAAATATTTCCCACTTCGTTTTCCTTCAGCAGTTGGGGCTGTTTCGTCCTCGCCCGAAAAGTAGGCTGATGCCAAAATGTCATCTTTTTCACTTCTTGGGGTTGGAATTTCCCATGGTTCTTGAATGAAGGCCACATGGTACATTGGGCACCATTGTTAAAATAATTGAGGGGTGCCCGGGGTGAATTTTTCTTTTTGGCCACGCTGGTGTTCACCCCTATTATTTATGTTCGTACTACCCCACGCTCTATGGTGGGAGTTTGCGTCACAGCTAAGGGAAGGTTTGGATTCAGCAGTTGGCGCTGGTTCGTCCTCGCCCGGAAAGTAAGCTGATGCCAAAATGGCCTCTTTTTCACCTCTTGGGGTTGGAATTTTTGTCCAAACTGCAACCAAATCAGCCGCTATGAACTGTTGAAGTTTAGAAGCATCGCCGCCCTGGGACGGGAACCGATGGCATACATTAAATTACGATCAGTACTGTTTAAACCTTTTACAGAACCATGTAGAATCCATGGTTTTTGAATGAAGACCACTCCCAGACCTTCTCTAGTGAATCTTCTGCTAAGAACATCCGAGGCTACCCTGGTATGGTGAAGATTAACCTGGAGGCATTTAAGACGCCTCGAACTGCGAGTATTTGCTTTGAGGGCTGATATTATAAAGATTGTTCGTGACCCCGTCCGCCACTGATGATTGTCGGTTGATGTTGAGCAAAGCATCCTTACTGATGGCTGATTTTGCCCCTTTCTTCGTCGACTCTGGGTCTAGAGTTCTCACCACACGATGGATTTATTTGCGGGCTTACAGAGGGCGTGTGGTTATTTGAGGCTATGAGTTAAGTTGTCGTCGTTAACAGCCCCGATGGAAAGTTTTAAAGCCAAGTCGGTCTCTACATTTTATTTAATTAAGCATATAAAGGTCTTCATAAAAATCGTTATGTTCAACTATTATTTTTACCAAATCGAAATCTATATCTAATGGTGCAGATGGTTTATCTATTTTTGGATAATTTACATTTTGCCTTAATGTTTAGTGTAATCTCTACAAAAATTTATCTCCGTCGGAATGTTATTTCAAATTGCTAATTTGACCGTACTAAAATAGCCACTTTGAAAAAAAATCTTGAAGTTCGTGTATAGGGGTTCTGTTGCTGTTTGTGCAGCGAGAGAAACACCCCAGGTGTTTTTGGAGAGTTTACATCCAAAAAAAAAAAACTAAAAAACATTTTGTTCCCTATGAACATACATTCTGTTCGAGACGGGGGGAAATAGGGGCCGGATATTCCTCTTGTATTTCACGGTAGTCGAGGTGCCGGGTGCAGAAGTTTTTGAAGTTGAAGAACTCACTTAGGGACCTACGTTTCAATAAATTTGACTCAAGCTTTCACTTCACTCAAGTTTATTCAAATTGAAAATGGGTCTTATCATATATGCGTGTAGGTATGTATATATAGGGGTATAAAACAAAATGTATATAAATTTCAAAGTACTTACAGTCTCGGTGTGCTAATCCAAAGTGGAAGAGCACTGGGTGATCGCAGAAGGCGAGGCCCGTCAACCGATTCGAGCAACGGGACTCGGAACAAGAATTCCAAAGGAATCCAGCAGGATTTCCAGTACCGAGTACCCGATACCCGCATGGTTAACAGCGTCACGATTGAAACGTTTGTGTTTATAAATTTTTCTTTGTTGGAATTGTCACAAACAAGAAGCAAAAGTTTCCAAAAAGTAATAAACTGTACAAAATTTAAATGGCTACTCGATGAGCAAATGAAAAGTATTTTGTATAGTTTATTTTCGTCCCTGTTTTCAAAAAATGAATTTTTGCTGAGAAGCTTTTCATGGCAGGAATACAATCTCAGTTTGCCAAACCACTGCCGAGGGGCGACCCCGTTTAGAAAAACTTTTCTAAATGATTTTTGATGTTGCTTTTACCGCGTTGCGATACACGAATACTTGGTGTAGTAGGCCCAGGACACTACCGCTACACCACGGCGGCCACCTTTAATTTTATAGCTCACTATAAATCAGTGGCGTAGATAGGGAGGGGATATAGGGGATCAATCCCCTCTCATGGGTATTGTAGGTGGGGGTAATACGGCATCAATTCACCCCTGAGAAATTGACCTGTAGCAGTTATTTATATCATTCTAAAATTAGAGAGAAAATAATCTTTTTATGGTAGTTATGAACAGTGCTGCCAATTTAGCGGTTTTACCGCCAGATCCGAAAACTGAATATTTTCCCAAAATGTTCCAAAACCGGGAATTTAAAAACTGTTCTGGGTAGCATTCAAAAAGTTTTGGAGTTCCTGAAAAGAAGAAAAAAGTTCTGCAAATTTGGACCTAAAAACCCGTTTTTTAAAATTGGCCTGAAAACTGAAAATTTGAAAAATGTTGAAAACCGGGAATTTAAAAACTGTTCTGGGTAGTATTCAAAAAGTTCTGGAGTTCCTGAAAAGAAGAAAAAAAGTTCAGCAAATTTGGACCTAAAAACCGATTTTTAAAATTGGCCTGAAAACTGAAAATTTAAAAAATGTTGAAAACCGAGAATTTAAAAACTGTTCTGAGTAGCATTCAAAAAGTTCTGGAGTTCCTGAAAAGAAGCAAAAAAGTTCTGCAAATTTCGACCTAAAAAAATGTTTTTTAAATATGGCCTCTATCACCTCCATGTTTTACTTTTAAAATATCTTCCCACTGACACTTGCAAAATGCAATTGAAAGTGCATTTTTTGTTACTCGTACGCTCAGTGCTGTTAGACATTTAAAAATAAGAAGAAGCAATTTTTCGAGTATGCAGTTTTATAGATCATGTAATTTTAGTCTCACAAAGTGCAAGTTTTAAGTACCTACGACATATCGTTGATTTTTTACGATTTTTTTTCTCAAGGTGTCTCAACTTTTTTTCGTAAAAAAAGTGGTAAAAATGCAAATGCAGTTTTTGGAAATGGTAAAAAAAAAAGAGACGAAACCAGTATTCTGGTAATGGACTTAAAAAACTTTGAAGATGTAACTTGCCCCATTTCTGTGTGAGGAGCCGTTTCATAGAAGACCATCGAGAGCAGATTTTGATGCACAACTTTTGACGAAAATCGACTTTTTGCTCATTTTGCGAGGTCAATAAGTCGACAATTAAATGCGATATAAGTTTTTGGAGGGCCGAATATGATAGAACAAACATTTGTGTTTACTTTCCAAACTCAAAAAGTTATGTGTCAGTTTCTAATTAGAAGTTATTCAAGTTTACTTAGATGATCCCAAAACATTTATTTTTATTTTTTTCATATAAAATTTACAAGTAGAAAACTGAATGAATTTCAAATGGGATCACTTACCTGAGCTGACCTCACTTCTCCTTAGTAACTGACACATAACTTTTTGAGTTTCGATAGTAAACACAAATGTTTGTCCTATCATATTCAGCCTTCCAAAGACTTATATCGCATTTACTCACGCAAAATTTGAGATTTCAATCGTTGATCAAGTGCTCTGGGAAACAGGGAACCCATATGCTGAATCTGATCCGGAGACTTGGTATACGGATGGATCGAAGCTGGAAGATGGTAAAACGGGAGCTGGTGTCTATGGACCAAACTACAAAAAATCGATACCAATGGGTAGCTACCCCACTATTTTCCAAGCGGAAATCCATGCAATAGAAATCTGTGGCAGAGAATGCCTCCGAAGAGGACTATCCTCTAAGTGAATTTACATTATGTCGGACAGTCAGGCCGCCCTACGTGCCTTGCAGTCGTATACAATAACTTCGACGCTTGTTTATGAGTGCGTCACAGTCCTTAATGATCTGGGGGCCAAAAACAAAGTGTTGTTAGGTTGGGTCCCAGGGCATGAAGGACATGACGGCAACGAAGAAGCGGACCAGCTTGGTCCGGAACCCTTCTGTGGGCTCACCAAGGCCCACGTAAAGGAGACCATAAGCAACTGGGAAGACAAACAGTTTAGGCAACATTGGCTTAGCAGCCAAGGACAGAGGCAGGCCAAACTCTTTATAGAACCATCGCTAAGATCATCGGCCAGGCTCATAAATCTAAGAAGGGTGGATCTAAGAACCTTCACTGGGTATTATACGGGACATTGTAGTCTACGTTATCATTCGAGTAAATTGAATCTGTCAGAAACAACAATTTGTCGGTTTTGCGAACTGGGCGATGAAACGCCGGTTCACATACTCTGCGAATGCATTGCGTTAGCAAGAGAGTTTGCTACCTAGGTGGTGTCACTCTCAATCCGTTCGTGATATGGAATAAAAAACCTGATGAGGTGCTCAAATTTATAAAGAGCCTCCGCATACAGCAATAAGCTTATAGGTCACACAATAGGTCGTATTAATGGTCGCGGTATAATAAGGCCTTATAATAATAATAATAACTTGTCGACTTATGGACCTCGCAAAATCAGCAAAAAGTCGATTTTCGTCAAAAGTTGTGCAACAAAATCTGCACCTACGACAGTTACTTACAAATTGCACTTTGTTAGACTAAAATTACATGATCTATAAAACTACATACTCGAAAATTTCTTCTTATTTTTAAATGTCTTTAACAGCACTGGGCGTACGAGTAACAAAAAATGCACTTTCAATTGCATTTCACAAGTGTCAGTGGGAAGATATTTTTAAAGTAAAACCTGGAGGTGATAGAGGTTTTACTCCTCTTTCAGAATATATAGGATTTTCCAATATGTGACAAGAAATGAAGTTTTCCGAAGCACTTAAAAAAAGGCGGTTATTTCGCGGTTTTCTCAAAAACGGCTCTGGCGATTATTTTAGTTTTTTTAGTGAATCGTGTTTATTAAGCTTATATTATCATAAAGTAAAGCCAAAAGTATTGTACCCTGACTTAGAAGTTAAAATCGATTCAGGCGGGCCGTGTGAGTTTGTTTATGTTCTCTTCACAAATATGCAAAATACAATAAAGCAGCGAACTGTTGGTCAAACTTGAATAAAATATTTTTTTTTCCCTTGTGTCACGAATGTAGGTTTTATGCTTACCTGCATCCGTATGGGATGACAGTTTAAAATAAGTACATAAAGGAAAATTAGAGTAATATTAACTTGCTTTAATTATAGATGCTTTTTAAATCTATTTAGACAAATTATTGAATGTTAATTGAAATGTTAATTGTATTTGATTTGGTTATTTGTTCCGATCGCGTTGTTACTCGTATATTTCACTCACAGACTGCATGTCGTTGGGATTTCTATATATATCTGTTGTTCAAATATCGCAGGGTTGTATTTATTGGTAGTGTTTACAAGGTTGCTTTGCGTAATTGATGTGAGAACAGGGGCCTCATCATGTAATCCGATCCGAGAGGAAATGCGATTCGAAAGCTGTCAAATCACATACATCTTTTTTCAAATTCGAAACAAATTTCTTTCGGATCGGATTACATGATAACCTCCCACGTGTGACAACTCGGCCTTTCCTGACCTAAATCGTCTCGATTTCGTCGTCGGATTCTAGTTCGGGACTGTTACTACACCATGGCCTTATCTTGTCGGAGGCATAGACAGAACTAAACTCAAGAAACACGAGCGCGATAGCGATAGATTATTTGAGTGAAATTATACTTGATACCGGTGTTTATATGAGTGAACGAGACTCGACACGTACGAGCTAGCCAACGGACATTGAGTTGCACGAAGTTATTTAAACTCGCCGAAAACGAATATTTGTATGAGCGTGTGTGTATTTACCAATGTACATCTATTAAACGAAAGCGCTACATGGCCACAAAATTTGAATGCGAACCGTTGAGCTCAGCGACAAAGCTTATGCCTACTGGGGCTCCGCAGTTCACGATTTTAAAGTTAGGTTAACTTGCAACGCGTATGCAAGCCTAAACGTTTATAAACATGCAATACACAAACTTTTTCCCTCAGTATATCACAAATCTGCACATTTGTATCGTTTTCTTTTTTCATTTCCTTATTCATTTTAAACATGCACTTTTTAGTTCGCAGTATTAGACACTGAGCACATCCTAATTCTGAACTGTCACGAATGTCGGTCTTATGTTTACCTGCATTCGTATGGGATGACCGTTTAAAATACTTAAGTACATACATAAAGGAAAATTATATGATTAATTGCACTAGTTTACAGCCAAAAAATACCAAGAAATTTATGCATATGGGTGAATTGGCACTGACATGCCGAGCTCTGAACATATCTTAAAAAATTTTGTATGGGTAGGTTTTCGAGATATCGGTAATTTTGTGTTTTTGCAGGTATCACTTCAATCAAAAATTATTTTCGACAATGTTACAAAAGCGATGGACGCAAGCGATACCTCGTTCGAAAGGAAATTAAAATACGCTTCCAACGACGTATAATATGTAGGGGTGGACCAAACCTTCGCTGAACAATAGCTGGCCAAAGTCGAAATTTTGTCGAATATTTACGATTTTCGAAAAAATTTGAATTTGGAAAATGTTTTTTTTCCGAAGTTGTAAAAATAAGGAACTCTTTATTTTTTTCTAAAATTAGTGTGTATAATTACAAACACTTGAAGCATAATATTACCAATATCTAGTGAAAACTGTATTTTTGGCGATTTTTTTTGTATTTTTCAATATCCCTACCTTTAAATAGAATTTTAACAGGTCGATGTCTGTATATTGCAGATATAAAAAAAAACTGTTAGTGTTAATCATTACTAAGCCAATAGAGTTCAAATAAACCATTTTTAGAACTTTTGTCTGTCTGGCTGTCTATCTTTCTGTCTGTCTGTCTGCATGTTTGTGGTCGTATCACTCGAAAACTGCTGAATTGAATTAAATGAAACTTTCACCATTGTATTACTAGACGTTCAACTTAAAATTTAAGACATCCCTTATTTCGATAACTCGACCGGTTTCAGAAAATACAGTTTTCACAGGATATTGGTAATATTATGCTTAAAGTGTTTGTTACTTTACACACTAATTTCAGAAAAAATAAAAAGTTCCTGAATTTGGATAAAAAAAAACATTTTCAAAATCAAAATTTTTCCAAAAATCGTAAAAAATTCGACTTTGACCAGCTATTGTTCAGCGAAGGTTTGGTCCACCCCTACATATTATACGTCGTTGGAAGCGTATTTTAATTTCCTTTCGAACGGGGTATCGCTTGCGTTCGTCGCTTTTGTAACATTGTCGGAGAGAATTTTTGAATGAAGTGATACCTGAAAAAACACAAAGTTACCGATATCTCGAAAACCTACCCATACAAAAAATTTTAAAAATATGTTCAGAGCTCGGCATGTCAGTGCCAATTCACCCAAATACATGAATATCTTGGTATTTTCATACCTTTCGTGAACATGAAATGGTATTATAACTTTGGTCCGATGTTTGTAAGTATGAGAAGAAGAAGAGATAGACCCATCAATAAGTATACCGAAAT
Organism: Campiglossa producta; assembly: GCA_964058755.1. Lineage (NCBI taxonomy): Eukaryota > Metazoa > Arthropoda > Insecta > Diptera > Tephritidae > Campiglossa > Campiglossa producta. The sequence continues at coordinate 55,991,611 of CAXKVI010000004.1, read as the reverse complement.
GATCAGGGTGACGAGATGAGTTGATTTAGCCATGTCCGTCTGTCCGACTGTCTGTCTGTCTGTCTGTTTGAACGCAAACTAGTCCCTCAGTTTTTGAGATATTTGGCTGAAATTTTGTATGCGGCCACCATTTTCCAATATAGGAATCATTTGTCGGAACCAGCAAGATCGGACCGATATTACATATAGCTCCCATACAATCGATTGTTCCGATAAACGGATTTTGGGTTATAACTCCTGTAAGTAAACACCTAGGAACATGAAATTTTGTAAGTATTGCTATTTTTATATGTGAAATGTCGATGTTGAAAATCATCGAGATGGGATAAATATTTCACATAGCTCCCATACAATCGATTGTTCCGATAAACGGATTTTGGGCTATAACTCCTGTAATTAAACACCTAGGAACGTGAAATTTTGTAAGTATTGCTATTTTTATATGTGAAATATCGATGTTGAAAATCATCGAGATGGGATAAATATTTCACATAGCTCCCATACAATCGATTGTTCCGATAAACGGATTTTGGGGTATAACTCCTGTAATTAAACACGTAGGAACGTGAAATTTTGGACGTATTGCTATTTTTATATCTGAAATATCGATGTTGAAAATCATCGAGATGAGATAAATATTTCACATAGCCCCCATACAATCGATTGTTCCAATAAACGGATTTTGGTATATAACTCCTGTAGTTATATAGGTAGGAACGTGAAATTTCGTAACTATTGCTATTTTAGAATGTGGAATGTCGGTGTTAAAAATCAATGAGATTGGACCAATATAACACATCGCCCCCATATAATTGATAGTTCCGATAACTTCGTATGAGCTTAAGTTAAATTCACACAGGCTGTACTGGCATCAAACAGTGAAAATCGTGACGCTTATTCATGAAAGGTATTTAGCCTTCGGCACAGCCGAAGACAGCTTTCCTTTCTTGTTTTAAATTAATTATTTGTAAACTAGTATTATAGATGCTTCTTAAATGTATTTAGACAAATTATTGAATATTAATTGTATTTGATTTCGTTATTTGTTCCGATCGCGTTGTTACTCGTATATTTCACTCACAGACTGCATGTCCTTGGGATTTCTCTATATGTCTGTTGTTCAAATATAGCAGGGTTGTATTTATTGGTAGTGTTTACAAGGTTGCTTTGCATAAGTGATGTGAGAACAGGTGTGACACTTGCCAATATGCTGTAAAACGTACTCAGTAGTGCCCACTGTTACACATATGTAAGTTATAATTATAACTCCAAAACCAGCAGAGCTACAAAAACAATTTTTTCATATAATGCTTGTTCGATCAAATAAATACCACCTTTTGTTTGAAAATCAAGTTTGAAGCACATAGCTTTTGTTTCAACTTGTTGCTTTTGCACAGCATTTCCCAATAACAAAAAGGATTTCGTTGAATTAGTAAAATGTTGATTCGTACAAAGATTTGTGTCTTAGTTTACTATCGTTGCCTAGGAAAAACAACCTATCGACCAAGTGCAAAGCCTCACCAAAGTGACAAAACTGAGAGTTGGTATCCCTAGGCATTGAGTTTCAAATTAGGTAAATTTCATCTTTTAAAAACAGAAACAAAAATTCAGTTGCAAGATTATACATAGGATTAAAGGGAAATTATGTTTTTTGTTTTCCTGTGCTCGCAGATAGGTGGGTTTGCAAAGGCATCGACGATTCCTTACAAAGGTCATTTCGTATTTTTATTACCACGCTTTTATTAGCTTCACTTCACGAAAAGGGGAGGCCCCATGTTTCATTTGGACATCGATAAATTTATCAATAACTGAGTTATTGGTCAAAATGTGGTTGCCCGAAAACCTTAAAATTACCCTACAACATGGGTATCAAACGAAAGGGGAAAGCCCCAGGTTTCATTTAATCCTAGATATATTTCGATAAATTTATCGATAACTGAGTTATCGGTCAAAATATGATTGCCCAAAAACCTTAAAATTTCCCTACAATATGAGTGTCAAACGAAAGGGGAATGCCTCGAGTTTTTTTTGGGCATCGATATATTTCGATAAATTGATCGATTACTGAGTTATCGGTCAAAATGTGATTGCCCAAAAACCTTAAAATTTCCCTACAATATGGGTGTTAAACGATAGGGGAAGACCCCAGGTTTCATTTGGACCTCGATATATCTCGGTAAATTTATCGATAACTGAGTTATCGGCCAAAATGTGATTGCCCTACAATATGGGTATCAAACGAATGGGGAAGACCCCAGGTTTTATTTGGATCGATATTTTTCGATAAATTTATCGATAACTGAGTTATCGGTCAAAATGTGAATGCCCAAAAACCTTAACATTTCCCTACAATATGGGTACCAAACGAAAGCGGAAGGCCCCAGGTTTCATTTGGACATCGACATAGTTCGATAAATTTATCGATAACTGAGTTATTGGTCAAAATGTGAATGCCCAAAAACCTTAAAATTTCCCTACAATATGGGTATCAAACGGGCGGCCGCCGTGGTGTAGCGGTTAAGTGTTCGGCCTTCTACACCAAGTCGTGGCGGTTCGATGCCCGGCAAAAGTAACATCAAAAATTATTAAGAAAAAGAATGAGAAGCTTCTCAGCAAAAAATTCATTTGCTTTGCAAGTGCCGTTCGGAGTCGGCAAAAAACTGTAGGTCCCGCCAACTGTAGGAAAACTCAAAAAGCAACACACCACAAGTTGGAAAGAGAAGCTCGGCTAAAAATCTCGTTAGAGGTTATGATAACCTGTTGGTATATCGCCGCCATTAGTTTTTTTTTTATGGGTATCAAACGAAAGGGGAAGACTCCAGGTTTCATTTGGACCTCGATAAATTTATCGATAACTGAGTTATCGGTCAAAATGTTATTGCCCAAAAATCTAAAAATTTCCCTACAACATGGGTATTAAACGAAAGGAGAAGGCCCCAAGTTTTATTTGGACTTCGATATATTTCGATAAATTTATGGTCAAAACCCTAAAAATTTCCCTACAATATAGGTATCAAACGAGAGGGGAAGGCCCCAGATTTCATTTGGACATCGACATATTTCGATAAATTTATCGATTACTGAGTTATCGGTCAAAATGTGATTGCCCAAAAACCTTAAAATTTCCCTACAATATGGGTGTTAAACGATAGGGGAAGACCCCAGGTTTCATTTGGACCTCGATATATCTCGGTAAATTTATCGATAACTGAGTGATCGATAACTGAGTTATCGGCCAAAATGTGATTGCCCTACAATATGGGTATCAAACGAATGGGGAAGACCCCAGGTTTTATTTGGATCGATATTTTTCGATAAATTTATCGATAACTGAGTTATCGGTCAAAATGTGGTTGCCCGAAAACCTTAAAATTTCCCTACAATATGGGTATCAAACGAAAGGGGAAGGCCCCAGGTTTCATTTGAATCCCGATATATTTCGATAAATTTATCGATAACTGAGTTATCGGTCAAAATGTGATTGACCTACAATATGGGTATCGAACGAAAAGGGAAGACCCCACACGGTGTCCCTGAAGGAAGAAAAAGTTGACCAAAAGTGTCGCCAAACACTGTAAATTCCACATCGTCTGGGATGGTTTCCTGATGATGAATCAATTTGGGTTGACCTCGTATTAGATCGTTTTTGGAAAATAAGGACATTTTTTCATTTTTTCCCGTATATGACACATTGCACCTAAAGGGTTAATTGGAACTCAATCAATTGTCGTTTTTCATTACTTATAAACGTCGTTGAAGATCGACAACACTTTATTTTATATTACCTATTGATCATAGAAGGCTGTGAAAAAAATACTTGCTACCAACAACTTATATTAAGCTTAAGTTAATCTCTCATCTCATTGACCGAACTCATTCTTGTTATTGCATTTCAGTTAAAGTTCTTTAATTACAACAACAACCGTCGGTATTTACAGCAATAGACTACAAGTCAAAAAGCAATAGACTACAAGTCAAAAAGCAACAAAGAGAACAAATTCTTTCACTATTATCTTAAGTAATTACAACAACAAACCAAGAGAATGCTGAATACTCTCACTTTCAATTGTAGTCGAAAACTTTGCTTTGGTGTGTGAAAAAATAAAAAACAAAATCTGCTAGTTTTGACAGTCTTACAACGGTACCCTTGGCCTCAGTAGCTAATTATTAAAGTTTATAAAAATATTGCTCCTCGGGTAATTGAGCTAAAATCAAAGTGTTGTTAAAAAACGTTGTGCGGGCTTAACTGTTTTCAATAATGATAATACCCCTTCCGGTAATCATTTTTTTATGAAATTTTTGACGGGTGTTATCCATAAATGCCTTCCGTCGACTACTGTACAAAATGTTTCGAGCCTGGTTCAAAAGCTTCCACGAAAGCAACAAGAAAAAATTACTCGCCCGCTACTACTAAAAAGTTGTAACCCTGAAAAGCAAAAAATAACGCAAAATGTTCCACTAGAATTAAAAACTTCTGGACGGCCTTCCAGAATAATTGTGAATCCAATATTAACTAAAAAAAGCATATATACTCATGACAAATTAAATCAGTATCAGTTAGCAACTTGTGCAACTTCAAATCAAATGGAAGTTGTTACAAATTTACCGAGAATATGCAAGAGAAACAAGACAGGCTTTAGATTCTGTATATAAATACACTGCTAGTTATTTTGAAGTTTCTGGAAACAAAAATAAATTGTTAAGACCAGTTGTTTATGCAGACGCTCAAGAACTTTTAGAAACAGTTAATAGAAAAAAGAAATATAATCGGCACACCACAAATTAAAGTAATGGCTGACGGTGGTCAGGGGTTTTTCAAAATCTGCTTATCGGTTTTTCAGGACGAAAAAATGTCGACTTAAACAAAAACAGGAGTCAAGAACTACTTACGAACAAGGAGGAAAATTTTTCAAAAATTCGAAATTAACAAGCGTCAAAAAAATATTAATATTATGTATTGTTCCAGAAATAAAAGAAAGTTATGACAACTTAAAATATCTGTTTCACATTCTAGCGATAAATAAGATTTCATTTAAATTTGTCATTTTCATCATTTATTGGCGCTTAACCGCCTAAGCGATTTAGGCCGTCGCCTATCAAAGCACGCCAGTCATTCCTTTTTAGCGATAACTGACGCCAATTGGAAACCCCAAGGGAGTTCAAGTCATCCTCCACCTGTTGTTTCCATCTCAGTCGAGGCCTCCCCCTTCCTCTGCTGCCGAATTCGGGTGACGATTAGAAAACCTTCTGGGCTGGAGCTTCTTTGTCCATTCGCATGACGTGACCCAGCCAGCGGAGCCTTTGGGCTTTAATTCGCTGGACTATGGTCAGATCTGCGTAAAGCTCGTACAGCTCATCGTTAAATCTCCTTCGATACTCGCCGTCGGCATCACGGGAAGGACCATAAATCTTCCGGAGAACTTTTCTCTCAAATACTCCAAGGGCCATCTCATCTTCTCTTGACATTGTCCATGAATCTGAGCCATACATCAGGACAGGTATGATGAGAGACTTATAGAGCGCGATCTTTGTTCTTCGAGAGAGGACTTTACTTCTCAATTGCCTACTCAGTCCAAAGTAGCACTTGTTCGCAAGAGTGATTCTCCGTTGGATTTCTAGACTGATATTATTTTCGGTGTTAATGCTGGTTCCCAAATAGACGAAGTCCCTCACAGTTTCAAATTTGTAACTATCAACAGTGACGTGGCTGCCAAGGCGCAGGTGCGCCGATTCTTTCGTTGACGACAGCAAATACTACGTCTTGTCCTCGTTGACCGCAAGACCCACTTTTTTCGCTTCTTTATCCAGTCCAGAGAAGGCAGCGCTTACGGCGCGGTTGTTAAGGCCAATGATATCAATATCATCGGCATACGCCAGCAATTGCACGCTCTTGTAAAAGATTGTACCATTTGCTCGAATTATCTTCTCCAGCATCAGGTTGAAGAAATCGCACGAAAGGGAGTCGCCCTGTCTGAAGCCTCGTTTGGTTTCAAATGGCTCAGAGAGGTCCTTCCCGACTCTGACGGAGCTGTTAGTATTGCTCAACGTCATTTGGCAAAGCCGTATAAGCTTTGCAGGGAAGTCAAATTCAGACATGGCGGCATACAGGCAACTCCTTTTTGCGCTGTCAAAAGCGGCTTTGAAATCGACAAAGAGATGGTGTGTGTCGATTCTTTTAACATGGGTCTTCTCCAGGATTTGGCGTATCGTGAAAATCTGATCGATGGTAGACTTACCAGGTCTAAAGCCACACTGATAAGGTCCAATCAGCTTGTCTACGATGGGCTTCAGTCTTTCACACAATACGCTAGAAAGAACCTTCTATGCGATATTAAGAAGGCTGATTCCGCGGTAGTTGGTGCGGTTAGCGGGATTGGGCAGAGCACACTTAAATTCCAATCTGGAGGCATGCACTCGTCTGACCATATTCTGCATAAGAGCTGATGCATGCTTTTTACCAGCTCTTCGCCTCCGTGTTTGAACAGCTCGGCGGGTAGTCCGTCTTTTCCAGGCGCTTTGTTGTTTTTGAGCCGGGATATAGCTATCCTCACTTCATCATAGTCAGGTGGTGGGACGACTTTTCCATCGTCAGGGATTGGGGTATCGGGTTCGACGTCTCCCTCGCAATTTAGCAGTGAGGAGAAATGCTCCCTCCATAATTTAAGTACACTCTGTACGTCGGTTACCAGGTCGCCATTATTGTCCTTACAGGAACTTGCCCCGGTTTTAAAACCTTCCGTCATCCGCCGGATCTTTTCATAGAATTTTCGGGCATCATTCCTGTCAGCCAGCATCTCAAGCTCCTCACACTCACGCCTTTCGGCCTCACGTTTCTTTTTTCTGAAAAGGCGTCTCTCTTCCTTCTTTGCCTCACGATAGCGTTGCCATACACTGCGGGTTGCGCCCGTTCGCAACGTCTCCCTGTAGGCAGCGTCCTTTTTGTCCGAGGCAGTGCTGCATTCCTCATCGTACCAGTTGTTTTTGCGGGCTCGCTGGAACCCTATAGTGGCCTCAGCGGCGGTACGTAATGAGTGAGAGATATGCTTCCATTGCTCGGTTGCATCGTTAGGTCGAGGATTGCTCTCCGATAGCAGGTGTGAGAGTCGAGTGGAGAAATTGTCAGCTGTCTGTGTCGTGCGCAGCTTCTCGACGTCAAACTTTCCTTCCGTTACTGTGCGCACTTTCTTTGCTACACAGAGGCGTGTGCGTATCTTGGCTGCAACAAGATAATGGTCCGAGTCGATATTGGGACCACGAAGGGTACGCACGTCCAGAACGGTGGAGCTATGTCTGCCGTCGATCATGACATGATCAATCTGGTTTCTTGTTCTTTGATCAGGAGACAGCCATGTGGCTTGGTGTATTCGTTTATGATGGAACCTGGTACTACTGATGACCATATTGCGAGCAGCGGCGAAATCAATCAACCTAGTGCCGTTGGGGGATGTTATATCATGGAGACTAAATTTTCCAACTGTTGGACCAAAGGCTCCTTCCTTGCCCACCTTCGCATTAAAGTCGCCGAGCACGATTTTGATATCATGTTGGGGGCAGCGATCATAAGTCTGTTCAAGTTTATCGTAGAAGGAGTCCTTCTCTGCGTCGTCCGTCTCCTCAGTCGGCGCATAGGCGCAGATAAATGTTATGTTGAAAAATTTCGCTTTGATGCGGATCGCAGCGAGACGCTCGTCCACGGGGGTGAACGCTAGTACTTGGCGGCGAAGTCTCTTTCCCACCACGAATCCTACACCACGCGCTTTGCCGCGTGTCTGGCCACTGTAGTATACGTCACAAGGTCCGATGGTCGTCTTTCCTTGTCCCGTCCATCGCATTTCCTGCAGGGCGGTGATGTCAGCCTTTGCGTTAACGAGGACATCAACCAGTCGGGCAGCGGTACCGTCCCTTGAAAGGGTCCGGACATTCCCGGTACATGCCCTAATATCCAAATCATTATGCCTTATTCGTTTTGCCGGGTCGTCAACATTAAAGGGGGTTCTCATCCGAGGCTTTAATACATTTTTCATTGGACTAAATTTTTTACGTGGCGGGTCCCAAACCCAGCGCACAACCCGTTTCGGGGTTTTTGGAAAATATTTACACATTTATATAGCGAGCCGCTTGCTTCAAGACAGACGCCCGCTTGCAGCCGCACCTCATGGTGAACAGACGCTGCGCAAAAACCTCGGTGAGCCCTTAAACCAAGTATGTCAGAGTGGCCCCACCGGGGCTCCCTCTCTTTCTGCCGCGAGCCTAGGTAGCTCCCGTTGCCCAGAGTGCACGAACGAGGACGCAAGAGTCGGGATTGAGCAAGGTCACTTAGCAACCACACTCCATTGCACTCCATTTAAATTTGTATCCGACCTAAAAATAACGCTGATTATTAAGGGAATGCAAACAGCAGCATCAACATTTCCATGTCCGTTTTGTTTTGTTTCCTTAAAACACCAATATAATAAATTGGGAGAAAATCAACACGATTTAAGAACCTTTAAGGACTTGTGTCAGCACTACGAAAAATTTTGTTTATTGGATAAAAATAAGCAAGTAGCCAAAGACTGCTTTAATGGAGTTAATTTTACAATTTTTGAAGAGCCCGATGAAAGGTACATACTTGAAAAATGTTTAGTTCCTGAGCTTCATATTCTTCAGGGTTTTGTAAACCATCTTTTTTTTAAGGGCCTTGTCCCGCTTCTTGGAGAGAATAACGCACTGAATTGGTCCAAAAAATTAAGTCTTGTGACAAAAAACTATCAAGGGCAATTATTTGAAGGTAACGCCTGTAGGCATCTTTTACGAAATGCCGATAAATTATATGATTCTGATGTGCTGAAAAACGTACATCCACTTCAAGTAACACCTTTTGTGGAATCATTCAAAACGATGATGGTGCTTTTCAACAGCAGTATCAGTTGACAAGGAGGAGCTACAAAAAAATATCAAACATCTTTCAAAAGTACTTGAATCCACTGAGTTATCAGTAACTCTTAAGATCCACATGTTGTTGAATCATTTAATAGAATGTCTGGAATTTCTGGGAAATGACAACGGTCTCGGTATGTGGTCGGAACAATCAGTAGAGTCACTGCACAGCGAATTTTTAAAATACAATACAATTGTTAAAATGTGTTATTGAGATAAGTTCAAGTCATTTGTGAATAAAATTAAAATAAACGATTAAATTAAAATGAAACGATCTAATTCAATTTACTTTTTGATAGTTTTAAAATGGGAAAGGGTTCTACTATTTAATTCCGGTATCAATTTTTGGCGACACTTCTCTTCAACTTTTTTGATATTGAGAAACACTGTGGCAATCTTATTTGTTTATATAGAAAAAATTAGATGCAGATATATAGATACACATGTATAGGTATACGTTATGCAAAAAAAAATATGGATGTACAAGATAATGCTTCGAAACCTGTACCAAAAGTTCACTACAAAAATAACACATTAAAAAAAATTCAAAAATGTGGATATTTTCAAAAGGATGGTAGCTAGGATCTCAACTAAAATCTAATTTGGATGTGGATGACATTGCTAACAAATTGTCATTTTCTGTTTTTAGTTAGATATTTTTCGATAAATTTATCGATAACTGAGTTATCGCTCAAAAATGTGGTTGCCCGAAAACTTAAAAATTTCCCTGGAATATGGGCACCAAACGAAAGGGGAAGTCCCCAGGTTTCATTTGGACATCGATATATTTCGATAAATTTATCTATAACTGAGTTATCGGTCAAAATATGATTGCCCTACAATATGGATATCGAACGAAAAGGGAAGACCCCAGGTTTCATTTGGACATCGATATTTTTCGATAAATTTATCGATAACTGAGTTATCGCTCAAAATGTGGTTGCCCGAAAACTTTAAAATTTCCCTACAATATGGGCACCAAACGAAAGGGGAAGTCCCCAGGTTTCATTTGGGCTTCAATATATTTCGATAATCTTATCGATAACTGAGTAATCGGTCAAAATGTGGTTGCCCGAAAACTTTAAAATTTCCCTACCATATGGGTACCAAATAGGGATGGGATCCTGGGATTACGGGATCCCGACCCTTTTTAAGGGATTGAAAATACCGGGATTGTTTTCCAACACCTTATACTAGAATCAAACGGCCAACAAAATCGCATACTTCAAAATATTTTAAAAACTCTGATAAGAAACCTAAGAATTTTGATAAAAAATTTCCTGAATTTTCTCGAATTTCGCATAGATTTTTGAAACCTAATTTTCAATTTATGTATTAGATTCTATAAGAAATTATTATATACATTATTCTATAAGAAATTAGCTAAAAATATTTTTCTGAACTGCAAGATTTCTAAGTCATGGTTGCACTTATAGCTGCGTTGAGGTATATAAAATTAAAAAAGTTCAAAGAATTTTTGAGCATGTAAGAATTCAACTACCAAAAAAAAAGAATACCTAATAAATTATTTATAATTTATAACTTTCTATTGAAGTGTATTATTTTTTTTTATTCAAATGAAATACATTAAAAGTAAATAAAAAATATGAGTGATAATTCAATTCTTCGTAATTTATTTAAAAGTTGACAGTTTCACAAACTATTTCTCCAGTCTTTTTCAAGCAAACCTGTTAGAAATAACGAGTACCCTAATCCCGGGACTAATCCCGGGATCCCGAGACTTGTAAAATCATATCCCGAAAATCCCGGGATGGCCAAAACCCGAAAAATTTACATCCCTAGTACCAAACGAAAGGGGAAGTCCCCAGGTTTCATTTGGACACCGATATATTTCGATAAATTTATCGATAACTGAGTTATCGGCCAAAATGTGAATGCCCAAAATCTTTTAAATTTCCCTACAATACGGGTATCAAACGAGAGATGAGGGCCCCAGGTTTCATTTGGATTTCGATATATTTCGATAAGTTTATCGATCAAAATATGATTGCCCAAAAACCTTAAGATTTCCCTACAATATGGGTATCAAACGAAAGGGGAACGCCGCAGGTTTAATTTGGATTTCAATATATTAGGATAACTGACTTATCGTCAAAATGTGAGTCCCAAATACCTTAAAATTTCCTAACAATATGGGTATCAAACGAAAGTGGAGGTCCAGAGGTTTAGTTTGGATTGGTTGGTATATTTCGATATATTTATCGATATATTCATAGGACATTTGACTAAAAAATAAAAAAAAACGCGTGTAGCCAGTACACGTGAAAGAAGTTAATTTCTTAAGTTCAGAAATAACGAAATATGAATAAGAGGTATTCGATAATGGCTTAGATCAAGCATCGGCGCCCCATAGAAACGATCCATTCGAAAATAGCAACACCCACGCATATAATCTTAGAATGAATCATACTATCTATAATGCCAAGCGGTTCCCGATATATAAGAAAAACGCCTACGCCTGAAAGTCTGCAACATACGCCTGAAAGTCGGCTACAATTTCTATTTCCGTGCCATCGTCATCCATTTTCTCAAATTTTACTCTCAATCAAAACTTCATATCGCCACCTAAGAAGTTAACTTCAGAAATAAATATAGTTTAAAAAACTAAAGCCCACGCTTTTAGAGAGTATTGAACTATAAAGTTGAAAAAAAATTAAAAAAAATGAAAGTCTGGAGATTGGAGTATATGTTGGATATCAACTTGAAAACTATTAGGCAATTCACAAGGTGTCTTATGGTTTATTGCACTATTTTGATAACACAGCTTTTGTGAGCACTATGATGAGTTGAACGGTCATATCTGAAAACTTTAGGTGAAATTTTGTAAAAACTTATCAGGAAATTGTTAATTTTTGTTTTCCTGCTGCTTCCAATTTTCAAACTAGACAAATTGAAAAGAAAAAAATTACATTTCAAAAAAGCAAATTTAAAAACAAAATAGCACACTTGATATACATAGGCTGCATAATTTTATTGTGCTATTCAAATTTTATATGAGAAATGACAGCACGGAAATTATGACAGTTTTAAACTAATAGCAGATACGCGAATAGGAGATCTTGTGAATTGCCTATATAAAATTATCTAAATATCTCAAAGGAGAATATTTGGAGAATGATGTTGGGTATCAACTATTAAATTATCAAAATATTACTGGCTTCTGCGGATGATCGGTCTCTATTGTTTCGATCAATCGACAAATTTAAGAAAGATAATAATTGTATGGGAATAACACTGAAGGACATTGGACAAGAGTCCGACCAGCGCGTTTACATCAACGAATGCTTGTCGAAAAATAATCGAGAACTCGATCCAGCTGAAGAAGCAAAAGCGTTTGGCGTCGGTGTACGCAATACGAGGAAAATTGTATATTCGTGCTGACTCGGAAGGTGATGCCGTAAGGGTGATGAGCAATCATCATATTGAGTCCGTGGCGATAAATTTAAATTTAAGTTCATGATGTTATTTTTGTTAATGCAAACATTTGTCTTCTGCTGCTTTTCTAAGGCTTAAAAGCCACTTATTTTTCACTTTTTTCTGCTTTTTCTACCTGATATCTAGGTTCTATTCTCTTTATTTGCTTTGTACCTTAATGTTGGGCAAATCTTTTATTGCTATTCACTCTCTCTTTTCTTCTTTTTTCCGATTATCCGATATTTTTTCGAACGTTAGTTTCAATATGTACATAAGCTTGTTTAGCGACAGCGCAGTGTCATGGTTCTCTTTTGAACTCTAACGGCTGTTTGCGTTCCAAGGGCCATGACAGCACATACAATATGGTTCGCATACTAGGTAAACAAAGAAATGGACTGAAGATATGCCATATTAACGCTCAAAGCCTAGCACCCAAAGTTGATGAGTTTCGACACATCTTTGAGTCATCAGAAATAGATGCTGTTTGCGTATCTGAGACTTGGCTCACTACGTGGCACACTGATGCATTGCTTTGCGTTAATGGATATAAAATTTTCCGTTCAGACCATTGCCATTTTTATAAAACATGGTCTGAATTGCAAATTCAAATGTAGATCTGAGCCGTCGTCCCCTGTCGAGTTTATCTTTGATGAAATAATCTCTTACAATTCTAAAACCCTTTTAGGTTGTGTATACAGGCCGAATAAACACGTAGCTTTTGACAGTTTCATCGAATCTATTGAAGATCTTCCCTTAGGCTTTCATAATATTATAATAGTCGGAGATTTCAACAGCGACTTGCTCTGCCAAACAAAATTTTCTTTGGCAATGCAGCCCCTTGCGCTTTTCTTTAACACCTCAACTCCTACGCACTTTACTCAAAGTAGCAGCACATTATTGGATGTATTTTATGTGAATGATTTGTCAAAAATTCAGCGATATGATCAGCTTTCTGTCCCTAACTTTTCCAAACACGATCTAATTTTTATATCATACGATCTCGCACTAGCATATAATGTAGATACTTATTCCTTCAGCTTGGAGTGGCTGTTGATGGTGTTTCCTGGGGATCGATCTACGGTTTAGATTCTACTAACGATCAGATTCGCTTCCTGCAGGAAAATATCAATGCACTTTATGAACAATACGTGCCTATTGTAACTAAAACCATTAAAAATAGAGAACGGCCCTGGTTTAATAATTATATAAAAAATCTAATTAGAAAGCGCGACATGGCTTATCGCAAATGGAAACGTCTCAAATGTTTTGCAACTTACGATATCTTCAAAGCTCGTAGGAGAGAAGTTGTCAGAGCTATCAAGATACAGAAGTCTAAATACTATGAGCGACAGTTTAGCACAGCAATAGGGTCGAAGAAAATTTGGAAAAGAATTCGCGAAATCGGTGTAGGTCGTAATTTCCATGATTTGCCGGATGACATCGATGTGAATGAGCTTAATAAACAATTTGTTCAGTCGTCTAGTTGCGATAGTAACTTATGTAGTGAAAGATATAGCGAACGATTGTGTGGTATGATCTCCGGTTTTTCGTTCTCGCTTATAGAAGAGTGTGCAGTTGTTGAGGCCGTCTTAAGGGTTAAATGCAATGCCACCGGTCTAAATGGAATTCATCCAAAAATTTTCAAGTGTTTACTACCCAAAATTCTAACGATTGTTACTCATGTCCTTAACACTATATTGACCACATCCAACTTCCCCGATTGTTGGAAAGTGGCTAAGATAATTCCTGTTAAAAAATCTAACGGAGATTATAGGCCCATCGCGATCCTACCTATTTTGTCCAAGGTTCTTGAGCATATAATGCATAACCAAATAAATTCATTTCTGAGCCGTAACTCACTCCTGAATCGAAACCAATCTGGATTCAGAAACGGCAGGAGCTGTACAACCGCTTTGATTAAAGTCTCGGATGATATCCGACGCAATATTGACAACAATCTGGTCACGTTCTTAACGCTCTTGGACCATTCCAAGGCTTTTGACACTGTCAACCACAACATACTTGGCCTGAAGCTAAAAAACTGGTTCAACTTTTCACCGCCAGCATTACACTTAATTCACTCGTACATACCTCAACGATCGATCGCAAGCTGTTTGTACCGGAAAGGACATATCTAATTTCTTACCAATAACGAAAGGTGTACCTCAGGGTTCGATATTTGGTCCCTTGCTCTTTTCTTTGTTTATTAATGACCTTGCTTGCTAAAATATTGTAATATTCATATTTACGCTGACGATGTGCAGCTATATGTCAGTTGTCCTTTGTCTTCTATAAACAATTATATAAATTATCTCAACACAGATTTTGAACAGGTAAATAAGTTGGCAAATGATAATGGCTTGCTCATAAATCCAGCAAAATCGCAGTGCATCGTTATTTACAAAAAGATCGTTTCACTTGAGTGCTTTAATGCTGTAAAGTTGAACAACTCAGTGATACAATTTGTAGATACTGCCAAGAATCTTTGAATGGTCTTTAATCGAACTTTGACGTGGCACAACCATATATATATTGCTATTGGCAAGGTCTACGGTATGCTTCGCTCACTTTGGACTACTCACCATTTCGCTCCAGTAAAAATTCGATTGCTCTTAGCTAAAACGTATTTGTTACCTAAGTTATTGTATCTATGTGAACTGTATGCCAGTTGTGATTGCATTTGTCGTAATAAACTCAACGTCCTTTACAATAATGTCGCCAGGTACGCGTACAAAGTGAGAAGGATCTGCTCTTGCCACACAATTTTCTTCCATTCCAATTTTAATAATCTACTTAAGTTAAGGTAACTCACACTTCTTCACAAGATTATTACCTCGCAAGTGCCGGAATATATTTTTGAGCCACTTCAATTCACCAGATCGCCTCGTTCACTGAACCTTATTATAAAGAAATACAGTTGTCTGGTAACTGAGCGCCAGTTCTTTGTCTTTGCTGTCCGCCTTTGGAACTGTCTGCCTCAAACGCTTAAAATTATTCAAAATGTACAGCGCTTCAAAAACGAGCTTTTACGCTACTATTGTCAATAACTAGATACACTCACTATTCTACCTTTACCTCTCTCTACTATTATTTTACTATAGGCTCATTCCATTTCAAGACAACCAGTCCGCGCGGGACATGAATTTTGATTTCGATGAAATTTTAATATGTTGTTCTTTGGTCAAAATAAAGAAACACGTGTCTTTTTTTTCCTGAAAAATATTTTTTTTCGGATTTATCGGCCGTTGAAATCGTTAATCGCATTTTTGAGTATTAAACTTTTTTCCATATACTTTGCATCAACATATGGGGGGGAAATGTTAAATATTCAAAGATTCATATCTCGAAAACAACTAGTTTTGGCTAGCAAATATTTTGCCATGTTGAAATATAAACTGTTCAATCAATACAGAATAAGTTTAAACAAACAAAATATTACCGTTTCTGAGATATTAAAAAAAAAAGCCTAGCACCCAAAGTTGATGAGTTTCGACACATCTTTGAGTCATCAGAAATAGATGCTGTTTGCGTATCTGAGACTTGGCTCACTACGTGGCACACTGATGCATTGCTTTGCGTTAATGGATATAAAATTTTCCGTTCAGACCATTGCCATTTTTATAAAACATGGTCTGAATTGCAAATTCAAATGTAGATCTGAGCCGTCGTCCCCTGTCGAGTTTATCTTTGATGAAATAATCTCTTACAATTCTAAAACCCTTTTAGGTTGTGTATTACTACTAATGGCGGCGAAATACCAACAGGTTATCACAACCTCTAACGAGATTTTTAGCCGAGCTTCTCTTTCCAACTTGTGGCGTGTTGCTTTTCAGTTTTCCTACAAGTTGGCGGGACCTACAGTTTTTTGCCGACTCCGAACGGCACTTGCAAAGCAAATGAATTTTTTGCTGAGAAGCTTCTCATGGCAGAAATACACCCGGAGAGTTTGCCAAACTACTGCCGAGGGGCGACCCCGTTTAGAAAAATTCTTTTTCTAAATAATTTTTAATGTTACTTTTGTCGGGCATCGAACCGCCACGACTTAGTGTAGAAGGCCGAACACTTAACCGCTACACCACGGCTGCCGCCAGGCCGAATAAACGCGTAGCTTTTGATAGTTTCATCGAATCTATTGAAGATCTTCCCTTAGGCTTTCATAATATTATAATAGTCGGAGATTTCAACAGCGACTTGCTCTGCCAAACAAAATTTTCTTTGGCAATGCAGCCCCTTGCGCTTTTCTTTAACACCTCAACTCCTACGCACTTTACTCAAAGTAGCAGCACATTATTGGATGTATTTTATGTGAATGATTTGTCAAAAATTCAGCGATATGATCAGCTTTCTGTCCCTAACTTTTCCAAACACGATCTAATTTTTATATCATATAATGTAGATACTTATTCCTTCAGCTTGGAGTGGCTGTTGATGGTGTTTCCTGGGGATCGATCTACGGTTTAGATTCTACTAACGATCAGATTCGCCTCCTGCAGGAAAATATCAATGCACTTTATGAACAATACGTGCCCATTGTAACTAAAACCATTAAAAATAGAGAACGGCCCTGGTTTAATAATTATATAAAAAATCTAATTAGAAAGCGCGACATGGCTTATCGCAAATGGAAACGTCTCAAATGTTTTGCAACTTACGATATCTTCAAAGCTCGTAGGAGAGAAGTTGTCAGAGCTATCAAGATACAGAAGTCTAAATACTATGAGCGACAGTTTAGCACAGCAATAGGGTCAAAGAAAATTTGGAAAAGAATTCGCGAAATCGGTGTAGGTCGTAATTTCCATGATTTGCCGGATGACATCGATGTGAATGAGCTTAATAAACAATTTGTTCAGTCGTCTAGTTGCGATAGTAACTTATGTAGTGAAAGATATAGCGAACGATTGTGTGGTATGATCTCCGGTTTTTCGTTCTCGCTTATAGAAGAGTGTGCAGTTGTTGAGGCCGTCTTAAGGGTTAAATGCAATGCCACCGGTCTAGATGGAATTCATCCAAAATTTTCAAGTGTTTACTACCCAAAATTCTAACGATTGTTACTCATGTCCTTAACACTATATTGACCACATCCAACTTCCCCGATTGTTGGAAAGTGGCTAAGATAATTCCTGTTAAAAAATCTAACGGAGATTATAGGCCCATCGCGATCCTACCTATTTTGTCCAAGGTTCTTGAGCATATAATGCATAACCAAATAAATTCATTTCTGAGCCGTAACTCACTCCTGAATCGAAACCAATCTGGATTCAGAAACGGCAGGAGCTGTACAACCGCTTTGATTAAAGTCTCGGATGATATCCGACGCAATATTGACAACAATCTGGTCACGTTCTTAACGCTCTTGGACCATTCCAAGGCTTTTGACACTGTCAACCACAACATACTTGGCCTGAAGCTAAAAAACTGGTTCAACTTTTCACCGCCAGCATTACACTTAATTCACTCGTACATACCTCAACGATCGATCGCAAGCTGTTTGTACCGGAAAGGACATATCTAATTTCTTACCAATAACGAAAGGTGTACCTCAGGGTTCGATATTTGGTCCCTTGCTCTTTTCTTTGTTTATTAATGACCTTGCTTGCTAAAATATTGTAATATTCATATTTACGCTGACGATGTGCAGCTATATGTCAGTTGTCCTTTGTCTTCTATAAACAATTATATAAATTATCTCAACACAGATTTTGAACAGGTAAATAAGTTGGCAAATGATAATGGCTTGCTCATAAATCCAGCAAAATCGCAGTGCATCGTTATTTACAAAAAGATCGTTTCACTTGAGTGCTTTAATGCTGTAAAGTTGAACAACTCAGTGATACAATTTGTAGATACTGCCAAGAATCTTTGAATGGTCTTTAATCGAACTTTGACGTGGCACAACCATATATATATTGCTATTGGCAAGGTCTACGGTATGCTTCGCTCACTTTGGACTACTCACCATTTCGCTCCAGTAAAAATTCGATTGCTCTTAGCTAAAACGTATTTGTTACCTAAGTTATTGTATCTATGTGAACTGTATGCCAGTTGTGATTGCATTTGTCGTAATAAACTCAACGTCCTTTACAATAATGTCGCCAGGTACGCGTACAAAGTGAGAAGGATCTGCTCTTGCCACACAATTTTCTTCCATTCCAATTTTAATAATCTACTTAAGTTAAGGTAACTCACACTTCTTCACAAGATTATTACCTCGCAAGTGCCGGAATATATTTTTGAGCCACTTCAATTCACCAGATCGCCTCGTTCACTGAACCTTATTATAAAGAAATACAGTTGTCTGGTAACTGAGCGCCAGTTCTTTGTCTTTGCTGTCCGCCTTTGGAACTGTCTGCCTCAAACGCTTAAAATTATTCAAAATGTACAGCGCTTCAAAAACGAGCTTTTACGCTACTATTGTCAATAACTAGATACACTCACTATTCTACCTTTACCTCTCTCTACTATTATTTTACTATAGGCTCATTCCATTTCAAGACAACCAGTCCGCGCGGGACATGAATTTTGATTTCGATGAAATTTTAATATGTTGTTCTTTGGTCAAAATAAAGAAACACGTGTCTTTTTTTCCTGAAAAATATTTTTTTTCGGATTTATCGGCCGTTGAAATCGTTAATCGCATTTTTGAGTATTAAACTTTTTTCCATATACTTTGCATCAACATATGGGGGGGAAATGTTAAATATTCAAAGATTCATATCTCGAAAACAACTAGTTTTGGCTAGCAAATATTTTGCCATGTTGAAATATAAACTGTTCAATCAATACAGAATAAGTTTAAACAAACAAAATATTACCGTTTCTGAGATATTAAAAAAAAAGCCTAGCACCCAAAGTTGATGAGTTTCGACACATCTTTGAGTCATCAGAAATAGATGCTGTTTGCGTATCTGAGACTGGGCTCACTACGTGGCACACTGATGCATTGCTTTGCGTTAATGGATATAAAATTTTCCGTTCAGACCATTGCCATTTTTATAAAACATGGTCTGAATTGCAAATTCAAATGTAGATCTGAGCCGTCGTCCCCTGTCGAGTTTATCTTTGATGAAATAATCTCTTACAATTCTAAAACCCTTTTAGGTTGTGTATACAGGCCGAATAAACACGTAGCTTTTGATAGTTTCATCGAATCTATTGAAGATCTTCCCTTAGGCTTTCATAATATTATAATAGTCGGAGATTTCAACAGCGACTTGCTCTGCCAAACAAAATTTTCTTTGGCAATGCAGCCCCTTGCGCTTTTCTTTAACACCTCAACTCCTACGCACTTTACTCAAAGTAGCAGCACATTATTGGATGTATTTTATGTGAATTATTTGTCAAAAATTCAGCGATATGATCAGCTTTCTGTCCCTAACTTTTCCAAACACGATCTAATTTTTATATCATACGATCTCGCACTAGCATATAATGTAGATACTTATTCCTTCAGCTTGGAGTGGCTGTTGATGGTGTTTCCTGGGGATCGATCTACGGTTTAGATTCTACTAACGATCAGATTGGCTTCCTGCAGGAAAATATCAATGCACTTTATGAACAATACGTGCCCATTGTAACTAAAACCATTAAAAATAGAGAACGGCCCTGGTTTAATAATTATATAAAAAATCTAATTAGAAAGCGCGATATGGCTTATCGCAAATGGAAACGTCTCAAATGTTTTGCAACTTACGATATCTTCAAAGCTCGTAGGAGAGAAGTTGTCAGAGCTATCAAGATACAGAAGTCTAAATACTATGAGCGACAGTTTAGCACAGCAATAGGGTCGAAGAAAATTTGGAAAAGAATTCGCGAAATCGGTGTAGGTCGTAATTTCCATGATTTGCCGGATGACATCGTTGTGAATGAGCTTAATAAACAATTTGTTCAGTCGTCTAGTTGCGATAGTAACTTATGTAGTGAAAGATATAGCGAACGATTGTGTGGTATGATCTCCGGTTTTTCGTTCTCGCTTATAGAAGAGTGTGCAGTTGTTGAGGCCGTCTTAAGGGTTAAATGCAATGCCACCGGTCTAGATGGAATTCATCCAAAAATTTTCAAGTGTTTACTACCCAAAATTCTAACGATTGTTACTCATGTCCTTAACACTATATTGACCACATCCAACTTCCCCGATTGTTGGAAAGTGGCTAAGATAATTCCTGTTAAAAAATCTAACGGAGATTATAGGCCCATCGCGATCCTACCTATTTTGTCCAAGGTTCTTGAGCATATAATGCATAACCAAATAAATTCATTTCTGAGCCGTAACTCACTCCTGAATCGAAACCAATCTGGATTCAGAAACGGCAGGAGCTGTACAACCGCTTTGATTAAAGTCTCGGATGATATCCGACGCAATATTGACAACCATCTGGTCACGTTCTTAACGCTCTTGGACCATTCCAAGGCTTTTGACACTGTCAACCACAACATACTTGGCCTGAAGCTAAAAAACTGGTTCAACTTTTCACCGCCAGCATTACACTTAATTCACTCGTACATACCTCAACGATCGATCGCAAGCTGTTTGTACCGGTAAGGACATATCTAATTTCTTACCAATAACGAAAGGTGTACCTCAGGGTTCGATATTTGGTCCCTTGCTCTTTTCTTTGTTTATTAATGACCTTGCTTGCTAAAATATTGTAATATTCATATTTACGCTGACGATGTGCAGCTATATGTCAGTTGTCCTTTGTCTTCTATAAACAATTATATAAATTATCTCAACACAGATTTGGAACAGGTAAATAAGTTGGCAAATGATAATGGCTTGCTCATAAATCCAGCAAAATCGCAGTGCATCGTTATTTACAAAAAGATCGTTTCACTTGAGTGCTTTAATGCTGTAAAGTTGAACAACTCAGTGATACAATTTGTAGATACTGCCAAGAATCTTGGAATGGTCTTTAATCGAACTTTGACGTGGCACAACCATATATATATTGCTATTGGCAAGGTCTACGGTATGCTTCGCTCACTTTGGACTACTCACCATTTCGCTCCAGTAAAAATTCGATTGCTCTTAGCTAAAACGTATTTGTTACCTAATTTATTGTATCTATGTGAACTGTATGCCAGTTGTGATTGCATTTGTCGTAATAAACTCAACGTCCTTTACAATAATGTCGCCAGGTACGCGTACAAAGTGAGAAGGATCTGCTCTTGCCACACAATTTTCTTCCATTCCAATTTTAATAATCTACTTAAGTTAAGGTAACTCACACTTCTTCACAAGATTATTACCTCGCAAGTGCCGGAATATCTTTTTGAGCGACTTCAATTCACCAGATCGCCTCGTTCACTGAACCTTATTATAAAGAAATACAGTTGTCTGGTAACTGAGCGCCAGTTCTTTGTCTTTGCTGTCCGCCTTTGGAACTGTCTGCCTCAAACGCTTAAAATTATTCAAAATGTACAGCGCTTCAAAAACGAGCTTTTACGCTACTATTGTCAATAACTAGATACACTCACTATTCTACCTTTACCTCTCTCTACTATTATTTTACTATAGGCTCATTCCATTTCAAGACAACCAGTCCGCGCGGGACATGAATTTTGATTTCGATGAAATTTTAATATGTTGTTCTTTGGTCAAAATAAAGAAACACGTGTCTTTTTTTTTCCTGAAAAATATTTTTTTTCGGATTTATCGGCCGTTGAAATCGTTAATCGCATTTTTGAGTATTAAACTTTTTTCCATATACTTTGCATCAACATATGGGGGGGAAATGTTAAATATTCAAAGATTCATATCTCGAAAACAACTAGTTTTGGCTAGCAAATATTTTGCCATGTTGAAATATAAACTGTTCAATCAATACAGAATAAGTTTAAACAAACAAAATATTACCGTTTCTGAGATATTAATTTCTGAAAAAATTCATAAATTTTTATTAAATACTAAAAAAAATTGTCTTTCTTTAACTATATGCTATTGTTTATGAATTTCTATTCAAGTAAAACTAAAAACGAACATTTCAAAGAAAAAATCATGAGAATCGGTTAATTTTTGACAAAGATAATATGCGTTGCATCAATATATGGGGGGATAAAATGTATAATATTCAAAAATTCATATCTCGAAAACAACGAATTTCGGCTAATAGGAGTTTATTTAAGTTTATATATGAACTGTTGACTCAATATAGAAAAAATTTCAAAATAAAAAACATAACCATTTTTGAGATATTAATTTTTGAAAAAAAGTCATCAGTTTTTACTAAATACTGAAAAAAAAATTTTTAAACTATATAATATTTTTTATAAACTTATATAAAATTAATAGTAATAACGAACATTTAAAAAAAAAAATATCGGTTAATTTTTGACAAAGTTATTGCGAGTTGAAAAAATGGGCGAAAAAAATTTTCATTGCATTTTAACGATTTCAACGGCCGATAAATCCGAAAAAAATTTTTTTTCAGGAATAAAAAAGACACGTGTTTCTTTATTTTGATCAAAGAACAACATATTAAAATTTCATCGAAATCAAAAATCATGTCCCGCGCGGACTGGTTGTCTTGAAATGGAATGAGCCTATAGAACAGGGCCCGGCAGGTGAATTTCTACTGTGAATTGTTATTTGTTTTTTTCTCCGTCGCTCACAAAGCAACATCGTATGTTGTTGAGTCGTTGCTTGTCAGTGAGCGACTAGGCATAACCAACGACGTCCATTGATTGGTCAGTGCGATCATAGCGCTCTCACAAGCGCACCAACAATTTCATTGATTTCAGATTTACGGACAATTGTCCCACTATATGCCGGGGCTTGCTATAGAACTTCTGTCCTGCTATTCTTCAACCCAACCACTTTGATGTTTGTTAAGTATATTTTTTTGTTTAGTCTGTCACTTTTGTTATTTCTTAAGTATTGTATGTTTAAGTTCAAACATTGTAAAGTAACTTAAGGTTGTGTGTTTGATTATTGATAAATAAATAAATATTTTATTGATAAATAAATCTCAAAGCTCGAGAATACTTGGAGAATGTTGTTGGATATCAACTTGAGAACTACAAAGTTATCAAAATATTTCAAAGGTTGGAAAGCAATTGGAGAATTGTGTTAGATATTAACTTGAGAACAGTTTTTCAAAGGTTTGAGAAAAAGTTGAGCCGTGTTTGCTGGGTTTTCATATTATTCTTATGGACAAAACTTCGTACTTTATACAAAAATCAAGACTACAAGATCTTTTCGTTCTCTTTTGGTAAATTTTATTTTGAATGCAAGAAAATTTTGCCAGATTGTTCAAATTTAACAACGAAAAATTCAAAATTTTGAAAACATTACTGATTCTTATAATTTGACATCTTCATCTTATAATATGACAGCATACAATTTGACAAATGCTCTCACCACCCTATTTGACATAACGCAAGAAAGATAAGAGGCGAACGAAAACGGTAGAGAATGCGTCTGCTAGACGAAAACGGAAAGAGACGCGAAACATTCGGCAGAGCATTTGTTTGCAATACATTATGATGCCCGAAGGGCGGATTTCTCAACTAGCCGTCAACTTAACGCTCACTTTAAATTTTATCGGGCAGTTCATCCTCCTGTTATATAAAGGGCAAATGAACTGGCTGTTAAACTGACAGTGAATTGACAGTGAACTTTGACGTTAACAGGCAGTCGAGAAATCCGCCCTAAATGTTATAATCGTGGAAAAACAAGTTAGGCGCTGGATTGAAAAAACTAGGTAGGCCCTGGATCGGGAACAGTGTTGCCGCTGAAAAATTTCAAAAAGGGTAAAAAAAGGGTACCAGCAGAAAAAAGGTCCCCTCTTTTTAAAACGTTTTTATTAGGTCGCTTTCGTCGTTCTTGTGCCCGGATTTTTGCATTCGATTTTGAACCAACTTCGTGTTGTGCTAGGGTCTTGAAATTTTCATCACAGTTCAGGTCGCGATGACAATGCAATATTATGAAAAGAAAAATTCCGATAAGTGGCGGGTGGGTCGCTATATTTTCAAAAATCGCATTTATGGTCCGATTTGGCTGAATTTCCGAATATGTGTTACTACCATGAAAAGAAATATTTTCCTTTAAAAAAATTCCGCTAGGTGGAGCTGAGATCGGGGTAATAAGAACTGAAAATCCTCATTATGGACCGATTTGGCTGATATTTAGTTCAAGTGGCTGCCGCAGAGGCACACCTAGGCCAGTATTAAAAGGCCCGTTGTGATACCACCAACACTAGGAAAGTCAGTTCCGGGACCCTGCCATATGGAAAATCCCGGTATTAACGGAATTCTCCACATAGCAGAATCCCGGGACTGACCCTCCTATACCGACACCGTTACTCCTCCTCGAACCATTTAGATGACTTGATGAAGGCCATCAAGTCCTTTATGTCCAGCTCCGTGACCTGGCGTAGGCTGACCAGGAAGGGAACTCCCAAAAAGCGCATTCTCGCGCCACTTAAAGCCGGGCATTTGCAGATAGGGTGCTCCACCGTTTCCTCCTCCTCATCATCCTTACAACTCCTACAGCATAGTCGGTAGGGCACACCAAGTCTTTCTGCGTGCCTACCAATTAGGCAGTGCCCAGTTAATACGCCTATTAATATGGAGATTTCTCTTCTCCTTAGGGCATAAATTTGTCTTGATCTTTTATGATCCCATTTCAGCCAGGTTTCTTTGGATATCCGGCATCCTGGAGATTGCACCCATCTTTCGTTGGCTTGGCGGAGTGTGTATTCCTTCAGCATAAGCTTGCATGTGGAAAACGGCATACCTAAGCGCTCTTTATCGCGAAGAACCTGCTTGGTCGTGCCCTGCCTCGCAAGTTTGTCTGCCCTACAATTTCCCTCAATGTCCCTATGCCCCGGGACCCATGTGAGGTTAACGCGATTCTGTTGGGCCATCTCTTGTAGAGATCGACGACAGCTGAGCGTCAGTTCAGAGTTGAACGAGTAAGAGCCAAGGGATTTGATGGCCGCCTGGCTGTCACTGAATATAAAAATGTCCTGTCTGATAGTGTGTTGGCCTATCCAAGCCGCGGCGTCCATGATTGCTGATACTTCAGCCTGGAACACACTGCAGTGATCAGGTAGTTTGAAGGAGAGCTCAAGGTTCAGATCCTTTGAATAAACCCCTCCCCCAACTCTGCCGTCTAACTTCGAGCCATCAGTATAAATGGAAGTGCCGCCGTGAGTGACGGGACTCCGATCCGTGCTCTCCCATTCTTCCCTGCTGGGAATGTTGATTTTAAAACCGCTATCTCCGACTGTTGTGGTCGCACAGCGATCTGTGCTCAGCGGAAGAAAGCTATAGGATCCCAAAATAGGCGTGTCCAGTAGTGCTTGCGCCCCATCCGGACGTTTCCCTTAGACGCAGAGCCGATGCTGCTGCTACTCGGTGCCCTTCCAGATCGAGTGGCAAAATGCCAAGAATGGCTTCATTGGGCGTTGTTCTTAACGCACCGCTTATACAGATCATGCAAGATCTGTGTACTTTACCTAGCAGATTAAGGTTTGTTGCCTTGCTCAGCGCAGGCCACCATACCACAACTCCATAGAGCATGATTGGTCGAATGATTGCAGTGTAGATCCATTTGCATATTTTGGGGCTGAGCCCCCATTTCTTTCCAATGGCTCTTTTGCACGTGTAGAGTGCAATACACGCTTTCTTCTGGCGCTGAAGAACATTCTCCTTCCAGGTTAGTTTCCTATCCAGAACTGTCCCCAAGAACTTGGCTTTGTCAGCCAAGTTCAGGTGCACGTTATTCAGTTTTGGTAGTATTAGCGGTGGTATCTTATAGCGGTTGGTGAAAAGGACCAGTTCTACTTTTCCCGGGTGGAGTGTAATGGGGTGTGGTTGCTGAGCGACCGCGCTCAATCCCGACTCTTGCGTCCTCGTTCGTGCACTCTGGGCAACGTTGAGCTACCTAGGGGCCACTCTGACATACTTGGTTTAAGGGCTCACCGGGGTCTTTTTCGCAGCGTCTGTACACCAAGAGGTGCGGCTGTAAGCGGGCGTCTGTCTTGAAGCAAGCGGCTCGCTATATAAATGTGCAAAACTTTTCCCTCCCAATCCAGGGTGTTATGCGATACCGTGCCCATTGGACGTTTGCAGCCGGGAGGCAAATCGTGGCTGTAGTCGAACGGAGCCTCACTGATACCGGGCCGCCTCAGGGAGTAACTATGGTCTTACCGCGGTATGGGGCTCTGCCGCGGCGGACGACACACTTCCCCTTACACTACCCTTGACCCTAAGCTGGCCTTGTCCGGCGAGGGGTCGTACGAACAAGATGAAGAACACACAAAATACAAAGCAATTAACGACTTCGTTTACTCCGCAGCAGAGAAGAACTATGCTGGAGCAAGCGAAAACACAACGCCGGAGGACAAACTCCGCCTCAAAGTTAACTGGGAGGCCGACAGCGATGGAAACTACGGGTCAGTCATCCCCCAAACTGCTATCAAGTAAGAGTGACTTGATGGGAGCAAGCAACAGTGCGGCTGCCTACGCAGTCAAGCAGAAAACGGCGGAAGCTAAACTTCCATCAGGCGCTGGTACGAAACCCAATCTCTTCACATCTGGGGCAATGGTCTCACGACCTGGTTTCAGAGTTTCGAAAGAGAAGGAAGACGCCGCAAAGGGAGAGACCGCGATGGCAACTACGAGTCTGAATCCCCCCCAAGAGGCATCTCCCCGACGCCCTGCGTACTGGGATAAAAGAAAGGCCGCAAGGATCCTTAAAAAATATGAGGGAGCATCGCAGGAGAAGCTGTCGCCGGAAGAAAGGAAGATGGTGGAGGATGCGAAAGCTCTGATACCAAATTTCCAGAGGCCCTATGTGCCTAAGAGGGTGAACGGTAATCCCTTCAAACGCCAGAGATCGGACGGAGAGGTAGACCCCCATCCGAAGCGGCATCAGGTCAACCCCGTAGTGGGAAAACTCAGCTTTGCTGAAGTAACCAAGGACAGAATCCTTATAGGTTTCATTGACCGAGGTAACGACCGTTGGTCCATCCCCAAAGACCAGTGGCTGTATGTCCGGAATGAAATGGGCAGGGCCCTCCTCCACTTAATGCGTGAGTCTCCGGGTAGTCCGCCGCGAGGTACTGACGCGGGCTGGCACCAAGGTCAGATCAAAATATTCGCGTGCGAGGATGCAAGAACTGTCGCACTGTATAAGGCAGCAGTTGCAAGACTGGGTGAAGTCTATCCAGGGGCAAGACTAGATGTCGTCGACTGGAAGGACATTCCTGCTCGGCCAAGGGCAAGGGCATGGATTCCTGCCGTCCCTGCAGAACCCGAGAATATTCTTGAGATGCTGCAGGTCTGGAATCCGTCTCTCCCGACGCAGGATTGGGGCGTCAATCTGGTCGATGATGTGGTTGGGCCCAATAGACAGGTGGTTATCACTCTGAATAAGGAGGCGCTCGAGCCCCTTAAACGGTGCAACGGACGAGTGCATTACGGCTTGGGTCAGATCGTGATCCACGTATACCGTGGCGATGCACAGCGCGCTGCTATTCCGGACGCTCCGGAGGACTCGGAGATCGAGGCATCGGAAGGGGAAGCAGAGGAGTCCGACGCGGAAAGTATGTTATCCGCCACGTCAAATTGCGATGGTGCTGCGAACAACTCGGCGATAGAAGAAAGCCTGCTTGACGAAGAAGGCCTCGACGTCACGATCGTGGCTAAACCTGAGCACACTAACGTTGATGCTGCTTCAGACAGCAGGGTTCCCGCCACGCCAAATCGTGCAGGTGCTCTGAACAACTCCTCGTTGAGAGACAGCCCCCGGAACAGGCCAGACCTCGACGACACGCTGGCGGCAGGGAAGTTTGAGCTCTCTCATGTTGGTGGTGCTTCAGATAAATCTGCACAAATCTAAAGCAGCCTCGGCTGTTTTAAGCAGTCGTCTTTCTAAAGGCGACGTAGACGTGGTCCTTATCCAAGAGCCCTGGGTCAATAGCTCTAGGATCTGTGGATTGGGGACTAAGGGGTACAAGCTCATCCAAGCCAATGATGAGGGCAAGGTCAGAACCTGTATTTTGGTAAAGTCTGAGCTAAACACCTTTCTATTACCCAACTACTCAAATGGTGACGTTACAGCTGCCAGCTTAACAGTCGGCAGCACCAGCCTAACGATAGCGTCGGTCTATATGCCCTATGACGCCGAAGAACCTCCTCCACAAAAGGAGGTGAAAGATCTGGTGGATAATTTCTGTACGGGCCATCTTATTATTGGAGCTGACGCTAATGCTCATCACGTCCAGTGGGGAAGCTCCGATATTAACGCTAGGGGCGAGTCTCTGTTTGACTACCTACTAACAACTAACCTGGTGGTTTGTAACGTGGGTAACGAGCCTACTTTTATAACTAAAGCTCGTAGGGAGGTTATAGACCTCACTGTTTGTAGCGAAGGCGCTTATGAGTGGGTCAGAAAATGGCGTGTTCTTGATGAGCATTCATTTTCTGACCATCGGTACATAGAAATTGTGTTAGACTTTATTGTTGAGCAGCCAGTTATGAAACGAAATCCACGCAACACTAACTGGCAGCTACATAACCAAATATTAGCTAGGGACCTACCAGTATTACCTCCACAAGCCCCCTCATCAGTGGGAGAACTGGATGATCTGGTAACGACCTTTACAACGGCGCTCTCAAATGCCCTAGAGCAGGCTTGTCCAGTACCAAAACCACGCGGCAAACATAGACCCCACTGGTGGTCTTACGACCTGGATTCGTTCCGTATATCATGCAGGAAGCAATTTAACAAGGCCAAGAGCATCGGTACGGAGCCTGAATGGCTCGAATATAAAGCTAAACTGAGGGCCTATAAAAAGGCTCTAAGGCACGCGAAGAGAACTTCGTGGAGAAATTTCTGCACCGGGGTCGAAAAAGTCGATGATACAGCGAGACTTAGACGAGTGCTATCAAAAACTCAAACAGCCATTAGCTATTTACGGAAGCCTGACGGATCTTGGAACAGCACGGAAGGGGAAACCCTGGAGCTGCTCCTGAATACACACTTTCCGGGGAACTTGTATGATGCACCTGTAGCATCTGCAACAAACCTGGCGGTAAACATACCCATTACGGAGGAAAGGGTAAGGTGGGCAATCAAAAGCTTTGAGCCGTTCAAGGCAGCTGGGCCAGACGGGATTTTCCCCGCACAACTTATAAACACGCTGGAAATATCAGCTAAATGGCTGGTAGTTCTCTATTCAGCCTGCCTGGCTCTTAATTACATTCCGTGCTCCTGGAGAAGCGCCACGGTAGTCTTTATTCCAAAGGCTGGGAAGGCCTCACACTATGAGCCTAAAGACTACAGACCGATCAGTCTCTCGTCTTTTGCACTTAAAACCTTCGAGAGGATAATTAGCGATTATCTCTCCTCTACTATTGATAGCAACCTTATTTCTAGCTATCAACATGCATACACCAAAGGTAAATCAACGGAAACTGCGCTCCACAGCCTAGTCTCTATTGTTGAAAAATCATTGCACGAAAAGGAGTACTGTCTCGTGGCCTTTCTGGACATCGAAGGGGCTTTCAACAATATAAGGCCGGAGGCTATTAACACTGCTTTAACAAACCTGGGCATAAATAGGTCTCTTATTGGACTAATTGATCAACTACTAAAGGGAAGGAAAATAGTTTCTTCACTGGGAACAGTTGATCTTTCACGCTATGTCACAAGAGGAACGCCTCAGGGTGGTGTTCTCTCCCCGCTCCTATGGAACCTCACCGTAAACTCGCTGCTACGAGACACAAGGTGGGGGGGGCGGGAAGATAGTGGCATATGCAGACGATTTAGCTATTGCATATAGGGGCAAATTCCCACAAACCCTGTGTGACTTGATGCAAGTAGCACTGCGAGAAGTTTCTTCATGGTCCTTTCGCTGCGGACTTAGCATCAACCCGGGAAAGGTGGATCTTGTCCTTTATACCAGGCGGTACAAGATACCACCGCTGAACCTGCCGGAACTAGATGGCATGCGCCTTAACTTAGCTGACAAAGCCAAATTCCTAGGCACAGTTCTAGATAGAAAGCTTAACTGGAAGGAGAATGTCATCCAGCGCCAGAGGAAAGCGTGCATTGCACTTTACACGTGTAAAAGAGCCATTGGCAAAAAATGGGGGCTCAGCCCCAAAATTTGCAGATGGATCTACACTGCGATAATCCAGCCAATTATGCTGTATGGAGTCGTGGTATGGTGGCCTGCGCTAGGAAAAGCAACAAACCTTAATCTGTTAGGAAAAGTTCACAGATCGAGCATGATCTGTATAAGCGGGGCGTTAAGAACAACGCCCAATGAAGCTCTCCAGGCCATTCTTGGCTTTTTGCCACTCGATCTGGAAGGGTACCGGGCAGCAGCAGCATCGGCTGTGCGTCTAAGGGAAACGTCCGTCTGGGGCGCAAGCACTATTGGACACTCCTGTATTCTAAGATCTTACAGCTTTCTCCCTCTGAGCACAGATCGGTGTGCGACCACAACAGTCGGAGATTGTTGTTTTAGAATAAACATTCCCAGCAGGGAAGACTGGGAGAGCATAGATCGGTGTCCCGCTACTAATGGCGGCACTTTAATATACACCGACGGCTCGAAGTGGAGACGGCAGAGTCGGAGGAGGGGTTTACTCAAGGGATTTGGACCTAGAACTCTCCTTTAGACTACCTGATCACTGCAGCGTCTTCCAGGCTGAAGTTTCTGCAATCATGGACGCCGTGACTTGGATAGGTGAACGCACCATCGGACAGGATATCTGTATTTTCAGCGACAGCCAAGCGGCCATCAAATCCCTTGGCTCTTACTCGTTCAACTCTGAACTGACGCTCAGCTGTCGTCGATCTCTTCAAGAGATGGCCCAACAGAACCGCGTGAACCTCACATGGGTCCCGGGACACAGGGACATTGAGGGAAACTGTAGGGCAGACGAACTTGCCAGGCAGGGCACGACCAAGCAGATTCTTCAAGATAAAGAGCGCATAGGTATGCCGTTTGCCACGTGCAAGCTAATGCTGAAGGAATATACTCTCAGTGAAGCCAACGAAAGATGGCTACAAGCCCCAGGGTGCCGGATATCCAAGCAAACCTGGCCAAAATGCGATCTTAAAAGATCTAGACACATATACGCCCTAAAAAGGAAGGAAATCTCCATATTAATAGGTGTTTTAACCGGGCACTGCCTTATTGGTAGGCACGCAGCAAGGCTAGGCGTTCCCTACCCACGATGCTGCAGGAGTTGCAAAGAGGATGAGGAAGAGGAAACGGTGGAGCACCTCATCTGCAACTGCCCGGCCTTAAGCGGAGCGAGAAGGCGCTCTCTGGGAGTTCCCTTCCTGGTTAGCTTGAGCCAGGTCGCGGAGCTAGACATAGAGGACTTGATGGCCTTCATCAAGTTATCAAAATGGTTCGAGGAGGGGTAGCGGTGTCGGTTAGGAGTGTCAGTCCCGGGTTTCGGCTATATGGAGAGTCCCGACAGCACTGGGATTTTCCATATGGCCGGGCCCCGGGACTGACTTTCCTAGTGTTTGGTGGTATCACAACGGGCCTTTTATTACTGGCCTATGTGTGCCTTTGCGGCAGCCACTTCTACCTACCTACCTACCTACTTTTCCCGGGTTGATGCTCAGTCCGCAGCGCGAGCACCATGAGGAAACCTCTCTCAGTGCTACTTCCGTCAAGTCGCACAGGGTTTGTGGGAATTTGCCCCTGTATACTATAGCTAAGTCATCTGCATATGCCACTACCTTCCCGCCCCCCAGCTTGTGTCTCGCAGTATCGAGTTGACAGTGAGGTTCCACAGAAGCGGGGAGAGAACACCACCCTGAGGCGTTCCCCTTGTGACATAGCGTGATAAGTCAACCGAGCCCAGTGATGAAACTATTCGTCTAACCCTTAGCAGTTGATCAATAAGTCCAATAAGAGACCTGCTTATGACCAGACTTGTTAAAGCGGTGTTTATAGCATCAGGGCTTATGTTGTTGAGGCTCCTTCAATATCTAAAAAGGCCACAAGACAGTACTCCTTTTCATACAGCGATTTTTCAATAACAGAAACTAGGCTGTGAAGCGCAGTTTCTGTAGATTTCCCTTTAGTGTATGCATGCTGATAACTACAGATCAGGTTGCTATCAATAGTAGAGGAGAGGTAGTCATTTATTATCCTCTCGAAGGTCTTGAGCACAAAGGATGAGAGACTGATCGGCCTATAGTCCTTGGGCTCGTAATGAGACGCCTTCCCCGCCTTAGGAATAAACACTACCGTGGCACTTCTCCAGGAGCACGGAATGTAGCTAAGAGCCAGGCAGGCTGTATAGAGAAATACCAGCCATTTGGCTGATGTCTCCAACGTGTTTATGAGTTGTGCGGGAATAATCCCGTCTGGCCCGGCAGCCTTGAACGGTTCGAAGCTTTTAACCGCCCACCTAACCTTTTCCTCCGTGATGGGTATGTGTACAGCCAGGTTTGTTATAGGTGCTAGGGGTTCCTCATGCAAGTTCCCTGGGAAGTGCGTATTCAAGAGCAGCTCTAGGGTTTCCCTCTCCGTGCTGGTCCAGGATCCGTCAGGTTTGCGCAAATAGCTTGTGGCTGTTTGAGTTTTTGAGAGCACTCGTCGAAGTCTCGCTGTATCGTCGACATTTTCGACCCCAGTGCAGAAATTTCTCCACGATACTCTCTTCGCCTGCCTCAGAGCTTTTTTGTAGGCCCTGAGTTTAACTTTATATTCGAGCCATTGATTCTCCGTGCCAAGGCTCTTGGCCTTATTAAATTGTGTCCCACATGATTTACGGAGCGAGTCCAGGTCGTAGGACCACCAATGCGGCCTATGTTTACCGCGTGGTTTTGGCACTGGGCAAGCCTGCTCTAGGGCATTCGGGAGCGCCGTTGTAAAGGTCTTTACCAGATCCTCCAACTCCCCTACTGATGAGGGGACTTGTGGGGGCAGTGCCGGCAAGTCCCTAAATAGTATTTCATTGTGTAGCTGCCAGTTAGTGTTACGTGGGTTGCGTTTCATAACCGACTGCTCAACAGTCTAGAACTAATTCTACGTACCGGTGGTCGGAGAATGAGTGTTCATCGAGAACGCGCCATTTTATGACCCACTCATAAGCGCCTTCGCTGCAAATAGTGAGATCTATGACCTCCCTACGGGTTTTAGTAATAAACGTAGGTTCGTTACCCACGTTGCAAACTACCAGGTTAGTTGTTAACAAGTAATCAAACAACGACTCTCCTCTAGCATTGATATCGGAGCTTCCCCACTGGACGTGATGAGCATTGGCGTCAGTTCCGATAATAAGATGACCCATGGAAAAATTTGCCACCAGGTCTTTTACCTCCCTCTGTGGCGGAGGTTCTTCGGCGTCGTAGGGCATATAGACCGATGCCATCGTCAGACTGGTACTGTCGACTGTTAAACTGGCAGCTGTAACGTCACCATTGGTATAGTTGGGCAAGAGAAAGGCATTCAGCTCAGACTTAACCAAAATACAGGCTCTAACCCTGCCCCCCTCGCTGGCTTGGTTTAGCTTAAAACCCTTAGTCCCCAAACCGCAAATCCTTGAGCTGTTGACCCAGGGTTCTTGGATGAGGACCACATCTGAGTTTACCCACTACGGGGGCGTGTTTCTGCCGCTTCGGGTGAGGTTTTAAATCCACGTCCGATCTCTGGCGTTTGAAGGGATTTCCTTTAACCTTCTTTGGCGCGTAATCGCTTTGGAAGTTCGGTAAGATAGCTTCAGCCATCTCCACCGTCTTTCTAGCATTCGGCGATAGCGTCTCTTGTGAAATACCCTCGTATTTCTTCAGAATCCTCGCGGCCGCTCTTTTGTCCAAGTACTCAGAGCGACTGGGAGATGTCTTTTGGTGTAAATTTCGACCCGTAGTTGCCATCGCGGTCGTTCCCTTATTTGGATCTCTGGGGCCAGGTCGTGAGACCACTGCCACATACGTTAAAGACTTGGTTTCGGTACCGGCACTTACTAGGACTTTAGGATCAGCCGTTGTTGGCTTCACTGTGTTTGTACCGGTACTTACTTTGGGGATTGCCCCCTTGTTATCCAGAGCTAATCGACCCGTAGTTGCCATCGCTGTCGATCTCTCGGCTAATAAGGAAATGGAGTTTGTCCTCCGACGTTGCGTTCTCGCTTGCTCCAGCATTTTCCTCCTCTGCTGTGCATTATACATTGTTGTATCTTTAGTTTTAGGGTTTTTGTTCTTATTTATCATCTTGTTCGTACGACCCCTCGCCGGGCAAGGCCAGTTTAGGGTCAAGGGAAGAGTAAGGGGAATGTGTCGTCCGCCGCGGCAGAGCCCCATACCGCCGTAAGGCCATAGTTACTCTCCGAGGCGGCCCGGTATCAGAGAGGCTCCGTTCGATTACAGCCACGATTTGCCTCCCGGCTGCAAACGTCCAATGGGCACGTGGTCGCATAACACCCTGGATTGGGAGGGGGAAGATCTTAGTCGTCGCGCCAGAGAGGCTTGGCTTCTCTCGTGATGTAGTACCGGTGGCGCTATGATCACAAGGGCAACGTAGCCCTGTGGCTATCGACTTAAGCCCTCGTACGGCGGCAAGGTGTCCACCCTTCACGAGGGTTTGTATTACTTAATCAATTTCCAAATGTTAAAAAAAAATTGGACCCGCTAGGTGGTGCGTGAGTCGCTCTATTTAAGAAATGCGAAGGTCTGTTTTCGGTGTCGATTAATTCGTTTTTCAACTAACTTCCCGTTGAGGTAGGACCTGAAATTTTCATCATCCATTTGTTTTCTACCCCAACGCACTATAACAAAAAAAATAATTCCGATAGAGGTAACGCATGGGTGGAGATATTTGAAAAATTTAATTTCCAGAGATTTTGCTTTGGATTTTGAATTAACTTCCGGTTGAGTTGGGGTTTTGAAATTTTCACCATCGTTCAGGTTTCGCTGATAATGCATTATACGAAAAAAAAAAATCCATAATATTCCTTTATTTGCAAATATGTATCCTATTTGTCGGCTTATATAAAGTTTAGTCGCTTTGCATATCAATCTACAATCTGAAATCTACACAATGGAATGTCAACTGTCCACACAGTAAAATGTCTACAGTCTACACAATAGAATGTGTTTGAAAAAGTTGCTTACATTTAGGCGCACATCGTCGGTATTGTAGTTCATGGAAACGCTGTTAAAAACGATAAATACGCAAAAGTAAATAACATGTAAATGCAAACGAAATTTCGTGCAAACAAGTGCTAATATTGTTTATTTTTTCTCATTAAATAGAATAATGTAACCATATAAACATCGCGTAAAGCCTATTTACATAGAAAATTGCCACATGCGTAAATGAGCCGTCAAAATAGGGAACGAAGTTAACACAAACTTGGTGAAATTTTGTGTGCAAAAGCTTGTAAATTTACCTAATTCGATGAAGCTGTTCGACATGAAATTTATTTAATGCATTCAATGCACACTACACAGAAGTAGAATTTGCTAAAAAATTACTTTTTTTAAGGGAATTTTAATTTATCTTTAGCGTTCATCTAACTGTGCTGCATAGATTTACGCGTTTCGCAAAGTTATACATGAATACCACTAATATGTTAATAAATTTAAAATTAAAATAAAGATGGGATTTTATGAAACCTGACAGAATATCCGATTACAATCTTAAAAAACTTTCACAGACTCACAACTAAAAAGTATAAAATAAAAATTGAAAAAAAAATATTTTTGATTTAAAATGTTTTTAAAATGAACTAAAAACTGCAAAATAATTTCTCCTCTGCTTACATAGATTCTTCACCAGGTAGAGCTTGTCCTGAACATTTGTGAGTGTGAATTCTTATAAGTATTAATCAGTACTTGGCAAGATTGATATGTATAAAAACATTGGCGCACACTATTGGTAGTTCACATAACTTTCTAACAATCATATTTCCGATTTGAGCTTTCCTCAAAATATCCACTTTTCACTATATAGCAAGAGCCAAATGTTTTTGTACATATCAATCTTGCCAAGTACTGATTAATACCTATAAGATTTCACACTCACAAATGTTCAGGACAAGCTCTACGTTGTGAAGAATCTATGTAGGCAGAGGAGAAATTATTTTGCAGTTTTTAGTTCATTTTAAAAACATTTTAAATTAACACATTTACATAAGCCTTTTCCATTTTTTTTATGTTGAATGACTGAGTTTTTGTACTATTGCAACTAACATATACAAAATATAAACATTTTTAAATGGTTGTAGTTAGTTCAATAATAATGATAATCGCATAATGTAAAAAGTTTTTAATCTTAAAAACCTCCACTTTAAGGATATTTTTTTGCAAAATTTTTCCCCCCTAAGGGACGGCCAAAATTGCCAGGCGGTTAAAGGCTATTTTAAGTAGGGGTAAGTTGTAGAGCTAACTTTTTACAAGGCTTATTTTCTCACCATTTACTAACTTTGTAGAAGGTAAGACCCAAAAAAACTAAAAGTTGTTTATAAGAATCACCCTAATGTATACATACATACATACATATGACGGAGTTGTCACATGATACAGCGTTGCCAGTAGTAAGATTTCAGTTAGACAAGACATTTGGAAATCGGCAAGAGTTCCCGATGTAAGAGTAAACAAGTAAGGAAAGCTGTCTTCGGCTGTGCCGAAGGCTATATACCTTTCATGAATAAGCGTCACGATTTTCACTGTTCGATCCCCAGTACGGCCTGTGTGAATTTAACTTTAGCTCATACCCTAATTATCGGAACTATCGATTATATGGGGGGATGTGTTTTGTTGGTCCAATCTAATTGATTTTGAAACATCGACATTCCACTTTATAACAGAGCAATAGTTACGAAATTACACGACCCTACCTATATAATTATAGGAGTTATAGCCCAAAATCCGTTTATCGGAACAATCGATTGTATGGGAGCTATATGAAATATTTATCCCATCTCAATGATTTTCAACATCGATATTTCACATATAAAAACATCAATACCTACAAAATTTCACGTTACTAGCTCTTATAATACAGAATTTATAGCCCAAAATCCGTTAATCGGAACAATCGATTGTATGGGAGCTATATGAAATATTTATCCCATCTCAATGATTTTCAACATCGATGTTTCACATATAAAAACATCAATATCTACAAAATTTCACGTTACTAGCTCTTTGATTACAGAAGTTATAGCCCGAAATCCGTTTATCGGAACAATCGATTGTATGGGAGCTATGAGTAGTTTTGGTCCAATCTTGCTGGTTCCGACGAATGATTATTCTCATATAAAATAACGCCTCCATACCAAATTTCATCGAGGTATCTCTAAAATTGAGGGACTAGTTTGCGTACAAACAGGCGGACAGACGGACGGACGGACAGACGGACATCGTCCTGATCATAACGGTATACTTATTTGTGGGTCTATCTCTTCTTCTTCTCATACTTACAAACATCGGACCAAAGTTATAATACCATTTCATGTTCATGAAAGGTATAAAAAGGAACAAGAAGATTTTTTGGTTTCTAACAAAAAACGACAAAAATGCATTTCATTGCAGTTTGAAAGTGAAAAGGGGTCACGAATTTTAAAAAAGGGTCAAAAATGGTACTTTTTTGAAAAAGTAGGGTTCGGGGTCCTGGCTTAAAAAAGGGTCAAATTGACCCTTTAGGGTCCCCAACGGCAACACTGATTGGGAAAGCTAAACAAGCACAACCTAGAAAGAAATAGGCAGCACCTTTACAGATATTATGGTATAGTGAACACAAATGTTTGTTCTATCGTATTCAGCCTTCCAAAGACTTATATCACATTTACGTGTTGAATAATGGACCTCGCAAAATGACCAAAAAGTCGACTTTCGTCAAAAGTTGTGCATCAAAATCTGCTCGTGATGGTCTTCTATGAATGGGGACAAGTTAGTTTTTTTCGGTAATAATTTTTACCACTTTTTTTTACGTAAAAAACCGAAACACTTTAGAAAAAAATTACACTTCACTTCACTTTAAACTCACCTTTTCACTTAATTATACAAAATAAAAGAAAGAACTTTTAAAATTTAAATATGTTGGCTGTATCGTACAAAAGGTAAACGATTGTGTTTTTTTGTTTGTTATGTGTGGGTGTGTATCGTGTTGACGTTTAGTGTAAGTGTGGGTGTGAAGTGTAGTGAAATAGGCGGCCGCAGGGTTGCTGTGATCGCGGCGGTGGTAACGGCTCAGTTAGCCATCCCGGCCCCCCTAGGCGAGTCATCAGCCTAGCAATCTCTGTTCCTGCTGCAGTATCTCCACGACGTTGCCACACGAAAATGCCGCAAAGGCGTAACGCTTGTGGACGCCGATAAAGGGCAACGTACGCCATGTGCCGCTACGGGATCCCTTGAGACCGGCTCTACGTTGTCCGCGGTATCGAACCCATTCGTAGCCCTGTGAGGTTCTGGCGACGGTGCAGTTGCTGCACGAGGAGCGTTGGTGCGCGGATGTGTACGCGTGCTGGTGGCACGGTAACCGCCTAGCGGATGGTTGAGGTTGGACTGACTTCATCAATATCCCTGTTCGTTGACATCTGTTAAGATAGGATAATCGACCTTAGTGTCTTGTAAGGGCGTGTGGGGTGCTTAATTTAAGTACTATGTACATCTATATATATTATTATTTCACGATTTTTGTTCGAGGAATCTAGTCCTTCGAGCTACCTCTTTCAGAGTAAGGTATTAACTTCGAGTAGCAGCATCACTTTGGTGGATGGATTGCTCTCTATTTTATTGCCTACGAGTATTATCGATTTTTAGATATTCGCGTGATTGGTATTAGCGGTAGTGGACTCGGTTGGTAAAAAACATAGTTTAACAAGAGGTTGCGTTAATATTCCGGTTTGTGTACGTAGGTCAACTACCCGGATGTGACCGTCGGAACCGTAATGCACCTTTTCGATGCGGGATAGCCGCCATTCGGTAGGTGGAAGACTGTCGTCATGAATTAGGACGCATTCTTCAATTTTTGGAGCTTCTTGAGTTTTTTTCCACCGATATCTTTTATGGAGGTCTTTGAGATATTCTTCCTTCCGTCGGGGACTAAATAATTGATGAAGAATTTTGATTCGTCCCCATCGATTTATGAGAGAGATCGAGTCTATGTTTGATTCTGGTATAGCCAGAAGTGGAGCTCCACTAAGAAAATGCCCAGGTGTGAGGACTGTAAAGTCGGAGGGATATTGCGAGAGCGCTGATAGCGGCCGTGAATTTAGAATGGCTTCAACTCGTATAAGTAGCGTTGTGAACTCTTCGAATGTAAATTTATGATTGCCAGAGGCTTTCTTGAAATGTGATTCACATAGTATATGTGGCGCGCTCGGGGGATGAAATACCAATTAATGCCTTGAGGTGCATATTTTTCAATGACATGCGCGAGACTTCTTTTCTGAACTGTACGAACTCTTTTTCGGTTGCGCGTTGGGCACCGATGAAGGTTTTACCGTTTTCGCTGATGATTTTGGAGGGAAATCCTCGCCGTTCAACAAAGCGTGCAAATGCCGCGAGGAAAGCTGACGTTGTCAGATCGGAACATAACTCTAAGTGCATTGCTTTTGTCGTAAAACATACAAAGACAGCCACGTAAGCTTTCGTTATGGTAGATGACCTTAGCATCGATGCCTTTAACTGGAAAGGTCCGGCAAAATCCACACCTGTGATGGTGAAAGGCAGAGAAAAATTGCAGCGTTCAGGTGGTAGAGCTGCCATGATCTGCGTGCCCATCTTTTGGTTATGTAGCGTACAGACTTTACACGTAAAGACGCATTTTTTAATCAAAGGCTTTAGTCGTGGTATATAAATTCTTATCAGATCATTTGTTGCATTAGCCGGTGTTTGGAGTGTACCATTAAAAGGTGAGGATAATTAATGAAAAGTATGGCAAATGCTGATTTTTCAGGTATTATTATTTGATGCCGCTCGTTGTAGCTCAGTCTGGAGTTCGCTAGCCTTCCCTTGGCTCGAATAAGTCTTTTCGAGTCTACAAAGAGGTTAAGCACTAATAGAGCGCTCTTTTTGGCAATAGGTTTTGACCCCATTAGAAGTGTTCGTTCACTTATATAGTAGCGGGTTGCGTGGACTCTATTAGGTAGAGCTATTTTTGCCCGCTGCAAGTCTTGGTGCGTTAGAGTATAGTTTTCTGTATAAGTTATTCCTTGCACTTTGTTCTTTTTTTAAATGTTGGCACTTTATTTGAGGGGAATAGTTCGACCTTGATGTACAAAAGTGAGAACATTTGTGGTTTTGTTTATTATGTGTGGTGTATCTTGGTCACATTTGGTGTAAGTGTAA
The DNA here is from genome assembly GCA_964058755.1 of Campiglossa producta. Classification (NCBI taxonomy): domain Eukaryota; kingdom Metazoa; phylum Arthropoda; class Insecta; order Diptera; family Tephritidae; genus Campiglossa; species Campiglossa producta. The sequence continues at coordinate 55,950,978 of CAXKVI010000004.1, read as the reverse complement.
CTGTGGGTGTGAAGTGGCTTTAAAACTGGTATTTTGCTGTGGGACTATTCAGAAATTGATATATCGTTATCAAAATGGCTCCACAAACCCCATTCACTGTGAATCCAGGACTTTCAAACCTAAACACAATAACTTAAGTCAGGCCCGTGCGCAGAAAATATCCGAGGGGGGGTTATAACTCAAGTTACGTAATCAATGAAAAGCCATTAAAAAAATATTTTCAGAGTATGGAAATATGACAGTTACATTTATTTAATAAATCAACTCTTCGAGGTACTGAAAGAAACTCTTTCAAAATTATTTTCGGATCGATTTTGACATTGCGATGTACATTGAGTGAGGCTAAGCCGTCGATCAGACGATCTTCAGACATTGTTGATCTCAAGTACTTTTTTAGTCGTCGCAAAGTTGAGAAGGATCGTTCATTCGTCGCTGTTGTCACAGGCAAAACTGCCATAACGCGAAGAATTTGGTTAACATTTGGAAACGCATCTTCATTAAAAATATCGAGTGCTTCAAATAAGTTTTTTTATTTCCTTTACGGCAATGAGCTTCCGCCAAATTTGTACTTCGTTCACCCAGATGTCACGGGAATCGTCGTGCAAGATTGAACAGTATGATTGGAATAGTTGAGCGCAGGACTCTTCTTTGAAAGTTTTCATTTTTGTTGCTAAAAATGCAAGCTATATTTGATAAAATATTGCGGTGACTTAAGAATCGATCATGCAATTGTGTCAGAAACGAATCAATATACGGTATGTAGATTGTTATACGGAAATAATCTTTAACTGAATCAGTTTGTACGTTGGAACGTTGGGTCTGTTTCGACGCAATCCTTGGCTTTCGCAATTCGAATTCGTATTGCTCGCTAATTTCGCTAACTGTTTTGAAAATTTGTCTGAACTCCCTCTCAGCGTTTTCTCTCCTTTCCATCAAAATTTGTTTCGCAGCATCGGCCAATTGGACAGCCTCTCCCAGATCTTGATTTTCTCCTTGAAGTACTCGACTCAGGGACAATGTGAGAGAATGCACCGAGCTCAAAATATGCACATATATCTGGAAATTTTCCGTTTTTATAGCTGAAAGCAGTTGAAAAGCTCCAGACGAAGTCGTTGGGTCTTTCCAGGTGGTGGAAATTACTTCAGAGCGCGAATTACTGCTGGTTGCAAATGGAGATATGATGCGACGGAATCAAGCTGCTCTACCCATCTGGTTTTACAAAATTTTTTCAATTGCTTCACTCGAGTTTCCGATAGATGTTTATTTTCATCTATCGCATCATGAAGGGCATTTTGGCGTTTTGGATAAATGAAAAAGGAATGGATATTCTCTAGAACTCCTAGACAATTTTTGATTGCCGTTATGTTGCACGCAGAACTTACCGCCCAATTGAAGCTATGAGCAGCACAATGAGAGTAGAGCGCGAGTGGAAAAGTTTTTCTGACAACAGCATGAGCCCCTTGGCACTCTCCGCTAACCGCTCTCGCACCGTCATATCCTTGTCCGAAGAAATACGTGCAATCCATTCCAAGAGATTTAAGGAAATCAAGGTAAGCACTTCCTATTCCCTTTCCAGTGAAATCGGTGATAGGAATAAAACACAAAAAATCTTCCTGAATGATGAACTTTCCGTCGCATTTATCCAAGTAAGGAATGCAAATTGAACTTTGTTCTACTCCTGCAATATCTGGCGTGTCATCGCCGAGAAAAGAAAAGCCCTTCGATTTGTTCACCCGATCGATGTTATAACTCATGATCAGGTGGTGACAAATGTTGATTATTTCATTCTGGAAACGGTTGCTTATGTACATTGCATTCTTTGGTGAATTTGAATTGTTGGTGAATTTGAATTGTTGAATTGTTTTTTCAAATGCTCATTAGTTTCTGCTCGATGTCTTAAGAGAGCTCTAAAGTTTCCATCATTTGTCAACGGTTCGTCTTCAGAAATTCTTTTCGTATCATTGGAACCTCTGAGTGCAATTTCTTGTCGGCCACACAGGATAACTGTTTCAATAATTGGAATCAGGCATAGTTTGCTTTCATTCAGAGAGTCTATGTATTGTTTCGACAGTTCTAAATCAATGGGTAAAGCATTTTCTTCTTCGATTCTCAATCTCAAAGACCATTTCAACAAACATTTTTTGTGGTATTCTGATAACATGTGCTTTTCGAAAGTTTCCAGTGCTTTTTTCCCGTTTTTTAACGGGGTGGTAACTAACTTTTCCAGAGTTGGCTTACCGACTCCTCTCAAAGAAGCACAAAATAACACACAGTATTTGCAATATGTACCGTCTTCCACTGCTGAATACGCTAGCCATTGATGTTTTTTGAGCCATTGTTGAAACTTTAAACTTCTAGGGCCCGATGCAGGAAAACTGTAGCCGTCAGGGGGACTCCAAATCTTCTTTTGCAATCCAGGAATTGAGTTTATTCCATCAGCTGCTGATTTTTGAACAAACAATCGAATATCATATGAACTAAGATCATTTTTCAAAGAGTAAACTGGCAAAGACGAGCTCTTCGGCACCTCCAAATTAAATTCCACTTCTGTAGGAGTCAGTGGTAATTCCGTTTGTAGCTTGCCTGTGTCATTTTCAACAATATTTGCCTGAGTTTGAAGCTCAGTACGACTAGATTCGCTAATCCGAATCTATGCTGTATTTAATATTATGTTAAACAACTTACATCTTCGTTCTCGATTCGCCTTTTTTTACACAGAAAACGACGAATATCCATGGTAAAAAATATTAGGATGGGACAAAATCTTTAATAATAATGCAACTTATTAAACAATAATATAAATAATTTAATAATATTCAGCTTACCGTAGTGTGTGCCTCACAAGTTTTCTATGGTCAAGGAATGATAATGAACTGTGTAGCAAAGAATTCTCATTCAAATAACATGATAGAATACGTGCAACAACGAACCGGTTGAATACGCATTTCGGGAACAACAACAAACAGAAAGGAGTATTTACATATGTAGTAATTACAAGCTTTTAATCCGTTTCTTATGTTTACGAAAGGGAGAGAAAATGCCGCATTGCGGTTCAGTTATCTATACTATTATATAAAAATCTAACTCGAAATTATGTTACGGGTAAACAGGCAATCCACTGGCCCGATTTTTTTCATTCAAATTTTAAAATATCATAACCCGCACACAAAAGGTCCATTTTTTTTTTAAATTAAAAATTGTATTAAAAATATTTTTAATTTAAATAACTTTTATATGGAAACCCATCATTGCTTGGTCGTTTGCAATTCACTCGATTGTGCTTAGAGAGCATCAACAGAGTACATATTGTTCTCTTTCTTCGACGTACACGCACACACACACGCAGTTCGACGGTCAAAACAATCAAAGTTTTGTTTGATTTCGAGTTACTCAATTTGACTATATGCAAGCAATTGTGTTACAGAACAGAAACATAAGCGCTTTAACAGGGGAGGCAAGCTGCACACATACAACAGCTGTACAAACAAGCAGCTGGACCCTGAAAAATAGAAATTTTGAGTTACAGCAGGTATTGAGTGTTTTTATTGTAGCTCCGTACGCTCAAGTTTGCTGCAATCATTGCTGCACGCAATAGCAAAGTCAATTTACTCAACAATGGTTGAAGCACTGACTTTTTTGCAACTCACCTCGCAGTTGCACTCAAATTCAAAAGTATTCAAATGGTTGAAGCACTGACATTTTTTGCAACTCACCTCGCAGTTGCACTCAAATACAAAAGTATTCAAATGCGTTAAGGTATTGAGCATTGAGTCACAATTTTATAAAAAAAACTGCCGTCGACGCTCTCGCTCATATTATAATTTTGGTAAACATTTATAGAGAAAAGTGCGCAAGTGGATTTTTTTATCTACACAGAAAGGTAGATTATATTTCTAAATACAATTCTACAAAAGTACATGAAAAAGTAAGTAAAATTCTAAACATATTAAAAATATATTTAAAAACAATTCTAAACAACAGAAATGGCGAAACGTAAATCAAATTTATCGAGGAGCTCGAGAGGAGCAAGGAAAATGGCGCGACTTAGAAGTGTAGGATCGTCAACAAGAGGGGAAGGCACGCTGCATTCACAACCTGCAATCGCAGATAGGTCTGCGTTTAATTATAGGCAGCAATTGAATTATATAGGTGATATTAGAATAGCATTTATTTTCGTAACAAATCGCTTACATATGAATGCAGGTGATTCACTTCTTTCGATTGGGGAGATGACAGAAATTTGTATATATAAGGCGAAGCGAAGCTCGCCGGGTATTAGCTAGTAAGTAATAAAATTCAAACCGCTTTACACATACAAATGAATGCACGAACGTAAATGACAATTTGAGTACAAAAAATTTGGTATTTGTTTCCTTTAGCACCCAACTGCCAATAAATTAGCTAAAATTATGGGGGAGGGCTCAAAAAACGGGTTTTGGCCTCAGGATCACGAATCCGGAAGCGTTTTTTTTTTTGATATTTTGCTTCTCTGAAGAGATATTTGCAATCAAAGTTGCAAGTTTTCATGTGGTTGTTGTAATTTTATTAGGCTGTGCCTTAAAACGTGCGAAAAATGCGTACCGTGGCGCCACGGTTCAGGCAACTACTCGGACTCGGCCCAAGGCCGCCAACTCAGAAAGGTGTTTCGCACATAAATACCATGGATTCCGCCCCAATTTTGGTATCGAACCCTGGTAATTTTTCGGTTTTTTGACCATAACTTTTCACTAAAACAAAAAATTAAAAAAGCGCTTCCGGATTCGTGATCTTGAGGCCAAACCCCGTCTTTTGAGCTATCTCCCATAATTTTAGCTAATTTATTAGTAGTTGGGTGCTAAAGGAAACAAATACCAAAAATTTCGCTATGCTGAAATATCCCCAATAGGGGGGTTTGAACCACATGAAAAGTTGAAACTTGGATTGCAAAAATCTCCTCGGAGAAGCAAAATATTAAAAAAAAAAGCGCTTCCGGATTTGTGATCCTTGGCCTCCGTCTTTTGAGCCCCCTTGCATAATTTTAGCTAATTTATTAGCAGTTGACAGCTAAAGTAGATTATTACACCTTTTGAACTAATGAAAACCAGGCTTTAGAGTTGTAATTTATAAAGTTTATTTTACATTTTGAACTTGTAGCACTCTCTTTTCAGAAATTGTTTGCTACTTCTTAGAATGTGTAAAGCCCAAAACAAATGTGCAGTAACCCTGCGCAGTGAAAATTTCAACACACTAATTTGTACTAGAGCAGACAAATGTATCCCTGCATGGTGTGCAGTAGCTGCACGATGCGTTCAAATCAAATTTCTACGCACCTCGCCAGTGTTGGGTGTCGAAAAACCCAACAAGCCAAAAACAAAATGCCAAAAAAACAAATATTTTATTTCGTGATTTGCATTTATTTTGTATTTTTGAATGAACATTTTTTATAAAAAATGTAATTTTTATTTTAAATTGAGTGTTTAAAACATATTTCAGCTTATTTATTTGTGTGTATAAGTGAGTTTTGAAAATATTGCTCAAGTGTCACTGCATGGAACTGCCAGGCAAATTTTGCAGCAGTAGAACTATCAAGCAGCAGTAGAACTATCAGCGCTGCAGGCCAAATCGTTGCACATGTATTTCAGGCATAAAGATTTAAAAACGTACTGCAAAAGGCAACAAAAAAATTAAAACTGCTAACAACATTTCACGACAGGCCAATTGCATTATGCTGGCAAAATTTCACGGCTTTGATGTTGGTACTTGGCTTAATAAATTAAAAACAATCTATCTAAAACAATTGTGTTCTCATTTTCTGGTTTCTTATTTCGAACATTAAAATTTTTCCTGTAAAATAAATAAAGTTTAGGGCCGCTTGCATAAAAGCCGATAACGGCTAATCGGAGTTTAATTGACGTATTTTGTATGGTTAGCTGTCAAGTTAATCACCGATTAGTCGTTATCGGCTTTTATGCAAGTGGCCCTTAATCGTTTTAAGTTTTGTATTTTTTTGCAAAATATAATAAAAGTGTTTGCTGAAAGATTCGCTTAAAAATTTCCCTACAAATTGGAATGAAAAATTTGTGCAACACAGCAACACTTTTTTGCAAACAAGAACCCTGTCTCATTGTTTTACGGTCCTGCACAAAACCCTGGTTTGCAGAAACCACAATAGTAACCCAGATTTTTGACATGGACGTGTGTTTTGATTGACGTTGAAGTGTGTCAGGTTGGTTGTGTGTGGGTCAAATGTGATGGAATTCCAAATTTGGAAAATGAGATTTGTTTAAAAAAAAAAAGCGCCAAATTCGCAGTTTTTCGCCAAATTTGCCAAATTCGGTGCGGTGTAATTGTACTATAAATCAAAACGTATGGCACCTCTAGTGTAGCAGTACTTAATAAGATTGTTGTAATAAGCCCTCATGATTTAAAATTTGGGGAAATGAACTTTGCTTCTTTACATAAGTTAGCCGATAAGCCGCTTTCATCCTGATACGAGTTTTACTTACACCTCGTTTTTTATGATTCTAGTCGATTAACACCAAGTCGGGATACACCAGATAGAGACCGATTGCCGCACTATGGTCCTCGATTTTCACCCAGGTAAAATTTTTATTTTTTATAAATTACCGTTCGACATATCGACGTGCCATACGAAAACTAACACTTTTTACATTTATTACGAAAACTAACTCTTTTTATTTTGTGTCTGACGAAAACTAACACTTTTATTTTGTGTCTGACGAAAACTAACACTTTTAGCTAGTTCAATTCCTTCAGAGAAAAAATGGTAGTGTTTCACACATACATATACTTACGTGTGTGTATAAGTACCGCCCGAAATGAAACGAATACTTTTAAAGGAAAAAAGCCGAAGCCAAAATGCATACATATCTGTATTTACAAATCACAACGATGCTTATTAAATTATTATATTCTACATATTCGCACTCGCAGACTTTTACTTTTCTCTGGCACCGCGTCTTGCCCACAACTAACTTACTCGCTCAATTCTATCATTACACTTTTCTCTATTCATGAACTCACTCAATCGAGGCAAGCCATGACAAGCTGCACTCAATAACGTATTTTCAACGGTAAATTTATTCGGGCAGACGCATTGCCCTGCGCGACCATTAAGACGCGCAATGGCAAATGACCCTGTACGAAACAGTGCCAGCGAAAACCTATGGTTTTCTAACCAAACTAAATACAAATGTAATGACATCATTCTCTAGCCCCGATGACTTTATCTTCACCGCTGCTCCGCCATGTCTGGTTCCACGGGTAAGACGCAAATCTTTTGTACAGGTCGTGTTAATTTGCTTGTTTGTGTCTGTACCACAACAGATCGAACTAGCTTGTCATTACTATGGACTAGCTCAACTATACGCCCCAATGCCCACTAGGCAGGCGGAAAGCTTTCTGCTTTGATAATGACCATTTGCCCAACCTTAAGATTCTCTCGCTCCCTGTGCCATTTCTTTCGTTCTTGCAAGCTGTTCAAGTAGTCAATTTGCCATCGATTCCAAAAATGCTGTATCATAACTTGTCTTTGTGCCCAAATCTTCGTACCTACATTTCTTGGTTGCTCGTCAAGTACGAACGGAGGTGGCAGGATCAACGGTTCCCCAATGAGGAAGTGACGCGGCGTTAAAGCTTGCACATCACTAGGATCATCTGTTAATGGGTATAACAATCTGGAATTCAGTATAGCCTCAATCTCTACCAAAAGCGTTGCTAGCTGGTCTTGTGCCAGCGTTTTCTGGCCCACAATTCTGGTTAAGTGGAATTTCATGGATTTCACAGCTGCCTCATAGATCCCACCTTGATGTGGTGCAGCTGGGATCATAAAGCGCCACTCAGTTCCTTTCATTGCTAAATGCTCCAATATCTCTTGCCCCCTCCAGTGATCAACTGCTCTCTTCATCATTTTACTAGCCCCAACAAATGTCGTTGCATTATCGCTAAAAAGCTTTGCACATCGCCCACGTCTTCCTATAAATCTTTCATAGCATGCAATAAACGATTGCGTCGTTAGATCTAGCACCAAGTCAATGTGCACAGCTCGAGTTTTCAAGCATACAAACACAACGACCCAACATTTTGTTCTATCAATATAATCGTCTCGCACCCTCACACGCACTCTAAATGGTCCTGCATAATCTAGCCCACAATGCAGGAATGGCTTGCCCACATGCACCCTCTCAGTTGGTAAATCCGCCATCAATTGCTGTTCCAGCTTGTAGTTATATCGCACGCATGCTACACATTTATGCAGAAATTTTCTGAGCTCATCTCTTAATCGTGGAATCCAATATTTCTGCCTGATGTAATTAGTAATTACTTGCACCGCCCCATGCTTAGTCTGTCTATGAGCATAGTCAGCTATCAAATACGCTAATCTGGAACCTTTAGCGACAATCGCCTGGTGCCTTGCCTCAAACTCTAGCCCTGCTCCAGCCAGTCACCCTCCAACTCTCAAAATACCATTCTTATCTAATATCAAATGTAATGATTCTTTCCTTCATCGTATCAATGAATCGCTTCACATACCCTAATACATTCAATATGCCCTCCAAGTTATTCTTGTATTGGGTAAGAGGATTTTGGCACAAAAATCTCTAGCTCCGCGCGATAGATATTTATGATATTTACTTTCAGTTCCGCTTGAGTGTCTTTGCAATCTCTTATTTTAGCTTGTTGGAACTTATCTGCTGGCCACTGCCCCCTAGGAAGAGATAGCCATTCTCGGCCATTCAACCAAAGCTCACTGCCCACTAGCACACCAGGCCTTAAGCCTCTACTAAATAAGTCGGCAGGATTATCTTCCGATCTTACATGTTTCAGATTTTCGCTGTGGTGTTATCCTGAATGGTTGAAACGCGATTAGCTACAAAAGTTTTCGAATCTTTTGGTATCTTTTCCAACCAATACAGTACAACCAGCGAATCTGTCCACAAGGTATAATTGATCTCGCCCTAGTTCGTCACCCTTTTCAATTTCAAGCAGTAATCTGGATAAAAGCTCACATGTTGACAACTCTAACCTCGGTATCATCACTTTCTTTACTGGTGCTACCCTAGTTTTGAATACTATTAATCTGCACCCAACCTCTCCGTTATCTTGCACCGTTCGAGCATATATAACTGCCCCATAAGCTGATTCGGACGCATCAGCGAAATAGCGCAGCTCTACTTGCCCCAAAGAATGTGTACCAAGTCATATCCTGAAATCTTCAAGATTTCTCATCTCGCTCCAATAATCTTTTAATCTCGCTTCTAGCTCCGATGATAATTTTTCATCCCACTCTAAAGGGTCGACTTTAAAACTTTATTTCAACTTTACTTCGGACTTTGGCTTTGACAGATAAGTTCAATATACGTGTTTCAGCGAAACAAGGCAAATGGGAAACCTCAAAGTTGAAGCAAGGTTAAAATTTGGCAAACTCTCAAATTTTGCTTGGTTTGCTTGCTTTGACAATCAGATGTTGATGATTTTGCTTTAATTTAAGAATTAAAACTTGGTGGAAATAATAATTAATTCATTTTTTCTCTATTAAATTAATAAATTTACCAAAACATTCTGAATGCAAAGAAATAAATAACGAAAACAAATGTATAAAAGAGAGGTGTCAAAGCGTTCATTGTAGCATACCTCTGAAGTTGAGCGCAAAGTTTTGAGGTTGCAAATGTCAGGTGAGGTTAACAAAGCTTTATGCATTCGACCCTTAACTTTAAGCGCCATAAGTCCTGTATCAGGATTTTTCCTATTACAATTACTGGAGAAATGTAGCCATTTGGATCAAATAGTTGAGCCACACAGCTCACCACAACCCGTTTTGTTATAATATTTGGAAGCTCTGGTGTCTTTACGACAAATGCATACTGGTCTGGTGATACCAACCATACCAACCCTAGCACCCTGGTTTGGTCTTCGAATTTTAGAGGTCTTGCTCACTACAATCTAGCGCCCTCATAAGCTCCTTACTATTCGACCTCCACTTGCGGAGGCTGAAGCCAGCACCCTTTAAGATGCGATCCATTTGCTGTGCCAGCATGATCGCATCTAGCTCACTATTTGCCCCAGTCACGCAATCATCCATGTACATGTCATTTATGATAGCCTCTGTCATGGATGGTCGTCTTGCGCGTCTCTAAAACACTGTATAACTGATCTCACAGCATTGTATGCTGATGATGTCATACCATATGTCACTACTGTTAGCCAATATTCCCCCAATGGTTCTTCTCTACTCTCGCGCCAGAAAATTCTCTGCATGTCCCATTGATCTCTCGCAATCCCAATCTGGCGAAACATCATCTTGATATCTGCGATAAATTCGATTCTCTGCCTTCTGAATCGCATTACTATCTCGCTCAAATCTTTCTGCAACTTGCCACCTAGTTACACCTCATTTAAAGAAATCCCTTTGTTAGTACGGCAGCTGTCGTCAAAAAACAAACCGAAACTTTTTCACCACACAGTGATGTGGGATATAATATGTCAACTCACTCTGCCCCGAATGTTTATCCACTATCTTCACATGCCCCAGCTTTTCATACTCTCTCATAAATTCTATATATTTCGCCCTCAGCTCTGGCTCCCTTTCCAAGCGTTTCTCTAAACATAGAAACCTTCGCAATGCAATTTCCTTACAACTCCCTGTATCCCTGACGTCTTCTGTTTCCCCCGAGCACTCTTTCACTTGCTCCATTTCCCAGAACCTTGTGAGTAACTTGTCTAGCTCTGAATTAACGTTGTAACTTACTGTTGATACTAGCTCACCTGGCAGCTCATTTAAACCTTGCGCACATTCACCAAAAACTACTACGCCCAATGCTGTCTCCATCAAGGCTATTCCATTCAAGCCATCTCACACCACTTTAATGACAATTCTTGCCGACCATCTTTCTTCCGATCGGTTCTGTAATTATACCATACCTTCGCTGTAAAGTAAAAGTTATCATATTAGTCTGTGCCCCAGTATCTAGCAATACTCTAACAGGCCCCAATTCGTATCCATTAATAACAATTTTAACCATTGCCGTTGGCAACAAAGCTCCCGCTTGCTCTTGCCTCTCATTAAAATTCACTAAATACTTTTCATAAGTAGGATCAATTCTAACATTTTTAGTTAAATTTTCAGCCCTCTTTACTCTTTTTTTTGGCGCTTGCACCTCTGACGTATGCATTACTTTGCTCTCATTTCGCCCCTTCTTGCACCTTATCTATGTATCTCTTTAGCTGTCCATCCAACTTCCTTTTAGGATTTGGTGGGTTGCGCTCCCCTTGCCCCTGCACGGTATTTACCTGCTTCTTCGGCTCTCTGTTTAGACAAAGCACGCTGTTGTATTTAGGCACGCTGTTGTATTTTCAGGACACTTCCAGCATTCCACTTGTTAGCAGCTTTCAGCTCCATGGCCTATTTAAAAAAAATTGGACATAAATTTCTTCTTGTCAGAAAATCTCTTCTTGCCCTCAGACTCAGCATGTGGTTGCCGAAACATGCATCGCAAACTATTGACCTAGGCCTAGCACCCGAGGATGACGCCTCTGCTCTATCCCCTCTCTGGCTTGCCCCACTCATTTGTGTCTTGCCTGGCTCCGGAATGACTACCGCCGATTGAATATCCCTACGGTTGTCAGCTGTATTTGCTAGCGCCAATGCTTTCTTGTCCAAAAGGACAGCATGTCATCCACCTTGGGCGTGTCGCCTTTGCTCTCTAGCTCCCATTGCCTTGGTGTTTCGGTATCTAGCCGCTCATGAAGCAAGTACCATGAAAAAATCCCAGTACTCCACGACGCACCTCGTGCGTTAGACATGCGCTCCAAATCATTTTCTCGCACCTAACCCTACAATTCCGGCAGCCGAATAAAATTCTTCAAATGCTCTCTCCCAACCAAATAGCTTTGGTCATACATCTGGTTTAATCTCACCCATGTCTGCCCGTAGTTACTAGCAGAAATATGCCCAAAAATTTACTTGCACACCCAACCAGGGAAATAGTCAAGTACAAAAACTTGAGTGATGATCTATTTTATCATTGTCACTCGCCCCAGGTATTCGTCAGATCGTTTTGCTGGACCGGTCTTTGCACCTGCACAATAATGGCTGGGTCGCGTTGTCTGGCACCTCAAGCTGGTTTTCTTTCTCCAGCTTTACACGCGCCAAAAATTAGATTATCTCTACTGCTCCTAAATTCTGCTCACAGAAGTGATCTAGCTCCTCCTCGCCCACATCTTCAATCACTTCTACGTAATATTCATTGTACGACTGCCAAACTAGTCTTAGGTTGGTTAGTCGCAGCTTTGTCTCGCCCCCTGATGTCTGGTCAAAACTAGCACCTTCGCAAAATTCTAGCGCATGTTGAATAGTGGCTGCATAGGATCTTAATTTCTTCTGCAATGAAATAACAAACCCAACAAATTATCGCTTATATGCACACAGAGCCCGAAATCTAGCACTCTTTTCTTTGCTCCAATAAAATTCTGTGACACTCACTGCCCACTGACAATCAACACAGAAATTTATTTATATATCTCGCATCACTATGTATTCTAGCCCTCTTTTCTTTGCTCCTTGTGAAATTATATAAACAAGTTCACAGCAAGCAAGCATGAAAACTTTGTCTATATTTCTCGCAGTAGCATATATATACTCTGCTCTCTTTACTTTGCTCCAATAAAAATTTTGAGAAAAGGCTCACTGCAAATCAATGCAAAATTTATTTTTATATCTCGCACCAGTATATATTCTAGCCCTCTTTTCTTTGCTCCACCATAAACAAGATCACTGCTAATCAACATGAAAACCTTGTTTATCTTTCTTGCACCAACATATGTATACTCTGTCCTCTTTACTTTGCTCCAATAAAATTCTGAAAACAAGCTCACTGCACATACCTTTTTTCATATTTCACGCACCCGTATGTTTTTGGCTTGCATGTATATTCGATCTCTGGCCCACTTCAACCGTGCCCCTCAAAACTAGCACACAATCAACCATGCCATTGCCAAAATAAGCACCAACAAACAAGCCCACTCTTTGCACACATTAGCCCACTACTCGCACACATTTTTTCATTGCACCATTCTCTTTCCTTTTTTTCACTATGCACCAAACTACCCTTAATTTTCCATATCGTTACCTTAATTCACAAAGGCCCTAATTGACACATTTTTCGAAAATTACTTTTTCACATATTTAAGTATGATATAGTAAAATACACAGTCACTACAAATTTTAAGGAGTTACTAGCATTAATAACGGAGATATTCCAAATTTACAAAGCTATGTTTGCATGCGTTCAATATAAAACAATTTTTGTTTTTTGCTTCTCCTGTAAAAATTTTTTTATGTCAGTTAGGGCCTTTGTGAATTAAGGTAGCGATATCTAATTCTGGTCAATTTCTTTTGTATACCGACTGGCACTCTACAACATATTTACTAGCACTCTTCTATATGTATATATTTAAATATATACACACGCATGCCCACTTGCCAGACATACATTTATCGATATGTATTCATGCACTGCACAGAGATTTTCGCGATGCGTAATATCTACTTGCGCACTTATATAAAAAAACCAAACCAGGCATGCCCGCACAAGCGCCATAAACATATATATATGTATATACTGTAAGTGTATACTTTATTTTTCATGCACCGCATATTTATGTATGTACATATAGCACCAACCACTATCTACCTTTGCATAAAAACCAAAAATATGACATGCCCACACAATCGCCTTGCTACAAATATATTTATACCTTTTTTTTTCTTCACGCACCACATAACTATGTACCTATGTACATACATATATAGCCTAAACACTATTCCCTTGCCCACCAAAAAACCAAACAAGACATGCCTGCACGAAAGCCCCTGTATACAGCAATACATATATATATATATGTTTCCTTCTACACGCACCACTATTTATAATGTACATTGTACATATACATATAGCCCCAAACACTATTCACTTGCGCACTTAAAAAACAAACCGAAACATGCTCTTGCAAATGCCCCGATATACATAGCATATATGTATATGCTTAATTTTATTTGCACCACATATGTATATCGCACAATACACAATTTACTTGTCACACTATGTATGTATGTTTATAGCCCCTTGCACTATTTACTTGATATACATATATTTACACTTCATTTTACACGCACCCCTATTATCATTTTAACCGTGGACTGTTTGAAAATTTATCCTTGTAACTCAGATTTTTCAGATTAAAGGTTTTGTGTTGTCAACTAATAGGATGTACCATTGTTTTAAAAGTAAGTTCTAAGTTGTGCTGTGATTGCTATGGGAGCTAGGAGTTACCTCGTTATGGATTTAATAGAACATTGGATAGAAAACTGGAGTTACAACACTTGTGCTTTAAGGCGTTCACATAAAAAAAATGTTTTTTAAGTCATGCACATAGCTTTTGAATTTAAGTCATGGAAAAAGCTGTTATGTATAACAATTTTATAGAACTGAAACTGAAGAGTGTCAGTATTCCACGCAGAGAACTGAAGCGTGAGTAACGTTCACAACGTAGGGTGAACCGGGGGCAGGTGTTACTTACGGGGTTTTTTATTGGTATTGTCCGTTTATGAATAATTGACACAAATTTATTATTATTATTATTCTTTATTGAGCTATAATGGAGCTTGCCGTCTCTACGAGCGGTAAGTAGGACGGCCTTTCTGGGACTGCTTTGCTGCTCACAAAGCCGTCCTCACTAACCCTTACGATCTAATTAATACATAGCATACCTAAATGTACATATGTACATACCTAAATGTACATATGTACATGTATAGTCTATCCAGCAAACAAACTATTTTGCTCACTCAGCATTCCCATGGATTTCGAGGTGTCGAGTAAATCAAGCACTTGAATGGATATGTGGGTGTGTATGTATGTATACACAAATGATTTTTGGACATCAGAAACCTACTTAGCTTTTGATGTCTTGGAAAATATATATGAAGTTAGGCTGGGCTACATTGTTGCTTGCAACGTTAGACTTATTGCAAGGCCAGCCATTTGTTTATACAAAATGTGGAATGCCGAGTATCGTCTTTCGGTTTGTTTCCCATCAAGCAACCAAGTCTCAAAATACACTTGGCTTCTTGCTAGGTTTTGCTGGTTGTGGGTCATTCCACATAACTCCCCCACGGTTTGAGTAAGAACTCTCCTGAGTTCTTTTATAAGCTAAAGGGATTTCTACGCTACTTGGCGTTTCTTGGGTTATCTTATTGACAATTTTAATATTTTTTGTTTTGTAAAATTTCATCAGTACAATTATTACTATTGCCAAAATCAACAAAACTATTACAACATTTATTCCGTATGAAACATTTCTATGATACACCAGCTCTTTAATTTTTTTTTGTGTTTTCTATTTCATTTACATTAATTTCTTAAAATTTTAGTTCATTATAGCTTTGATTTAACATTTTGGCTGGGTAATAAAATTTCTCTGTAAATTCGACTTTTCGATTTTCAAAAATTTGGTCATTTATATTCAGTTTACAATTTGCATAATGCACCAAGTAAATTCCTTTTATTTTTAAATCCCTATTATCACAATTTTGACTTATCTGTTCTTGGTGTGTATTTATTATTAATAATGTATCATCTTCCAAGGTATTTATTTTAGTCTTGTTATTGAATCTAAATATACAATCATTTTTGCATATGCAATGTTGGCTTCTTTTTAAATCTTTTACTGCTGTATCTTTTTTATACTCGAAATTTTTATTATCTATTGTTACAATTAATTCCCTATCTGTTTCAACCTCTAAATGATTTTTATTTGGTAAAGGTACGAGCAACTTTAAATCTGTTTGTATGTAACTATTCGGAATCTTTATTGCAATCACAATGGATTGATTTTTATATGCCAGAACTCCTATTTTAGACAGTTTCAATTTATAAAAATCTATTTTGAAATAATTTATTTCTTCCCTGGTTAAAATTCCAGGGTGAATCAAGTTATATTTGGCTGCCGCTATATTATTTTGTATATCGTCTACTTTATCTTTTACAAATCTTATTTTATTTATTATGTCATTAAATAGCAATTGGTTAAAAATTTCCGCGTTTTGTTTGCTCATACCTTCAAAAAGTTTAATAATTTTTTTTCTATCTTCTACTATAGTATCCCTAATTAAGTGCAAGGTGTCATTGAACTGCCTATTTATCGAAATTTGCTGATTTACATTTTTTATTATATTGTGCTCATTTTTCTGTTGGACCTCCAGATAACCCAATATCTCCTGACGATCATCATCGTCCATTAGTCCGAATAGCCAGTTATAAGTTGTTCCAACAAAATTTATTAAACCCCTCTTATTCCTGCTAACCTTTTCTGGTTGTATTGTTTTTACCCTTGACTCTAATGTTTCTAATTCATTGAGGAGGAACCTTTTCCCTTTAAAGGCATTCCCCTCAATGTCCTACTTAATTTGATGCAATACATCCAGAATTTCCTGTGGCTGTATTAAATGTAATATAGTAATGGTCTTATTAACTCTTTCCACTTGTCCCATGTGGATCATTGTATATCCCGCTTCATCCAGTATTGGTGTCACTTGAAGGTGTCCCTTTACTATTCCTTCAGCCCACCTCATTTGGGCTACCAACATTAAAACCATCACGGAAAACATCATCTGAAATGACAACAATAAACAGTATGTAACCACACCATCAATTTTTCACGAATTAAAATCTTATAATGTACCCCTACGACTATAGCTATCAGCTAATTGTTTTATCAGAATTATTTACTAATTTTGTTTTTCCCTTTTACGTATCCCCATTATGAGCGGTGATGCTAAGCCTATCGTCTTCTTCATTCCCATTAATTAAATTTGGTATTCCCGCAAATTTCTTTGGTCTTTTAATGTTTGCGGGATGTACATTCTGCAATGGATTCATTCTGTAGTAAGTTTCATCTTTGTGCCTTACTCGTTTATAGTTTTTTATTGGGCCTGTTGCTCTGAGTTCTTCATATTGTTCCCTGGTTTTATTTGCTTTTTCAATGGTGTTTTTCTTTACTTGGTCTACTGTGTTTTTTAAAATTATTGGATCTGAACTGTCTTTTGCATATCTGGGTGAACATTTTATGGTAGAGTATTAGCGTTCGTTATAGTTGCCTATAACGATCTGTATCCTCATTTCTGTTGAAAGACTCGGGTCATCAATTCCTGTTAGTTTTTCCAACAGGGTTGAGTGGAGCCTCTCAATATCTGCGTTACCTGTGTGATTATTTGGTTTTGTTAGATGAACTTCGACGCCCTCCGAACTCAGAAACTGCACCAACTGCTCTGCTCTAAACTCATTATCCATGATTACTTTCTTCGGCTTACCGAACTTTGCAAAATGTTCAAGTATAATTGCCTTTTTTGATCTCCAATTCCTATCCGTAATATTATACCCCGCTACAAATTTGGTCAGCTTATCAATAACCATTACAAACGATAGCTTCTTGAAGTGAAAAATATCTATATGTATTACCTCATTTTTTTCCTTTGGCGTTTCAGTTAATTGAAATTTTGGTTTAATGGGATCTCTATCGTATTTAATCTGTTGGCATTTTTCACAATTATTTATTATCAATTGAATATGTTCTCTAAATTCGGGATAGAAAATTTTATCTTCTAATGTATTATAAGTTTCCCCAATGCCACTATGCATAGACTCAACACTATGATACAAAGAAATTTGCCTATGTAATTCTTCCTCCTGCAAAATATCTGTGGCTCTTTTTGTACATTTTATAAATTCCAACTTACTGTTACAGGAAAACATTGACATCAACAGCAATTGTATTCTGTGATAATCGTGTTCCTCTACCTCAGAAAAAATTCCCACTTTACCATTTTTAATATTCCTTTCTAATACATTCCTTAATGTATTTTCGTTATCTCTAGGGTTTACTTCAATAATTTTTCTTCCATGTACCATCATAACTTCAGCTTGTGGGCTGTATGTTACTATAATTTGCGTTTTATATTTATTAACAATATCTTCTTTAATCACAAAGTGATCCAATAGCTCCTCTTCAGCCGAATGTATCGTGTCGGACATCTCCAAATTCGATTCTTGATCATTGTTTTCATCGATTTTCGGAGAGTCCTCTATTCGGCTTAAAAAGTCTGCTACCACGTTATTTTTACCTTTTATATATTCAATTTCATAATTGTACTCCTGCAGCTTTAAAAGCCATCTTTGGTGGCGCTGCGAAAATTCCTTCCCCTTGTATTTATTATTCAAATACATAATTGGGCAGTGGTCAGTAACTATTTTGAATTTACTACCGTATATGTAGGGTCTAAAGTAAGTGACCGCATACATTATTGCCAGAAATTCTTTGTCAGTAGTAGCATAATTCTGCTCATGGTTGTTAAGATTTCGAGAGATGTAGCATACCGGCTGTCCCTGCTGAGACAATACTGCCCCAATAGCATAATCACTTGCATCTAGTGATCGAAAATTCCTTGTCATACTCTGGGTACTTAAGGATTGGGTGAGAGGAAATTAATGATTTGAGATTTTCAAAACTCGAAATATATTGTGGATCATTGGTATTTATTTTGCATCCCTTCTTTTAATATTTAATCATCGGGTAAGCAATCCTAGAATAATCCTTTACAAATTTCCTGTAGTAACCGGTAGCTCCCAAAAAACTTCTTAGCTGTCTTTCGGTTTTTGGAATCTTTAAATTCAGGATAACCTCGATTTTCTCTTTGTTGGGCTTATTCCTTCCTTCGTTAATGTATGGCCCAAGAATTTCGTTTCCCTCCTTAGGAAACTGCATTTGTCAGCCTGGATTTTCAAATTATGCTCTTGCAACTTCGAAAAAATTGTTTTCTATGAACTTAAGTGTTCTTCCAATGATGTGGAAAACACCAATATATCATCCAGATATACAACACATATTTTATTTATATACTCCCTTAAAATTTCGTTCATTAATCTTTGAAATGTAGCCGGGGCGTTTTTTAGCCCAAACGGCATTCTGACGTATTCATACAAACCCAGTGGAGAAACAAAGGCCGTCTTTTCAATATCCTTAGATGACATTAAAATCTGATGGTAACCCTTTGCGAGATCAAGAGTGCTAAAGTACTGTGCTTTGCCCAACTTGTCCAGAATTCCATCGATATTTGGCAAGGGATATTTGTCGTCGATAGTTATCTGATTCAACCTCCGATAATCAACGACTAAACGAAACCGTTTATTTCCCGCACTATCCTCCTTTTTAGGTACTATAATGATAGGAGAACTATATTTGCTCCTACTTTTCTGAATTATCCCCTGTTTTTCCAGGTCTTTTATTTGTTTTAAGCCTCCTCCTCATGCTTTGGGAGCAGTCTATATATTTTTGAATTTATTTGTTGATTCGTGGTAGTCCTTATTTCGTGAACCACCGCTTCTGTATTTGTTAATGTATCCCCCTCTTTATATATCAATTTCTCATATTTTTTTAATAGCTTTTCAACTTCTTTACGATCATCTGATTTCATTTCCCCACAATCCAGAGCATAAACCTGCTCCTGTATTATTTTTGAACAAAATGGAATTTTAGCCCCATTACAGAGAACAATTTCCTCCCTTTCAATATCTATTAATTTTACATTCTTCATTATAAAATCGTTTCCCAACAAAAGGTCATATGGTTTATCAAAGTCAACCTTTACCCATTTCATTCTGGCATTATTAACACACTGAAACTCGGACGGACAGGGAGTATTAACTCTCTCATTTGGTCCTTTTATATTACCACTCAGTGTATTCACTATCACATCGTTTCCTTTAATTATCGGGAGATTATATTCGCAAAAACTTGTTTTTTTCATTATACTTATAGTGGACCCCGGGTCAACCAACGTCAACCATTTTTTATCGAAAATTGTTAACATTATTAAAATTTTATTTTCGTGTTCCGAGGCTAATTTATAAAAAAAAATCCTCGGTCGTATTTGTGTCTTCTGCTGTGCTTGCAGCGTCTACGTCCATGGGTTGAGGCCAATTTGAACGCCTTGTTTGTTGAGAAGCATTTTGCCTATTATTGTTATTATTATTATAATTATTACCGTTATTATTATTGTTGTTATAATTATTATTATAACGGCCCGTTTCATTCCGCGATCGAGCATTTATTTGGGCATTATTTTGCCTATTCGAGGTATTATACCGGCCCGACTCGTACCGATAGGCACCATTCACCTGATGTGAATTGTTCTGCCTATTTGTGTTATTATAATTTCGGGATGAACCCGCTATTTGCCCATTATTTCTGCCCATATTGGCTTGTGAACGATTGCTGTATTGCCCGGAACCGCGATCTACCCAGTTATTATTTTGATATCCCGAATTGGGTCTATTATTTAAATTATTCTGCCCCTGGCTTCTGATTCGTTGCTGAAAGCCATTATTGGCCATCTGTCTACCTGGATATCTATTTCCAGTTGTAAACATTGGATTCAGATTTCCCGCATCCAATCCTATAAAATTATAAATACTATTTGCCATTGTTGGCCAATCAAGAACGTTTCTAATCGTACAGGCAAAGGTACCTGCCGCTAATTGCTTTATTCTCTGAATTAGCATCCCCGTTAAAATTTCCTTCATTACGTCCCCATTTTTATTAAGGACGCTCAATTCGGTAATATTATCAATAATCTCCCTGGCCCTTCTGCCAAGTTCCATCATATTGGCCACCCTTAAACTTGAGATGTCATTTGTTATTGACATCTGGTCTTTTGTTGACCGAAAGTGTTGTTTGAGCCTAGTCTTGCAACCTTCCCAGCTTACCGGCGGGGTCAAGGAGAGGAAATTATTTGCCGATCCAGATATTTTCAAATCAAATACAATTTGATATACTAGGTTTTCCTGGCCCGCATATTCCCCCAAAATCCTGTCTACCGTATTTATGAATGAAGGAAACTTTCTCGTGTTGCCTTCGAAGGGCTGTAAATATTTCAAGTCTTTTTCCACCCTTTGTCTAAGGGTGACTCTATGTTGGGCGGCATTTTGCTGCAACAACTGGGTTATGGCTACTAGACAGTTCTCTATATTTGTAGCCATTTTGCACTTTGGGTGGAAAGGAAATCCAAAAAAAAAATTAAGAACACACCCCAAATAAGGATAAAACAATAACAAAAAGTAAAAAAAAATGTTCTCTTTTATTGACTTGGCTATCGGTCAATGACACTTACACCTCCTCCTCTATATAAAGAGTTTACTTTAATTTGCAGTAGCTATAGAGGGCTAACCCGGATAAATTAACTAGCGATTCGTCTTCGCAGTTTGTAACCCTATTAGGTTTATAAAATGTTATGATTTTTTTTTTTTTAGTTTCACAATCAATGTTATGATTTCTTTTTAGTTTCGCAATCAAAAAGGCAGGTTGTAACTTAGTACAGGGTAATGGGTTTTTATAAAGTGCAACACTAGTTTAAAATTCTTATTTAATTTTTTTCTTCCTTATAATTTCTTTAGCTAAAAAAAAAAACACAAAGCAGGAACTTCAGCTCGGCTTCTCCCCTTTCACCATCGTTAGCGATTAATTTGTCTTCCTTACCATCATTATTCCACTTCCTTATGCTGCGTTGTTGTTGTTGTTGGCGTTGTGTCAAGGGTTTATATTAGCAATCGAGTTCCATCATTATTCCACTTCCTTATGCTGCGTTGTTGTTGTTGTTGGCGTTGTGTCAAGGGTTTATACTAGCAATCGAGTTCCATCATTATTCCACTCCCTTATGCTGCGTTGTTGTTGTTGTTCAAATAAAATCTCAACCCTTCAACGCCTAATACCAGTTTAGCTCTTTCTCAAAATTGCTGCACTTATGTATTTACCATATGCTCAATTCCCCTTTTTCTTCCTTCGCATTGGCGAATTATTGTCAATATTATAACTGCTGTCGTTGCTGCTTGGCTCTTTAAATTTCTTTAGTACGAATTCTTTCGTTTTCTTTGTCACCTCTAAACTACAATTTATTTTTCTCTAATTGTTGCACATTTACTATTTTTCTCTCTTTTTTCTTTTGCGAATTTTTATTTTATTTGTTAAT
This sequence comes from Campiglossa producta, assembly GCA_964058755.1. Lineage (NCBI taxonomy): Eukaryota > Metazoa > Arthropoda > Insecta > Diptera > Tephritidae > Campiglossa > Campiglossa producta. Next base: position 55,928,900 of record CAXKVI010000004.1, on the reverse strand, counting down.
TTCACCTACTAAGAGCACTTTAGGCCCGCCGCGACTGCGCCAGTTACGTTCACAACGTAGGGTGAGCCGGGGGCAGGTGTTACTTACGGGGTTTTTTATTGGTATTATCCGTTTATGAATAATTGACACAAATTTATTATTATTATTATTCTTTATTGAGCTATAATGGAGCTTGCCGTCTCTACGAGCGGTAAGTAGGACGGTCTTTCTGGGACTGCTTTGCTGCTCACAAAGCTGTCCTCACTAACCCTTACGATCTAATTAATAAATAGCATACCTAAATGTCAGTGGCGTGCCTACGAGTATCAACCGAGGCAAGCCCCAGTCTTTATAACCCCAACGAAAGCACTTACTGATGCCAGAGAACATTTCAGACAAAGAGGAGATCAGGATATTTATCGACATTTGCAGACGGGGAAAATTTTAAACTTTTAGGTTCCGCTAATAGGCACGTTATTGTTTGCAGATTTTGTAAGCTTTTCCAATCCAAGGAAAACGTTTTATTCGCACTATTTCCCATTTAGGTACATTGCAAGCTAAGAAATCTTAAATACCTATATTTTTTAAATTTTATAGTACCTAGCAAATAAAAAAAAATTACAGCACCTACCACTATTGAATTCTTTTTTTATACCCAGTGTACTAGTACTAGTACAAGGGTATATTAACTTTGTTCACATAACGGCTGTTTGTAACGGCACAAAATAATCGAGATAGATATAGAGTTCCATATATGAAAATTCTTAGGTTGAAAAGAGGAGTCCATTAAGACATGTCCGTCCGTCTGTCCGTCCGTCCGTCCGTCTGTGTACACGATAACTTGAGTAAAAATTGAGATATTTGCATGAATTTTGTATACAGGTTACCTTTTGGCCAAGGTAGGTTGCTATTGAAAATGGGCGAAATCGGATGATAACCACGCCCCCTTTTTCGATATCGAAAATTTCGAAAATCACACAAATTGACTTATCTCGGCAGCTGAAATGGCTAAAATGATATACTTTTATAGGTGAGTCGCCCTGGTCATTCTCTTATGATTTTTCCATAAATTTTTTATATGGGGCGTGGCACCGCCCACTTTTAAGGGAGGCGTTTTTGAAAATTTGACTGGTCGTAACTTTTAAACTGATTACGATAGAACGATGGAATTCGGCACAAAGCGTACTAGTATCGTTGGGAGTATATCTGATGAAACTGGATAAAATCGCCCTTCAACCACGCCCACTTTCGATATCGAAAATTTCGAAAATCACACAAATTGACATATCTCGGCAGCTGAAATGACTAAAATGATATAATTTTATAGGTGAATCCCCCTGGTCATTCTCTTATGATTTTTTCATAAATTTTTTATAGTGGGCGTAGCACCGCCCACTTTTAAGGGAGGCGTTTTTGAAAATTTGCCTGGTCGTAACTCTTAAACAGATTACGATAGAACGATGGAATTTGGCACAAAGCATGCTAGTATCGTTGGGAGTATACCTGATGAAAATCACACAAGTTGACTTATCTCGGCAGCTGAAATGGCTAAAATGATATAATTCTATAAGTGAATCCCCTTGGTCATTCTCTTATGATTTTTCCATAAATTTTTTATAGCGGGCGTGGCACCGCCCACTTTTAACGGAGGCGTTTTTGAAAATTTGACTGGTCGTGACTCTTAAACAGATTACGATAGAACGATGGAATTTGGTACAAAACATACTAGTATCGTTGGGAGTATACCTGATGAAAGTGGATAAAATCGCCCTTCAACCACGCCCACTTTCGATATCGAAAATTTCGAAAATCACATAAATTGACATATCTCGGTAGCTGAAATGGCTAAAATGATATAATTTTATAGGTGAATCCCCCTGGTGATTCTCTTATGATTTTTCCATAAATTTTTTATAGGGGGCGTGGCACCGCCCACTTTTAAGGAAGGCATTTTTGAAAATTTGACTGGTCGTAACTTTTAAACTGATTACGATAGAACGATGGAATTTGGCAAAAAGCATACTAGTATCGTTGGGAGTATACCTGATGAAAATGGATAAAATCGCCCTCCAACCATGCCCACTTTCGATATCGAAAATTTCGAAAATCACATAAATTGACATAATTCGCTAACGGAAATGGGTAAAATTATATAATTTTATAGGTGAATCCCCATGGTCATTATATAATGATTTTTTGATAAATTTTCTAAAGTGGGCGTGGCCCCGCCCACTTTTAAGGGAGGCATTTTTATACCAAGCGTACTAGTACAGGGGTATTATAATTTTGTCCACATAACTGTACTATATACCGGAGCAAAATAATCAAGATCCATGTATGAAAGTTCTTCGGTTGAAAAGAGGAGTCTATTCAGGCATGTCCGTCCGTCCGCCCGTCTTTGTACACGATAACTTGAGTAAAAATTAAGATATTTGCATGAAATTTTATATACAGGTTACTTTTTGGCCCAGGTAGGTTGCTATTGAAAATGGGCGAAATCGGATGATAACCACGCCCCTTTTTCGAGATCGTAAATTTCGAAAATCATACAAATTAACATAGTTCGAGTAAAAATTGAGGAATTTGCATGAAATTTGGTATACCGATTACTCGGATTATAACCACGTCCCTTTTGTCGGTATCGAAAATTTCGAAAATCACATAAACTGACATATATCGGTAGCTGAAATTGATAAAATGATATAATTTCATAGGTGAATCTCTCTTATCATTCTATTATGATTTTCTGTTAAATTTTAAAAAGTGGGCGTGGTTTCGCCCACTTTCAAGGGAGGCATTTTTGAAAATTCGACTGGTCGTAACTTTTAAACAAATTATGGTAGACCGATGAAATTTGGCACAAATCATACTAGTACTGTTGGGAGTATACGTGATGAAATTGGATAAAATCCCCGTCCAACCACGGCTACTCTCGATATCGAAAATTTAGAAAATCACCTAAAAGACTGGTCGTAAGTTTTAAACTGATTACGGTAGAATCGTGAAATTCGGCACAAGGTATACTAGAGTTATAGGAAGTATACCTGTTGAAATTAAACGAAATCGCTTCCCAATCACGCCCACTTTCAATATGGAAAATTTCGAAAATCACATAAATTGACATAATTCGGTAAGGTAAATAACTAAAATAGCATAATTATAGTATAATTTGGTAGTTGAATTTGTAAGGAATTGTCTACTATTAACGAGTCTTAAAAGATGAGTTAATTTTGTTAAGTGAGCCACCAATAATTTTTTCGACGGCGATGTATTTTATTGAAAGTGGGTAGTATGGCTCAGAACGATTAAACAAAAATACGTATACAATTTTTCAAAATTCGAATTATTTTGAAAGTTATATCTATCAACAGTTTTCGAAATTCCTCACTTTTTGATGATTTTCTCACGATTGGTCAAACCGATTTTGCTAATTTTTTAAATAACTATAAAAGATGGTATCTTCTACAAAAGGACATTTCCAATTTTTGCAAAAAATTTTTCGCAATTTTTAACTTCTCCATCGTGGCGAGATGGCGCTTTTGTATGATGTTGTTGGGCATTGCATTAGTTACTATTAGCAAAAAAAATTTTTTTTGGCACTTTAAGGAAGCGGAAGTTATTTACATCAAAAAGTAAGGAATTTCGAAAAGTGGTGATAGCTATAACTTTGAAAATAATTTGAATTTCGAAAAAACTGGCCCGAACGTATTTTTTTCAATTTAAAACTTTGTCACAAGTTGGGCGTAAGTATATTAGAAGTAAGAAATGCATTCAACTATAAGTAATATTTTGAGGGCACACGAACAATGTACATATATGTTATACCGTAGCATAAATAAATATTAATTTTATAAACTAACTAATAAATTTATTGAGTTCGTTTTTCCCAAATTATAATATATATAGAAAATATATAACTTATAGGTACTACTATTATTTCCATACACTGGGTATTTAATGTTCGGCTTAACCGAACTTAGACTTCCTTACTTGTTCTACTTTAAAATATGCGCCAATAATTTTTGAGTAGCGCGCTTTGCACTTTAAAATTGTAGATACATACATAAACAAATTTCATTTTCGTTTTATCGTAAGCATTTATAACGCACGGTAACACCAGCCAGAAGCCAGCTTCAAAGTTTCATATAAAATTACTTCCAAATTAAAAAAAAAAAAAAAAACAATTGCTTCAGCACGCAGATTCGTACTGGTTTTGAAAGCCCCGTAAAAGCCAATAAGTAAAAGCGAGATGGCCGTCATTGCCTAGGAGGTTAAAGGCTGTTTTAAGTAAGTAAGTAAGAGATGGCCATCACGCACTGAAATAATTTTATGTAAATGAGCTATCAGCCGGCAAGTGGCACGAAAAGCTGTAGGTATGTTTCCATGCTATTAACAGCTATTAGGTAGTAGGTGGCAGGCAGGGAAATAAAAACCGGATATCCTTTTAAGAAGCCAAATGAACATACATATTGTAGCTCATAGGGGATTAGCTAGGCAAGCCGGGCTTTTCGGCTTATATAGAAGGCACGCCACTGCTAAATGTACATATGTACATACCTAAATGTACATATGTACATGTATAGTCTATCCAGCAAACAAACTATTTTGCTCACTCAGCATTCCCATGGATTTCGAAGTGTCGAGTAAATCAAGCACTTGAATGGTTATGTGGGTGTGTATGCATGTATACACAAATGATTTTTGGACATCATAAACCTACTTTGCTTTTCATGTCTTGGAAAATATATATGAAGTTAGGCTGGGCTACATTGTTGCTTGCCACATTAGACTTATTGCAAGGCCAACCATTTGTTTATACAAAATGTGGAATGCCGAGTATCGTCTTTCGGTTTGTTTCCCATCAAGCAACCAAGTCTCAAAATACACTTGGTTTCTTGCTAGGTTTTGCTGGTTGTGGGTCATTCCACATAGCTCGTGTTAGTCTTCCACGCAGAGAACGAAGTGTATGAGTCTTCCACGCAGAGAACTGAAGCGTGTTAGTCTTCCACACAGGACGTTATTTACTTTTCAAAAAGGAAATAAAGCTCGCGGGTCTTATTTCTTTTTGATAACCGGCGTTCTTTCCTTTTCAAAAAGGGCGCTATTTCCTTTTATTTGGCAATAACGCCCGCGGCCATAATTTCTTTTTCAAAAATTAAATAGAGCCCGTGGGCGGTATTTGCTTTTGTGGCGGGCGTTATTTCCATTTCGAAAAAGAAATAACACCCATGTTGACAAAAGAAGATAATGCCGTGTGGAAATTTTAAACTCTCAAGTATTAAAATAATATAAATGATTAAATCTCTGCATTCCTTTATTATAAGAATATGTATTAGAACATGTTTTAGTAAATTTTTTTGTAGTAATTTAATATTTCAGGAATATGAAAAATTTGGAGAGATATCTATTGTATAAAATGGTGTAGCCGAGTGTACTACGCAGAAGGAATTGGGACGGTTATTTTTTTGGAGCGCGACCGAAGGCCGCCTACGCAAAAGGGTGTACTACGCAGAAGTACTGTACATGGCGTAGCCGGTGGGCCGCAGGCGCTATTTCCTTTTGTCGGCGGGTGTTATTTCCCTTTTGAAAACGAAATATTTCAATTTTTTTGGAAATAACTGATGAGGGGACATGTGGGGGCAGTACTGGTAGCTCCCTAGCTAATATTTCATTGTGTAGCTGCCAGTTAGTGTTACGTGGGTTGCGTTTCATAATTGGCTGCTCAACAGAAAAGTGTAAAACTAGTTCTACAAACCGCTGGTCGGAGAATGAATGTTCATCAAGAGCTCGCCATTTCCTGACCCACTCATAAGCGCCTTCGCTGCAAATAGTGAGATCTATGACCTCCCTACGGGTTTTAGTAATAAACGTAGGTTCGTTACCCACGTTGCAAACTACCAGGTCTTTTACCTCACTCTGTGGAGGAGGTGCTTCGGCATTGTAGGGCATATAGACCGACGCCATCGTCAGGCTGGTACTGTCGACTGTTCAGCTGGCAGCTGTAACGTCACCAATGGTATAGTTGGGCAAGAAAAAGACGTTCAGCTCAGACTTAACCAAAATACAGGCTCTAACCCTGCCCTCCTCGTTGGCTCGGATAAGCTTAAACCCCTTAGTCTTCAGACCGCAAATCCTTGAGCTATTGACCCAGAGTTCTTGGATGAGGACCACATCTACGTTGCCTTTAGAAAGACGACTGATTAGATTTGTGCAGGTTTATCTGAAACACCACCAACATTACAGCGCTCAGACTTCCCTGCCACTGCCGTATAGTCGAGTTCTACTTCGTCTGGAAGGCTTTTTCTTAACGACGGGTTCTTCAGACCACGATTTGGCGTGACGGAAACCCTACTATCTGTGGCAGTATCAACATTGGTGCGCTCAGGTCTAGCTCCTATCACCGTGACGTTGAGGTCTTCCCTGTCCAGCAGGCTCTTTCCCATCGCCGAGCTGTTCACTGCTCCCTCGCCATTTGACTTGGCAAATACCATACTTTCCGAGTCGGACACCTCCGACTCCTCTTCCGGCACTGCGATGTCCGAGTCCTCCGGAGCAGCCGAAATAGCGGCGCGTTGTGAATCGCCACAGTATACCTGGATCACTATCTGACCCTTGCCGTAGTGCACTCGTCCATTGCACCGTTTAAGGGGCTCGAGTGCCTCCTTATTCAAGGTGAAGACCACCTGCCTATCGGGCCCTACCGCATCCTCAACCAGATTGACACTCCAGTCCTGCGTCGGGTTCATGGTCCGCAGTATCCTGAGAATTCTCTCAGGTCCAGCAGGGATGGCAGGAATCCATGCCCTTGTTGTTGGCCGAGCCGGAATGCCCTTCCAGTCGACAACCTCGATTCTTGCCCCTGGGTATGTCCCCCCCAGTCTTGCAGCTGCTGCCTTTTACAGTGCAACAATTTTTGCATCCTCGCAAGCGAATACTTTGATTCGACCCTGGTGCCATCCCGCATCAAAACCTACCACCGAAGCACCCGGTTACACATCCATAATGTCAAGAAGGGCATTACCGATTGCGTTCCGGACGTACCGCCACTGGTCCTTAGGAATGGCCCAGCGGTCGTTACCCACTCCGGGTGTGTTCTGCTGCCGCTTCGGATGAGGTTTTAAATCCCCGTCCATATCTGGCGTTTGAAGGAATTTCCGTTAACCTTTTTTGGCGCATAATTGCTTTGGAAGTTCGGTTCTTTCTGGCGTTCGGCGAAGGCGTCTCCTGTGAAATTCCCTCGTATTTCTTCAGGATCCCTGCGGCCGCTCTTTTTTCCAAGTACTCAGAGCGTCCGGAAGATGTCTTTTGGGTGAAATTTCGACCCGTAGTTGCCATCGAAGTCTTTCCCTTTTTGGATCTTTGAGGCCAGGTCGTGAGACTACTGCCACAGGCGTTAAGAAATTGGTTTCGGTACCGGCACTTAATGGAGGTTTAGTTGTTGTTGTTGTAACGAGGTGTAGCCCTGCCTAAATGTCAGACAGGGTTACCCCGAGTGTATTGCTCTTGGCCGGGTCGATTTAAGAAAACGGTCCGGGTCTTTTCGGCACGATGGGTACAGCACAAATACTGGTACCGTTCTCGTAGAACCGGCAATACAAGAAACTAGCCGTGTAGGCCATGTAGGTCATTTAGCGTTACCCAGGGTGCACCAACGGAGAGGCGACCTACGACCTACTCTTAGCATCAGCCGTTGTTGGCTTCACTGTGTTTGCACCGGTGCTTGATTTGGGGATTGCCTCCTTATTATCCAGAGTTGATGGACCCGTAGTTGCCAGGCAAGGCTTCTCTCGTGATGTAGTACCGGGCGTCACTATGATCACAAGGGCAGCGTAGCCTTGTGGCTATCGACTTAAGCCCGTTGCACATAGAGGTATTTCATCAATCTGGGCGGCCAAAACTATTTTAACGTTTTTTAGTCTTTAATAATTTTATTCATCATCATTCAGACCATGGACTTTTTTATTGAACTATAATATTATTAACCCTTAAATGACCGTGGTATCTTTAAAGATACAACCATTTTGTACTAGAATAAATAGAAAATTAAATTTTTTTTGGGTATTTATAGGTTAAATTATATAAAATAGACATCATTATTAATGTTTTAATTATTTATTTATCAAATGCCAAGTTTCATGGAAATTTAATGCAATACCACAGAAGGTGTCTAATAAAATACATTATTTGAAGCAAAAAAAAAAAATATTTAATTCAATCAATAATCTTACGTCAATAAGAAGTAAACCAAAATGAAACAAATTAAAGGAAAAAATTACAAATTTTCATTATCTGATGAATCAGATTCGTTAGGTTGGGCCGGAATGAGTAAACTTAACGTTTCAGGTAAATACGATTTTAATTTTTCACATTTCTAGTGCTGCTAAATAAAGGGTCTGAACTTAAAAAAAGTCGATTAAAAATGTCTCTATTGCAGTCTTCTCGAGAAAATTTTCTTGCGAAGTCTTGGCGGTAAGTTCTAAAATGTTTATTCCTTGCTTCTGCAGCCTCCTCCGAAAGTTGCCCAATAGGCACCAATGCATTTTTTATGATTAATGCACCATGCACAAGTATTTTGTGCATTGTCGGTGTCATCGGGTGCCATGGGTATAATTTAACGTACAACTGAGCTGTGTCAAATGCATATTTATCATACTTCTCCGAGTCCACTTTATGTCCGCATGAAATTGTCTCCAATATGACTTTTAACCGATAAATGAGATCATAGTTGATTCCGGTTATTTCAGCAGCTAACTTTGGATCTTCGAAAAATCTCCTGCTTGTGTTACCATCATTCGTGTTTCCAAAGTTAGCTTTTGGCATATCTATAAGCAAGCCAGTCTCGTTACGGAATCTCCGTTGGATTTCAAGTTTCCTCTCTTTCTCGAGCGTTTTTTCCGCTTCTGTCCTTCTTTCTCTGTATTTTCGAACAGGCAACTTGTAGGCAAGATGGAGAATACTCTCAAAGAGTCTTATCCTGGCGTGCAAAACAGATAAACCAAACTCAAGGCATTCGTGGTTAATATCGTGCTTTAAATGCAGCTGATTAAAATTTTTGGATGTAGCACCACAAATATAGCACTTACTGGTAGAAGTTGTGCCAGAAGCAGCGTTGCACACTTTGCCATCTACCATTGTCATGACGAACACGTGACTGACTTTAAAGGTTAAACTATTTAATTCTAAATCCGTAGCTGACAGAGATTTCAAAGATTCAGTTACGAAGTCAATTTCCTCTTTAGTTATGTCCACACTTTCTTTCACAAACCGGAACCTCAAAGGACGACAAAAACGAGCTGAAGAGGGCGTTGGATTTTCCCAAACGACTTTATCACTTTTCCCACAGACTAACCTTAATGGAACAAAACAGGTTTGGAAGATATTTGAATCACAATCAGTATCACTTTCTTGTTTTTGTTTAAACTGTGACTGCTGTGAGCCGTCACATCCCCATTTACAAATAAGTTTCAGGGACAATCTTTCTTGTTCTTTAAGGGCTGAAAGAACTACTTCCAAATAAGTTAATAAGCGTTTCACTGTAACATCGACCAAGGGCTGTAAATCACATTCGGCACCAGTGCATGTAATTCTGATAGATTCAGTAGGCGGATACAATTCATTTTTTGCTTTTTGATCAAGTGTATAGCAGGGAAATTTTTTTTCACATGTGTTCCTTATAACTTCGTACTGAGCACTTGTTAGATCAGCATCAATCATCATTTTCAATGCTTGCATTGGTGATACAGAGTGGATTTCTTTTTTCCCAGTGTTTGAAAAAGCCTTTTTGTATTTTGTCGCACGTGTCGGAGAGTTTTCAATGTCTTTTAATACTTTAGAAGCATCTCTCTTTCCACTTTTGATTAACTCTACTGAAGCAGCATGCATAATCAAGTCTTTGTCCTTTACTGTAGACCTGAGTTCTGCAGTTTTGCGTCTTTTAGATCTTTCACCTGAGTCACTAAAATGTAAAAGGTAAATTCTGAGCTTGCATGCGGTCGAATAGGTATTTTCCAGTCACAAATCGAACCCCTGAAGTGCCTTGAGAACCTTAAACAAATCAAAAAATAACAAGTATAGAAAACGCTTTTAAAAAAAATTGTACAATGAAACTTTTGAAATTCCACAATTAATTAATCTGCGGTTTTCTGCGGCTAATTCTACTTTGTTCTACATCTCAAAGCATATGTACACATTCTGAAAAAAAAATTCAAGCTTGGACGGACTTGGAAGTATAACTTTCAGCTTAACAAATAAAAAAAAATATGTGTAAAAAATGCACTATTTCTCCTTATACAGAATTCGATAAATTACGTTATTAATGAAAAAAATCTATAAAATATTTATTAAATTTGGAAAAAACATACCTGAAGCTTCAATTTCCATCATTAAAGCGAGACATATAACTGTAAATAAGTTAACTTTACTTTTTTGAAGATTTGTTGTTTGCCGAACGCCGAACGAGATATGTGTAGTGTGATAAGCAATGAACTTTTGACTGCCAATACGGCGGTAGCGCAGGCGACGAAAACGCGCGAGAGGGGGTGGAGTGAATACTCTATTATGTTCTCTTTCTATTTTATTCATTATTAAAATCAATTAATGCATTTTACAAAATTGACTTTTGGCCGCCCAGATTGATGAAATAAATCTATGTGCCTCGTACCGAGGCAAGGTGTTCACCCTTCACAAGGGCATTTTTGTTATACTCTTCATTTTTCTGTTTTCGTTTGCAAAATTAAGGTAAAACGTCAAACCAAATTTGTTTTTGTTTCATAAAAATGTACCTACACTTCAGAAGTGTAAAAACCTCACACTTTTTACCCTCTGAAGCTTTAACAGGGTAGCTGGTTGCACTGAAAATCAGCTGAGGAAAATTTTACTTGACAGATAAATTTAGTTAAATAAATGGGATTTTGCAATAACAAATAAATATGGGTGATAAGCAGGGTTGCCGTTTTTGTTACTTTTAACCAAATTTGGTTACGTGGTTACTTCGTACTTGTTTTGGTTACATTTTTCTGAGAGTTTGATATTACATACATATATCCTCTAGTTATGTCAAGTGGCTACGCTCAACTCTACGTAGATTCCAGTAATATTCGGCAAGAAGGCAAACCCTCTAAATAGATTAAACTTTCTCTCATAAGGGGATATCCCGTGGGCTATATCGCTCCGGATTAAGGTCAACTTCTCATGTAAATGCAACAACAAGGTGATCCGGGTGGCAAAATTGTTGTTGCATTTACGTGTTAAATTTTTTTCTCTAGGGAGGGTTGATGAAACTATCGGTTTATGGATTGAAAATTTCTAGTAATAATATTTATTTATTTAGTTGCATTAGAAAATACATGATTCCCGGCTTAATTGAATTAATTGATTCCAATTAGAACTCGATTATTAAAACCATTAACCCAGTGTTGCCGCTGAGAAATTTCAAAAAGGGTCCGAAAAAAGGGTCCCCTCTTTTTCATGTTGAATGGCTGAGTTTTGTACTATTGCAAGTAAGATATACAAATAATAAACATTTTTAAATGGTTGTAATTATTTTAATATGTAGTAATGATAATCGCATAATGTAAAAAGGTTTTTAAAATTAAAAACCTCCACTTAAAGGATGTGTAAATTATTTTTGGAACAGGGACTGGATTTTCTAAAAGTGAGGAAATTAAAAGTGTACACTGAATCAAAACTAATTTGCACCGAAAATTTACACATGATATTTTCATGCGATTCTGTTAACTATTGTGTACACTTTTGTGCTGAATGAGCGCTGACAAACATAAAAAGGGTGTTTCCATTGGGGTGAATAAGTGGTGGCGGCCAATACAGCTGTTTTGTGTACAGTCGGCTATGTCTGACGTTTTGATTTTAAGTTTTTTAATGACAGATGTAAACAATACTTTTAAAATGTTTTTCGAATATTTTATTTTATTATACCCAGCGTACTAGTACTATACCTATTCCAACTGTATTTGAGAAAAGGTCAAATGTATTTGAGAAACGGGCAAACCTATTTGAGAAATGGGTAAATCTATTTGAGAAAAGGAAAATGTATTTGAGAAAAGGGAAAATGTATTTGAGAAATGGGCAAATGTATTTAAGAAAAGCTAAAAAATAATCTAAAAACGGTGTAATTCAATATACATATATTTTTGATGTATTGATGTACACAATTTTTTAGTATATTTTCAAGTTTTTCTTTTAGAAAATGAGAAATGTGTTTGAGAAAGAGGCAAATCTATTTAAGAAATGGTTAAATCTATTTGAGAAAAGGAAAATGTATTTGAGAAAAGGGAAAATGTTTTTGAGAAATGGGCAAATGTATTTAAGAAAAGCTAAAAAATATTCTAAAAACGGTGTAATTCAATATACCTATATTTTTGATGTATTGATGTACACAATTTTTTTAGTATATTTTCAAGTTTTTCTGAAATACAATTGCCCATTTCTCAAATACATTTTTCCTTTTCTCAAATACATTTTCCTTTTCTCAAATACAATTAACCATTTCTCAAATGGATTTGCCCGTTTCTTAAATACATTTGACCTTTTCTCAAATACTGTTGGAAAAGATGTAGTACAGGGGTATTATAATTTTGTTCACATAAGGGTACTATGTAACGGCACAAACTAATCGAGATAGATATAGAGTTCCATATATAAAAGTTCTTAGGTTGAAAAGAGGAGTTCATTAAGCCATGTCCGCCTGTCTGTCCGTCCGTCCGTCTGTGCGTCTGTCCGTGTACACGATAATTGAGATATTTGCATGAAATTTTGTATACAGGTTACTTTCTGGTCAAGGTATGTTGCTATTGAAAATGGGCGAAATCGGATGATAACCACGCCCCCTTTTTCGATATCGAAAATGTCGAAAAATCACATAAACTGACATAAAAAAATACAATAACATGACCATAACATCAAGCTTTCATATTCTAGCCAAGGACCCGTGGCGCTGGAAAAACTCGTAACAGAGGATGCAGCTTAAAAAGTCCTAGTCACACATCGCAAGCTACAGATGTCGCTGCTGTGTGATCTAAAAGGCAAAGAGATATGTATTTATACATATACAACAAAAAAATACACGTATTAACGAACATAGTAGCAATTATCCCACGAAATCAAACAAGCAATGTTGGTGTAACTAGTATGACACGCTGCGGTTAGAAATTCCTAATTTCTCCTCGGTTCAATGACCACTTTAAAGGGAAAAATGAAAAAATTCTAACAACAAATACAAAGCCGTACGTCTAGTTCCTTAGCAAGAACGAAATTGCAATCACGGTAGCTGGTATTGTTTGTTTGTGAGTTGTTGCTCAGTTTGTTCGTTAATAACAAAAATAGAATAATTTTAGAAGATTATTTTTGGTCTGTAAATTATGAAACTTTGGAAATTTTTAATGACTTCAAGACCTTTTTATTTATTGTGAAATGGCATTTTTCACAATTATTAATTTTAGATTTATTTGAAAAGGCAAAAATTAGAAAACAACACCACAGCTATGCAGACAGAACTGTTTCGAGACCGGCTAAAGTCCAACTTGTCAATGCAATTTTGGTACCTGCAATGCTGATCACTCGCACGGTTGGCTGAGTGATCAGCATTGCAGGCACCAAAATTGCATTGACAAGTTGGACTTTAGCCGGTCTCGAAACAGTTCTGTCTGCATAGCTGTGGTGTTGTTTTCTAATTTTTGCCTTTTCAAATAAATCTAAAATTAATAATTGTGAAAAATGCCATTTCACAATAAGTAAAAAGGTCTTGAAGTCATTAAAAATTTCCAAAGTTTCAAAATAGAATAATTTAAAAATAAATTATTCGATCGGTCAAATAGTCCATGAAAAATTTTCAACTGACATATCTCGGTAGCTGACATGACTAAAATGATATAATTTTTAAAGGTGAATCCCCCTGGTCATTCTCTTATGATTTTTCTAAAAAAATTTTATAGTGGGCGTGGCACCGCCCACTTTTAGGGGAGGCTTTTTTGAAAAGTTTACTGGTCGTGACTTTAAAACTGATTACGATAGAATATGCAATTTGGCACAAAGCATACTAGTATCGTTGGGAGTGCCCACTTTCGATATCGAAAGCTTCGAAAGTCACCTAAATTGTTATAATTCGGTAAAGGAAATGGCTTAAATGATATAATTTTATAGCTGAATTCCCCTGGCCATTATATAATGACTTTTGATAAATTTTAAGAAAGGCATTTTTGAAAATTCGAATTGGATAAAATCACTTCCCAACCTCACCCACTTTCGATATCGAAAGCTTCGAAAGTTTCCTAAATTGATATAATTCGGTAACGGAAATGGCTAAAATGATATAGTTTGATAGGATGAACCCCCTAATCATTCTCTTATGATTTTTCCATACATTTTTTAAAGGGGGCGTGGCACCGCCTACTTTTAAGGGAAGCATTTTTGAACATTTTACTGGTCGTTACTTAAAAACTGATTACGTTAGAATGATGGAATTTGGCACAAAGCATACTAGCATCGTTGGGAGTATACCTAATGAAATTGGATAAAGTAGCTCCCCAACCACGCCCACTTTCGTTATCGAAAGCTTCGAAAATCACCTAAATGCAACCTCCCGCGTGATAGTCCAGACACTTAACGCCTGGGCTACATCGACATCTATAGGGCGAGTGTCAAATGCGTTACTTAAAATTTATGCAATTTTTGTATTCACCACACCTTAAAATGTTCGGGTATCTTCGTGATGTTACCCGTAGATGTGTGAGTGTCGGCTGCTGGAAGCTTTCCAGGCAACTATCAAACACAAAGCTTCAACACTATTTTCAATAAAAATTCGTAACGAAAGGTTGTAGGCATTTTGCAACCGAACGATTTCATATGCATTTTTGTTATTCCTTGATTTTTGGAGAAACTATAATTTGTATCAATTTAAAAATCATGAAAATAATAATAACCCATATTTCATGTTGTTTTACATCGCACACAACATAAAAGAATTTCGAATTTTTCATACGCATATGTGCTAGTCATGGCAGTCGCGATGCGACTAACACACTAATGCTTGTCAACGCTTTGCGCCACTATCAAACAGGCCGCTTGTCAAACGAAAAAATCAAAAATTTTGGTATTTTCATCAAACCGAGCCGACAAAAAAGTACATGTGACACGAAGATACCCGAATGTAATTAAATTTGATGAATGTTTGATCAATTGCCTGGAGCTAGTACGGCGAGGGAGTGTCTCAGGGCGAAGCACTCACTATTAGTACAGATGATGATCGAACAGTACGTACATATGAATGTTAAGTTTTTTAGGTGGGTTGGAAGTTGAGTTGAAGACTTATTTCGTGATTAGCTCTGCGTTGGCTAAGAAAGTAAAGTCACTCGATGATGGTACTTTTGTAAGGACTTGGCTGTATCCGTTCTGAAGTGTTTTGGAGAAAAGAGGGCTTTATGCCGTTATCACGTCACACAATGACGCGATATTTAACAGATATTTCAAGATGTATGTATTTAAACTTGAAACAAAAATTCTAAACGCTAAGTCGTACTCCAAAAGTTGGCAAGTATCGGTAATGTCAGTGCTTTTATCCAAAGTAATGGAATAGGACTTAGCGTTAATACTTTTTTGCTTCAATTTCAAACACATACATTTTGAAATATCTGTTATACGTCGCGTTATTGTGCGAAGTGATAGCGGTATATCACCAACATGTTTGGCTAGCTCAGCCCCTTTTCCTCCAAAACCTTCTAAAACGTCTACAAACAGGTCTTTAATAAAAGCACCATCTTCGAGTGGATTTTCTTTTTTAGCTAAAGCCAATGTAACTTTTAAAGAAGCTATCAATTAAGAATTTTTTTAATTATCTTTCACTTCATTAATATAAGAGCTTTGCATAAACTCGAGCTTATATTCGAAATACTTCATCGCTTTCATCAGCACTCAGATTATTTACTTCTCTGTGTAGTAAAGCGAAATGCCGACTTAAGCTGCCATTACCGATACTTAGCTTAGACTTGACTTGACTTGAGAACTGTCACTTAGCACTTAGAAAAATAATAAGAGAGCACACTAGCCAGTTTCAAATAAGCGTAAAATTTTCCCCTCTCGAATAGCTTTTTAAAAGTAGTTATGGGATTTTTTATATATTGCTCTGTAAAAAGTACCAACACGCATTTTCGTGGCATTAGGATTCGATGTTTTGAGCTTATCTATAATGAGATAAGAATTTTGGAAGGAAAAAAACATTCTTTTTGGTTGGCCTAATTTGAATTTAATTGATTTGACAGTTAGTTTTTCGGCTGCCATATTAATAATATACATCCAAAAATTCTTATCTCTATGGAATATTTGGAGAATTTTATTCAAAATGTGTAAAAATAAGGTATGCATCACGCAGTTCTCTCACTGCGCTAACTGAGCTTGGGTAATCGATTACATGCAAACTTCATATAACAGAACGCTAAGTGGCAGTTCCCAAGTCAAGTCAAGTCTATGTAAGTATCGCTAATGGCTGCTTTAAGCTTTGCTTGCAGAAGTAATTCAATATTTTTCCGCAAATCAAGCATTGCGGCTTACTTGTGGTGTTTAAAACCAAAAAAACTCCGTTTCCCATTCGACCTTAAACATTTTTATAATATGTACGTATTGTACGATCGTCCACTGTCTGACGTTGTTGTTGGTAGTCTGATAGCAACTGCGTGTGATACGTGCTCACTTTACAAGCGCAAAAATCAAACTAAATTAATAATTGAATTTGCTTTCGTGGTCGATGCGTGATTGTGCTTACTAACCCGCTCGCAATTTCGCAACGGTGTCTATGTGGTCGTGCCCACCCTTGCTCATAAGTGTTCAAAGGTGTCCGCCAAATTTCTTGTATGCAGTACTTTTTCACTCACCCTGAATTGAGATACATACGCCATTTCCAAACAAAAAACGCTTTTAAACGAAGTCACAAAGTATAATCGAATGCCTTAAAAGGTTATCAACTTTCAAATATTGTTTTAATTCATTTTATCAATGAGACATTACATATGAAAACGACTAATTCAAAAAGCTAGCTAGTCTCAGATTTCGCTCAAACTTTGACGGGCACTTCTTTAGGGTCCTAAACGATGAAATTTACACACATTTAATTTTTGTAACAACTGGTTTCGGACTGGTCGAATTTCAAAATTTGAAAAACGTAATTTTTGTGCTTATCCTATTATAGCTGTAAAAATGTTTCTATTAGAGATATCCTAAAGTAAAATAGTTTAGTTTGTTTAAAAGTAAATAGTAAATCATATAGCGAGTACCTGTTTTTAAAAAACCTGGTACTGAAAATATATAATTTGTATCCTTTTTTGTCAGTTTTAGCTTCACTGTTTTAAGTAGCCACTCAATCTTTTCGGAAATTAAGGGTACATATCCTAGAAAAAACCAACGCATCCATCGGCCAAAAAAACTCATTCCTTAAAGATAAATTATTATCTCGAAATTTGTAAGATTTCAAAAATCGTTTTTTTCAGGCTCTAAAATGGACATGTTTCTCAAGAGATAAAAATACGAATATCTCATGGACTTCAGTCCTGGCCTTTGGCTTCTAATACCTCAACATTTCGTTTTGTTATTTTCATACTAAGGGTCTCTGCTGATGGATCTCCTAAACCAATATAAACATTTTTTCAAAGTAAATTTTCGTTAAATTTTTGAGACTTTTTTCAAGCAACCTTTACATAGTCTGAAAGCTGAAGCTTCCAGCACGCGGTTTTTTTGTTGGAAAGTTGTACGCTTTAACTTTAAGACTATGCAATAATTGTTTGAAAAAAGTTTAAAAAATTATACAAAAATTTACTTTGAAAAAAATTTATATTGGTTTAGGAGATCCATCAGCAGAGACTCTTAGTATGAAAATAACAATACGAAATGTTGAGGTATTAGATGCCAAAGCTCAGGACTGGAGTCCATGAGAAATTCGTATTTTCATCTTTTGAGAAACATGTCCGTTTTAGAGCGTGAAAAACACGATTTTTGAAAACTTACAAATTTTGAGATAATAATTTATATTTAAGGAGTTAATTTTTTTGGCCGATGGATGGGTTGGTTTATTCTAGGTTATGTGCCCTTAATTTCTGAAAAAAATTTAGTGGCTGCTTAATTATGATTTATTATTTACTTTTAAACAAACAACTCTCTTCTACCTTTAAAATGTCATATAACATATATCTCTAATAGAAACATTTTTACAACTATAATAGGGTAAGCATAAAAATAACGTTTTTCAAACTTTGAAATTCGACCATTCCGAAACGAGTGGTTATAGAAATTAGATGTGTGTAAATTTTTTCCTTTAGGACCCTTAAGAAGTGTCCCTCAAAGTTTGAGCAAAAACCGAGACTAGTCAGCAACGATTTATGCTAATATTAGACGTTTTCATATGGATTGACTCCAATATAAACCTAGAATTATGAAGTTTTTTCCGTAGTTTAAAATAAATACTGCGCGTTCAAACTTCTTCCAATATAGTTATCGTGACGAAACGTCCTGTATTATACGGGACAACCCTGTATTTTGAGAACCTGTCCGTATTTTTTTTTTTAACTTAATACGGGTCGCAAAATGTCGTGTATTCTTCTCAAAGTCCTGTATTTGTCCTGTTTTTTGGTACTTCTTAGGCCAATTATTAAGAAAAAATATTTAGGCATAAAGCATGTCTTTCTGATCCATCAATCCAACAGTGAAAAATATTGAATGATGAGTTTAAATACCTTAAATACCAATTGAAGGTTAAACACTTAGAGCACTCCCAATCATAAAATACAATTACAACCTGACATGTTCAACGTTAAACAATTTTTAAATAAACAGGTTGATATTTTTAAAAATTATGCGCTGTACCAAAGTAATTGTAGCGATTTTTTACATATGTACCTAAATTTTGATTAAATATAATACTATTATTTTTTTATTTGAAATATATTATTATTATAATATATTATTAAATAAAAAATTAACAATAAAATGTTTTGTCCCGTATTTTGTCGATAGAACAATGGTCACCGTAATATAGTGTAATGCTAATGCAATGTTTAACACAATACATTCCCTATTTAGTGCACTACCCACAACTATGTCTTAAAGAAAAGTAATTGAAACCCTTATTTACAGTGCTAACTCAGTAGCTCCTGAATTGGAGTTTCGATCCCCACGTGCTAGTCTGTTATGGGATAAGTGGCGTTATGTTTGGCTGTTAACATGGGAACGCCAGCGGCGCCTTCATGATCATATGTTGTACTTGAAAGACGTGGAGCGTGTGCGGAACTTCAGTTGGGATGATTGGAGAAAGAGGGTATGTATTATATATATATACATATGAAAGGCTGCGGGGGTAAAAGGAAACGTGAAAAACGATTTGTCTACCTTTTACAATTTTCTACTCCCTTTTTTAAACATTTTATAAGTTTTCCTTCTACACATTTTCCAGCAGTACTTTCGAAAGCATCAATTTGATTTCAGAAAGCATCAATTCCATTTTAGAAATCGGCAATTTAACTTATAGTCCGGTCAATATAGACATTTGAAACAACAATAATTTCCACAGAGCCAAATTTTCGCATACAGCTTAGATGTACCTTCACACAGAGCCAACAATGCCTAATAAAATAGAACAAAAGTCATATGATATCTCTATAGATTTTCTTCAAGAAGAAGTTCTTTTTAAATTTAAAGAGAAAATCTTATTAATGTTTACAAATAGAAATCTTGCAGAAAACGAACTGATTTCTTAGGGTACCTAACAAGAAGATTTGACTTATTAATGTTTTCAAAGAGAAATCTTGCAGAAAACGAAATGATTTCTTAGGGTTCCTAACAAGAAGATTTGACTTACTAATGTTTTCAAAATGAAATCACATATTATTGAGAAGATGTTCTTTTTAATATTTCAAATAAAAAAAAAAATTATATTTCAGAGTTCTTATATTGTCTCCGAGAACTTCAGATTATCAGTTACGATTCAATTTTAGATTTCTCTTGTATTGCCTTTACCTTCTTGTGTTGCCTTTTTATATTGCCTTCAAGCCATCTCCCCACACTCTTTTTACATTGCCTACCACACTTGCCATATTGCCTCCACCGCGAATCGAACCACATATTGAATGCTGAACACAGGTGCTTACCATCGAGCCATCGGGTACTTCTGCTACCCAGCGTCTAATTGTTCTACATGATGTCTGCTGATGATGATGCAAGATTTCCCTTTGAAAACATTAATTAGTCAAATCTTCTTGTTAGGAACCCTAAGAAATCTGTTCGTTTTCTGCAAGATTTTTCTTTAAAAACATTAATAAGTCATATCTTCTTGTTAGGAACCCTAAGAAATTCGTTCGTTTTCTGCAAGATTTTCCTTTGAAAACATTAATAAGTCAAATCTTATTGTTAGGAACCCTAAGAAATCCGTTCGTTTTCTGCAAGATTTCCATTTGAAAACATTAATAAGTCAAATCTTCTTGTTAGGAACCCTAAGATCATCTTATTAACACATACAATTATGCGGAAATCAGTTAATAAGTCATATCTTCTTGTTAGGAACCCTAAGAAATCCGTTCGTTTTCTGCAAGATTTCCCTTTGAAAACATTAATAAGTCAAATCTTCTTGTTAGGAACCCTAAGATCATCTTATTAACACATACAATTATGCGGAAATCAATTAATAAGTCATATCTTCTTGTTAGGAACCCTAAGAAATCCGTTCGTTTTCTGCAAGATTTTCCTTTGAAAACATTAATAAGTCATATCTTCTTGTTAGGAACCCTATGAAATCCGTTCGTTTTCTGCAAGATTTCCCTTTGAAAATATTAATAAGTCAAATCTTCTTGTTGGGAACCCTAAGATCATCTTATTAACACATACAATTATGCGGAAATCAGTTAATAAGTCATATCTTCTTGTTAGGAACCCTAAGAAATCCGTTCGTTTTCTGCAAGATTTTCCTTTGAAAACATTAATAAGTCAAATCTTCTTGTTAGGAACCCTAAGAAATCAGTTCGTTTTCTGCAAGATTTCCCTTTGAAAACATTAATAAGTCAAATCTTCTTGTTAGGAACCCTAAGAAATCAGTTCGTTTTCTGCAAGATTTCCCTTTGAAAACATTAATAAGTCAAATCTTCTTGTTAGGAACCCTAAGATCATCTTATTCAAATAAGAAGGTCTTTCTCTTTCGTCTTTTTTTTCATTTTTTTAAGGAAATATTGAAAAGATTTTCTTATTAATAACACATATAAAAATAAATCGAAAAGAAATAAGAAGAAATTGCACTTAATAATATCAGTAGGAATTTCCTCATTAAACCAATATAGTCTTTTTTTCGTTTCCGTCGTTTCGACCACCCCTGAGCCCAAAAACCGCTCATAAAGACAATCTTATTAATTTTATTAGGCATTTTTGGCTCTGTGCAGATAGAAAACCTCAAAAGTCCTCATCGACCCCATGTGTGCTATAAAAGTTATTCGGTGTCAAAGACCAAAACTTTCGGTTTTTTTGACTTTTTTCGAAAACGGTAAGTTGACTTGGAAATTCTCTACAAATATGTTCCCAGCATTTTTTCTCTAAGAGTTACCACTTTTGAGATATGGCGATTATAAAATTAGCTCTGGAAATTATATGAAAATATATGCCACGATTCAGGATTTTACTCGAAAACCTTAATATGCATAGAACAATTTTCTTTTGCCGTTTATTTGTCACGAAGTTCCCCAACGATAGTGTAAATTGTTAGTTTTGTAAAGCCTATAGTTCTCGAGCTAGAGCCATCTTTTCTCAATGCATAGTATCAAAAAAACTAGTCCGGTAAATTTAGTTTATCTTGTATAACAAAACTTTCGACGGGGAAAATTTTTTTGGAGAGATTAGGTTCACCCCAAGGAAGAATAATGCAAAAGTCCCCTATCGATCCCATTTGTGCTAAAGAAGTTATTCAGGGTCAAAAGTAGAGAAAAATAAAAAAACCCTCAAATTTAGATTTTTCTCGACTTTTGACTCTGATTAACTTCTTTAGCACAAATGGGATCTATGGGGACTTTTGCATTATTCTGCCTTGGGGTGAACCTAAGCTCTCCAAAAAAAATTTTCTCTGTTCGAATTTTTGTTATACAAGATAAACTAAATTTACGGGACTACTTAGTATTTTTTGATATTATGCATGGAGAAGAGGTGGCTCCAGCTCGAGAACTATATTCTTTACAAAAATAACTATTTTCATTATCGATGGGGAACTCAATTTTTCGAAAAAATCCTGAAAAATCCATACGTAGCATGTATTTTCATCAGAGACGGTAATCATTATGAGTTAAATAATAAAAATCGGAATTTAGTTATTATTGTTCAATTTATATTTTTTGGATCAAGGTTAACAGCCCTATGCTTGAATCGTAACAAAATTCCCCTCAATGGCTATGGTTATAATGATCTTTTTATAATGCTCTTTTTATAACAATTGTTATTTTTTTTTTGTTATGATCTATTTATCAGGTGACAAGGTTGAAATGTTTTTCTTTTCGTGGTAATTTTAGGGTTATTTTGGGATCATTTTGGGGCCATATTGTGGTGATGTTGAGGTAGTTTTTGTGGTCATTTGGGTCATAATAAGGTAATTGTTGTGAAAATATTGGGTTCATTTTAGGATCATTTTGGGGTAATTTAAGGGTCTTTTTGGGATCAAATCTGTGTAAATGTTTATAACACATAGAAATGGAAAGAGCATGGCTCTACCGTGTCCAGACATAAGTTGTAATAGCAGAGCAGTTTTCCCTGATAGCAAAGCTGCTCTTCGGCTTCTTGGGATGTGGACTAAGCTGTTCCTTATATCAACTTTTTTTGCAAATGTTGGGTTCGCCGGGCGGAATATGATAGATTTTGCTCTAAAAATAAGCTATGCAAAATTTCACTCGAATTGGATAACTTTTGATGTCAAATCCATACGAATATTGCTGTGGGTTTTATGTATAAATTTTTCGACGCTTTGCTGTACACAATCGATATGATAAATCTAACATATTTTTAATTTGGATATAGCTTTGCTACTATAGATCCGATAAAAAAATGGTTTAGATAAATTTTGCTTGAAATTGATTAAGCTTTAAAACGTCATAAAAATCAAGGCAAAATAATTATCCCTTCTCGATGTACTTAAAAATTAATGACGATGAGACTTGGAATTTGTAATATTTCTCGAATAAAACTGTTAATAGCTCTTAAACTGGGAATCTGATTAAAACCCCTTATATGGCGGATTTATAGAGCTATCCAAGACCTTTTATGCGGTGAATAGCGGGGTTCGATCGGATAGGCAAAGCTGAAGATTTTTCGTAAAATACAAAAACGGTGTTTTCTCACTTTTTAAAAAACGATAACTTTGCGAAATCTCAAAACCTATAGCGAATTTTTGATATTTCTCTTCAGACTCGGAATCTGCACGTTTTTTCACGTTATAAATGTGTATCAAGCTTACGGCTATCAATGTTTTTATATAATCTGCTGCACCCTGAATGGATATGGTTTTTACCCGGTAGTCCTCCTAATAGAAACATCAGATTTGTTACGTTAGTCCATCCACATTAGAGCAGAAAACTACCGATATTGAAGCTTTGCAATATTTTCGATATTTTAAAAATTTACTATAGATAGTATCGATACTATCGACAAAATTTAAGTAGGTTAGGTTAGGTTGCGAGGGCAGGACAGAGTGCAGGACCCTGCCCACCACTTAGGCCAGTCAAGTTGGCCCATTGTGATGCCCTATGCGGTCTTAAGACCCACCAAAAATCAACAATCTCACACTCTCACACTTAGATTAGAGGATTAAACCAGCTCGTGCAATCAATGAATTTCGATAGAGCCCTAATATCCATTTTTGAAACCTCCGTGAGGTCGTCGATGAACGGTTGGCCGAGAATAGCCAATCGTCTTCTGCTGAGTGCAGGACATTGACTCAGCAGATGTTGAACAATCTCCTCCTCTTCAATACATCTGCAACTGCGACAGTAATCGTGAGTTCTTACGCCCATCCTAGCACCATGTGTGCCTATTAAGCAGTGCCCTGTTAACACCCTTATCAGAGATGAGACACCAGATTTATTAAGGGACAGCAGACAGTCAGTGCGTCCTTTGTTGTACGAAGGCCAAGTTAGCCTTGATATCTCGCACGTCGAGAGACCTGACCAGAGCTCATTTGCCCTTCGTAAGGTATTTGTGCTAGCTCGGAGTTTAAAAGAGGCCATGGGAATGCCTACCAGATCATTTCCTGGAAGGAGATGAGTGGTGGTACCTCTTCTGGCCAGCTCATCCGCTATACAGTTGCCTTCAATATCCCTGTGACCAGGTACCTAAATAAGGCGGATACTGAAGTGCTGAGCTATCTCGTTAAGAGATCTGCGGCGTTCGGTTAGCGACTTTGTGTTGTCGACACATGAGTTCAGTGCCTTTAGCGCGGCCTGACTGTCTGAGAAGATAAATATCCATTTGCCGTTTTGGGGCGTAGACGATAGGCTTTTCACTGCACCGTGTATTGCCAGCATTTCTGCTTGGTACACGCTGCAGTGGTCGAGAAGACGAAAGGAGATCTCTAGTCCCAGGTCCGGTGAAAATATACCTCCACCCACCTTCCCTTCAAGCTTAGAGCCATCGGTGAATATGTTAATGGCATTCCGAACAGAATGCGGTCTGTTATCCCATTCTTGTCTTGTGGGTATTTTCACCTCGTAGTTCCTAACAAACACGTTGTTTGGCGTGCAATAGTCAGTATGTTATGGTATGCTCACAGATGCATGGGAGCCTAAAATTGTGGCGTGGCCACATGTGCCGCCCTCCAGGTCGGTCTCCCTTAATCGCAGAGCTGTAATCACAGCTATTTCTTTAGCCACCAGATCGAGTGGTGGAAGATTCAGCATCGTGTTGAGTGCTTCTGTTGGAGTGGAGCCGAGGGCCCCGGTTATGCAGAGTTCTGAACACCTTTAGACTTTTTGTAGCTGCTTAAGGTACGTGTTCTTGGTTAGTGCCGGCCACCAGACCAGCACACCGTAGAGTAGAATTGGGCGAACAATAGCTGTGTATATCCAGTGCACCACTTTGGGAGAGAACCCCCACGATATACCAATTTCTCTCTTGCAAGTAAACAAGGCGCATGTTGCTTTTTTAACTCGTTCCGCTATATTGTCGCTCCAGAGTAGTTTCCTGTCTAGAATAACTCCTAGATATTTGACTTTGTCACTGAGTACTAAAGTAGTATTCCCAATTTTTGGTGGTATTAAGTTCGTTATTTTGTACCTCCTAGTGAAGAGGACAAGTTCGGTTTTCTCGGGATTAACCTCCAAACCTGAAGCGTTCGTCCAGTCGCATACTTTAGTCAGAGAATTTTCCATTAAATTGCAGAGGGTTTGAGGAAATTTTCCCCGAATGATAACGCAGATGTCATCGGCGTACGCGATCACTTGGTAGACGTAGAAGTTGGTTTACAGTAACCAGCCACAGGAGCGGAGAGAGAACACCTCCTTGTGGGGTACCTCTGTTAATGAGTCTGTGAATCGAATTACCGCCTAGCTCCGTTGTAATCCGTCTGCTAATAAGCAATTTGCGGATAAAATCCACAAGGCAGGCATCGACCCGCAGACCCGTTAACGCCGAGGTAATGGCTTCCGGTAGAACGTTGTTGAAGGCGGTACCACGAAATAAATCCCAAATGAAATAAGTCCCAAAAAAATATGAAATAAGTCCCAAATATTTTCCATACAAATTGGGACTTTTTTCATAATGAAATAACTCCCAATGCGTTAAGACTTATTTCATAAAATTTTGTTGGGAATTATTTCATAATGAAATAACTCCCAACGGGATTTCTTTGGGAGTTATTTCATTTTCCAGCATTGGGAGTTATTTCATATTTGTTGGGACTTATTTCATTTGGGGACTTTTTTCATAATGAAATAACTCCCAATGCGTTAAGACTTATTTCATAAAATTTTGTTGGGAATTATTTCATAATGAAATAACTCCTAAATGAAATAACTCCCAACGGGATTTCGTTGGGAGTTATTTCATTTTCCAGCATTGGGAGTTATTTCATATTTGTTGGGAGTTATTTCATTTTCCAGCATTGGGACTTATTTCATATTTGTTGGGACTTATTTCATTTTTCTTAAAACTACAATTTATTATTTTTTACCATTGGGATTTATTTAATTTTCATTGGGACTTATTTCATTTCTCTTCAAATTGCAATTTAACAAGCTTTCACGTTTTTGTAACTGTTTCTATAACTGTTGTAAGGTAAGATTTTAGCAAACCAACCAACAGTCTTATTACATCGAAAGTTTTTGCGGCATCTCCGAAGACTGTAACTGATATTGTTGTGTCAATATGTTCCAAAAGGAACATATTTTCAATAACTTTGGACAACAACAATAAAACGATTTTGATCGATGACACATTTTCAATTGTGCCGCTGGGGTGTTTTAAACAGTTGATTTTGATCGTCAAAAGATCCTTTTGGTTCAAATATTGGCCGATAACTTAGATATCGACCGATAACTTTGAAATCGGTTGAGTTATCGGAATAATCGATATCTTAAATTGAAATTTAAAGTTCCATTGAATTCCAATCAGCGGTTTTCGAGTGATACGTCCACAAACATACATACATATTATATGTAGAGATTATGAAAAGGTAAGATATAACCCGCAGAAAGGAAAAAAAGAGTTGGAAGAGGAAAGGGGCACGGCCCCCTTCTGCCCAACTCTTTCTTCCCTTTTTATGTAAATGTACTACATACTAATATACATATATGTGCAATGACGAGGTTTTGATTTAATTTCATGTTTTTTTTTTTTACTTTTTCTTACACATATTCAGGTGTATAATTAATAACGTATTGCTTATGTATAAATATACATATGTATATCTACTGAATAAATAAGCACTTGAATTGGGAGTTATTTCATTTTTCTTGGGACTTATTTCATTTGGGAGTTATTTCATTTTTTTTTGTAAACTGGGGCCTCATTATGAAATAACTACCAAATATTGGGACTTATTTCATTTCCTTCTTTGGGAGTTGTTTCATTGCTTAAAGTTGGGACTTATTTGATTTTTTGGTGGGATTTATTTCATTGGGACTTATTTCATGGGACTTATTTCATTTGGGATTTATTTCGTGGTACCGTTGAAGGCACCTGCTATATCAAGGAAAGCCACCAGTGTATATTCCTTTGTGTCAATTTACTTTTCTATAACAGATACCAGAGAATGCAAGGCAGTATCAGTCGATCTACCTTTACTATAGGCGTGTTGAGCCCGCGACAGATGAGTTGAGTCTATCGATCTTCTAACATAGTCCTCCAAAAGTCTTTCCATAGTTTTAAGTAGAAATGAAGATAGGCTTATTGGCCTAAAATCATTAGGTTTAGAATGGGATGGTTTCCCGGATTTTGGGATGAATACTACCTTATCCTCTCTCCATGATGCAGGTACATAGTTGAGCCTGAGGCAACTAACAAACATGGTTTTCAGCCAGGGCTTAATAAGCTCGGATGTTTGTTGTAGCTGGGCCGGGAATATTCCGTCCGGTCCTGGCGATTTATAGGGCTTGAGACTGGCTAAGGCCCAGTCCAGCTTTTTATCATCGGTTACTTCCTTTATCAGCTGATCAGAAAGCATTTCATTCCCGACCGTAGTAGTAGCCATGTCTGTGCATGTCGGAAAGTGAGCATCCAGAAGCAGATTCATTGTGTCAGTGCTCGAATCGGTCCAATTCCCATCCGGCATTTGTATGTGGCTCAGTGTCGCTGGCGATTTTGAGAGCACCTTCCTCAGGCAATCTTGCAATCTTGATTGAAGGAGCTGACGAGATCGCCAGCTCCTCATCATTTCTAGGTGTTAAAAAAATTTAAGTAAGTAGAAGAACTTTATAATCTTCAAAAAATTAGTTCAACATACAATTTTTAAGAACAAAAAACTAATTCCATAGTCAAAAATAAGTAGGTACTTAAACTTCGCCGTGGCTTTTAGAAACAATTTCCAATGGTCTATCTGTCAAATAAACTGCCTCTAACTTTAGGTACCTATGTTATTTCGACTATGATCACGACCCAATGATTTCAATAAAGTGTTGGATCAGTTGATATATATGTTGCGGTGAACGTTACTTTATTCCTTGCATTAAACGACAAAACCTGAAAGGGTCGACATATCGCCATCGTAGAAAAAACGTCGATAGTGCCCAAAAAAAAACGATCGATATTATGATAGTGCCATCGCTTGTTTTCCAACTCTAATCCACATTTCGAGGTCATGCCGCAAGGACGTGTCTTGAACAAAACCACTCATGTTGCAGCTCCAATCTTTATGGAAAACTGAATAAACATTTATTTTTTGCTAACAAAATTTATAAATAAATAAAATGTTTAACGTTTTTTTTACACTTTTGTCTTGGAAGCTTTTCACCTTTTGTATGGTGAACTCATGGCATAAAAAAGAAGGTAATTCCACTGTCAAAAATGAGTTCTCACTGTTTGATTAAAAAAGAGATTTTTGAAGTTTCTTTGATGTCAAAAGCTACCATAGCGCTGCCCAATCTGAAAAATGTACAAGTGGGAATTTTCAAACGAAATATTGGGCATTTTCAAAAATATTGCTTTAAATGTACTTTTAAGGTTTTTTTCTAAGCCAACACAATTTCAAAAATTCAGGAAAGGGAACTGGGTATGAAAGCATACTATTCAGCTTTCTATGCCCATTTTTAAATCAATTTCAAGGGGAAAACCAAGACTGGAAATTAAACATACCTTCTTGGAATATGTCAAGTACATGTTTTATTGATCTATCTTTTATTGGTTTATTTATTTATACGATAGGCGATTTTATTATGGTTATAAAATTATCTATATTTGTTTTACTATTTAACTCATTTGTTAGGTATTACCATGGCTAATTCAAGAAGGTAGAATTGACAACTGAAATATTTAACATTTAAACAAGCGTATTAACCCTTTTCCACCCAAGCACAGTTTTTGTGTCCCATACAATTGTTTTACTGAAAAAGTAGATAGCATCTGCTCAGGCCAAAAAATTATAAATACCGCGAAATATGCTAGCCCAAACAGTTACGGTGTAACTTTGGCCACTTTGGAATCTACCTCTTTTCGCCGATGGCACCACAAGAAGGTTATCGCAAGTGTCGCAGAAACTGGTGGATTGGTTTCCATCGGAGTTTTTTTTTTATACTGAAGTCAAAACCAGGGTAGGGTCTTATCAAGGAAAATACACAGAGCCAAGGTACCTAATAAAAAAGAACAAAAATGATAAGATATCTGTATAGTTTTTTTTTCAAGAAGATGTGCTTCTTATTATTGTAGAGATAGTCTTTTTAATGTTATTAACAAGATTTTCTTTTTAATATTTTAAAT
The DNA here is from genome assembly GCA_964058755.1 of Campiglossa producta. Classification (NCBI taxonomy): domain Eukaryota; kingdom Metazoa; phylum Arthropoda; class Insecta; order Diptera; family Tephritidae; genus Campiglossa; species Campiglossa producta. The sequence goes on along the minus strand of CAXKVI010000004.1, from coordinate 55,899,503 downwards.
GAAAAATAAAATGATATTGCCCTCACCGAGAATCGAACTTACAATTTTCGGAATGATAAACCCAGCTGTTAACCATCAGGCCATCGCTCCCTTTTGATTGCTAGCATTTATTTACTGATATGTGTATAGTTGTTAATGTTTCAAAGGAAAATCACATAAATATAATTGAGAAGATTTTCTTTTTAACATTTCGAATTAGGAAAAAAAGATAGAGAATCGAACTTACAATTTTTGGAATGATAGACACAGCTGCTAATCATCCGGCCATCGTATACTAATGGTTGCCAGCGTCTAACTACACCAAGTCCTAAAAATTCGCAAATCTTTCATATAAGTTAGCATTGAAGTTAAAGAAATGTTCTATATGGAAGTATAAATATATGCATAAATGGACACTGAGAAGGGTTTACCTTCAAGCTGGGTAGTGGCCTAAGGTGTTAGACCTTCTAGCATACAAGTCACTACAGTGTTGTGACTTCGACTCTCACAATGCCGGGAAGAAAAGTCCATGAAGAGATGTAATTCCAGTATCATCGAAACATATGTCGGCTTGTCTGGTTCCTGCAGCGCGTGGGTAAATTTTTCTCAAAAAAACAGATTTTCATACAATCCCGAAAATTGCTTCACAATACCGTCGGTATTTACAGCAATAGACTACAAGTCAAAAGCAACAAAGATTTTAAATGAAAAATAAAATGATATTGCCCTCACCGAGAATCGAACTTACAATTTTCGGAATGATAAACCCAGCTGTTAACCATCACATAAATATAATTGAGAAATATAATTGAGAAGATTTTCTTTTTAACATTTCTAATTAGGAAAAAAAGATAGAGAATCGAACTTAAAATTTTTGGAATGATAGACACAGCTGCTAACCATCCGGCCATCGTATACTAATGGTTGCCAGCGTCTAACTACACCTTTGTACTAAATGTATAGTTTTTTTAATAAGAATTTCTTCTTAAAACCAAAGAGATTTCCCTATAGTTAGTGCCGGCCACCAGACCAGCACACCGTAGAGTAGAATTGGGCGAACAATAGCTGTGTATATCCAGTGCACCACTTTGGGAGAGAACCCCCACGATATACCAATTTCTCTCTTGCAAGTAAACAAGGCGCATGTTGCTTTTTTAACTCGTTCCGCTATATTGCCGCTCCAGAGTAGTTTCCTGTCTAGAATAACTCCTAGATATTTGACTTTGTCACTGAGTACTAAAGTAGTATTCCCAATTTTTGGTGGCATTAAGTTCGTTATTTTGTACCTCCTAGTGAAGAGGACAAGTTCGGTTTTCTCGGGATTAACCTCCAAACCTGAAGCGTTCGTCCAGTCGCATACTTTAGTCAGAGCATTTTCCATTAAATTGCAGAGGGTTTGAGGAAATTTTCCCCGAATGATAACGCAGATGTCATCGGCGTACGCGATCGCTTGGTAGACGTAGAAGTTAGTTTACAGTAACCAGCCACAGGAGCGGAGAGAGAACACCTCCTTGTGGGGTACCTCTGTTAATGAGTCTGTGAATCGAATTACCGCCTAGCTCCGTTGTAATCCGTCTGCTAATAAGCAATTTGCGGATAAAATCCACAAGGCAGGCATCGACCCGCAGACCCGTTAACGCCGAGGTAATGGCTTCCGGTAGAACGTTGTTGAAGGCGGTACCACGAAATAAATCCCAAATGAAATAAGTCCCAAAAAAATATGAAATAAGTCCCAAATATTTTCCATACAAATTGGGACTTTTTTCATAATGAAATAACTCCCAACGGGATTTCGTTGGGAGTTATTTCATTTTCCAGCATTGGGAGTTATTTCATATTTGTTGGGACTTATTTCATTTGGGGACTTTTTTCATAATGAAATAACTCCCAATGCGTTAAGACTTATTTCATAAAATTTTGTTGGGAATTATTTCATAATGAAATAACTCCTAAATGAAATAACTCCCAACGGGATTTCGTTGGGAGTTATTTCATTTTCCAGCATTGGGATTTATTTCATATTTGTTGGGAGTTATTTCATTTTCCAGCATTGGGAGTTATTTCATATTTGTTGGGACTTATTTCATTTCACTTAAAACTACAATTTATTATTTTTTACCATTGGGATTTATTTAATTTTCATTGGGACTTATTTCATTTCTCTTCAAATTGCAATTTAACAAGATTTCACATTTTTGTAACTGTTTCTATAACTGTTGTAAGGTAAGATTTTAGCAAAACAACCAACAGTCTTATTACATCGAAAGTTTTTGCGGCATCTCCGAAGACTGTAACTGATATTGTTGTGTCAATACCCTGCAGCGAAAGCAACTATTTGAAAACTACTTTACAACTAGTTGGTGCACCAGGCCCAACTAGTCAGTGTTCTGTCTTTTTTCCATATAAGCAACTGGTATTTTTTACGTTTTGATGTCCTACGAGATGTCAATTGTCAGATTTCGACCAGAATATACCAGTTATCTACTAGTCAGGAAATACCAGTTTCATACTAGTTGTAAAATACTAGTTCCATACTAGTTCAACCTGGACTAGTATAATTTCTATAAAATTAACTAATCCACATACTAGTACAAAAAGGACTAGTATAAAATATACTAGTCCCATACCAGTCCAAAAAGCATTCAACCTGGACTAGTATGAATTCAACCAGAATTTTCCTGGCTTACCCTTTATTTTATCCCTCGACTTTATTTTCATGTTTATTCTTAAGAAAGCAGCGGCTATTTGTATTTACCCTATCCCGAAAAAGCATCTTTGTATTATAAGAGAAAAACGAAACGAATGAATTTGGTTTTTTTCAACTGGTATAATTTCATCCAGAAAAATCTAGTTGTATACTAGTATGGAATGGATATTTCCTGACTAATATGAGTTCTGCCAGAAAATTCTAGTTGTATACTGGTATGAAATAGATATATCCTGACTAGTATGAGTTCTGCCAGGGTATGTTCCAAAAGGAACATATTTTCAATAACTTTGGACAACAACAATAAAACGATTTTGATCGATGACACATTTTCAATTGTGCCGCTGGGGTGTTTTAAACAGTTGATTTTGATCGTCAAAAGATCCTTTTGGTTCAAATATTGGCCGATAACTTAGATATCGACCGATAACTTTGAAATCGGTTGAGTTATCGGAATAATCGATATCTTAAATTGAAATTTAAAGTTCCATTGAATTCCAATCAGCGGTTTTCGAGTGATACGTCCACAAACATACATACATATTATATGTAGAGATTATGAAAAGGTAAGATATAACCCGCAGAAAGGAAAAAAGAGTTGGAAGGGGAAAGGGACACGGCGCGGCGCGGCCCCCTTCTGCCCAACTCTTTTTTCCCTTTTTATGTAAATGTACTACATACTAATATACATATATGTGCAATGACGAGGTTTTGATTTAATTTCATGTTTTTTTTTTTTACTTTTTCTTACACATATTCAGGTGTATAATTAATAACGTATTGCTTATGTATAAATATACATATGTATATCTACTGAATAAATAAGCACTTGAATTGGGAGTTATTTCATTTTTCTTGGGACTTATTTCATTTGGGAGTTATTTCATTTTTTTTGTAAACTGGGGCCTCATTATGAAATAACTGCCAAATATTGGGACTTATTTCATTTCCTTCTTTGGGAGTTGTTTCATTTCTTAAAGTTGGGACTTATTTCATTTTTTCGTGGGATTTATTTCATTGGGACTTATTTCATGGGACTTATTTCATTTGGGATTTATTTCGTGGTACCGTTGAAGGCACCTGCTATATCAAGGAAAGCCACCAGTGTATATTCCTTTGTGTCAATTGACTTTTCTATAACAGATACCAGAGAATGCAAGGCAGTATCAGTCGATCTACCTTTACTATAGGCGTGTTGAGCCCGCGACAGATGAGTTGAGTCTATCGATCTTCTAACATAGTCCTCCAAAAGTCTTTCCATAGTTTTAAGTAGAAATGAAGATAGGCTTATTGGCCTAAAATCATTAGGTTTAGAATGGGATGGTTTCCCGGATTTTGGGATGAATACTATCTTAACCTCTCTCTCTTTGGCCTTGCGAATTTCCTTCTTGTAGTTACTTAATTTAGTTTTGTGAAGTGCCCAGGATGTTTCGCAACCATCTTGTTTGGCTTTGTTAAAGACCTACATGTCCTTCTGAGCTAACTTTCAGCTAACTTTTTAGGCGGGCACGCCTTGTCTAGAGCAATCTTGCAATCTTGATTGAAGGAGCTGACGAGATCGCCTAGCTCCTCATCATTTCTAGGTGTTAAAAAAATTTAAGTAAGTAGAAGAACTTTATAATCTTCAAAAAATTAGTTCAACATACAATTTTTAAGAACAAAAAACTAATTCCATAGTCAAAAATAAGTAGGTACTTAAACTTCGCCGTGGCTTTTAGAAACAATTTCCAATGGTCTATCTGTCAAATAAACTGCCTCTAACTTTAGGTACCTATGTTATTTCGACTATGATCACGACCCAATGATTTCAATAAAGTGTTGGATCAGTTGATATATATGTTGCGGTGAACGTTACTGAAGATTAAGTAAGCCTTTATTCCTTGCATTAAACGACAAAACCTGAAAGGGTCGACATATCGCCATCGTAGAAAAAACGTCGATAGTGCCCAAAAAAAAAACGATCGATATTATGATAGTGCCATCGCTTGTTTTCCAGCTCTAATCCACATTTCGAGGTCATGCCGCAAGGACGTGTCTTGAACAAAACCACTCATGTTGCAGCTCCAATCTTTATGGAAAACTGAATAAACATTTATTTTTTGCTAACAAAATTTATAAATAAATAAAATGTTTAACGTTTTTTTTACACTTTTGTCTTGGAAGCTTTTCACCTTTTGTATGGTGAACTCATGGCATAAAAAAGAAGGTAATTCCACTGTCAAAAATGAGTTCTCACTGTTTGATTAAAAAAGAGATTTTTGAAGTTTCTTTGATGTCAAAAGCTACCATAGCGCTGCCCAATCTGAAAAATGTACAAGTGGAAATTTTCAAACGAAATATTGGGCATTTTCAAAAATATTGCTTTAAATGTACTTTTAAGGTTTTTTTCTAAGCCAACACAATTTCAAAAATTCAGGAAAGGGAACTGGGTATGAAAGCATACTATTCAGCTTTCTATGCCCATTTTTAAATCAATTTCAAGGGGAAAACCAAGACTGGAAATTAAACATACCTTCTTGGAATATGTCAAGTACATGTTTTATTGATCTATCTTATATTGGTTTATTTATTTATACGATAGGCGATTTTATTATGGTTATAAAATTATCTATATTTGTTTTACTATTTAACTCATTTGTTAGGTATTACCATGGCTAATTCAAGAAGGTAGAATTGACAACTGAAATATTTTGTTTTTGTAGGAGTTTTTCCTTCAAAAAAATTTAAACAAGCGTATTAACCCTTTTCCACCCAAGCACAGTTTTTGTGTCCCATACAATTGTTTTACTGAAAAAGTAGATAGCATCTGCTCAGGCCAAAAAATTATAAATACCGCGAAATATGCTAGCCCAAACAGTTACGGTGTAACTTTGGCCACTTTGGAATCTACCTCTTTTCGCCGATGGCACCACAAGAAGGTTATCGCAAGTGTCGCAGAAACTGGTGGATTGGTTTCCATCGGAGTTTTTTTTTATACTGAAGTCAAAACCAGGGTAGGGTCTTATCAAGGAAAATACACAGAGCCAAGGTACCTAATAAAAAAGAACAAAAATGATAAGATATCTGTATAGTTTTTTTTTCAAGAAGATGTGCTTCTTATTATTGTAGAGATAGTCTTTTTAATGTTATTACCAAGATTTTCTTTTTAATATTTTAAATAAAAATAAAATGATATTGACCTCACCGAGAATCGAACTTACAATTTTCGGAATGATAAACCCAGCTGTTAACCATCAGGCCATCGCTCCCTTTTGATTGCTAGCATCTATTTACTGATATGTGTATAGTTGTTAATGTTTCAAAGGAAAATCACATAAATATAATTGAGAAGATTTTCTTTTTAACATTTCTAATTAGGAAAAAAAGATAGAGAATCGAACTTACAATTTTTGGAATGATAGACACAGCTGCTAACCATCCGGCCATCGTATACTAATGGTTGCCAGCGTCTAACTACACCTTTGTACTAAATGTATAGTTTTTTTAATAAGAATTTCTTCTTAAAACCAAAGAGATTTCCCTATAGTTTCCACCGTTGTGACTACCCCTTTGTTCAAAAACTGATCATGAAGACAATCTTATTAATCTTATTAGGCATTTTTGGCTCTGTGTATGTGTCCGCGAAATTAAGTAATCAATTTATAAAAAAAAAAGTACAAACTCGTTTGGAACCGGTTCTGGATTTTGAAACGGTTTCGTTTTTTTTTTATTAAAATAACGGTTTCGAGAAATTAATCGGCTACGCTGTTGCTGTTGTAAGAGGGACGTTACGGACCAAACAGAGTTGTACGGTATTGGGTCTATGCTCTCACAGCTGCCGAACCACCTTATGGTACTATTCCCGTTACCGATTTCATCAACCCGTGACCGTGGTTGACATGGATTTTAGTCTACTCTTGCGACAGGCATTCCACCACGGGCATATTCTAAACCCCTAACCCGCAGGGGTCATTAATCGATTTTAATCGCTTACAGTTTCGTTTTCGGTCTAAGATCCAGTTGAAAAAAGATTAGACCATTCATCTTAACTAAAATGTGCTAGAGTCTAGCTAATCTGAACTCTAAACTCTATTTAAACGTGCAAGGAACTGAGGCAAGCGTTATTGTATTTATATAAAACAATTTGCTGTTTCTTCACACTATTGAAAAAATTTAAAAACCTTAAACAGAACGGGTTAATATTTTTTTCATTTGATGGGAAAACTCCTACAGAAAAGAGAGAACTGTCAAGTTCACTATTACTTTGTTTAATAACTTTGGGTCAAAATGTATTCAAAAAAGTGTGATTGAGAGTTAAATATGTTTATCTTGTAAGGGGCTATAATGTCAAACGAATGTAAACAAATGAATTAATCCTTTATGGTGCACCAAATGTAAATTGGGTATCATTTTATTCTCTTTAATATTAGCAATAATTAACTCTTATTATATCCGCGATTTTTGTGAAAAATTTTCGGTTAAAATTTTCTTACCTTAGCCTACAAAACACTTGAATTCCAACCGTTTTTCACTGGCACTGAAGTTTTTTTACTATCAATAAAATACTTCTTGATTTGCTACAGAATATCCTTTCGTATTGCTAGTTTGAATTAAAGGTAAAATATAAATATTGAAAATTTAAAACCAGAGTTAATTTACAATTTTTTCCCCAAAAATTTATAAACTGAAAAAATTGTTTTCAAACGGGTTAAAATATTTTTTCGGTTTGACATTATACCCTAGTTCGGATTGAGAGCAACGTCAAATTCAAGCACACTTTCTTGAATACATTTTACTTTGGGTATAACAAATCCGGAATCGGGCTGTAATTATTATTTTTTGAGCACAATCATTTCACTCATCCATAATCATTATCCTTGAGTTTTACAAATTTTGCTCAACCATAATTATTATTTTAATTTTTTTGAATTTTCCATCATGCGTAATCATTTTCTTTGATTTTTATTTTTTCGCTCAGGAAATAATAATTATGCTGGATTTTTATTTTTTTTGCTCCAAATAAAACTCAAAACGCCATACCTCCTGAACCATGAGGAATTTCGGTTTGAAAATTTACACAAACGTATCTCTTACTCTGAAGTATCTAATACCACACATAAGTAATTCAAAAACCGGCTATAACTAGTGGAAAAGGGGTATGCAAGTAAGACGATAAAAGAATTTCATATACTTCGTCATTTATCCAGGTGACATTAATTAATTTATCCAATCAACGAAATACATCTTTTGATTACCTTTTCCACCATTTGTAGTCGGTTTTTTAATTACTTATACTTGGGATCAGATACTTCAGAGAAAGAGGCACGCTCGTGTAAATTTTCAAACCAAAATACGCCATGGTTCGGGAGATATGACGTTTTAAGTTTTATTTTGAGCAAAAAAATAAAATTCAAGCGAAAAAGTAAAAATCAGAGAAAATGATTGCGCATTAGATAAGTTTTTTTCCCTAAGTTTTCCAGATCCTCAAAGCACAGTTTATGAAAATATGATGATTTAGAGGAGATATGCAAAAGAAAAGTTTATTTTTTGCAAAAACTGAGAGCGCTACTCCGAAAACCGCGATTTTTAAAAATATTTTATGATGGATTTAGTTCCGTAAACGTAAAAATTTATGGTTTTTCGAGAGCAAAACTAGTTTCATCTACTCTTATGTACAATAAACCGCTGAAGCGAATGGCGTACCCACTTTTTTGGCACAACCTCTGCGAAAGTTACAAACGACGCCTAAAGTGACAACTTCAGTTTTTTTTTTAATTTTCAGATTTATCCTTTAGGATTTTTGCGAAATCGGTATTTTTATTAAAAATAAAATACGAGGAGAAATGGGCAATTAAATTGAGCTTTCAAAAACGTATTTTGGTTGAAAATCCAACAAAAATTAACGGAGTTACCTAAGTTTAAAAAAAAATTCAGGATCTGTTTTTTTTTTAATATTTACACTGCCCGCCTGAAATGATTTTAACTTTGAAGTCAGAGTACAATAATTTTGGCTTTATTTTATGAATATATAATTTAAATAAGCATGTGTCACGCAAATACTAAAATAATCGCCAGAGCCGTTTTTGAGAAAGCCCGGAAATAACCGCGTTTTTTTTAACTGCTTCGGAAAACTTCATTTCTTCTCACATATTGGAAAAGGCTATATATTCTGAAAGAGGATTAAAACCGCCACCACCTCATCTAGTGAAGAGCTTAAGAACTTTGTCCCGATGCAATGGGATGAAAAAACCTGAACTCAAACAAAATTTAGCGTGTTGTTGAGTCGAATTGGTCCAAAAAAAAGAAGCCAGTATTCTGTTAATGGACTTAAATTATTAAATAACGGTTACGATTTAGTTTTCGGTTTCGAGAAATTAATCGGCTACGCTGTTGCTGTTGTAAGAGGGACGTGACGGACCAAACAGAGTTGTACGGTATTGGGTCTATGCTCTCACAGCTGCCGAACCACCTTATGGTACTATTCCCGTTACCGATTTCATCAACCCCGTGACCGTGGTCGACATGGATTTTAGTCTACTCTTGCGACAGGCATTCCACCACGGGCATATTCTAAACCCCTAACCCGCAGGGGTCATAAATCGATTTTAATCGCTTACAGTTTCGTTTTCGGTCTAAGATCCCGTTGAAAAAAGATTAGACCATTCATATTAGCTAAAATGTGCTAGAGTCTAGCTAATCTGAACTCTAAACTCTATTTAAACGTACCATTTAAAGTCGATTTTTTAATTACTTGTACTTGGGATCAGATACTTCCGAGGAAGAGGCACGTTCGTGTAAATTTTCTAACCAAAATACCACATGGTTCAGGAGATATGACGTTTTAAGATTTTTTTTTTTGAGCAAAAAAATTAAATTCAAGCATTATTATTTCCTGAGCGAAAAAGTAAAAATCAGAGAAAATGATTGCGCATTAGATGAGTTTTTTTCTTAAGTTTTCTAGATCCTCAAAGCACAGTTTATGAAAATATGATAATTTAGAGGAGATATGCAAAAGAAAAGTTTAACTTTTGCAAAAACTGAGAGCGCTACTCCGAAAACCGCGATTTTTAAAAATATTTTATGATGGATTTATTTCCGTAACCGTAAAAATTTATGGTTTTTCGAGAGCAAAAATAGTTTCATCTACTCTTAAGTAGAATAAACCGCTGAAGCGAATGGCGTACCCACTTTTTTGGCACAACCTATGCGAAAGTTACCAACGACGCCTAAAGTGACAACTTCAGTTTTTTTTTAAATTTTCAGATTTATCCTTTATGATTTTTGCGAAATCGGTATTTTTATTAAAATTAAAATGCGAGGAGAAATGGGCAGTTAAATTGAGCTTGCAAAAACGTATTTTGGTTGAAAATCCAACAAAAATTAACGGAGTTACCTAAGTGTAAAAAAAATTCAGAATCTGTTTTTTTTTTTTAATATTTGCACTGCCCGCCTGAAAGGATTTTAACTTTGAAGTCAGACTACAATACTTTTGGGTTTATTTTATGATAATATAAGCTAAATAAACATATGTCACGCAAATACTAAAATAATCGCCAGAGCCGTTTTTGAGAAAGCCGCGAAATAACCGCGTTTTTTTGAAGTGCTTCGGAAAACTTCATTTCTTCTCACATATTGGAAAAGTCTATATATTCTGAAAGAGGATTAAAACCTCCTCCACCTCATCTAGTGAAGAGCTTAAGAACTTTGTCCCGATGCAATGGGATGAAAAAACCTGAACTCAAACAAAATTTAGCATGAATGTTCTAGCTTGGCCTGTGGCGTGTTGCTGAGTCGAATTGGTCCAAAAAAAAGAAGCCAGTATTCTGTTAATGGACTTAAATTAAGAAAAGCTTGCAGATTACCAAACCAATTTTCTGAGTATGAGGGTTAATTTAAGTCCATTAACAGAACACTTGTTTCGTCTCTTTTTTTACCATTTCGACTCAAAAACTGAATTTTTACCACTTTTTTTACGAAAAAAAGCCGAGACACCTTAAGAAAAAAAATCGTAAAAAATCAATGATATGTCGTAGGTACTTAAAACTTGCAATTTGTCTAAACTAAAAGACTAAAATTACATGATCTATAAAACTACATACTCGAAAAATTGCTTCTTATTTTTAAATGTCTAACAGCACTGGGCGTACGAGTAACAAAAAATGCACTTTCAATTGCATTTCACAAGTGTCAGTGGGAAGATATTTTAAAAGTAAAACATGGAGGTGATAGAGGTTTTACTCCTCTTTCAGAATATATAGGATTTTCCAATATGTGACAAGAAATTAAGTTTTCCGAAGTACTTAAGAAAACACGGTTATTGCGCGGTTCTCTCAAAAACGGCTCTGGCGATTATTTTAGTATTTGCGTGACACATGTTTATTCAGCTTATATTATCATAAAATAAAGGCAAAATTAAGGTAGGGACATGGAAATTGGTACAGTAGGATAACAACACCATTCTCACCCATAAAACTGGGGGTTAACCAAAAAGGGGGCGTGGCACCTCCCATACGAATGAAATACTTCATAGTCCATATCCCTGAAAGTATTTAAGTTAGACCACAGAAAATTTGGCAAGGGGTTTATGAGATCGAATCCCACCACCTCCAAAAAAACTGGGGATAACGAAAAAGGAGGCGTGTCACCTCCCATACAAATGAAATACTTCATAGTCCATATCTCTGGAAGTATTCATGTTAAATCACTGAAATTTGGACAAGGGGTTATATGAGATCGATCCCTCCCTACCACCTCCAAGAAAAAGGGGACGTGGCACCTCCCATACGAATGAAATATGAAGTATTTCCATATCTCTGGAAGTTCTTATGAAAGACCACTCACACGTGATAAGAGGTTAGATTAGATCGATCACTACTACCTCCAAAAAACTGGAGATAACTGGAGGATAACAACACCATTCTCACCATAAAACTGGGGGTTAACCAAAAAGGGGGCGTGGCACTTCCCATATGAATGAAATACTTCATAGTCCATATTTCTGGAAGTATTTAGGTCAAACCCCTGAAATTTGGTAAGAGGTTAGATGAGATCGATCCCTACCACCTCCAAAAAACTGGGGATAACGAAAAAGGGGGCGTGGCACCTCCCATACGAAGGAAACATTTCATAGTCCATATCCCTGCAAGTATTTATGTTAGACCACTGAAATTTGGTGAGGGTTTGTATGTGATCGATCCCTAGCACCTCCCAAAAAACTCGAGTTAACGAAAAAGGGGGAGTGGCACCTCCCATACGAATGAAATACTTCATAGTCCATATCTCTGGAAGTATTTAGGTTAGACCACTGAAATTTTGTGGGGAGTTATATAAGATCAATCCCTGCCACCTCCAAAAAACTGGGTATAACGAAAAAGGGGGCGTGGTTCCTCCTATACGAAGGAGATAGGGATATGGATTAAAGTAGATATAGGGATGGGGTTAGAGAAACATGCAGGGAAATAAATTTGTGGCAGGACAACGTCTGCCGAGTCAGATAGTACTAGTATAAAACTAGAATTTTCTGGCTGAATTCATACTACTCAGGAAATATCCATTCCATACTAGTATACAACTAGATTTTTCTGGATGAAATCATACCAGTTAAAATATACTAAATTCATTCGTTTCGTTTGCTTCTTTTTTCTCTTATAATTCACAGATGCTTTTTCGTGATAGGGTAAATACAAAATAGTCGCTGCTTTCTTAAGAATAAACATGAAAATAAAGGCAAATGATAAAATAAAGGGTAATTCATGAAAATTCTTGTTGTAATCATACTAGTCCAGGCTCAATGCTTTTCGGACCAGTATATTTCATACTAGTCCTTTTTGTACTAGTATGTGGACTAGTTCATTTCATGGAAATCTTATTAGTCCAGGTTGAACTAGTATGGGACTGGTATTTTACAACTAGTATAATTCTAGTATATCATGACTAGAAGATGACTGGTATGTTCTGATCGAAATCTGACAATTGACATTTCGTAGGACATTAACACGTAAAAAATATCAGTTGCTTATATGGAAAAAAAAAGCACTGACTAATTCGGCCCGGTGCACCAACTAGTTGTAAAGTAATTTTCAACTAGTTGCTTTCGCTGCAGGTTTAGTGCTGTTCATCCACTTCAGCAAAGCTTTCGACACACTGTCGCATCAAAGGTTGCTGGAAAAACTAGAAAATATAGGAGTACGTGGGAACTGTTTAAAGTGTTTTGAAAGCTATTTATAAAACAGGAAATCCAGATTGAATATTTATAACGAGGAGAGTTACGAGGCAAATAGTTCATACGGCGTTCCTCAACGGTCAAAACTGGGGCCGTTGCTATATATTATTTATACCATCAGCATGTTACAATGCTTGAAAAACTGTAATGTTTATGCCTACGCTGACGATATGGCTATCGTTGAATCTCACAGAGATCTAAACAGAGCTGAGCAAATAATGCAGCACAAGCTTGATATAATTACAAGGTGGTCCCATGATAACGGACTAATTATTAACGCCACCAAAACAAAGCTTATGCACATCACACCGCCACACTTTCAACACGATGATGTTAGAATAAAATACCACGACCACCACTGCATGCATAAAAAAAAAAAAAAAAACGAATGGCGGCGATGTACCAACAGGTTATCATAACCTCTAACGAGATTTTTACCGAGCTTCTCTTTCCAACTTGTGGTGTGTTGCTTTTTGAGTTTTTCCTACAAGTTGGCGGGACCTACAGTTTTTTGCCGACTCCGAACGGCACTTGGAAAGCAAATGAATTTTTCGCTGAGAAGCTTCTCATGGCAGAAATACACCCGGAGAGTTTGCCAAACTACTGCCGAGGGGCGACCCTGTTTAGAAAAATTGTTTTTCTAAATAATTTTTGATGTTACTTTTGCTTGCATAAGCACGGTTCTAATATGATAACAAACTGCCCATGTACTACTCTAATCGATGTCGTAAAGCACATATCGGTATCTGGAAGTTACTGTAGACAAGCACTTAAAGTGGCATGACCATGTAGGCGAAATGCAAAAAAAACTCCGAAAGATGTAATTTTTCCTCCGTCATTTAAGTTATTGTAGTGACTATGGCGTCCTTAAACGGGCATACTTGTCGCTCGTAGAAAGCAGTCTTCTGCATGGCATAACATCATGTGGTACTTCAACCAAGTGCAAACAACTGCAACATTGTCAGGATTACGTACTTAAAATCCTTGAAAAAAAAACAAAAATTAAGCTGCACAACGTCGGTATATAAAGAACTGGAAATATTTGACATAAAATCTCTTTTCAAATCTTGACGAATTTTATGATGACCAACAGTTCAGGAAACCCATAACTACAAAACCCGAATGCGCGTAGAAGGTCGCTATCAAATATCTAAATTCAGGATCGAGTATTCAAAACGCTCACTCAGTGTGACAATGCCGACCCTGCTTAACGCACTACCCGCTAGAGACCTAAACCTTCCGAACACTCAGTAAAAAAAAACGCTAAATAACAACCACTGCTTGAACTCAATGTAAAATCTAGGAGGTAGAAACCTTTTCGAAACAAGATCCTAATGTAATTCTTAATAACCATAACTTTTTTGTATTTGTAATATTAGTTTTTTATGATTGTAAACAATATGTACCTATATACTTTACCCGCAGATAAGGTTTTCAAGCTTCGCGGCTTCTAATAACAAGATTTAAAAAAAACTTTGTACAAGAAAATGAATAATAATAAATATTACAATTAAATAATATTACAGGTCTGATTACTACCATTAAAGGGAATATTTCCTTAAAAAACGTGCTTTTTTAACACGCTAGGTGGAGCTGAAATCGGGGTAATAACAATTTAGACACTAATAGTTCTTTCCAGATATTTAAAACTACTGTTGTTGACATTTGTAAACGGTCCTTTGGTTTCAAAAAAAAGTATAAAGTTCCTTGGCATAACGCGGCCTTGATGAAAGTTCGAAATCTGAGGAACAAATTTTTCAAATTGTCAAATTGTTCAATATAGTACCTAATAATATGCTTTTCTTCGATAAGTATAAAGAGTTTGAAAAGAAGTTCACCTGTCTAGATAAATTTTTGCACAGAAATTACATTTTAAGGTTTGAAGAAAATTTAAAATCAAATCTAAAATCGTTCTGGAATTTCGTTGACTCGAAAAAAACTGTTTCGAACATTCCCTCCTCTCTCTTCCTGGGCGATAAAACAGTTGATACTCCGGCTGATGCGGCAAATCTGTTCGCTGAGTTTTTCATGGCCAACTTCACGTCTGACTCTGATAATAGCGAGGACATTAGTCTCAGCATACAACCATCGATTGATTTTGGAAATCTTGAACTGTCTTTTGAAGATGTTGTTTGTGGCATCTCTCGACTTAAACAGTCTTCAAATACCGATGTTGATGGTTTATCTGCTATTTTGTATAAGAAGTGTGAAGCTCTTGTTTATCCCCTGTTATTACTATTTAATAATTCCCTTTCCTTTGGTACCTTCATAGACGCGTGGAAACTGGCTTTTATTACACCTATCTACAAGAGTGGCAACAAAAATGATATTGGCAATTACAGACCCATTTCAAAACTTTCCGCCACGTTAAAGCTCTTTGAATGTATCATCCAAGAAAAATTGCAATTTTTTGTTAAGAATATTGTGTGTCCACAGCAACATGGCTTTCTTCCAGGACGCTCAACTCTGACTAACTTAGCTATATTCTGCATAAAAGCTTTTCAGTCTGGGTGTCAGGTTGACACAGTATATACGGACTTCTCTAAAGCTTTTGATCTCCCATGTTGTTCTGGTTTAGAAGCTGGCCTGTATGGGTTTCCACTCAGTGTTTCTAAAATGGATTGAATCATACTTGCAAAACCGCAACTGGTCATAGCTCAGAGTTTACTGACCCCTATACACTAAAACTTTTATATACGGCGTTTGTGCGCTCCAAACTTGAGTATGCCTGTTTCATTTGGTCGCCGTATTAACAGTGTCATATTGCAAGAATCGAGCGGATTCAGAAAGTATTTTTATATTTTGCTTTGCGCAGTTTACGCTTTTCTGAACCCGTTCCGTCTTATGAAGCTAGATGCTTATTGATCAATTTAAAGTCACTGCAGAATAGACGAATATTTTTGTCGCTGTCGTTTATTTTTGACGTTTTTTGCGGTGCCACTGACTGTCCAATGCTCCTTGAGAGGATCTTTATAAACATTCGTGCCAGAGCGCTTAGGAACTCTGAGTTTTTCAATGTACGTCTTTTTAAAGCTCTTTATGCAATCAAAGCTCCAATTACTAGAACTTTGATTGAGTTCAACAGAATTTTTAAATATTTGGAAATAGATTTTTCTTGCTCAAAAGAGAGCTTTTTAAGCACAATAAGCCTTTTTTATAAGTAAGTCATATTAATTACTTTTATTAATAACTAGCTGGCCCGGCAGACGTTGTCCTGCCAAAAATGTATTTGCCTCCCTATCCCTTAACCTAACCCTCTCCCCAGTCCCAACCCCAACCCAAGAACCATATGTTAAATCATGATGTAAATACAACCTGATTTATATTTACATCAGGATTTACCATCATTTTCTTAAGAGCAATATGAAAAAACTGATGGGTGCTGTCATTCATGTCTAGCATTGTTTTAATTTAAAAAAAGTTTGTCGGTGTCTTATTGTGGCCGGACTATGATATTTTAAAATTTTAATGAAAACAATTGGGCCAGTGGATCAACTGTTTAGCTTTAACCAAATTTCGAGTTAGAATTTTATATATATAGTATAGATTTTGCATACTGCTTGCACATATGTATTTCTACTTAGCCTATAAGATTTTGTATTCTATTTGGCTTAATAAAACAAATACTAAATACTAAATATATACTAAATAAAAACTTGAAATCGTACTGATGGACCGATTTGGCATATATTAAAAAGTGTATTACTTAATTAATTTTAAAAATTCTAACAAAAATTGGACCGCTAGGTGACACATGAGTCGCTCTATTCAAGAAATGCGAATGTCTGTTTTCGGTGCAGTTGCATTAGTTTTTCAAATAACTCTTCGTTGAGCTAGGATATTGAACAGCGTTCAGTTTTATCGCCAACGCAATATACCAAAAAAAAACTGATATGTGATGCGCGGGTCGCGGTATTAGCAGAATTGCATTCCGGGAGCCTTTGTATTCGATATTGAACTAATAATATTTTGCGGTTTTTCAGCTACATACACAGATTTTAATACAACCTTATGGGTTTCATATATTAAATAGTCAGTTTTCGACGTCGAAAAACTTTGTAATGGTAACATTAATAAAAAAAGTTTGGAAGAATTTTTTTGTAGTGTTCAATTCCCTGGGCTGTATGATACTTGGGTGAAAAGATATATTCATTTACATAGAAGCTTTTTATGATCAGGAATTCATATTTTCGTATACCATTTGAAAAACGAAAATCGATTTTATTGGCCCACTTTAATGTACATTATACTCATATATTTAAACTCCTATATTGACAGTAAAAGCTAGAACCGTTCGAAAACATCACAGTACAGTTATATTCATTTCGGGCGAGGCAGGCATATATTTTTGTTTACAAAAATAATTAAAAAAATCATGAGCGTTTCAAACAAAAAAAAAACACTAACGCGACATATATTAAAATTTAATTTTTTATAAATTTTAAAAGTAAAAAAAGAACTATAAAAAGCGCCTGGGTCACAGAGCTTAGCTCGCTGTGGACCTAGCTTATTAAAACAGAATGTAGTCCGTTATCTGTTTCAAGATCGGTTATGCCACTATGGAGATAGTAGCGAATATTCGAATATACAAAAATAGCTCCTTGAAAGTTATTAGCTTAACACACAATTAAGGGCCACGTTAGGGTCCACTCAGCCTTTACGTATAAATTGTTATTTAAAACGTAAACTTACGAAAGAAAATATTGGAAACTTTTGGCTTAAGTAAGTTAGGTTAAGAATACTGATTGGGTTCTAAGACGAAAAACTATAGATGCCTTACCATTATACTTGTGACAACAAGCCTCAACATATTTTTAAAAAAATTTTAATTTGGTTTCAATACGTTTGGGCCCCTATCAATGAAATCCGTACTTCATTGCTTTGACAATTTTTTCGTTTATGAATATACACGTACACAATACAAAAACGGTACTAGCTTGCCTCGAATTGATTTCGTAATTATTACACATTGAGAAGATACGTTGCTGTCAATAAAGAAGTATTACATATATGATTGTACTACATATTACTGTGACTTGAATTTTGTGAAGTGAGCCACTTTTTTTCGAATTTGTACTATCTTTCTGAAACTTTTTTGTATGGTTCACAACAACAAGAAAAAAAATACGTTTGGGCCAGTTTTTCGAAATTCGAATTATTTTCAAAGTTATAGCTATCAACACTTTTCGAAATTCCTCACTTTTTGATGAATTTCTCACGAATGGTTATCCCGATTTTGCTAATTTTTTAAATATATATAAAAGATGGTATCTTCTTCCAAACGACGATTCAAATTTTTGCAAAAAAAATTTGTTTGCAAACATTTTTTGCAATTTCAACTTCTCCATCGGGGTCAGATGGCGCTTTTGTATGATGTTGTTGGACATTCCATTAGTAACTATTAGCAAAAAAAATTTTTTTTGGCACTCTAAGCGAGCGGGAGTTATTAACATTTTTTACAGACTAGTTAATTTTTCATGAAATTTTTTTTTCTCTACGTACTGTGTAGTATGAAGGTAAAAAATGTAAATAACTTCCGCTCCCTTAGAGTGCCAAAAATTTTTTTTTTTGCTAATAGTTACTAATGGAATTCCCAACAACGAAAAAATTGCAAAAATTTGAATCGTTGTTTGGTAGAAGATGCCATCTTTGATATATATTTAAAAAATTAGCAAAATCGGTTTGCCTAATCATGAGAAAATCATCAAAAAGTGTTGATGGCTATAACTTTGAAAATAATTCGAATTTCGAAAAATTGTTATATATGTATTTTTGTTTAATCGTTCTGAGCCATGCTATCAACTTTCATTAAAATACATGGCCGTCGAAAAAATTGTAGGTGGCTCAGTTCACAAAATTCAAGTCCTGTACTAAATGTTGCATATCGTCGCTGCCTATGCAAAACCACCTATCGACCAAATGCAAAACTCCACACATCATCAATGTGGCAAAAACCGAGTTTCGTCTATGAAAATAAATAAATTTCGTATTCCCACAAAAAATAACCTAAAAAATAGTTAAACTGCTTACCGCGAGTTTTTAGTTAAATTTTATTTTCAAATCCAATCATTGTTCATTTTAGCTCAGCAATTTTTTTCTAAACAGTCTATAGGAAGAATAACCTCACAAAAACATAACTAACTATGTAAAACTTTCCTTGCAAATTCAATTCTAGGTTAATAAGGTAAATATTATCGTTAAAACGATAGGTGGCTTTGCAATTGGTCGATAAATGGTTTTGCCAAGGCACCGACGATATATCATTAAGTACCAAACAACAGCAAGTTCAGATTTGTTGAAAACATTTATATAAATGTTAATAAGTTGTAAAAAGATTTATTGGACTGTTAAATGTTAGCAAACAAAATTGTAAAAGCCATGGGAAATTAATTTTATATAATTTATTTTTTTTCAATATATTACAATTATTAATGATGAGATAACATTTTCGACTATTTTCTGTTTGTTAAAGGACCATTTCCGCATCCGCTCGAAGCTGATGTTAATAGTGAACACATGAATACATATTTATGGTTTTATATTATTGTGTATGTACTTTAGACTGGGACAAAAACAAAATTTGTTTTTTTCTTTTCAAAACTTCAAAAAATTAGAGTTTTTTATAATAAATTCTAGTCGCTAGTTTACCGACCTTAACTCATATTTGGTATAAAAACGACAAACCATTGTTCTGAAACACCATTTGCTTGAACATATTTTTGTAGGAAATCGAATTCCCTACAAAAGCTGAATATACTGAAATTTTCTCAGACTAGTCGTTTTCTAGTATTCTAGCCTTAAAAAATTAAAAGCGAATGCAACGAGGAGCGTGTGTGAACACTACCGCGAGATGAAGAGGTAAGCGAGACGGCTTTTCCGGGCAAAGAAAAGGGAAGCGGAAAAGCGTGAAATCGAAGAGCTTGAAATGCTAGCCAGCAGAAGCAACAACGGAAGGTTTTAACCCCGGGGCAAATTCCTGTAAAAATGGCAACGGCGACCTGGTGACAGATGTTCAGAGAGTACTTGGGTTATGGAGGGATCACTTCTCTGCCCTTCTAAACGGAGGAACAGAGCAACAATCCAGAGAAGAAGACGAACCCGACCCCACAATTGAAGACGATGGAATCGAAGTTCCACAACCCGACTATAACGAGTAGAAAGATTAAAATCAACACATAATGATTATGTTTGATTATATGGATAAAACTAAAAAAATATAAATCATTGCAGATTGCTAAAGGTTATACCTGTAAAAGTAGGGTGGTAGTTGTAAAATTGTTTAGCAATGTTTAGAACCTTCTGATTTTTTTAGTCGAAATAATGAAGAATAATAATTATTTTACGTCACGGCTAAAAAACAATAAAGCGGCGGGTGCTGATGGCCTGCCCGCTGAGCTATTCAAATGCCGCGGCGAGGAGCTGGTAAGGTGCATGCACCAGCTCTTGTGCAGAATATGGTCGGATGAATGCATGCCTAAAGATTGGAACCTAAGTGTTCTCTGCCCAATCCATAAGAAGGGTGATCCCGCAAACTGCGCCAACTATCGTGGTATCAGCCTTTTGAGTATCGCATATAAGGTCCTATCAAGCGTATTGTGCGAAAGACTGAAGCCTGACGTAAACCGACTGTTCTGACCTTATCAGTGTGGCTTCAGACCTGGTAAATCTACCATCGACCAGATTTTTACAATACGCCAAATCTTGAAAAAAAACGCCGTGAAAAAGGATCGACACACACCATCTCTTTGTTGATTTTAAAGCCACCTTCGACAGCACGAAAAGGAGTTGCCTATATGCCACTATGTCTGATTTTGGTTTCCCAGCAAAACTTATACGGCTGTGCAAAATTACGCTGAACAACACCACCAGCTCGGTCAGAATCGGGAAGGACCTCTCTGAGCCGTTCGAAACTAAACGAGGTTTCAGGCAGCGCGACCCCCTATCGTGCGATTTCTTTAATTTAATGCTAGAGAAAATAATACAAGCTGCAGAACTTAACCGCGCTGGAACAATATATTACAAGAGCGTACAACTGTTGGCGTATGCCGACGACATCGACATCATTGGCCTCAAAAACCGCACCGTAACTTCTGCGTACTCCAAATTAGAAAAGGAAGCGGAAAAAATGGGTTTGGTGGTAAACGAAGGTAAAACGAAGTACCTGCTGGCATCAAGCAAAGAGTCAGCGCATTCGCGCCTTGGCAACCACGCCACTGTTGGCAGTTATAATTTTGAGATAGTAAGGGACTTTGTATACCTGGGACGCAGCATTACTACCAACAACAATGTAAGCCTGGAAATCCATAGAAGGATAACTCTTGCAAACAAATGCTACTTTGGTCTGAGTAGGCAATTTAGAAGTAAAGTCCTCTCTCGACGAACAAAAACAACACTCTATAAGTCACTTATCGTACCTGTCCTGCTATATGGTGCAGAAGCATGGACACTGACAGCATCTGATGAGGCGGCTTTGGGAGTATTCGAGAGAAAAATTCTTCGAAAGATTTATGGACCCCTAAAAGTTGGCGACGGCGAGTACCGAAGAAGATATAATGACGAGCTGTATGCGCTTTACGCAGACCAGCACATAGTTCAGCGAATTAAAACCCAGCGGCTCCGCTGGCTAGGACACGTGGTGCGAATGAACGAAGACGCTCCGGCCCAGAAGGTATTTTTATTGGCACCCGCCGGTGGAAGTAGAGGAAGAGGGAGACCATCACTTCGATGGCAGGACCAAGTAGAGGCAGACCTGCGAGCACGCGGTGTCTCTAATTGGCGCCAGTTGGCTCACCAAAGAACCGACTGGCGTAACATGTTGGACGGCCAAAATCGCCTAGGCGGTTAAAGGCTATTTTAAGTAAGTAAGTAAGCCTTAAGAAATTCATTCTTTTTCGATTTTCCATTTTTCGTTCAAAAATATCTATGTAAATAAAAGGTAGAAACAGATTCTTAAAGCAATTGAATGGGCTACATAAAAGGCTAAACTACTTTTTTTGTAAAGATACTCTTTCAAGACTTATTTAGTATTAATGTAAAAAAAAATCATATATCATTTCAGGCGAGCAATGCACAAATAAAAGAAAAAAACACATTCTGATTTTTTTTAAACTTAACTCCGTTAATTTTGGTTGTATTTTCAACCAAAATACGTTTTTGAAAGCCCGACTTAACTGCCCATTTCTCCTCGTAGTTTAATTTCCTATTTTCATAATCTGAGCTCGCAGAGAGGATCTGGAAAACTTAGAAAAATGTATGAAGAAAAAAACTCATCTATTACTCATGATAGAAAATTTAAAAAATCGAAAATCATAATTATGGTTGAGCAAAATGATAACAATTAATAGGTAATAATTATGCTTGAGTAGAAAGATTAAAATCAACACATAATGATTATGTTTGATTATATGGATAAAACTAAAAAAATATAAATCATTGCAGATTGCTAAAGGTTATACCTGTAAAAGTAGGGTGGTAGTTGTAAAATTGTTTAGCAATGTTTAGAACCTTCTGATTTTTTTAGTCGAAATAATGAAGAATAATAATTATTTTACGTCTCTGATTTTTATATAATTTCCAGGGCTAATTTTACAGTCGCGATATATCAAAACAGGTTTCCCTTAGATAAAAAATGCCAAGACCATATTTGTAGAGATTTTCTAGGTCTACAACTTGGTCATAAAATTTTGACCCCGAATAACTTTTTTAGCACTCATGGGATCGATGAGGACTTTTCAGGGTTTCTATCTCAAGGTAAGCCTAAGCTGTATGCAAAAATTTGGCTGTGTGGGAATTATTGCTGTTTTACCACTATTTTATGTCTATATTGACCGGACTATTAAGAAAATATCAAACTGTCAAATGTTCTTTAGAAAGAACAAATGTGATTTAGAATTATCAATTGTACTTTAGAAATTATCATTTTGATTTAAAAAGCTTCAAATTTATTTTAGAGTCACTATACAAAACGTCAAAAGTACATTAGAAAGCGTCCAATGTACTTTCGGCAGTATCAATTGCCCTACACAAAGCCAAAAATGCCTAATAAAATTAATAAGATTGTCTTCATGAGCGGGTTTTGGGCTGGGGGGTAGTCGAAACGACGGAAACGAAAAAAAACTATACGCAAATCTATTTGGTTTAATGGGGAAATTCTTATTGATATTATTAAGTGCAATTTCTTCTTATTTCTTTTCGATTTCTTTTTATATGTGTTATTAATAAGAAAATCTTTTCAAGATATCCTTAAAAATATGAAAAAAAGATGAAAAAGGAAAAACTTCTTATTTTAATAAGATGATCTTAGGGTTCCTAACAAGAAGATTTGACTTAATAATGTTTTCAAAGGGAAATCTTGCAGAGAACGAAATGATTTTTTAGGGTTCTTTTTAATAAGATGATCTTAGGGTTCCTAACAAAAAGATATGACTTATTAACTGATTTCCGCATTATTGTATGTGTTAATAAGATGATCTTAGGGTTCCTAGCAAAAAGATTTGACTTATTAATGTTTTCAAAGGGAAATCTTGCAGAAAACGAAATGATTTCTTAGGGTTCTTTTTAATAAGATGCTCTTAGGGTTCCTAACAAGAAGATATGGCTTATTAACTGATTTCCGCATAATTGTATGTGTTAATAAGATGATCTTAGGGTTCCTAACAAAAAGATTTGACTTATTAATGTTTTCAAAGGGAAATCTTGCAGAAAACGAAATGATTTTTTAGGGTTCTTTTTAATAAGATGATCTTAGGGTTCCTAACAAGAAGATATGACTTATTAACTGATTTCCGCATAATTGTATGTGTTAATAAGATGATCTTAGGGTTCCTAACAAGAAGATATGACTTATTAACTGATTTCCGCATAATTGTAAGTGTTAATAAGATGATCTTATGGTTCCTAACAAGAAGATTTGACTTATTAATGTTTTCAAAGTGAAATCTTGCAGAAAACGAAATGATTTTTTAGGGTTCTTTTTAATAAGATGATCTTAGGGTTCCTAACAAGAAGATATGACTTATTAACTGATTTCCGCATAATTGTATGTATTAATAAGATGATCTTAGGGTTCCTAACAAAAATATTTGACTTATTAATGTTTTCAAAGGGAAATCTTGCAGAAAACGAAATGATTTCTTAGGTTTCTTTTTAATAAGATGATCTTAGGGTTCCTAACAAGAAGATATGACTTATTAACTGATTTCCGCATAATTGTATGTGTTAATAAGATGATCTTAGGGTTCCTAACAAAAAGATTTGACTTATTAATGTTTTCAAAGGGAAATCTTGCAGAAAACGAAATTATTTCTTAGGGTTCTTTTTAATAAGATGATCTTAGGGTTCCTAACAAGAAGATATGACTTATTAACTGATTTCCGCATAACTGTATGTGTTAATAAGATGATCTTAGGGTTCCTAACAAGAAGATTTGACTTATTAATGTTTTCAAAGGGAAATCTTACATCATCATCAGCAGACATCATGTAGAACAATTATACGCTGAGAAGCAGAAGTAGCCGATGGCTCGATGGTAAGCACCTGTGTTCAGCATTCAATATGTGCTTAGTTCGATTCGCGGTGGAGGCAATATGGCAAGTGTGGAAGGCAATGTAAGGAAGAGTGCGGTAAGATGGCTTGAAGGAAATATAAAAAGGCAACATAAGAAGGTAAAGGCAATACAAGAGAAATCTAAAACTGAATCGTAACTGATAATCTGAAGTTATCGAAGACAGTATAAGAACTCTGAAATATAATTTTTATTTTTTTATTTGAAATATTTTAAAGAAGATCTCAATAATATGTGATTTCATTTTGAAAACATTAATAAGTCGAATCTTCTTGTTAGGAACCCTAAGAAATCAATTCGTTTTCTGCAAGATTTCTCTTTGAAAACATTAATAAGTCAAATCTTCTTGTTAGGAACCCTAAGATCATCTTATTAATACATACAATTATGCGGAAATCAGTTAATAAGTCAAATCTTCTTGTTAGGAACCCTAAGAAATCGGTTTGTTTTTTGCAAGATTTCCCTTTGTAAACATTAATAAGATTTTCTCTTCAAATTTAAAAAGAACTTCTTCTTGAAGAAAATCTATAGAGATAGCATATGAATTTTGTTCTATTTTATTAGGCATTGTTGGCTCTGTGTATATTAGTAAATTTCGATGATTCTAAACTACATTTTATGCTTTCTAAACTCTAAATTATGACTAATTTGATAATTATAAAGTACATTTGACGCTTTCTAAGTAAAGGCCATTTTATATCTCCTAAAATCGAATTGATGGTTTCTAAAATCAAATTTATGCTTTCGAAAGTACTGCTGGAAAAGGCCTTTCATAAACAAAAAGATATTAATTTAAATATACATATTTTTGTAGTTCCTTAAGTATATGAATCACAAAAAATCGCGTTTGACAGACCTCTTCCGCAAAATGGATAAGGACAATAATGGACTCATCCCTAGAAGCGAATTTATGGATGGTATTTTGAACACAAGTATGTTAAATATAATTTTTTTTTTTCAACTCATTAGCATGTCACTAAACACAACAATCCCTATTCCAATAGAATTCGATACATCCCGTATGGAAATGAGTGCTGTTGCAGATCTTTTCGATCGAAATGGCGAAGGTCTAATTGATTGGCAGGAATTCATCGCTGCATTGCGACCTGATTGGCAAGAGCGTAAACCAGCTACTGATTCCGATAAAATACACGACGAAGTTAAACGTTTAGTTATGCTGTGTACTTGTAGGCAAAAGTTCCGTGTATTCCAAGTGGGAGAAGGAAAATATAGAGTGAGTGTTTTAAATTACATAATTTGCATTACTTACATATGTATGTATCTTTACTAAAATAATTTGAAATTTCATACTATTAAAAATAATACAGTTTGGTGATTCGCAAAAACTAAGATTGGTTCGAATTTTGCGTAGCACAGTTATGGTTCGAGTCGGAGGTGGCTGGGTTGCACTTGACGAGTTCTTGCAAAAGAATGACCCTTGTAGAGGTGAGTTGTCGATTTAAAAAAATATATTTATTTTAAGTATAAAAGACACTCATTGCTCATTCATTACTTGACTATTATTAAATTGTAATCTTCTCGGGCCCGGTTTTCAGTGCAAGTATATCATACAAATTGGTCGTTTAAACTCGCACTATAGTTTAAACTTGCACTGAAAAACCGGGCCTAAGCAGAATAAGTTATTGGTGAGCATCATATTTAAAGTGCGTATTACATCATCCTTCTAACCAACACTATTTATTTACAAATATAACATACATATGTTTATAAACCCACAATAATGTTCTTCGAAGTAGCACAATTTGTCACATATTCTACTAAAATCATTGTGTATCACGAACGAAAACCCAGACGAACGAATAGTATCGGGACGATATCGTCTAGAATTTGCATTCTCTATCATTTTCGTTCGGCAACGTTAGTGCTTACGTTATGTAATTAGGAGTCAAAACTATTTGTCAACTTACATGCTGCCATCTGTAATTTATTTAAAATCTTATGAGAATCAGTTAAGTTCTTCAATTTATTTAAAAAAATTTCAAATTCTGGGAACACTTATTTGGACCGTTGACATTTTTCAAAAATAAAATATTTTTCAAGCCAAATTTATTTGTGGACATTTCTGAATTAAATACCTGGATTATCTACTAGCAAATAACATTAGTGGAAAAGGTGCTGGAACAATAATCAAGATAGTTAAGCCTCAAAAGGCCAATGAAACAGGACTGTTTGGGAAGTGCACAATTCTGGACCATAGATCGTATAGTAGTTGGGAGGCATGCCAAGTTTGCCTCCATTGCAACAAGAAATTGCATTGGTCAGTGTAATTGTTTTAAAATGTTTATATGCGAACGATAAACAATTTGCTTTTCTTTGAATTTTTTTATTTGCTTTTGACGTTATTTTCACGTAATAAATAGCGGTTTTCGTCTGGTAGAGCTATCGCCTTACACATTGCCAAAAAGCGAACGATTCGACTCTGAGGCGAAACGAATGTTCGTTCGAGGCCCTTAGACTAGCTAGGACCCTGTCCGCTTCGCTGGGCGCGAACTTTTCACTATTTGATTATTATAAGGTTGATACATTAGCGCAAATCTGGAATTAAATTGAGCATTGAGGAAATTAATTTGAGCATAATCTTCATTATAAATTCCGAAAAATGAATGTAACCGATAAATAAACAAAAATAGCAAGAAATACAACCAAAATGACGGACTGGACGCTAGATGTCGCCAAAAAATAATTAATTATCAGAGACATCTATCCTTAAACCGCAAGAAATACAACCAAAACCCACCCTACATGGAGCTGAGATGGTGGATTGTTAAATATTCAATGTTGTGTACATCAGGGTAAAATTTGGATCTGATAAAAGAAGATTTATACCTACGGTGACTATCCGTTCTGTTTTTGGTAGAACAGTTCTGTTTTTAAGGAGCTTGTTCTGCGTATTTTTTTTTCTAAGGAAAATAACATAAATGTTCTTTTTTTGTGCCGGAAACCTTTTTTAACAAATGTAATGAGTAGCTCGTAAAGTTAGTTTGCTCAATAATTTCAAAACTTTATGAAAAATTTAAAATCTTTCAAAGATTTTAAAAATAATTTAGTTTCATTTTAACGCGGTCAAGTGCTTCAGCGAAATCAAAAATTGAGTACGTTAAAATGGCAAAAACGTATCAAATTTGAAAGTACCCGGAAAAAATTCGAAAAATATACTTAAAAAATTTACTGATGCACTTTGGTTGAAATTATTTGAGATTGCAATTTCAATGTTTCACAGACGTTGGCAACATTTTTTACTGCAAAGAGATGATTAGGCCATGAAAAACACTTTTTTATTCCAAATATTGAGAATGTAACTCCAAATAGTTTATAGCCGGGTAGCGAAATTTTCACGTGAAGGCAATACCAAACCTTAAGTAAAAAGAGTTCTGTTTTATCAAAAAAAAATGTATGGTCACCGTACTTATACGCGATAATCTCAGTGTGCGTATCAATAGCATTAGACCGTATGCTTGCTAAAATTAAAGGTATAGCTATGGTAAGAGCACTTTCCCAGAGATGGGCAGTTATAAAAAAAATTTCGAATAATAATTTAGTTATCTATTATATTAATAGGCTAACAAATTTTACATATAAATATTTGCCAAGCTTAAACCCATACTAAATATGCATAAATATTTATGAAATGCATATGGATTTGTTGGCATACCTTTAAAGCAGTGCACAATTATCTAATATATAACCAATCCTGCTTCATTTATCTGTAATAAGCGAATGAAAATTTCTCATGCCACTTGAATTGGTTATCTGACAATCAATTTGTACATAAAGCAATAGCCCAGTGGGAAGCGTCGGGGGTAGTGGTCGAGCGGTTAATGGTTCAAGTAGAGCTATCGGCCCTTTTTTTTTATTTTTTGGCATTGAAAATTGTTTTTATTTTTTCAATATATAAAAATTTCTTATCTTGACTTTTTTAAAATTTTTATGTTTGTGATATCTATTTTCGAGAAAAAAATTGCTGAATATTTTTAGTTGACGGAAAGCATATGCATACATACCACCCATTATAGAAATGCGATAACCGCTTATTCAATTTGGGTTTTTTTGTCTAATTTTTGATGATATAAGATCGAAGTTGCGAAATTTTTTCAAACACAGTAGTCTATTTATCGGACTTCGGTAGATTACTTCTATAAATTTTAGTGATTTCTACCGTTTGAGACAAAACGATCGCATAAATTAGTGGCTATTTGTTAAGCACAATCTCATCATCCGATTATTCAAGTGCAACATAAAATCTCGAAAACCGAATATTTGCATGGCATTTGCCATAAATAATTTTGGAAAGGGCTGCTGTAATTTAATATTTTTATTATATAATAACAGCCGTTATTTTTTAAATTCTTTGATGGCCTCATTTTGCCTATAGATGAGTTTTTAATGTATACATTTAAGTTGGTCGAGGTTCGGCCACGGGCCTAAAGGCAGCTATTGACAAAAAGTTGATCAGATGTTTGAATAAGTTCAACTATTTTAAATTGGTCGAATTTCGACCACGGGATATACTAGTTGTTATTATTGGTCATTATAATTACGAACTTTGAAAATTTCGTGGACTTTTGACCAGTCGAATAATATTTTTCTACGATGATTGCAATTTCGATATTGTTGAAGGATCTTGTCAAACCGCTTTGTATTGTTGCTTAGAAATTTTTCATCACCTTTACTGGTCATCGAACCAAGGAGAGTAGAATAGGAATTCCTAAACCGCAGTGTGTAACCATTACACCAAACACTGCTTAGTGTGTCTGCAGTCAAATTACAGCTATATTTTCGCCTATTTTTTGTTGTTATTTTTATTTAACAATGTTATTTCTACCTAAGTGGACATACCCAAAGCGACACTCTGTTGCTATTTACGCATGGAATTTCTTGTTGTACACATTAGCTAAGCCTTAGCTTTATTCATGGTAAATTTTTCCCCGTGTCCCGGCTTTTTTAGCAACAGAGTGTCGCTTTGGGTATGTGCACTTAGGTAAGAATAACATTGTTAAATAAAAATAACAACAAAAAATAGGCGAAAATATAGCTGCAATTTGCCTGCAGGCACACTAAGCAGTGCTTGGTGTAATGGTTACACACTGCGGTTAAGAAATTCCTAATCTCTGCTTGGTTGGATGACCAGAAAAGGTGATGAAAAATTTCTAAGCAACAATACAAAGCGGTTTGACAAGATCCTTCAACAAGATCGAAATTGTAATCATCGTGGTTCGTATTGTTTGTAGCATTTTTCAACTTTTTTTCGCCAAAACTCAAAAAGAATAGTTTGATAAAAATTATTTTACTGGTTGAAAGCAAGGACCGAAACCGGAACCGTAACCGATTAAAACCCATTCATTTTTCAAAATCGAAACTGTTATTTTGATCGAGAAAAGAACGAAACCGAAACCGTTTCAAAAGTCGGAACCGTTTTTGAATTTTTTGTATGTCTCACTTCTTTTAGTGGGCATATTGGTATTGTGACGAATATTAAATGTATAATAGTACATTTATACTGCACCAAATTTGGCGAATTTGAATGAGTCATTTCGAACCTGTTTACACTGGCAAATTTCCATTTGGCTTCACCTTCCCTGCAAGAATATTCTACCAGAACACAAAGCCACCAAAAGAAAATGCACAACCGTGATGATTTAAACTTCAGTATAGTAATAATAAATGAAGTGTCAAGAAGGCTTCTGTCTTTTCTTGGTAGAATTGGTCCATTTGCTTAAAAAAAACTAATTGAAATTGTTATTTACAGCTGTTCATAATGCAAAAGTTATCACACTTTAATTACCCATTAAGGTTCTTGCTGGGCAATTCTAAATGTGGAACACAGGCAAAGTTGCTCTTTTGAGGAACTGTGGATTGTATTGTTCGGCGAATGAGACCAAATGTGATGGAATTACTAATTTTGAAAATGAGATTTGTATGGAAAAAGCGCCAAATTTGCAATTTTTCGCCAAATTTACCAAATTGCGGTGTAAATGTACTATAAGACTTACAGCCCGATTCCCAATTTGTTATACCAATTTGTTATACAATTGTTATTGTTAAATAGAATAGAATTTTGTCACTTTAAATTGTTATCGTATGCACAGCCAACTATGACAAAAGGAAATCTTTTTTAATTCACCAAAAGCTTTTCAAAGAAAAGAATGTCAAAAAATTTGTCAAAGCCCCTCAAACATTCTGGGAGTGCTCATAATTTAGGAGTCCGATATGAGTCCTAAATATTAGAAAAATATGAGCCTCCGAAATAAGATCATATAGGAGTCCTTTATGACTCCGATTTAATGAAATTATGAGCCATATGCTGAAATTGTTCATTTAACAAAGCAATTTTGGAACAAATTTTCATATTTTTTCTGTGATAATTTTTTAATTTCAAATAAATATTCAATTACATCGCGTGCAGACTGTTCCTGGCAATTTTTCTTGCTGTCCTGTTGGCGCTCTTCTAGCGGATTCCATGATAAGTATACCTTCCTTTAAGTGTTTCTCTTTTTTCATTGTACCATATATATTTAAAGGAATTTCCCAACATACATCTCCTGCGAACCCCGGCAGATGGTGGGACAGTTGTCCGAAAATATGAAAACCAAATTCAAACAGATTTTTACGCTTTTTGCCTGGCCTTTCGAACAGTAAAATTGTCGCTGCGCTTGGAAGACGCTATGAACGCACTAGCCAATCAATAGATGTTGTTTCTTACGTTCAGTCGCTCACTTGCAAGCAACGACTCAATAAAATACGCTATTGCCTCGGTTTTTCCTAGTGAGCGGGTGAGCAAAAACAGACAACATAATTGTATCATTTCGGCCGGTCCCTGATCTAATGCCAAAGGTTCATCATCCAGGTTCAATTCCAGTGTCCCCCTTTCAATGCCGAAAAGGCGCCATTTAGGAACCCAAAAATTTCAGTAGGTATATGGCTTTTTCAAGAGTCATAAATGCATCCGAAAAGCTCCATAAAGGAGTCATATTTGACTCCTATTTAGGCTCTATATGAGCCCTTTCTGAGGCAAATAAGAGTCATAAATGACTCCTATTCAGGCTCATTCAATATATGAAATTTAGCTCATATCGGAAGACCATCTCAGGAAGGGAAATACGCTCATTTCGGACTCATAAATGAGCTCATAAAGAGTGTAAACGCTCCTATTTAAGACTCCTTTCTGAATCAAATATGACTCCGATTATTTGCTGGGAGCTTTATTAATTTTTTAAATTTTGAGAAAATTTGTAAATCTTTGTTCCGGAAATTTAGTAGTTTAGTTATGTTCCGTTTCGCATGCGGCCCAGTTTTCCATAACATCAAGAGCCGCTTTACGTCGCGCCTGAAGGTCCGGCTGAAGATGTACGTATACAGTAATACCCTGCATGCGTTCTAAAATGTGTAACTTTACATACATTGGCTGAGCTCGCGAGCATATGTAGATCAGAACATGGTCAAGAGTGTTTGCAGAGATTCTTACTTAATCGTCCCTATCATAGCATTACAGTCGGTTAGTTGCTCTGAGCCAGTTCTGAGAAAGCGAGCCAACTCATCGACCATTTCGTGCACCTATATGTTACGGTTCTCTTGCACCCGTATTAATGATATGATGTGTCGACTTGCCAAGTTCAAGTTCTCTCTCTGTACTGACCAGCCTCGCTTTAGTTCTGAATCGAGGGCAGCAATCTACTAGTGTATGTATGAAGATCTGTGAAGAAAACACATTCGCTGAGTCCGTGAGACCTATAGATAAGTACATGGCAGGGAGTGTGCGGACTCGCAAATGAATGTCCCATATTTACAATCTTTCCGCGATGGCGAAACAAGGAAAATTGTTGAAAGAACTGACCATGAAGAGAAGGTGGGTAAAAAAGATTTTCGTCCTGCTGATAGCGAGCACTAGCTCTGTCTTTAGTGTCTCATTCGTGAAATCTTCAAATTTTCACATTGGGGTAATTTTGGGGTCGGATTGGGGTAATTTTAGAATCATTTTGGATTAATTTTCACATCATTTTGGTACTACATTGCGACCATTTAACCCTAAACTCACCCTAGTATTACCCCAAAATTACTCTAAAATGACCCCAAAATAACCTCAAGCTGATCCCAGATTGACCCCCAAAATTATCCTAAAATGACCCCGAAAACTATTCCAAAATGACCCCGAAAAAGAATATTTCAACCTTGTCACGTTCTAAATAGGTCATAACAAAAAGAATAACAATTGATATGAAAAGAGCTTTCGAATTTTTTCAAGCATACCAAATCATAACTAGTGTCACAATTATAACAAGTCTTTGAGGTGAATTTTGTTATGGTTCAAGCATAGGGCTGTTATTTCTATGGAAAGTAGTGTACTTTTTATATTTGGGTTGAAAATAGAATTTTTTTATTTCGAAATGAGTATTTCAAATTGAGCAACTATTTCAAATTGAGTTTGTTCAAATATGAAGACATGGATGGATGAAGGGGTTATGTCGCATTCTGACTCAATTTCTGTTTTTGGCATTGGTGAATAGATTTTATGCATATCTAGATTTATGTCAATATTATGTTCAATATGAATTGTGAAAGAAGGGGGTGTGTTCCGTTTTTTCATATAAAGTACTAAAAATAAACTTATGCCTTTTATTTCGAATATGTTTTCCTTAATAGCTTTGAAAGAACCTCAAGTGTTTAAGCAAAACTTTAAGGTAAATTTTCTCGTTTCACTCAAAATGCGACATACCCCCTTCATCCATGCATGTCTTCATATATTTAGACTACTATTATTTTATGGAATGTTCGAGAACGCGTTCAAGATGTATAAATACGCATTCACACCTAGCTAGCTGTAAGTTAGTTCTAGTTGAGTTGTAACAGATTTCTAATCTAATCTAATCTTGGCTTGAGTCGTTGTTGTTGTTGTTGTAGCGAGGTGTAGCCCTGCCTAAATGTCAGACAGGGTCACCGCGAGTGTATTGCTCTTGGCCGGGTCGATATAAGAAAACGGCCCGGGTCGTTTCGGCACGATGGGTACAGCACAAGTACTGGTACCGTTCTCGTAGAACCGGCAATACAAGAAACTAGCCGTGTAGGCTATGTAGGTCATTTAGCGTTACCCAGGGTGCACCAACTGGGAGGCGACCTACTTTTACACCCCTAAGTCATTGAGTCATTAAGCTTGAGTCATTTATTAACGCTTTACCGCCTAAGCGATTTTGGCCGTTTCGTATCAATGCAAGCCAGTCATTCCTTTTTAGGGATTACTGACGCCAATTGGAAACCCCAAGGGAGTTCAAGTCATCCTCCACTTGTTGTTTCCACTCAGTCGAGGCCTCCCTCCTCCTCTGCTGCCGAATTCGGGTGTCGATAGAAAACCTTCTGTGCTGGAGCTTCTTTGTCCATTCGCATAACATGGCCCAGCCAGCGGAGCCTTTGGGCTTAAATTCGCTCAACTATGGTCAGGTAAAGCTCGTACAGCACATCGTTAAATTTCCTTCAATACTCGCCGTTGGCATCACGGGAAGGACCATACATTTTCCGCAGAACTTTTCTCTCAAATACTCCAAGGGCCATCTCATCTTCTCTTGACACGGTCCATGATTCCGAGCCGTACATCAGGACTGGTATGATGAGAGACTTATAGAGCGTGGTCTTTGTTTGTCGAGAGAGGACTTTACTTCTCAATTGCCTACATAGTCAAAAGTAACACTTGTTGGCAAGTGCGTTATATTTCTAGACTGATATTGTTTTCGGTGTTAATGCTGGTTCCTAAATAGACGAAGCCCCTCACCGTTTCAAATATGAAGCTGTCAACGGTGGCTTGGATGCCAAGGCGCAGGTGCGCCGATTCTTTCTTTGATGACAGCAGATACTTCGTCTTGTCCTCGTTGACCGCAAGACCCCCTTTTTCGCTTTCTTATACAGTCCAGAGAAGGCAGGGCTTACGGCGCGGTTGTTAAGGCCAATGATATCAATATCATCGGCATACCCCAGCAATTGCACGCTCTTGTAAAAGATCGTACCACTGCGGCTTAACTCTGCTGCTCGAATTATCTTCTCCAGCATCAGGTTAAAGGAATCGCACGAGAGGGCGTCGCCCTGTCTGAAGCCTCGTTTGATTTCAAATGGCTCAGACAGCCTTCCCGATTCTGACGGAGCTGTTGGTATTGCTCAACGTCATTTGGCAGAGCCGTATAAGCTTTGCATGGTGTCAAATTCAGAAATGGCGGCATACAGGCAACTCCTTTTTGGGCTCTCAAAAGCGGCTTTGAAATCGACAAAGAGATGGTGTGTGTCGATTCTTTTATCATTGGTCTTCTCCAGGATTTGGCGTATCGTGAAAATCTGGTCGATGGTAGACTTACCAGGTCTAAATCCACACTGATAAGGTCCAATCAGTTTGTCTACGATGGGCTTTTTCACCCAATACGCTAGAATGAACTTTATATGCGACATTAAGAAGACTGATTCCGCGATAGTTGTTTCTTGTGGATTGGGCAGAGCACACTTAAATTCCAATCCGGAGGCATGCACTAGTCTGACCATATTCTGCATAAGAGCTTATGCATGCTTTTTACCAGCTCTTCGCGTCCGTGTTTGAACAGCTCGGCGGGTATTCCATCTTTTCCAGGCGTTTTGTTGTTTTTGAGCCGGGATATAGCTATCCTCATTTCATCATAGTCAGGTGGTTGGACGACTTTGCCATCGTCAGGGATTGGGGTATCGGGTTCGACGTCACCCTCGCAATTTATCAGTGAGGAGAAGTGCTCTCCATAATTTAAGTACACTCTGTACGTCGGTTACCAGGTCGCCATTATTGTCCTTACAGGAACTTGCCCCGGTCTTAAAACCTTGCGTTATCCGCCGGATATTTTCATAAAATTTTCGGGCATCCTTCCTGTCAGCCAGCATCTCAAGCTCCTCACACTCACGCTTTCGGACTCACTTTTCTTTTTTCTGAAAAGGCATCCCTCTTCCTTTATTGACTCACTATAGCGTTGCCATACACTGCGAGTTGCGCCCGTTCGCAACTTCTCCCTGTATGCAGCGTCCTTTTTGTCCGATTCAGTGCTGCATTCCTCATCGTAACATCCCTCGCCTCAGCGGCGGTACGTAATGAGTGGGAGATATGCTTCCATTGCTCGGCTACATCGTTAGCTCGAGAATTGCTCTCCGATATCAGGTGCGAGAGTCGAGTGGGGAAGCTATCAGCTGTCTGTGTCATGCGCAGCTTTTCGACGTCAAACTTTCCTTCCGTTACTGTGCGCATTTTTTTCGCTGCGCATAGGCGTGTGCGAATCTTGGCTGCAACAAGATAATGGTCCGAGTCGATATTTGGCCACGTAGGGTACGCACGTCCAAAACGGTGGAGCTGTGTCTGCCGTCGATCGTGATATGATCAACCTGGTTTCTTGTTCTTAGTGCCGTTGGGGGATGTTAAGTATATCGTGTAGACTAAGTTTCCCAAGTGAAGGACCAAAGACTCCCTCCTTGCCCACCTTGGCATTAAAGTCGCCGAGCACGATTTTGATGCCATGTTTGGGGCAGCGATCATAGGTCTGTTCAAGTTTATCGTAGAAGGAGTCCTTCTCTGCGTCGTCCTTCTTCTCAGTCGGCGCATAGGCGCATATAAATCTTATGTTGAAACCCCTAGCCTTGATGCGGATCGCAGCAAGACGCTCGTCCACGGGGGTGAACGCTAGTACTTGGCGGCGAAGTCTCTTTCCCACGCGATTTGCCACGTGTCTGGCCACTGTAGTATACGACACAAGGCCCAATGGTCGTCTTTCCTTGTCCCGTCCATTGCATTTCCTTCAGGGCGGTGATGTCAGCCTTGCGTTAACGAGGACATGAACCAGTCGGGCCGCGGTACCTTAAACCAAGTATGTCAGAGTGGCCCCACCGGGGCTCCCTCTCTTTCTGCCGCGAGCCTAGGTAGCTCACGTTGCCCAGAGTGTACAAGCGAGGACGCAAAAGCCACACCCTATTACACTCCTTTAACACAGTTCGGTTACTTAGCTTACTGTTAATTTTGTAATGGGCGCGTTTTATTTAACAATTAGCGACCGAATCTGGTAAAAGCGACTAAGGACGATTGGAAATTCGTCACAGTATTTTCTTTTACAAACAGGTACAATGAAAACTTTCATGAAAGATTGTGGAGCAAGGTTAGAAAAGACACGTTTTGACCTCAGTATAAAAATTCTGAAAGAGGAAGTTTTACTATAGTTGAATGAAGCGATCGAAAAAAATTGACGAGATCCAAAAAGGAAATGTTCAGGCTTGTCTCAGAAAGCACCACTCATATTAATGTTTTTGACGATTTTTACATTTCATTTGGCTTCCATTCTTATATTTTTCTAATAAAAAAGTAGAGTTAATTTAAGGAATTTGTTTTGCTGAAATTTCATCCATGAATAGCGTTAATAAAATGTATTATTATATTGGATGGAATTTATCCGCAGGAACATATATAGGTACTTGAATATTTTAGGAGTACAATTTTTTTTCGTGTTTTTATTTGGAAACGGAAATAAACCGGAACATTATATTAATCGGTTTCAGACATTGGTCAAAAGTCCACGAAATTTTCATAGTTCGTAAAAATAACACTGCGGTTTATTCGTTCTTTATTTGTTATTGAACAGTAAAGGTGATGAAAAATTTTTAAGAAACAATAGAAAGTGGACTGACAAGATCCTTCAACAAGATCGAAATCGCAATCATCGTAGTTGGTATTGTTTATAGCATTTTTCAACTGGTTTCGCCAAAACTCAAAAATAATAATTTGATTTTCTAATAATTTCACAATTTTTCTGGGCTCCAGGGCCTGGATTCCCCAACGATGAGTTTTAAAATGTACACTGAAAATTGTGACACTCTGGCATTCCAATTCAATAACAATGAGTGCGAGTTTTTTCTATCAAAATAATTTACACAGTTTGTCAAAAGTTTTCACTGAATTTTTCAGTGAGTTTTGGTGTAAACCCTCAACAAGAGCATGAATATTTTAAAATGACACAAAATAAAATATTCGAAAAACATTTTAAAAGTATTGTTTACAAATGCCATTTGAAAACTTAAAATCAAAACGTCATACATTGCCTACTGTACACAAAATAGCTGTGAAAATTTACATGGTATTGACGGGCCCCAGGTTACATTTGCATTTCGATATATTGCGATAAATTTATAGATAACTGAATTATCGGTGAAAATGTGTTTGGTATTTCGCATACAGGTATAGAAACGTTTTACCATATGGGTTTCAAACTAAAGGGGATAGCCCCAGATCTCATTTGGACTTCGGTATATTTCGAAAAATTTATCGATAACTGAGTTATGGGTTAAAATGTAATTGCCCAAACACCTTAAAATTGCCCTACAATATGGGTATAAAACGTAAGGGCAAGGCCCAGGTTTCATTTGAACTTTGATATATTTCGATAAATTTATCGATAACTGAGTTATCGATGAAAATGTGATTGCACAAAAACCTTAAAATTGCCCTACAATATGAGTATCAAACGAAAAGGGAAGCCCAGGTTCCATTTGCACTTCGAAAGGGGAACTTCCCAGGTCTCATTTGGACTTCAATATATTTCGATAAATTTATCGATAACTGAGTTATCG
The DNA here is from genome assembly GCA_964058755.1 of Campiglossa producta. Taxonomy (NCBI): domain Eukaryota; kingdom Metazoa; phylum Arthropoda; class Insecta; order Diptera; family Tephritidae; genus Campiglossa; species Campiglossa producta. The sequence goes on along the minus strand of CAXKVI010000004.1, from coordinate 55,861,433 downwards.
GAGAGAAATGCAATTGCCCAAAAACCCTAAAATTGCCGTACAATAAGGGTATCAAACGATTGTCGTTGGAACTATGAACTATTCCATAAATGCTTCAGTAGTCTATAATATTATATAAATATCAAAGTTTGTAGTTTAGATGAGCAATTCGATAAACATTAATATCAATACTTAAAGCCAAAGCAATATTTAACTTTAAAAACCTCACTTTCAGTCGATTTTAAAGATATATGTAAATAAAGTTTTTGAACCTCTTTTTTAATATAACTTTTTCTAAACTCTAGCATTATTCGAAGTTTGCACAGAGCCAAAAATGCCTAATAAAATTAATAAGATTGTCTTCATGATCAGTTTTTGGGCAAAGGGGTAGTCGAAACGGTGGAAACGAAGAAAAAACTATAGGGAAATCTCTATGGTTTTACGAAGAAATCTATATATTAATAGGCTAACACTCTCCCCATACAAACAGACGCAACCCAGTTTCGTATAGTATTTATGGATAGATCTCTATAAAATTTATAGTGGAAACTTAGAATGGACTAATCTGGTGTCTCACCAAAAAAAATTTTGAAAATTATTTTTAGTTTATTTGTTATTAAAGAAAAAATAGGTCTCCAAACTCTCCAGCTATTTTGTTATCTCCACATTCTGTTATACCCGAACTATACATCACTATTCAGCACTCTTATAAAACTCCCAAAGACACACCTACCGCTCATTCCCTTACACACACACGTACATATCTATGCAATGATCCAGCAGCTGCCACTTGCTTTTATTTTTGTGCCGAAAAAAAAACAACAAAATATACCAAATTATATCATCTTCGGCATCTAAACACCATTTGTAAGCTAAGAAGTCCAGCTTCACTTCTGGCTTTATATATTTAACTTTTTGCCTATTGGTTAAAGTTTATTTTTTTAACGATATGATTTTGTAAGAAAATTCCACAATGTTAAGATCGAAATTTAAATATCGTACGGACTTTAACTAAAGAACAATTTTACATGACACTAATGCTGATTTCGTTGAACATGTTTTTAGTCCCTTGCACAGAATACTGTAAAAGTGTGATAAAAGTGTACCCGTTCTACATGAAACTGCTATATCGATAAAACGAACAAAAAACATTGCCCGTTTGCTATGCTATGTGCATGAATAATTAGTTTTCGCTTATCAACCATATTCAATTGTTATTGCAAAATCCAATTTTTTTCACCAAATTTATCTGTCAAATAAAATTTTCGTCAGCTGATTTTCAGTGCAACCAACTACCCTGTCAAAGCTTCAGAGGGTAAAAAGTGTGAGTTTTTTAGGAAATGAAAGCATATTCTTTTTGATGTTATACCTTCATTTTGCAAACGAATACGGAAAATTTAAGAGTATAAAAAATACGCATTTTTTGATGAAACGAAATCACCATAACTCTACTTTTTTTTACGAAAAACATATTTTTGGGTATTTGTTTCCTTTAGGGGTCAACCGCTAATAAATTGGCTAAAATTATGGGAGATAGCTCAAAAGACAGGTTTTGGCCTCAGGATCACGAGTCCGGAAGCGCTTTTTTAATTTTTTGTTTCTATGGAAAGTTATGGTCAAAAAATCGAAAAATGACCCACGGCACGCATTTTTTCGCACGTTTTTAGGTACAGCCTAATAAAATTACAACAACCACATGAAAACTTGCCACTTTGATTGCAAATATCTCTTCAGAGAAGCAAAATATTAAAAAGCGTTTCCAGATTCGTGATCCTGAGCCCAACCCCGTCTTTTGAGCTATCTCCCATAATCTATATATTAATAGGCTAACACTCTCCCCATACAAACAGACGCAACCCAATTTCGTATAGTATTTATGGATAGATCTCTATAAAATTTATAGTGGAAACTTGGAATGGACTAATCTGGTGTCTCACCAAAAAAAATTTTGAAAATTATTTTTAGTTTATTTGTTATTAAAGCAAAAATAGGTCTCCAAACTCTCCAGCTATTTTGTTATCTCCACATTCTGTTATACCCGAACTATACATCACTATTCAGCACTCTTATAAAACTCCCAAAGACACACCTACCGCTCATTCCCTTACACACACACGTACATATCTATGCAATGATCCAGCAGCTGCCACTTGCTTTTATTTTTGTGCCGAAAAAAAACAACAAAATGTAACAAATTATATCATCTTCGGCATCTAAACACCATTTGTAAGCTAAGAAGTCCAGCTTCACTTCTGGCTTTATATATTTAACTTTTTGCCTATTGGTTAAAGTTTATTTTTTTAACGATATGATTTTGTAAGAAAATTCCACAATGTTAAGATCGAAATTTAAATATCGTACGGACTTTAACTAAAGAACAATTTTACAAACACAATGCTGATTTCGTTGAACCCGTTCTACATGAAACTGCTATATCGATAAAACGAACAAAAAACATTGCCCGTTTGCTATGCTATGTGCATGAATAATTAGTTTTCGCTTACCAACCATATTCAATTGTTATTGCAAAATCCAATTTATTTCACCAAATTTATCTGTCAAATAAAATTTTCGTCAGCTGATTTTCAGTGCAACCAACTACCCTGTCAAAGCTTCAGAGGGTAAAAAGTGTGAGTTTTTTAGGAAATGAAAACATATTCTGTTTGACGTTTTACCTTCATTTTGCAAACGAAAACGGAAAATTAAAGAGTGTAAAAAATGCGCATTTTTTGATGAAACGAAATCACCATAACTCTACTTTTTTACGAAAAACACATTTTTGGGTATTTGTTTCTTTTAGGGGTCAACCGCTAATAAATTCGCTAAAATTATGGGAGATAGCTCAAAAGACAGGTTTTGGCCTCAGGATCACGAGTCCGGAAGCGCTTTTTTAGATTTTTGTTTCTATGGAAAGTTCAGTGCAACTATGGAAAGTTATGGTCAAAAATCGAAAAATGACCCACGGCACGCATTTTTTAAATTACAACAACCAAATGAAAACTTGCCACTTTGATTGCAATTATCTCTTCAGAGAAGCAAAATATTAAAAAGCGCTTCCGGATTCGTGGTCCTGAGGCCAAACCCCGTCGTTTGAGCTATCTCCCATAATTTTAGCTAATTTATTAGCAGTTGACACCTAAAGGAAACAAATACCCATTTTTACTTTGATTATTTGATGTTCTAAGCTTTTCTCGATTTTTTTAAAGTTTAATTCACTTATGAAATTTTTAGGGGGTTAAATATTGGAAAAGTATATTTTCTAAGCAGTTGAAGATTCCCGGAAAAATATCCCCAATCATCTCATTTAAAGCAAAACTGTAATTAGACGCTGGCAAGTATAAGTATAATTGACAGAACTCTGACTTTTTTTCAATTTTCCTTGCTTAAAAAATAAAATAAAAACGAAAAATTAAAAAAAAGAAACAGTTTTTAATTTTTGCTTCCACCGAGAATCGAATATAGGTGTCCAGCAAGTAGTAAACATTTATACCCATTCTGGTATAAAAAGGGTACAATTAGTCTCTTCATAGGACATGCTCGAACAAATGTGACCAATTTATTCCATCTAGAAGTGACTAAAAAAGTAGTAGTCTACTTTTCCTTTGGATTGATCCCGGACTAATCGTATTTTTTGCAGGGAAATACCATACGAACTTTTACTAATGCACATTTTTACATAAGTAACTCCACTTTTTTTGTATGAAACCACATTTTTTCGATTTTTCAATAGTATTTTTACTTATGAAATTTTTAGAGAAATAAAATATTGGAAAAGTATATCTTCTAAGCAGAAAATGTATTTTGCATACAAAAAAGTGAAGTTAATTATATAGACTTAAAAATTTTTTCGCAAGACCAGAATTGTAATTTTCAAAAAATAGCTTTAAAAAAATTTGTTTAAAAGAAAAAACATTTAAATATGCTGCACCACCCTAATGTGCGGATTCGTTGCATGGTATTACTCAAATCAAATGTTTAAATTCCCAAACATCATATATATATATATGTATGCGTGAAGCAAGAATAAAAAACGGTACCTTGCAAATTGCACAATCATCGAAACTCCGACAAACACTCCCCGCAAAAACTCTGGGCTTGGAAAACCGCTCCCACCCTTTTTCGCGCTCCTTACTCTCACATGAACGTACATAAGTATACAGCGATCCAGGCAGCTGCCACTTGCCTTCAGTTTTGTGCAAAAAAAAAAAAAAAACAAAGTGTAGCAAATCAAATAAATATCATTGCATCCTCGCCATCTTCACACCATCATCATTCACATAATCACATAATTTACATAATCTAAGGTTTTTCGCAGAGCACTTCTTTATTTAGTTTTTTGTCCATTAAAAAGTTTATATTTTTAACGATATGGTTTTTTAAAGTAAAATTCCACAAGGTTACGATAAAAAAAGTACCATTATATATCGAAATATTATAAGCCCATACTGGGTTTTTGTGCAATTTAAATCAAAAACTTATTTTTTATGTAACAATTAATGTAGGTTAGGGTTAGGTAGAAGTGGCTGCCGCAAAGGCACACCTAGGCCAGTATTAAAAGGCCCGTTGTGATACCATCAACACTAGGAAAGTCAGTCCCGGGACCCGGCCATATGGAAAATCCCAGTGCTATTGGGACTCTCCACATAGCAGAATCCCTGGGCTGACACTCCTAAAACCGACACCGTTTAGATGACTTGATGAAAGCCATCAAGTCCTTTATGTCCAGCTCCGCTACCTGGCGTAGGCTATCCAGGAAGGGAACTCCGAAAAAGTGCCTTCTCGCGCCGCTTAAAGCCGGGCAGTTGCAGATGAGATGCTCCACCGTTTCCTCCTCCTCATCATCTTTGCAACTCCTACAGCATCGTCGGTGGGTACACCCAGCCTTGCTGCGTGCCTTCCAATAAGGCAGTGCCCGGTTAAAACCCCTATTAATATAGATATATCCCTTCTTCTTAGGGTGTAAATATATTTAGATCTTTTAATATCCCATTTTGGCCAGGATTGTTTGGATACTCGGCACCCTGGCGATAAAAGCCATCTTCCATTGGCTTGTCGGAGTGTATGCTCCTTCAGCATTAGCTTGCATGTGGCAAAGGGCATACCTAAGCGTTCTTTATCCTGAAGAACCTGCTTGGTCGTGCCCTGCCTAGCAAGTTCGTCGGCCCTACAGTTTCCCTCAATGTCCCTGTGTCCCGGGACCCATGTGAGGCTCACGCGGTTCTGTTGGGCCATCTCCTGAAGAGATCGACGACAGCTGAGCGTCAGTTCAGAGTTGAACAAGTAAGAGCCAAGGGATTTGACTGCCGCTTGGCTATCGCTGAAAATAACGATATTCTGTCCGATAGCGTGTTGCCCTATCCAAGCCGCGGCGTCCATGATTGCTGAGACCTCAGCCTGGAAGACGCTGCAATGATCAGGCAGTCTGAAGGAAAGCTCAAGGTCCAGATCCTTGGAATAAATCCCTCCTCCAACTCTGCCGTCCAACTTCGAACCGTCGGTGTATATGGAAATGCCGCCATTAGTAGCAGGACACCGATCCGTCCTCTCCCAGTCTTCCCTGCTGGGAATGTTTATTCTGAACCAGCTATCTCCGACTGTTGTGGTTGCACAACGGTCCGTGCTCGGAGGGAGAAAGCTGTAAGAATCCAGAATACCGGAGTGTCCAGTAGTGCCTGCGCCCCAGCCGGAAGTTTCCCTTAGATGCAGAGCCGATGCTGCCGCTGCCCGGTACCCTTCCAGATCGAGTGGCAGAATGCCAAGAATGGCCTGGAGAGCTTCGTTGGGCGTTGTTCTCAACGCGCCGCTTATACAGATCATGCTAGATCTGTGGACTTTACCTAACAGGTTTAGGTTGGCTGCCTTGCTCAGCGCAGGCCACCATACCACGACTCCATACAGCATAATTGGCCGGATTATCGCAGTGTAAATCCATCTGCAGATTTTGGGACTGAGCCCCCATTTTTTGCCAATGGCTCTTTTACAGGTGTAAAGTGCAATGCACGCTTTCCTCTGGCGCTGGATGACATTCTCCTTCCAGTTAAGCTTTCTATCCAGAACTATGCCTAGGAATTTGACTTTGTCAGCCAAGTTCAGGCGCACGCCATTTAGTTCTGGTAGGCTTAGCGTTGGTATTTTGTACCGTTTAGGATAAAGGACAAGCTCCACTTTTCCCGGGTTGATATTAAGTCCGCAGTGAGATGACCACGAGGAAACTGCTCGCAGTGCTACTTGCATCAAGTCACACAGGGTTTGTGGGAATTTGCCCCTGTATGCAATAGCTAAATCGTCTGCATATGCAACTATCCTCCCGCCCCCCCAGCTTGTGTCTCGTAGCAACGAGTTTACAGTGAGGTTCCATAAAAGCGGAGAGAGAACACCACCCTGAGGCGTTCCTCTTGTGACATAGCGTGAGAAATCAACTGTGCCCAGTGTAGAAACTATTTTCCTTCCCTTTAGTAGCTTATCAATTAGTCCAATAAGAGACCTGCTTATGCCCAGATTAGTTAGAGCGGTGTTAATAGCCTCCGGGCTTATATTGTTGAAGGCACCTTCAATGTCTAGGAAGGCCACGAGACAGTAATCTTTTTCATACAACGATTTTTCAATAACAGAGACAAGGCTGTGAAGCGCAGTTTCCGTTGATTTACCTTTGGTGTATGCATGTTGATAGCTAGAGATAAGGTTGCTATCAATAGTAGAGGAGAGATAATCGCTAATTATCCTCTCGAAGGTTTTGAGTGCAAAGGACGAGAGACTGATCGGTCTGTAGTCCTTAGGCTCATAGTGTGAGGCCATCCCAGCCTTAGGAATAAAGACTACCTTGGCGCTTCTCCAGGAGTGCGGAATGTAGTTGAGAGCCAGGCAGGCTGAAAAGAGAAATACAAGCCATTTAGCCGATGTTTCCAACGTGTTTATGAGTTGTGCGGGGAAAATCCCGTCTGGCCCAGCAGCCTTGAACGGCTCAAAGCTTTTGATCGCTCACCTTACCCTTTCCTCCGTGATGGGTATATTCACTGCCATATTTGTTGCAGATGCTAAAGGTGCTTCATGCAAGTTCCCCGGAAAGTGTGTATTCAATAGCAGCTCCAGGGTTTCCCCTTCCGTGCTAGTCAACAAAAAAAAATGCTACCGAAAAAAAGTTACGCAACAAAGTACTTCGACATTTCTGCCCCTATCTTGAAAACCACGGGTACTTTTGCTGGCTAGCACGCTATCATCAAAATTTTAATACTTCCAAAAGCTATTACCACAATTCACAAATATTGAATAAGCTAATAAAGTGGGGCAGAGAAATAACGCGGGCGTTATTTCCTTTTCAAAAGGAAACAGTGCCGACGGGCGTTATTTCCTTTTCAAAAAAGAAATAAAGCCCGCGGGCGCTATTTCCTTTTGATAACGGGCGTTATTTCCTTTTGAAAGAGAAATAAAGCCCGCGGGCGCTATTTCCTTTTGATAACGGGCGTTATTTCCTTTTGAAAGAGAAATAATGCACGCGGGCGTTATTTCCTTTTGTGGCGGGCGTTATTTCCCTTTCGAAAAAGAAATAACGCCCGTGTTGACAAAGGAAGATAACGTCGTGTGGATATTTTAAGTTCTCGAGTAATAAATAAGGTGAAAGGTAACAAGGTCAATGTAAATAGTGTCAATTGACATTATTTCGCACCCCAAATAGAAATAGTGTCAACTGACACTTTCGAAATGGTCAGTTTATTTAACTTCTCTTTGTCAATATGTTTATTGGCGTTATTTCCTAATTGAAATGGAAATAGCGTCAACCCTGCTTATAGCATGTCAACTGAACATCACACGATGTTTGAGTTTGATTATGTGATTTTCAACATTACAAAAGCGTCGCATTTTATAATATGATTTCAATTTAATGAGTATTTTAATTTTTTTAATTGTAATTTTTATTTAATAATCTGATATAAATCAGGCGATATTTATTTAATTATAAATTGAATTTTTTCTTTAAAATTTATCTTAAAAAGCGCCGCAGGCAAATATTTGAAATTGAAAATCAAAATTCTTATTTTTTTTAGTATGATATTATTGAAAAATATTTAATGGCTTGACTTTGGAATTTATTTTAAAAAGCGCCGCAGTCCAAAATTTGGAATAAAAAATCGCGCGATTTTTAGCTCCAAATTTTTATTTTTTGGTATGTTATGATTTTAAAATATTTCATGGCAAGACTTACAAATTTACTTAAATAAGAGCAGCAAGAATTAAATTGAGTTTAATTAGTTTAGTCAAAAGTGAATCAAAAAAGTCCAAAATGTCATTAAAGTACTCTTTTATAGAAGGGCTTAGGAAAAATTCAAAATTATTATTGGAATCAAGTTCTTCCTTTCAAAGTATGTCGTCCATAACATATACGCGTTCGCGGCCCAGCGGTTCCGCGACGCAATGCGTCCCGACGTGGCGGAGAACCGCGGGCGGGGAGCGCGGGACGTAGTGAAAAATTAGATGCGACGCTTTTTGTAAATCACATAATCACACTTAAACATCACGTGATGTTTAGTTGACATGTCGTAAGCATCCATTTCAATTAGGTAATAAAATCAATGACTATATTACCAAATAGCTGTTGACTTTACTTCTCTTTACAAAATGGAAATAGTGTCAATTGATTTGAATAAATTATTCGATCGGTCAAATAGTCCATGAAATTTTCCACTGTATAACTAAAATGACCATAACATCAAGCTGACACGATTTCCATATATAATGCGAAATAATATCAATTGACACTATTTCCATTGAGCTTGTTACCTGTCACCATAAAATAATATAAATTTATACCATGCACCCGGAACATGAGATTGCGTATCCCAGGGTTATTTTTTTGGAAGAGCGACCGAAGGCTGCCTACCGTGGCGGCAGCCACGTGTTACCACGCACCCGGACTTGGCCCAGGGATATTTTTTATGGTATTTGTTTCCTTTAGCACCTAACTGCTAATAACTTAGCTAAAATTATGGGGGAGAGCTCAAAAGACGGGTTTTGGCCTCAGGATCACGAATCCAGAAGCGCTTTTTTAATATTTCGCTTCTTTGAAGAGATATTTGCAATCAAAGTTGCAAGTTTTCATGTGGTTGTTGTAATTTTATTAGGCTGTACCTAAAAACGTGCGAAAAAATGCGTACCGTGGCGCCAGCCACGGTTCAGACAACCACCCGGACTTGGGATGGCGTAGCCCAGGGTTATTTTTTATAAGCGCGGCCCAAGGCCGCCTACGCACAACCGCGTACTACGCAGAAGGACTTCACTGTGGCGGTAGTTTTGGCACACACCCGAACTTGCCATGGCATAGCCCAGGGTTATTTTTTATAAGCCCAGCAGAAGGCCGCCTACGCAGAGGGATGTACAACGCAGAAGGAATTGGCATGGTGTAGCCCAAGGTTGTTTTTAAAATTGAACTGAGTAGTTTGGAAAATATATGCGATTCTAAATGTACGATTTGATTGAAATTTCCACACGGGGCTATTTACTTTTGAAAGCGGGCGTTATTTCCAAATAAAACGAAATAACGCCCGCGGACGTAATTTCCTCTTATCGGTGGCCGTTATTTCACCCCTCGAGCGATTGGTGGTTCGAGCACAGCTGCAGCTTTCGGCAATTTTTTTTTGTCATTGAAAATAGTTTTTTATTTTTTTAATATACAAATATTTCTTATTTTGACTTTTTTAAATTTTTATAAACAATATTTTTATATTTGTGATCTCTATTTTCGAGAAAAAAAATGAAATAAATATACATACATGCCACCCATTATAGAAGTGCGATAACCGCTTATACAATTTGGGGTTTTTGGTAAATTTTTCCAGAAATTACCATTTATATAGGTCGGAACGGTCTAATTTTTTATGAATAAGCTCGAAGTTGCGAAATTTTTTCAAACAGTAGTCTATTTATCGGATTTCGGTAGATTACTTCTATAAATTTTAGTGTTTTCTACCGTTTGAGACAAAGATAGACTCCCTATTTAAAATATAAAAATCGACAACATATAATATAAAAGGACCCCGCACAAATTGTATGAAAAAAATCATTCCGTCGATTTTTCTGAAACTTTGGGAATAAGTTGTTTACATCACGTAGACAAAAAGTCTCAATGGCACCAGATTTCGAAAATGGACAGTTATCGAGATTTTGGCTGTTAAAAAGTGGAAAACAGGGTTAGTGGAAAAACACCACCGGTTCTACGAGAACGGTACCAGTACTTGTGCTGTACCCATCGTGCCGAAACGACCCGGGCCGTTTTCTTATATCGACCCGGCCAAGAGCAATACACTCGGGGTGACCCTGTCTGACATTTAGGCAGGGCTACACCTCGCTACAACAAGAACAACAACATGGTTCCTTGTGACAAAAAAAGATGGATTTATGGTATCGATTTATATGATCTAGTATCGCTTGTGATCGAAAATTCGACCAATAAAAACTTTAGAGGGTCGAGGGGTCGCTAGCCCCGTACCCCATCCTTAAATTTCGGGGACGCCCCTGAAAATATACCGTCAGTTTTTTCACTTTCCTCTCCATCGGTGCATATTTCATTTATATATATTAATATATAATATATAAGATGCCAGTTTGCCAAACTTGCATAGGAATCCGATGTCAATAAATACGCCACATGAAAACCTTTAGGGGAACCTCCTGTGAGCGAACCGTTTGACCGATTGGAATGAAATATGCAACGATGGAAAGAAAATTGAAAAAACTGAGGTATAGGCGGTATATTTTCAGGGGCGTCTCCGAAATTTAAGGATGGGGGTACGGGGCTAGCGACCCCACGACCCTCTAAAGTTTTTATTGGTCGAATTTTCGATCACAAGCGATACTAGTTCATATAAATCGATGTCAGAAATCCATCAGTGACGAGTTTCACACATCGAATTAGTTTTCAAAAATGTACCGCCATATTGGATCCACCATTTTGAATTTAAAAAAACCGATATCGGATTCGTAATCAGACAACTCATAAACCCCCGAGTACCAAGTTTCAATAAAATCCAATTAGTTTTCAAAAAAATCACCGCCATATTGGGTCCGCCATTTTGAATTTAAAAAAACTGACATCGGATTCACAATCAGCGATGTCATAAACCTTCTACGTGCGAAATATATCCAAAAAACCAACGCGCAATGAGATCAGTGTAGGCGTTTTAGTTGCACCGTTTTCTATTTCGAAACATATTTTCAGGAGTTAAACCCTTTCTACTCATCCAAGAAGACTATTGAATTGCAGGAATATTCGCCAATGAAAACAGAATAACAACACACAAAAACCCAAATTTTTACTGCACTTAAACATGTTAAAATGAAATTAAAATTGCAAGTATCTCATTTTTTTATAAAAACGAGTAGCGCGACCTCTACCACCTTTAAAAAAAAAAAAAAATAGCAGCCTCTTTTTTTGTCATAAGGAACCATATTTCGGGGTAGCGTTTTAGATTTTCCAAAAAAAAAATTTTGCGTTTTAGAATTTCTAAAAAGTGCATATTTGTTAACCACTCTAGTATACATCGGCGTATAAAGTACAAATCCACCCGCACACAAAAATATATAAAAACACACACACATATATATATATATATATATATAAGTGCAAATACGCACACACATATATATGTATTAGGGTGATTCAAATAAAAAAAAAGATTGGTTTTTATTCGGTCTTAACCCCTGGAAAGTTAGGGGCTGATGAGAAAATAAGCCTTGCAAGAAATGAGCGCTGTAACTTAACCCTTAGGGGTGGCTATTTTGTTTCGCCCTTTCCCTTATATTTTGTATGGGAAAAAATGGGATTTTTTCAAAGTGATTTTTCTCATCATTTTTGCACTTTTTTCTTTACATATACTTAAAGTGGAGGCTTTGAAGTTTCCAAAAGAGTGAGCCGTGTGCGTTTATCTTAACTTTTAAAATAATTACAGCCATAACCAGAATTTGTAATTTACCAACACTAAAAAGATTTTAAAAAGCCATGTATAATAAATTTCTATAAATAGAACTCATATTTCTGCAAAATGAAAGTTTCATTCTTTCACTCAATAAGCCCCTCCTATTATTCATATATGTAATAATTCTATATTGGCAGCAACGAATCTTCTCAATGTGTTATAATTGCGAAATCAATTCGAGGCAAGCTAGTACCGTTTTTGTCAATGTATTGTGTACGTGTATATTCATAAACGAAAAAATTGTCAAAGCAATAAAGTAGCGGATTTCATTTATAGGGGCCCAAATGTATTGAAAGCAATTTAAAAACTTTTTTGAAAATATGCTGAGGCTTGTTGTCACAAGTATAAGGTATCTATAGTTTTTTGGCTTAGGGCAGAATCAGTTAACCTAACTTAACTTAAGCCAAAAGTTTCTAATATTTTCTTTCGTTTTAAAAAACAATTTATGCAGATTTCTCGTATTCCAGGTTGGCCTTAAGTTAAGTTAAGTTAAGTATACGTAAAGACTGATTGGAATCTAACGGGGCCTTTAATTGTGTGTTTAGCTAATAACTTCCAAGGAGCTATTTTTTGTATATTGGAATATTCGCTACTATCTCCATAATGGCATAATCGATCTACACCTTTTTCAGTTTATATTCAGAGAATATATATATATAATAATATTCAGAATTTTCATTTCATATTCAGAAAATTACATTTCATATTAAGAATTTTCATTTCATATTCAGAAATTTTAATTCTGAATATGAACTGTAATTTTCTGAATATGAATTGTAATTTTCTGAATATGAAATGAAAATTCTGAATATGAATTGTAATTCTCTGAATATGAAATGAAAATTCTGAATATGAAATGTAATTTTCTGAATATGAAATGAAAATTCTGAATATGAATTGTAAAATTCTGAATATAAATTGTAATTCTCTGAATATAAACTGAAAAAGGTGTAGAAACAGACAACGGAGTACATTCTGTTATAATAAGCTAGATTCACAGCGAGCTAAGCTCTGTGACCCAGGCACTTTTTATACTCCCTTTTTTTACTTTTAAAATTTATAAAAAATTAAATTTTAATTTATACGTTAGTGTTTTTGATTTTTTGATTTATTGATTTATTTTTGTAAACAAAAATATATGCCCGCCTCGCTCAAAATTATTATATCTGTACTGTGATGTTTTCGAACGGTACTAGCTTTTACTGCCAATATAGAAGTATTAAATATATGCTATTATTAGAGAAATTATTTTCATTCCCTCTCTCATTGAGTACTTGGGTCCATTATTTATTATATTAATTGTCTAACTTTGTTGTTGGTATATTGTTAGTTTTGAAAATTCCGATTCTCACAAAGCCTAAATGCAGAATTTGATAGCTGATCCGGTTGCGGAATATTCTTTTTTTCTTAAATTATTCTTTTTTAATATTTAAAAACTTTTAATCTTAACTATTTCGATTTATTTAATTTTCAACGTAATATTTTTTTGTTCTTGACCTGCTCAAAACGATCGCATAAATTAGTGGCTATTTGTTAAGCACAATCTCATCATTCGGTTATTCAAGTGCAACATAAAATCTAGAAAACCGAATATTTGTATGGCATTTGCCATAAAAAATGTTGAAAAGGGATGCTATAATATAATATTTTTATTATATAATAACAGCCACTAGTTTTTAAATTCTATGATGGCCTCATTTTGACTATAGGTGAGTTTTTAAGGTATGCATTTAAGTTGGTCGAGTTTCCGCCACAAGCCTAAAGGCAGCTATTGACAAAAAGATAATCAGATGTTTGAATAAGTTCAACTATTTTAAGTTAAGTTGGTCGACCACGGGATATACTAGTAGAGATAAATGTTGAGCATTCTTATCTGTTAGATAGCTTCTGTGTTGTATTTAGTTTGTATGTATTATTTCATCGCTATACAGTCAACGACAACAACATATGGGCGTTTCCATCGTCACTCGCGTTACATCAGAAACAATATTTTACTAGTTAAAGTCACATTAAAAATTTCCAAATAACATTATGATATCGTCACATCTAGCTAGAGGAGCTTTATTGAAAATGGCAAAAAAAAAATTATTAAATTAGTAAAAAAGAAAAGCTTAAGAAAAACTGTCCGTCAGTCGCGTTAAAATGTTTAACCCAGAGTTTTTGGAGCATTTTTCGAATCTTAAACTCTGTGAAATGGCTTCCTTGAACTAATTTTTGTTAATAGGACTTTGTTAAGAATTGATGTAAATGTGACATGAAACATTTGAAAGCCTACCTCAATTATTCTAAAATATATTAGAAAAACGCTCCGTTACTCGCGTTACAAGAAATTCGTCACTTGCGATACTTCTGAATAATACCAAAGTAAAAGTTTGGAAAGTCGATTCTGAAATGAGGGATCTGTTAAATTATCATTTATTCGGCCTGGGATGCAGTATGAAAAATGTCATTTTCTTTATGGTATGTATTTAGTTCTTTAAATTTGTTTTAAAGGTAGTCTTTTTTAAATTTTGACAAGTTTATTTAACTATATGCATTTGGCATGCTCTTACAATAATTTCCACCGTATATATTTGAAATTTTCCACGCCTTTTCTGGAAGAAACCAACTAAATCACTGATTCTTTAGCGAAAGCGTCCAACTGCCCTTTGCAAACCTCGCGAAAATTGAGATATGTTGATTCTGATTATCATACATCGATCTTCATCCATGAAATAGGTGTTAGAACTAAAATAAAAAATAATAATTATTTGCAGAATCGCCGTTACCTTAAATATTGACCAACAAGTAGTTTTTGACCTTCTGGTGCCAGTTAAGTGTAATCAGATTTAGTAATCATTAGTGAAAATTTGGCATTTAACTCTTATTTTAAAATAGTTGAATGCACATCGTCATTCGCGTTACACCAAAAATTCGTTAATAAAAACGAACTCTTATAAGCAAAAATGAAACATCGAGATGAAAGGGCAGACCCGTCAATTAGAACATTTGGATTTTTATGTTATTCTCATTAAGATATCCGTTTTTATGAATAAAAACATGTATTTTCGCCACTGGCGTTACATAAAAAAATATATTATATTTTTATGAATAGCTTCAAAAGTAAAAGTAGGCTGTTGATCCCCTCTCTTGTCGAGTTCTTCACCGCTCGGAGCTTGACATTGTCACCAACAAAGTCCGCGGCGACTTTATTTACGACGTGGACACTTGCGTATGAAATTAGAAATCTATGTAGGTGATCAAAAAATACCTCTGTCGCTTACCCCAAAATCTTACGAGTGACTTTCGACACCATGAACACTTCCGCTGACCATTCAGCTGCAATTGTCTCAAAATTACAGAGCCGCAACAAAATCCTCAAGTGACTAGCCGGCAGCACTTGGGGTAAAGATAAAGAAACGTTGTTGGTAACGTACAAGGCAATTGATTGGCCGATCCTGAACTATGCGTCGCCGATATGATCACCGGGGCTTGCAGGCGTTCATTGGAGTCAGCTGCAGGCCTGGCAAAACACCGCACTCAGAACCGCTACGGGGTGCGCCCTTATGTCTCCCATAACTCATAAACACCATGAGGCGGAAATGCTTCCAGTTAGGGAGCATAATGAAATGCTAAACAAGCAGTAACTTCTAAATTGCTGTAAACCACAGCACCTCAATAGGCAACTGTTTGAGATAGGACCATAGGATGCATCTACGTAAACATTTTGATGAGATCCGGCACTTTATAACAACGCCGTTTGATCCAGACGTGAACAAGCAGGCCTTGGGGCATATCCACGACACGTCTGTTGACCACCAGGTCGCGCTCTGTCTGGTGAATGCTGTTTTGCATGCCTCAACACCACGCATTTCTGTATAGGAGCGTCATCTTCCTCGAGAGATAAACTCCTACATATCCAGGCTGAACCCTGATGTGCCGAATGTATGTGCGGCATGCGGCTCGTCCGCCCATAATACCAACCACCTTTTCACTTGCTCTGCGGAGCACTCTTCTAACACCTATCTCCCTTTGGTCCAACCCTTTTGAAACTGCTAGTTTTCTTGGATTCCCGTTAGAAGATATTGAGAACTCGAAACGCAGGATACACGTGCAATGATATCACGAGAATAGCACCAAACAGAATACGATTCAAGTCGGTGGTCGAGGCAATATGCTCCAATAGGAGTTACGGAAAATCATGATGATAATGTCTTCGAACCCAGATAGATTGTATATATGTTTGTATTAGAGTGTTTTTTAC
Source organism: Campiglossa producta (assembly GCA_964058755.1). Classification (NCBI taxonomy): domain Eukaryota; kingdom Metazoa; phylum Arthropoda; class Insecta; order Diptera; family Tephritidae; genus Campiglossa; species Campiglossa producta. Next base: position 55,845,245 of record CAXKVI010000004.1, on the reverse strand, counting down.
TTTACTCAAAATTCTTCAAGCATTCTCATTCGTTTTGCAAATTTTTCCTAGCGGAAAGGATTTATCAGAAACAAACCTCGGCCAATTTCGCCAAAAATTTTTTTTATTATTTGGCCAGTTAGTTTCCTATTCCTTTATCACGTATTGACGGCGGCCACTGTGGTATAGCGGTAGTCTGCCCGGCCTACTACACCAAGTAAGCTATTTTAAAACGGGGTCGACCCTCGGCAGTGGTTTGGCAAACGCTCTAAGTGCATTTCTGCCATGAAAAGCTTCTCAGCAAAAATTCATTTTGTTTGTAAATGCCGTTTGTAGGAAAAATTTAACATTTAAATTGGAGGACAAGCTCAGCACAAAAATCTCGTAAAAGTTTATAATGATAACCTGTTGGTGAATCGTCGCCATACGTGTTTTTTTACCACGTATGTATTTAAAATAGGTTGAACGTTTTCAGTCTAAACATTGGTGGAAATTTTTTCTGCCATTGATTTTTTTTTAATTTTAGAAATATTTATTTTACAACCTTTGTTATAAATCGGATTTGGTAAAAAAAACACACGTTGCAACAATGCAGTAAAATATGTTTTCAAGTTGTGCTACATCAGACATTTTACTCTCACAAATATATTTTAAGATACATATTACTCATTTCATTAATTTATATATGTAACGTATTTTAAGAAGTAATACATAAGTACATTAGACTGGGCAAAAAAAAAAACATTTAGCGTACTCACCGTCCCAAAATACCAGCCATTCTAATATTGCCAACTGACAATTTACCAGGTTTCAAAATTTTTCGTTTATGTTTTGCCTGCAAATCGAAGATACCACTTTGTGGCAATATTGCCGGGCTTATTCCTATGTTTATACTTGTGGCATATTGAAAATTGTCATTTTGGTTTCTTTTCAAATATAAATTCAGAAAAACAGAAAAAGAAAAAAAGTAAGTTTTGTCTACATTTTCTAATTTATTTAAATAATTTAAATGTTATTATAATCTCAGCTGAAAAGTGCCCGTATTTGCAAAGGGCAATTTAAAAAGCGGAACAGGGGTGCTCACAGTTCCAAAGTGGTAATGTGGAAATTTTAAAACCTTCTAAATTTTTTAGTACCCTAATTTATTTTGAAAATTATATTGATTTTATTTTTCAGAAAGCTGAAAAAAAGTACTGTAGGTAGAGGTCTATCGTCGCTAGTTTAGATTTTAGACTTTACCTCATATTTGGTATAAACACGACAAACCATTATTGTAAAACACCATTTACTTATTATTAGAAAATTGAATTCCCTCCAAAAGCTGCCTAGACTGAAATTTTCTCAGCTAGCCGTTTTCTAGTGTTCTAGCTTCAAACATGGGCATGTTTTTTTGATTTCCCGATTTTGGTTTGAAAATTAGCCAAAAACGCAAAAATACACATTCTTAAGGGATATTGACTACTGAATCCGAATTCGAGATCAGAATTCAACTAGAGGGCATATGAGAAATGGATATTTTTGGTTTTAATATTGATCATATATTGATTACACAGTGCTACAGCCATTTTACACTTTTGAAGCGACATAGTAGAGATTGTTCTGGTCGAGTTATACACGAAACGCCCTTTAAAAGATTTGTGACACCCCAAAATCTGGCTTTAAGGCCAAAAAACCGTTTTTTCAGTTTCTTCGTAAAAAAAACTTCATAAAAAACCAATTTTCAACCGATTCGGGTCGATTTAAAAAGTGAAAAATCGCCATCGCGGAAACTCTTCTAGGGGTCATTTTAAGCAACTTTGCTGAAGAAACTATGGGTCATAGTCATAGTCGAGATAAAGTAGGTACTAAAGTTAGCGTCAGCTTTTCTGACAGATAGGCTCGTTGGAAATAGTGTCAATAAGCTGACGCTAACTTTGGTACCCTCTTTATCTCGACTATGGCTATGGCCCTATAGGTCTAAAGTTGGATTGGAACCCCCGGAAATCGCGTTGAAGTTTAATAGTTAGGTAATGAAAATTTTTGTATGCGACCTATCACGCTGTGTGACAGTGAGCATTGACTTTTTAAGGGACATACCTTAAGTTGTAGTTCTAACTAAGCACACAAAAACTACAAAGCGAGAATTCCAAATACATGGTCAACATCTGGAAATAGGGGCAAATCCCCCTTTTTAATTTTTTGAAGGATATATCTGAAACTTTAACAGGTTGATGTCTGTACATTGCAGATATTCCAAATAAATTGATACGGTGAATGATTATTAGGCCAATAGAATCCAAATCAACCGTTTTTAGAATTTTTGTCCGTCTGTCTGTCTGCCTGTCTGTCTAAATGTCTTTGGTCGCTTCACTCGAAAACTGCCGAATGGAATTAAAAGAATCGTTCGTCATTTATTAGTAGACGTTCAACTTAAAATTTAAGGTATCCCTTATTTTGATAACTCGACCGGTTTCAGAGTTATCGACCAATAAGTGGACCAGGGGTGACCAAAAATGTGTAAGTACAATATGGGTATCAAACGAAAGGTGCTAACGAGTGCTTTCATAATCAATGTGATAGGGATGCTCGATGTTGAACGATACATCGGAAACATCGATGTTTTCAATTCGATACATCAAATAAAAGTCGATGCATCAAATAATACGATATTTATCGATGTATCGATGTATTTTTCCGATGTTTCGGCAGTTCTGCCGTCCTATTTAAGAATGTGGGTATCTACATTCTAGCTCAAACCGAAATAATGAACAAAATGTGTTTGGATCTGGACTTTTCAACATATATTAATTTTGTAATTAAAAATTACCATTTTAGAAAGTCCACATCCAAATCTTTCTATTTATGCAAAAAAAAACATTAATTTCTATTTCTGTGTATGCAAAATGTAGATACTAATCTTTTTTCAATGCAAAATATTGTTAGAAAACTTTCCATTAGCAGATACTGCATATTTTGTATGTAATATAAAAGGAGCCCCAGCTAGAAAAAGCTGAGACTCCTATTTAAAAATGTGGGTATCTACAAATTATAGAGCAGGTACGTCGCCTTTGAATAGGAAACCGGCTCTTATTTCACTTGGTTTCCTATTAAAAGTGTAGATACGGAAAAAGTTTTGTAGATACCCACATTATAAATATTTTTGCAAGAATAAACTTGAATTTTCAAGACGAGTACACCTATATAAATAACTTATTTTCGAAAAAATATGTAGATACCCACATTCTTAAATAGGACGGCAGAATTTACCATGCCCAATTTTTCGATTTGGCGCCATCGTAAAACCGACACTTCAACTAAAAATTCATTTAGAGGAATAATTTGAACTGCAAGTTGCATTAAACAGCATATTCTGGTTTTAGAACTGGCTATGGCACACACAACAACAAGAATGGTGTGGAAATATTTCTTCAAAGACGAAAGAAATCTGCAAAGTGTAAGCTGTGTGATAAAACAATTTAAACCTCTGGTAGTACCACCAACTGGATGGGTCATATTATATTATCTATTCGATTTAAACCACACAAAATGTTTAAATCTCACAAAATGTTAAAACTGTAATAATTACCATTCCAAAAATATAGCAATGGCAATTATGATGTAAATAACATTTTCTCTTGTAAAAATGTATTATTTATTGGTTATACTAATATGGCTGTTAAGGGTCAATACGTGATGAAACGCACAAATATATGTCAACCTTAGAGGTTAATTAAATTATTTTTTTTTCATTGCAATACTTTTTTAGGTGAAGGTTTTTTTTACATTAAAAACCCTAAGAAAAATTTGGTCGTTTTTTTTTTTTATTTGGTCATTTTTCTTTCACAGATTTGGTTGCTTATTTGCTTACAAGTAGCAACCGTGATTCCAATCAAAATTGATACGATGCATCAAAAACATCAATGTTTTTAGACGAAGCATCGCAAAACATAGATGTGAGTACACGATGCATTGCATCGGAAAAATTATCGATGTATTTTTTTCATGAGCATCCCTACAATGTGATAAATTTCAATATCTCATCTTGTTTCGGAGATATCGCCAAAAATGTGAAACGGAAAAATGGAAGGGTGGAACATGTTATGCTGTGTGTTTATTTTTAGGGGACATGACTTTATTTATAGTTTTAGTTAAGCACACAAAAAATTCGCAGCGAGAATTTCAAATACATGGTCAACATCTGGCAATAGAGGGCGAAACCCCTTTCTTCATTGTTTGATGCATACTTTTCCAAACACACTGAAAGTTGGGTGGAGGTTGTGAGTATGGCATAGTGTGACAAAAAATTAAATTGGAACTAATTTAGTCGAAGCCATATATGTAATACTTCTATATTGGCAGCAAGGCATCTTCTCAATGTGTACCTAATAATTACGAAATCAATTCGAGGTAAGCTAGTACCGTTTTTGTCAATGTATTGTGTACGTGTATATTCATTAACGAAAAAATTGTCAAAGCAATAAAGTAGCGGATTTCTTTGATAGGGGCCTTGCATTGAAACCAAATAAAAATTTTTTTGAAAATATGTTGAGGCTTGTTGTCACAAGTATAATGGTAAGGTATCTTTTGTTTTTCGTCTAGGGACCAATCAGTATACTTAACCTAAACAGATTTCTCGTAGTCCAGGTTGGCCTTAATTTTAGCTAAGTATACATAAAGACCCTAACGGGCCCTATATTGTGTTTAGCTAATAACTTTCAAGGAGCTATTTTACCCCCTGCGGTTTATGGGTTTAGAATATGCCCGAGGTAGGTATGCCGGTCGTAAGAAGCGACTAAAATCCACCAAATCGTTCCCAAGACAGTCGGGAACCGTACAACCCCTGTCTGTTCTGTCACGTAACTTTTTATAAGTGGTTCTTCCGACTAGTCAGGGCACAGTATGGCTACAACAACAACAACAACAAGGAGCTATTTTTGTATATTGCAATATTCGCTACTATCTCCACAATGGCATAACCTATCTAAAAAACAGACAACGGACTACATTCTGTTATAATATGCAACGTTCACAGGGAGTTAAGCTCTGTGGCCCAGACATTTTTTATAGTTCATTTTTTTACTTTTACAATTTATAAAAAAAGTTAAATTTTGATTTATACCGCGTTAGTGATCTTTTTTTTTTTGACACGCTCATGGTTTTTTGAATTATTTTTGTAAACAAAAATATATGCCTGCCTCGCTCAAAATTAATATATCAGTACTGTGATGTTTTCGAACGGTACTAGCTTTTACTGCTAATATAGGAGTATTAAATATATATATGGTCGCAGCCTACATATCACACGTTCTGTTGTAAAGAGATATAAATCAAAATTTTCGTTTTTCCGTAATTTGACCTTTGAGTTAAATTTTTATAATTCCACTATGAAAAAATAAAAGTTTGATTGTGTTTTCCAAAAATTTAAATTTTGAGTTACATTTGTTTACAATAAAAGTGCGATATGAAGCATAATTGGGATTAACGTTTTAAATGATAAAACCAATATATATATCTTAGGAGAACAAAATAATATTAATTGTCTGTGCAAATAATTTTGTATAACTTTCAATGTATTTGGTGAAGTATGCATCAAATTATGTGCTTAGCTAAAACTATAAATAAAGTCATGTCCCGTAAAAAGTAAATGTTCATTGTCAAACAGCATAATAGGCCCCACCCACATCATTTACAGTATCAATTTTTTTGGAATATCTGCAATGTACAGACATCGACCTGTTAAAGTTTCAGATATATCCTTCAAACAATTAAAAAGGGGGTTTTGCCCAGGTGTATACCATGTATGTGAAATTCTCGCTTTGTAGTTTTTGCGTGCTTGACTAGAACTACAATTTAAGGTATGTCCCGGAAAAGTTAATGCTCACTGTCACACAGCGTGACAGGTTGCATACAAAACTTTTCATTACCTAACTATGAAACTTCAACGCGATTTCCGGGGGTTCCGACCCAACTTTAGACCTATAGTTTAAGCAAAGTTGCATAAAATGACCCCTAGAACAGTTTCCGCGATGGCGATTTTTCACTTTTTCCAAAATAAGGCTAATACTGAAGTGTTGGGCTATCTCATTGAGAGATCTGCGACATTCAGTTAACGACTTTGTACAGTCGACGTATGAGTTCAGAGCCCTAAGTGCTGCCTGACTGTCTGAGAAGATATAAATCCGTTTACCATTTTGGGGCATAGACACCAAGCTTTTCACTGCTCATGTATAGCCAGCATTTCCGCTTGGTACACGCAGCAGTGGTCGGGAAGACGGAAGGAGATCTCTAGTCCCAGATCCGGTGAAAAGATACCTCCTCCCACTTTCCCCTCAAGCTTGAAGCCATCTTTGAAAATGTTAATGGCGCCCTGAACAGTATGTGGTCTGCCATCTCATTCTTGTCTTGTTGGTATTATCACCTCGCAGTTCCTGACAAACACGATAATTGACGTGCAGTAGTCGGTATGTGTTCGTATATTGACAGGAGCGTGAGTGCCCAGAATTGCGGTGGTCCCACTTGGTCCATATATCCAGGCGCCGGTCTCTCTTATTCTTATAATTTTATGTAGTTGTTGTTGTTGTTGTTAACAGCAAAAACTCTCTCCGAAGGTTTTGGGGAGCTATGCCGAAATTGACAGTCCTTGCCCGGTACGCTGCGGTACTGCCCGACTGTCGTGGTACCGATTTGGTATGACCAGTGGAACCTTCCAGGCCATGTCATTCCTCCATCCATGAGGAAGGAAAAGATGGGTAATGAGAGGCATCATATCCGAAGATCAACCATCGAGTTAGCACGTCATTATCTATATGCTCTTACGACCGGTACCCTGCAGGTTAGGGGTTTAGAATATGCCCGAGGTAGGTATGCCGGTCGTAAGAGATGACTAAAATCCACGAAATCGTTCCCAAGACAGTCGTGCAGTACCGCAAGGGAGTACCGCAACGTACAGGATTCATCCGGCAAAGGACTGTGAACACCCGTACAACCCCTGTCTGGTCTGTCACGTAACTTTTTATAAGTGGATCTTACGACTAGGTAGGGAAAAGTATGGCTACAACAACAACAACAACAACAACAACAACCGGTATGCATACCTTGGGCATATTCTAAACCCTTAACCCGCAGGGGGCGGTGATCGCAGCTACTTCCTTCGCCACCAAATCAGGTGGTGGTAGATACAGCACAGTGTTGAGTGCTTCAGTTGGGGTGGACCCGAGGGCCCCGGTTATGCAGAGTTTCGAACTCCTTTGGAAATTTTGTAGCTGTTTAAGGTACGTATTCTTAGTTATGAAGGCCACAAGACCATCACTCCATAAAGAAGAATCTCTTGCAAGTAAACAACGCGCACTTTGCTTTTTTAACTCGTTGTTATATTGTCACTCCAGAGTATTTTCTTGTCTACTATAACTCTTAAATACTTGACCTTGTCACTGAATGCCAAGGTCGTGTTCCCGATTTTTGGTGGTGTAGGTTTGATATTTTGTACCTTCTAGTAAAGAGGACCAGTTCGGTTTTCTCGGGGTTAACCCCTAAACCTGAAGACTTTGTCGCATACTTTGGATAAAGCTGTTTCCATTTCGTTACAAAGAGTTTGTGGGAATTTACCCCGCATGAAAACGCAGATATCATCGACATACGCGATCATTGGTGGCCTTCCGCTTCCATTTCAGTAACAACCCAAAGTAGCAGAGAGCGGACACCTTCTTGCGGAGTACCTCTGTTAACAAGCCTGTGAATCGAATTTCCACCTAACTTGGTTCCGATACGTAAGCAGTTTGCGAATAAACTCCACAAGAAAGCTGTCGACCCGCAGATCCGTCAATGCCGAGGTGATAACATCCGGAAGGACGCTTGTATTCCTTTAGATCAAGTGACTTGTCTATGAGAGGATCATGACGAAACTTCTCGCAGTGCTACTTGCATCAAGTCCCACAGAGTTTGTGAGAATTTGCCCCTGTATGCAATGGCTAAATCATCTGCATATGCCACTATCTTCCCGCCCCCCAGCATATGTCCCGTAGAAACGAGTTGACAGTGAGGTTCCATAGAAGCGGGGAGAGAACACCACCCTGAGGCGTTCCTCTTGTGACATAGCGTGATAAATCAACCGTATCAAGTGATGAAGATATTATCCTTCCCCGTAGTAGTTGATCGATTAGTCCAATTAGGGATATGCTTGTGCCCAGATTAGTAGTAAGAGCGGTGTTAGTAGCCTCCGGACTTATATTGCTGAAAGCCCTTCAATGCCAAGGAAGGCTACGATACAGTAATCCTTTTCACCCAACGATATTTCAATGATAGAGACTAGTCTGAGAAGCGCAATTTCTGTTGATTTACCCTTGGTGTAAGCATGCTAATAGCTGGAGATAAAGTTGCTATCAATAGTAGTGGAGAGGTAGTCGCTGATTATCCCCTCGAATGTTTTGAGTGCAAAGGATGAGAGGCTGATGAGTCTGTAGTCCTTAGGCTCGTACTGGGAGGCCTTCCCATCCTTAGGAATAAACACTACCGTGGCTCTTCTCCAGGAGCACGGACTGTATTTGAGAGCCAGTATGGCTGTATAGAGAAATACCAGGGATTTGGCTGATGTCTCCAGCGTGTTAATGAGTTGCGAGGGGATAATTCTATCCGGTCCAGCAGCCTTAAACGGTTCAATGCTCTTAACTGCCCGCCTTACCCTTTCCTCCGTGATGGGTATATTTACTGCCAGGTTTGTTGCAGTTGCTGAGGGTGCAATATGCGAGTTAGCCGGAAAATGTGCGTTCAAGAGTAGCAGGGTCTCCCCTTCCGTGCTGGTCCAGGATCCGTCAGGCTTCTGCAAATAGCTGATGGCTGTTTGAGTTTTCGAGAGAACTCGTCTAAGCCTCGCTGTGTCGTCGACCTTTTCGACCCCAGTGCAGAAATTCCGCCACGAGTTTCTCTTTGCTTGTCTCAGAGCTTTTTTTTATTAAATTGTTTCCTGCAGGTTTTACGGAGCGAGTCCAGGTCGTAGGTCCAGCAATGTGGCCTATGTTTACCGCGTGGGTTTGGTAGCTTGTTCGAGGGCATTTGAGATCGCCGTGGTGTATGTCGTTACCTGGTCCTCCAGCTCCTCAACTGATGAGCGGGTTGCGGGGGTTAGGTTAGTTTCAAGTGGCTGCCGCAGAGGCACACCTAGGCCAGTATTAAAAGGCCCGTTGTGATACCACCAACACTAGGAAACTCAGTCCCGGGACCCGGCCATATGGAAAATCCCTCTATTATCGGGATTATCCACATAGCAGGATCCCGGGACTGACGCTCCTAAACCGACACCGTTACTCCTCCTCGATCCATTTAGATGACTTGATGAATGCCAAAAAGTCCTTTATATCCAGCTCCGTGACCTGGCGTAGGCTAGCCAGGAAGGGCACTCCCAAAAAGCGCATTCTCGCGCCAATTAAAGCCGGGCAGTTGCAGATGAGGTTCTCCACCGTTTCCTCCTCCTCGTCATCTTTGCAACTCCTACAGCATCGTCGGGCCCACCTAGTTTTCTACGTGCCTACCAATAAGGCAGTTCCTTATACACCAATTCATATGGAAATTTCTCTTCTCCTTAGGGCATAAAAGTGTCTTGATCATTTATGATCCCATTTCGGCCAGGTTTGTTTGGATATCAGGCACCCTGGAGATTGCAGCCATCTTTCGTTGGCTTGGCGGAGTGTGTACTATTTCAGCATTAGCTTGCATGTGGCGAACGGCATACCTAAGCCTCGCAAGTTCGTCTGCCCTACAATTTCCCTCAATGTCCCTATGTACCGGGGCCCATGTGAGGTTCACGCGGTTCTGTTGGGCCATCTCTTGAAGAGATCGATGACAGCTGAGCTTCAGTTCAGAGTTGAACGAATAAGAGCCAAGGGATTTGATGGACATGATTGCTAAAACTTCAGCCTGGAAGACACTGCAGTGTTCAGGTAGTCTGAAGGAGAGCTGAAGGTTCAGATCCGTCGGTATAAATGGAAGTACCGCCATGACTGGCGGAACTCCGATCCTTAGACGCAGAGCCGATGCTCCTGCTACCCGGTGCAATACACGCTTTCTTCTGGCCGTGAAGAACATTATCCATCCAGGTTAGTTTTCTATCCAGAACTGTGCCTAGGAACTTGGCTTTGTCTTATAGCGGTTGGTGGAAAGGACCAGTTCGACTTTTCCCGGGTTGATGCTCAGTCCGCAGTGCGAGCACCATGAGGAAACCTCTCGCAGTGCTACTTGCATCAAGTCGCACAGGGTTTGTGTGAACTTGCTCCTATATACAATAGCTAAACCGTCTGCATATGCCACTACCTCAATGCAGGTTGATAGCCAGAGATACGGTTGTTATCAATAGTAGTGGACAGGTAGTCGTTTACTATCCTCTCGAAGATTTTGAGGACAAAGGACTAGAGACTGATCGGACTGTAGTCCTTGGGTTCGTAATGGGACGCCTTCCTCGCCTTAGGAATAAACACTTCCGTTGCACTTGGCTGATGTCTCCAACATGTTTATGAGTTGTGCGGGAATAATCCCGTCTGGCCCGGCAGCCTTGAACGGCTCGGAGCTTTTAACGCCCACAAAACCATTTCCTCCGTGATGGGTATGTTTACAGCCAGGTTTGTTGTAGATGCTAAGGGTTCCTCATACAAGTTCCCTGGAAAGTGCGTATTCAAGAGCTCTAGGGTTTCCCCCTCCGTGCTGGTCCAGAATCCATCAGATTTACGCAAATAGCTTGTGGCTGTTTAATTTTTTGAGAGCACTCGTCTAAGTCTCGCGGTATCGTCGACATTTTGGATCCCAGTGTAAAAATTTCTCCACGATAACGTCTTCGCCTGCCTCAGAGCTTTTTTGTAGGCCCTTAGTTTAATTTTATATTCGAGCCATTGATTCATTGTTTCATAATTGGCTGCTCAAAAGAAAAGTCTAAAACTAGTTATATGTACCGGTGGTCAGAGAATGAATGTTCATCAAGAACACCCTACGTAGGTTCGTTACCCACATTGGACGTGATGAGCATTAGCGTCAGTTCTGGTAATAAGATGACCCGTGCAAAAATTTGCCAACAGGTCTTTTACCTCCCTCTGTGGAGGAAGTTCTTCGGCATCGTAGGGCATATAGACCGACACCATCGTCAGGCTGGTACTGTCATCTGTTCAACTGGCAGCTGTAACGTCTGGCTGGGGCGCAAGCACAACTGGACACTCCAGTATTCTAGGATCTTACAGTTTTCTCCCTCTGAGCACAGATCGATGTGCGGCCACAACAGTCGGAGACAGCTGTTTCCAAAACAAACACTCCCAGCAGGGAAGAATGGGAGAGGATGGATCCCTGCCCCGCTACTAATGGCGGCATTTCTGTTGACACTGACGGCTCGAAGCTAGACGGCAGAGTTGGAGGAGGCGTTTATTCAAGGGATCTGGAACTTGAGCTCACCTTCAGACTACCTGATCACTGCAGCGTCTTCCATTTTGAAGTCTCAGCAATCTTGGATGCCGCGATTTGGATAAGTAAGCGCGCTATCGGCGAGGACATCGTTATTTTCAGCGACAGCCAGGCGGCCATCAAAGTTCAACTCTGAACTGACGCTCAGCTGTCGTCGATCTCTTCAAGAGATGGCCCAACAGAACCGCGTGAACCTCACATGGGTCCCGGGACACAGGGACATTGAGGGAAACTATTGAGGCAGACGAACTTGCCAGGCAGGGTACGACCAAGCAGGTTCTTCGGGATAAAGAGCGCTTAGGTATGGCGTTTGCCACATGCAATCTAATGCTGAAGGAGTACACACTCCGTCAAGCCAACGAAAGGTGGCAACAATCCCCAGGGTGCCAGACATCCAAACAAACCTGGCCAAAATGGGATTATAAAAGATCTAGAGGCATTCACGCCCTAAGAAGGAGAGAAATTTCTATATTAATAGGTGTTCTAACTGGGCCCTACCGACGATGCTGTAGGAGCTGTAAAGATGATGAGGAAGAGGAAACTGTGAAGCACCTCACCTGCAACTGCCCGACTTTAAGCGGTGCGAGAACGCGATTTTTGGGAGTTCCCTTCCTGGATAGCTTAAGCCAGATCGCGGAACTGGACATAAAGGACTTGATGGCCTTCATAAAGACATCTAAGTGGTTCGAGGGGGAGTAACGGTGTCGGTTTAGGAGTGTCAGTCCCGGGATTCTGCTGTGTGGAAAATCCCAACAACTCAGGGATTTTCCATATGGCCGGGTCCCGGGACTGACTTTCCTTGTGTTGGTGGTATCACAACGGGCCTTTCAAAACTGGCCTAAGTGTGCTTCTGCGACAGAATCAGCATTGGTGTGCTCAGGACTAGCTGCTATCACCGTGACGTTGAGGTCTTCCCCGTCCAGCAGGCTGTCCCTCATCTCCGAGCTGTTCACTGCTCCTTCGCCATTTGACGTCTCCTCTTCCTGCACTGCGATGTCCAACTCCTCCGGAGCAACCGAAATAGCAGCGCGTTGCGCGTAGCCACGGAATACGTGGATCCTGATCTGACCCATGCCGTAGTGCACTCGTCCATTGCACCGTTTAAGGGGTTCGAGTGCTAAAACACGACATGCACTAAACACGCACGAAAAAAATAAAACAGTATATTTTTTTTATATAATTTGTAAATTTACTTTGTACATGGTATGGACTTATACATCTAAAGCTTATAAATATTTATCGACGAATGCCTTTCGAATTGCAATCGAACAAAAAAAGAGGGCAATGAAAAAGTGAATTTTTTGGTTGAAACGATACCACCATAAATCAAATGCAACTCAACATTCTTAAATCGTGAAATATTCGGTCTAACCCTGACTATCGAAACGAGAGTCCATCGAAAGCAAGGCAAATTTCGGTGGTGAAATTAGGCCCAACGATTATTTTTGCATCTTAACTTTAGGTTCCAGAATTTGTAGCATATTATATTTCTTGTTGTAACCATCGTATGTTTGTTATTTCGACAGTCACAATAAGCCTAACTAATTACTGGTTGTTGCGGCAGCTGGGCTAGTGTTTGTTCGTTTATGTAAAGTTGTCCTCTAACAAGTAGTCTGTTCTGTGTCATAACTAGAAGTCGATAAATATGTAGTTGCCTTAGTTGTGATCGCCAAACACCCATATCTACTTTACAATTAAACTAAAGTTTGGGGCATAGTGTATCAGTACAAGTGTGAACTTTTCTTTTGACAACACACATCAAGACGAATTAAGAAAGTTATAAAAAATATACTTCACAAAAAATAAAAGTGCGCCAGTTTAGTACAGAAAGTGAAAAAAGTTGATCGTGTTTTTTTTTATGTTTACGGGTTCAACACTATCACGATACGAAATCGCATTTTCAAACACGAGCACATGGACACACGAGTACGTGTTTCACGGCCAAAAAGACGCACGACGCCCACCTCTACTTGAAACCCTTAGTCCCCAATTCGCAAATCCTCGAGCTGTTGACCCAGGGTTCTTGGCTGAGGACCACATCCACATCGCCTTTAGAAAGACGACTAGGCTACTTTAGATTTGTGCAGATTTATCTGAAGCACCACCAACATAGAGCGCTAAGTTAGAAAAGGCTGAAACTACAAAAAAAAGAAGCTAAAAAAGAGTCAGCATTTTTTTTAAGAAATTCATTTAAATTTTATTTATTTAAGCTTTGTTTATTTGCATGTAACAACTATAAACATTACTTAAAGGAACTATTCAAGTATGAACACATATCAGGCACATTTTCTTGACTAGTACATGACTTTGTTTTTTAAATAAATACTTATATGTACATAGAACAAAAAATCACCTCAAACTAATTAATTATATAATATCATCTTCGTCTGAAGAACCAGAATAGCTTGAGGTTTCGTATAAATTTCGCGCATTTACCATAGAGGTGAGATCATCAGAAATTTCAAAATCATCACAGCATTTGGATACGCGTTTTAATGAACATCTAATGTTAAGCACCGAATGAAGTATTTTGGGTTTTAATCTGTTCCTCCGTTTTTGGGAATTAACTTGAGCATAATCTTCATTATAAATTCCCAAAGATGAAGACGATTTATTCAGATTTAAGAAATTTGCGCTGGCAGAACTCTTCAGATAAACACAACACTCGTCAGATAACACTGCAAGAAATACAACCTAAATTACGATATGACCGCTACTGTCACCGACAAATAAACAAAAATAGCAAGGAGTACAACCAAAACTTCGATATGACCGCTGCTGTCACAGATAAATGTCGCGCTAGTGTGTAGATAAGATGGAAAATAACCAAAATGAGGTAGATGTATGGTGAAATAACAACCAAAATAATAATCTTCAATGGTGTTAATCGTCGTGGTGTGTGTATCAGGTTAAAATTTTGATCTGATTAAAGAAGATTTATTTGAGATAATCTCCGTGTGTGTATCCATAGCATTAGGTTTTAAAATGTTCATGGCACTAAAAATTCGTTCAAACTCTGCATTACTGAGTGGTAATACCAAAAAATTAAATACAAATTAGTACAAGTAACATTTTGAGTAAAAAAGGCTAGAAAAAAGCCACGAAGCTAAACCGAAAATTATGAGGCTAAAGGACACAAAAAAGCTATATCTAGCCTCGAAAAGGCTAACCTGGCAACACTGCTGCGCGATTTGGCATAACGGGAGCCCTGTTGTCTGAAGCATCAGAGATAACGCGCTCAGGATTGGCTGCTACCACCGTGACGTCGAGGCCTCCATCTCCGACTTGGCGGATAACATGCTTTCCGGGTCGGACTCCTCTTTAAGTACTTCGACTTCCGAGTCCCCCTGAGTCGCCACGGTATACGTGAATAACGATCTGGCCTACACTGTAATGCACTAGTCCATTACACCTTTTAAGGGGCTCGAGTTTCTCCTTATTCATGGTGAAGACCACTTGTCTATCTGGCCGTATCGTCGCCCGCCTGCGCCGGGAGGGACGGATTCATTATCCGCAGCATCGTGAGAATTCTCTCAGGCCCTGCAGGGATGGCAGAAATCCATGCCCTTGCCCTTGGCCGAGCCGGAATGTCCTTCCAGTCGACGATATCGAATTTTGTCCTTCGTAGACTTCACCCAGTCTTGGTGACACTATTTGTTTTGATACATTTTTATCAATAAGCTTCTTGTAGTAGCCCCTGTTTTTTCTTCTTATATTTTGTATATACTTCGGACTTGTGGGCGTATCTCCGCAGGAGACGCGAGATTTGCCAAGGCTTCGGCGTCGGCCTTGTATACTTTCAAGGTAACGTCTTTGTACCCGTAACTCACTCGATAATTGCATCTGCCCAAAGCCTCGATGCTTAATTCATCCAGCAGCAGAACTATCTGCATTGTTGCTTTGTCGGTCTTGTCAACATTCACCATCTCCCAGTTTTTGGTCGGTAGACCAGTGTTATACTCCTGCAACAGATCCAGGATTTCTTCAGGTTCCGTTGGCGTCACTGGCACTCAGGCTCTAGCTCTAGGGCGTTGCTGAATATCATCCGCATCCACTGCCCTCAGGCGCGCGCTAGGATAAACCTCTCATATTCGCTGCACGCTGAACCTTCGCCCAAACCTCCGCCGAAATCATGTATACTATTTCTAAACAAAATTTAGTGAAAAAATTTATCAAAAACATCAAACAATGACTGAAATATGATTTTTTTTTTTTACTTTACTAATACTAACCTAACCTAATACTAAATAAGTTTTGAAAGAGTATCTTTACAAAAAAATTAGTTTGGCCTTTTATGTAGCCCATTCAATTGCTTTAAGAATCTGTATCTACCTTTTTTTACATAGAACGAAAAATAGAAAATCGAAAAAGCATGCTAATTTTTTAAGGCTAGAATACTAGAAAACGACTAGTCTGAGACAATTTTAGTCTATTCAGCTTTTGTAGGGAATTCGAATTCCTACAAAAATATGTTCAAGCAAATGGTGTTTCACAACAATGGTTTGTCGTTTTTATACCAAATATGAGATAAGGTCGGTAAAATCTAAACTAGCGACTAGAATTTATTACAAAAATCTCTAATTTTTTGAAGTTTTGAAAAGAAAAAAACAAATTTTGTTTTTGTCCCAGTCTAAAGTACATACACAATAATATAAAAACCATAAATATGTATTCATGTATTCACTATTAACATCAGCTTCGGGCGGATGCGGAAATGGTCATTTAACAAACAGAAAATAGTCGAAAATGTTATCTCATCATTAATAATTGTAATATATTAAAAAAAAAATTTAATAAAATTAATTTCCCATGGCTTCTACAATTTTGTTTGCTAACATTTGACAGTTCAATAAATCTTTGTACAACTTATTAAAATTTATATAAATGTTTTCAACAAATCGGTGCCTTGGCAAAACCATTTATCGACCAATTTCAAAGCCACCTATCGTTTTAACGATAATATTTTAAATAGTTAGTAATACTTTTGTGAGGTTATTCTTCCTATAGACTGTTTAGTAAAAAATTGCTGAACTAAAATGAACAATGGTTGGTTTTGTATATTCATAAACGAAAAAATTGTCAAAGCAATGAAGTTAGGATTTCATTGATATGGGCCCAAATGTATTGAAACCAAATTAAAATTTTTTTAAAAAAATGTTGAGGCTTGTTTTCACAAGTATAATGGTAAGACATCTATAGTTTTTCGTCTTAGAACCCAAGCAGTATACTTAACTTACTTAAGCCTAAAGTTTCCAATATTTTCTTTCGTAAGTTTACGTTTTAAATAACAATTTATACAGATTTCTCGTATTCCAGGTACGCCTTAAGTTAAGTTAAGTGAAGTATACGTAAAGACTGATTGGACCCTAACGTGGCCCTTAATTGTGTGTTAAGCTAATAACTTTCAAGGAGCTATTTTTGTATATTCGAATATTCGCTACTATCGCCAAGTGGCATAACCGATCTTGAAACAGATAACGGACTACATTCTGTTTTAATAAGCTAGGTCCACAGCGAGCTAAGCTCTGTGACCCAGGCGCTTTTTATAGTTTTTTTTTTTACTTTTAAAATTTATAAAAAATTACATAAATTTTAATTTATGTCGCGTTACTGTTTTTTTTGTTTGAAACGCTCATGATTTTTTAAATTATTTTTGTACACAAAAATATATGCCTGCCTCGTTCGAAATGAATATATCTGTACTGTGATGTTTTCGAACGGTACTAGCTTTTACTGCCAATATAGGAGTTTAAATATATGATATATATTATAATATAAATATATTTTCGTTTTTCAAATGGTATACGAAAATATGAATTTCTGGTCATAAATGAAGTATAATGACCAAATATGAATTTTTTATGGTAATGGGAAAGCGTACCTCATCGCCGTTTCTTGTTTTCATAAAAAGCTTCTATGTAAATGAATATATCTTCTCACCCAAGTATCACACAGCCCAGGGAATTGAACGCTCTACAAAAAAAATTCTTCCAAACTTTTTTTTATTAATGTTACCATTACAAAGTTTTTCGACGTCGAAAACTGACTAATATATGAAACCCATAAGGTTTTATTAAAATCTGTGTATGTAGCTGAAAACCCGCAAAATATTATTAGTTCAATATCGAATACAAAGGCTCCCGGAATGCAATTCTGCTAATACCGCGACCCGCGCAACATATATCAGTTTTTTTTTTTTGGTATATTGCGTTGGCGGTAAAACTGAACGCTGTTCAAGATCGTAGCTCCAACTGCACCGAAAACAGACATTCGCATTTCTTGAATAGAGCGACTCATGTGTCACCTAGCGGTCCAATTTTTGTTAGAATTTTTAAAATTAATTAATACACTTTAAGTGCTTATCTACAGTAACTCCCAGAAACCGATATGTGCTTACGACATCGATTAGAGTAGTACATTGACAGTTTTTTATCATATTAGAACCGTGCTTATGCAAGCAGTGGTGGTCGTGGTATTTTATTCTAACATCATCGTGTTGAAAGTGTGGCGGTGTGATGTGCATAAGCCATGTTATGGTGGCGTTAATAATTAGTCCGTTATCATGGGACCATCTTGTAATTATATCAAGCTTGTGTTGCATTATTTGTTCAGCTCTTTTTAGATCTCTGTGAGATTCAACGACAGCCGTATCGTCAGCATAGGCATAAACATTACAGTTATTCAAGCATTGTAACATGCTGATGGTATAAATAATATATAGCAACGGCCCCAGTTTTGAACCTTGTGGAACGCCGTATGAACTATTTGCCTCGTAACTCTCCTCGTTATGAATATTCACTCTAGATTTCCTGTTTTTTAAATAGCTTTCAAACCACTTTAAACAGTTCCTACGTACCCCTATATTTTCTAGTTTTTCCAGCAACCTTTGATGCGACAGTGTTTCGAAAGCTTTGCTGATGTCGATGAACAGCACTAACCCTGCAGCGAAAGCAACTAGTTTAAAACTACTTTATAACTAGTTGGTGCACCGGGCCGAATTAGTCAGTGCTTTTTCATTTTTCCATATAAGCAACTGATATTTTTTACGTGTTAATGTCCTACGAAATGTTAATTGTCAGATTTCTATCAGAACATACCAGTCATGATATACTAGAATTATACTAGTTGTAAAATACCAGTCCCATACTATACCTTTTCCAACTGTATTTGGGAAAAGGTCAAATGTATTTAGGAAAAGGGAAAATGTGTTTCAGAAAATGCCAAATGTATTTGGGAAAGGGGAAAATGTATTTGAGATACGGCAAATGAATTTGAGAATAGCGCAATTGTATTTGAGAAATGGGCAAATGTATTTGAGAAAATGTCAATGCATTTGAAAATATGACAAATTGGTTTGAGAAAGAGGCAAATGAATTTAAGAAAAGTCCAAATGCATTGAGAAAAGGTCTAATGTATTTGAAAAAAAGGAAAATGTATTTGAGAAAATGCTAAATGTATTTGAAAAAAAGGCAAATGAATTTAAGATATGGCAAATGAAATTGAAAAGAAGGCAATTGGATTTAAGAAATTGGCAAATGTATTTGAGAAAATGTTTATGTATTACGGAAAATGGCAAATTTGTTTGAGAAGAGGGTTACTGGATTTGAGAAAAGCCCAAATGCATTGAAAAAAGGTGAAATGTATTTGGGAAAACGGAAAATGTATTTGAGAAAATGCCAAATGTATTTAAGAAAGGGGTAAATATATTTGAGATATGGCAAATTTATATGAGATTGAGGAAATTGTATTTAAGAAATGTTCAAATGTATTTAAGAAAAGGGTAAATGTATTTGAGAAAACCCAGCCAACATTTTCTATCGCGGATATGCCCATAAAGTTACTTTAAGAGGTTGAATTTTATCGCAGAAGTTATCGCTGATTCATCACTTTCTCATCTTCCTCCGGGAAAAACTGTTCCCCGTATATATGACGACCATACGGTCCTTATGCGACACTTCGGAAATTGTCTTATAAGTGTCGTCTGAAGGATAGAAAAAATGATAAAAAAATTAAAAAAATTCCATTCTACCGGGACACGAACCTTGAACAATACGCATGCCAGACGATCACGCTTGCTCTAGATCGAGGCATTGTCTAATATTTACATAGAAATTCAACAATATGTATTCAAAACACAAGCTAGCGGCACTGAGTAACTAAGTAACGGAGTAACTCAAAAGTGAAGCCAAGAAGTTAGATACGCGATAATTATGTTTCTTCTTGTTGTACAATGTAAAACACCATCTAGAAGTGACGCAGGCGTTACTTGTGCGATATGGAAGGGAAGATGCTCTTCAGGGTAGGGAGATTTTTTTAGAAATATATTTTTACATACTGAAACTTTGACTACATACCTGCAAATAAAACACCATAGCAGTTTTGAAAACTATACAAATTATTTAGACATAAGTGTGCTTTGCTTTATGTAGAAGACAGCTTCGAAAAAAATAAATTAATTGTAAATTGTGAATTTTAAACATACGTACATATTCGTTGCGAAAAAAATGGAATTTAAAGATAATTGTGTAGTTTGTACGAGCGACATGCGCAGGCAACCAACAGTTCGTCTGCTTCCATGT
The DNA here is from genome assembly GCA_964058755.1 of Campiglossa producta. Classification (NCBI taxonomy): domain Eukaryota; kingdom Metazoa; phylum Arthropoda; class Insecta; order Diptera; family Tephritidae; genus Campiglossa; species Campiglossa producta. Next base: position 55,825,275 of record CAXKVI010000004.1, on the reverse strand, counting down.
GGTCATTTATTACACCAAAAGTGTAGCAGTCCCATAATTGATTCGCGCAAGTGCCCCATATGCCGATCCGATATCGCTGGTAGTTATAATTACTATGTAAAAATGCTTACTTTAATGATTTCATTAATACTTTTATTTTTCCTCCGAATTGATACGAGGTTTTGGAAAGGAAGAAATATTCTGTATATAACGAGTTAGACCGCGCTCGTATTGTTGAGGCTGCCAACAGAGGCGAGGACTGGAACAGCTTGTTGTTGTTGTTGTTGTAGCCTAAATGTCAGACAGGGTCACCTCGAGTGTATTGCTCTTGGTCGATATAAGAAAACGGCCCGGGTCGTTTCGGCACGATGGGTACAGCACAAGTACTGGTACCGTTCTCGTAGAACCGGCAATACAAGAAACTAGCCGTGTAGGCTATGTAGGTCATTTAGCGTTACCCAGGGTGCACCAACTGGGAGGCGACCTACTTTTACACCCCTGGAACAGCTTGGCTGTGTCCCTTGGTATAAATTACAAAAGTGCGTACAATTGGCTGAGGTCAGTTGGAGTTGAAAGCCAGAGAAGGGGAGGAGGTAACAACAAGAAGCTAACTGAGGAGGATATCGATCACATAATTCGATGGGTGAAGGCGGGTCCCACCATAACCTTGGAAGCCATAAGGGTAAAAATAAGAGTAGAGCTCCAGAAATATGTATGCAGGTCGACGGTTTCGAATTACCTGGACGGTAGGCTTTTTACGGTAAAAAATGTGCATCACATGCCAGCTACCATGAACACAGACGAAAACAAACGGAAACGATGCGATTTTGTATCTTCGTTGAGTCAGTATATACAAGAGGGGAAGCAAATTATATATATTGACGAGACGAATTTCAATCTATTTTGTCGTCGAACCAAAGGTCGATCTAGGGCTGGAACACGCGCAGTATTAACGTTGCCACCGTCCAGAGGGCTGAATGTCCACCTGATTGGGGCCATCAGCACTTTAGGAGTGTTAAGTATGGACACTCGACGCGGGTCGTTCAGAAAAGAAACTGCCGGTGAGTGGGTGGAGTCCCTTTTTCAGAAATGGATCAGCATGGGAAATCTGCTATCGGATCTGGTGTTAGTATGTGACAATGCACCATGTCATTCTGGCCTTGAACGGGTAGTGGGCAACAGTGGCTCTCCTACCCTCTTGCGCTTGGGGCCGTACTCTCCCATGCTGAACCCTATAGAGACTATTTGGGCTAAGGTAAAAAACTATGTAAAATCACATTTGGGGACTCCACTCATGGTAGGACCTGGCGTGGTAGAAAGGCGACTTCAGCACTTAGAAAATGTAATATGCGAGGCAAAAGAAGGAATATCGACTTCAGATTGGCATTTGGTAATTCTTAACTTTACTTAAAATAGCCTTTAACCGCCTAGGCGCTTTTTGTAATTCTATGTATATATGTTATCAATAAAACCCCGATGTTACATGTTATCTTACTTTCCTTTGTTTTATTTAAAATATCATACTTCACTGTCTTTAATGTAAGAAACTAAAAATATTTATCTAAAAAATTTCTCTACTCTTGAATACATTTACCCTTTTTTAAATACAATTGCCTTATTCTCATATACATTTTCCATGTCTTAAATACATTTACCTCTTTCTTAAATACATTTGGCATTATCTCAAATACATTTTTCCTTTTCCCAAATACGTTTGACCTTATCTCAATGTATTTGGGCATTTCTTAAGTTCATTTGCCTTCTTCTCAAACAAATTTTTAATTTTCTTAAATACATTAACATTTTTCCAAATACATTTGCCCTATTCTTAAATCCATTTGCTCTACTCTGAAATACATTTGCCATATCTTAAATACAATTACCCCTTTCTCAAATACATTTTGCATTTTCTTAAATATATTTTCCCTTTTCTCAAATACATTTGGCATTTTCTCAATGCAGTTGGGCTTCTTTCAAATTCATTTGCCCCTTTCTTAAACTAATTTTTCATTTTCTTAAATACATTGACATTTTCAAAAATACATTTTCCCATTTCTTAAATACAATTGCCCTATTCTAAAATACATTTGCATATCTCAAAGACATTTACCCATTTCTAAAACAGATTTGCCCTTTTCTCAAATACATTTATCATTTTCCCAAATAAATTTTCCCTTTTCTCAAATACAGTTGGAAAAGGTGTAGTTCAACCTGGACTAATATGATTTCCATGAAATGAACTAGTCCACATACTAGTCCTTTTTGGAATATACTAGTCCACAAAGCATTGAGCCTGGACTAGTATGATTACAGCAAGAATTTTCATGACTTACCCTTTATTTTATCATTTGTCTTTATTTTATTTTATTGTCCTGCCACAAATTTATCTCCCTGCATGTTTCTCTAACCCGATCCCTATATCTACTTTAATCCATATCCCTATCTCCTTCGTATAGGAGGAACCACGCCCCCTTTTTCGTTATACCAAGTTTTTTTTGGAGGTGGCAGGGATTGATCTTATATAACTCCCCACAAAATTTCAGTGATCTAACCTAAATACTTCCAAAGATATGGACTATGAAGTATTTCATTCGTATGGGAGGTGCCACGCCCCCTTTTTCGTTAACTCGAGTTTTTTGGGAGGTGTTAGGGATCGATCACATATAAACCCTCACCAAATTTCAGTGGTTTAACATAAATACTTGCAGGGGTATGGACTATGAAATGTTTCCTTCGTATGGGAGGTGCCACGCCCCCTTTTTCGTTATCCCCAGTTTTTTTTTGGAGGTGGTAGGGATCGATCTCATCTAACCTCTTACCAAATTTCAGTGGTTTAACCTAAATGCTACCAGAGATATGGACTATGAAGTATTTCATTTTTATGGGAGGTGCCACGCCCCCTTTTTCGTTATCTCCAGTTTTTTTTTGAGGTGGTAGTGATCGATCTCATCTAACCTCTTACCACGTGTGAGTGGTCTATCATAAGAACTTCCAGAGATATGGACTATGAAGTATTTCATTCGTATAGGAGGTGCCACGCCCCCTTTTTCGTTATGCCCAGTTTTTTTGGAGGTGGTAGGGATCGATCTCATATAACCCCTTACGAAATTTCAGTGGTCTAACATGAATACTTCCAGAGATATGGACTATGAAGTATTTCATTTGTGTGGGAGGTGCCACGCCTCCTTTTTCGTTATCCCCAGGTTTTTTTTGGAGGTGGTGGGAATCGATATCATTCAAATTTCAGTGGTCTAACTTAAATATTTCCAGAGATATGGACTATGAAGTATTTCTTTCATATTGGAGGTGCCACGCCCCCTTTTTGGTTAACCCCCCGTTTTATGGGTGAGAATGGTGTTGTTATCCTATAGCTCTGTACCAATTTCCATGTCCCTATATTAAATCCTTTTAGAGATATTCACCTTGAAGAAAAAAGTTTGTATGGGAGGGGCCACGTCCCCCTAATATTTTGTTCTGATTTTATAACATGATCTGCGCGTGGTAATAACAAACAAACCCCCCAAAGGAAGTATATGATTTGGTTCAGCCGTTTTCGAGTTTTAGCGTGAGACTGAACACCATTTCATTTTTATATATATAGATGAAATGGATATTTCCTGACTAGTATGAATTCTCCCAGAAAATTATAGTTGTATACTAGTATTTTTCTGACTAGTTTGAAGTTTCGCTGCAGGGAAGCTATGGTGATTTTGGCCAAGGTTCTCATTCAATGCGGTGCTAAAATTTCCTAGTAATTTATTTATGTTTTTGCCCTTATGGAATCCGTTCTGGCTCTGATGTATCAACTTGTATTTTGTTATAAACTGTCTTAGTCTTCTAACAACAACTTCTTCCATTATTTTTTCTATGACTGGTAAAATTGCAATCGGTTGGTAATTTTTTGGGTCCGATTTTGAGTCTGCTTTAAATATTGGTTTTATTAAAGAAAATGTTTAATTTTCCGGTACAGTGGATTGATATAAGGTAAGGTTTGTGCATTTAGTTATAAAGGGAACCATTATATTTTGGTTGTTTTTGAGATCTTCTGGGCTTATTGCGTCACTTCCACGTCCTTTTTTTACATTGCGGTGAGTTATGATAGAACGAATTTCATCATCGTCTGTGTGCGACATATATAAGGAGTTACTGCTTTTGACTTCGTTTACGTTAATAGTTCGGATGTTGCAGTCATGTACTATGGATTCCACGCCCTTCGTGAAAGTAGTTGCGAAGGTGTCGCATACATGTTTTAGGTTTTGTGTGGGAATTTTTTTTTCAACAATCTGGTCAATGGTGTTGTGCCTTTTCCAAGTATCTCGTTAATTGTTAGCCAGATTTTTTTGTATCCTGCCTGTGTTCTCTAAATTTGTTTTGGTAGAATCTATTTTTTGTATTTTGGATTATTTTATTAGCCTGGTTTCGGATTTTGTTTTACTCGACTTTCCTTTGTTTATCGTTCGGTTTTACCTGTCATTTTTTATATAACCTGTCTCTCGTATTACAGAGTTGTTTTAGGTCATCGTTCATCCAATCGTTCTGTTTACGTACCTTTTTATTTCCCTGCATGTTTCTCTAACCCGATCCCTATATCTACTTTAATCCATATCCCTATCTCCTTCGTATAGGAGGAACCACGCCCCCTTTTTCGTTATACCCAGTTTTTTTGGAGGTGGCAGGGATTGATCTTATATAAATCCCCACAAAATTTCAGTGGTCTAACCTAAATACTTCCAGAGATATGGACTATGAAGTATTTCATTCGTATGGGAGGTGCCACGCCCCCTTTTTCGTTAACTCGAGTGTTTTGGGAGGTGTTAGGGATCGAGCACATATAAACCCTCACCACGCCCCCTTTTTCGTTATCCCCAGTTTTTTTGGAGGTGGTAGGGATCGATCTCATCTAACCTCTTACCAAATTTCAGTGGTTTAACCTAAATACTTCCAGAGATATGGACTATGAAGTATTTCATTCGTATTGGAGGTGGCACGCCCCCTTTTTCGTTATCTCCAGTTTTTTTTGGAGGTGGTAGTGATCGATCTCATCTAACCTTTTACCACGTGTGAGTGGTCTATCATAAGAACTTCCAGAGATATGGACTATGAAGTATTTCATTCGTATAGGAGGTGCCACGCCCCCTTTTTCGTTATGCCCAGTTTTTTTGGAGGTGGTTGGGATCGATCTCATATAACCCCTTACGAAATTTCAGTGGTCTAACATGAATACTTCCAGAGATATGGACTATGAAGTATTTCATTTGTATGAGAAGTGCCACGCCTCCTTTTTCGTTATCCCCAGGTTTTTTTTGGAGGTGGTGGGAATCGATATCATAAACCCCTTGCCAAATTTCAGTGGTCTAACTTAAATACTTCCAGAGATATGGACTATGAAGTATTTCATTCGTATTGGAGGTGCCACGCCCCCTTTTTGGTTAACCCCCAGTTTTATGGGTGAGAATGGTGTTGTTATCCTATAGCTCTGTACCAATTTCCATGTCCCTATCTCAAATCCTTTTAGAGATATTCACCTTGAAGAAAAAATTTTGCATGGGAGGTGCCACGCCCCCCTAATATTTTGTTCTGATTTTATAACATGATATGCGCGTAGTAATAACAAACAAACCCCCCAAAGGAAGTATATGATTTGGTTCAGCCGTTTTCGAGTTTTAGCGTGAGACTGAACACCATTTCATTTTTATATATATAGATGAAATGGATATTTCCTGACTAGTATGAATTCTGCCAGAAAATTATAGTTATATACTAGTATTTTTCTGACTAGTTTGCAGTTTCGCTGCAGGGAAGCTATGGTGATTTTGGCCAAGGTTCTCATTCAATGCGGTGCTAAAGTTTCCTAGTAATTTATTTATGTTTTTGCCCTTATGGAATCCGTACTGGCTCTGATGTATCAACTTGTATTTTGTTATAAACTGTCTTAGTCTTCTAACAACAACTTCTTCCATTATTTTTTCTATGACTGGTAAAATTGCAATCGGTTGGTAATTTTTTCGGTCCGATTTTGAGTCTGCTTTAAATATTGGTTTTATTAAAGAAAATTTTTAATTTTCCGGTACAGTGGATTGACTTAAGGTAAGGTTTGTGCATTTAGTTATAACGGGAACCATTATATTTTGGTTGTTTTTGAGATCTTCCGGGCTTATTGCGTCACTTCCACGTCCTTTTTTTATATTGAGGTGAGTTATGATAGAATGAATTTCATCATCGTCTGTGTGCGACATATATAAGGAGTTACTGCTTTTGACTTCGTTTGCGTTAATAGTTCGGATGTTGCAGTCATGTACTATGGATTCCACGCCCTTCGTGAAAGTAGTTGCAAAGGTGTCGCATACATGTTTTAGGTTTTGTGTGGGAAATTTTTTTTCAACAATCTGGTCAATGCTGTTGTGCCTTTTGCAAGTATCTCGTTAATTGTTAGCCAGATTTTTTTGTATGCTGCCTGTGTTCTCTAAATTTGTTTTGGTAGAATCTATTTTTTGTATTTTGGATTATTTTATTAGCCTGGTTAAACATACTTGTATGGCGTTATACATTTCATTCGCATCTTCAAACATCAATATATTACTCCAAATTGTGGTGGATATGTTATCGCTAACTTTACGGTTACTTAGGATTTTTTTTGCTTATATCTATTTCTGGAATAGGGGTTATCTTTTTCAGAGATCGCTATTTCACCTAGAAGTGAAAAGTGGCCTGTTATAGCTGTTTCTACTATTGCTGACGTTATGCTTAAGCCCTTGCCTTTAACTAACATACGGTCGATGCTAGTGCTGGTGCCTTTGTTTATGTCGACTCTGGTTTCCGCCGATACTGTATTTTCAAATCCGTTTGATACAGGCATATTTAGGTATTGGTTGTGGCTTCCTGTATCGTTGTTTTCAAGTTAATATTTATATCTCCAGTTAGTATTACAAACGTATCGTTAATATTTATCGAAAGCAGATTTTCCAATTCTGCAACGAAGTTTGGAATATTAAGCCGAGATGGCCGGTATATGGCAATAAAGGTGCACGAGAAAATGTTTTTGTTGATCTGCATCTTAACTGTTCAAAGATATTAGTTTCGTGCGTTTTGAAGTTAACACGAATGGTCTCTTTTGCAAATATTGCTATGCCTCCCCCTCTTCTGTGCAACGATAAACCACCTTATAGTTATGGTTTATCGTTGCACAGAAGCTGCTAAAGTTTTTTCTTAGAGATCGAATATTTAGATAAATATACGATAAGCTACCATCATTGATAAGGTTTATTTTAATGCAGAATATTTTGTATTAGTAATAGTGTTCATAGTTGTAAGGAAAACATTTTTTAGTGTCTTGTAGTGAAATGTATTTATTAAATTTTTCTTATTTTACTTAATTAGGTTTACGTCGGTCTTGTTATTAATGTAGATATATTTGCTATTTTCGTTTGTTTTTGCTAATATCCTCCCTTCCCTCACCCACACGAATTTCCAATTGCATGTCTTTGCTTTGGTTTTGGCAGCTGATCATTTACATTTCTGTCGTTGCTTTTTGTTGTGTTTACAATGTCGCTGCCTTAGTTTTTTTCCGTTTAATTTTTTGCATTAATTCACGCTTGGTGTGTACATGAGAGAACTTCACGACTATGTTGTTCTTTTTTGCTTTAGTTCGGTATACTGTCACAAAGTCAAGTTGGGCAGCCTTTGCAACAGATTTGACAATTGTTTTGAGATCCTCTCCGTCTCGTTGTTCAATATTTGTTATGACGACGTTATCCTCCAATGATTTTTGTTCGATCATATTGATTTTACATTCTAATGCATCGATGCGATCGTCTTTTTGTTTACATACCTCGTTAAGTTCCTTGATCTTTGCCGCCAACTTAGCTACCGAGTCTTGTAATTTGGTGGTTTTGTCTATGAACTCTTTTTTCATCTCTTCATGCGTGCGGGTGTGATATTTGGTTAGCTCTTCTATAATTCGTTTAATATCTTTCGCGTCATATTTCAGTTTGCCTACGTTACTTTGCACCTTACGGACTTCAGTTTTTAGAGCATCAAGAGAGGTTTCTTCGTGTTGTTTGGTCTGAGACTGTGTATCAGCGTCGCTGTCTGACGTTGATTGCTTTTTCTGTATGACCACAGATTGAGAGTTTTGGTCGATCACTGGTGTTGTTGCGACGGCACCTAATGCATCTCCAGTTTCATCGTCGCTCAGAGCTCATCGCTGAGTACGTACCGGCCGATATCTCGACGCAAGTGGAAAAGTGATATTTGTTTGTGCATGTCGAACAAGTAACAAAACTGCCGTTTTGGCATTGTGCGACAGAAGCTGATGAGCCGATTAACTTTTCGTGATACAACAACTAATTATATTTCACTTTGTTATTTGTTTTATTTTATTTCGTGTAGGTTGGTGTTTGAGGATTTTAGTTTATTTTTGCAACTATTTATAATATCATGCTAAGATTAAAATTACTATTGATCCAATTATTATTTTAACTATTAGTAACGTTTATATGGTTTGGTTAAATATTGTTCCTATTGCGTTGAATTTACTATTTTATTTATTTTAATTTATTCGGAGCCATAAAAAACACGACCGTTCGTAACCATTCTCTATGGACACTAAAAAAAGAAAATCGAAATCAATAGCACTATGGTCGAAGATATCACATACGAAATTTGGTTCCGATTGGAAACACCTAAGGCGTGAACCTCACTTGGGTCCCGGGACACAGGGACATTGAGGAAAACTGTAGGGCAGACGAACTGGCGAGGCACGGTATGGCCAAGCAGGTTCTTCGGGATAAAAAAACGCTTAGGTATGCCCTTTGCCACATGCAAACTAATGCTGAAGATGCGTTGAAAATATCATTAAGAGGCGGTGGAGCAATTCATATTTGCGATCCCTGAATTTTTGTTTTAAATCTATTGATTATATCCATATATCGTCGCTCCAACGAACACTAGCACGGTTCATTTAGCGTGGAAGACTAGCACGATTCGTTGTTTGCGTGGAAGACTATAATGGGGGTTTCTTTGCGTGGAAAACTAATATCGTCGGAAAAAGTACAAAACCGCACATCGCACTTCTGCAAAACCGCACATTCGACATTTCTGTCAAAAATGAGATTTGCCTACCAGGGCTTCTGGATACCCGGATCCATTCATTAGTAACAAAAAAGTAGGGGTTTGTGCAAAAGAATGTCAAAAAAACGACATTTGAATTTGACCCACCACATAGTGGCTCGTACAAACGTTAATCAGTTAATCAGTCTCCTGTAAAATTTGTGCGGCTACGTATGTGTGGTTTTGCAGAATTGCGATGTGCGGTTTTGTACTCTTTCCGACGATATACTTCGTTCTCTGCGTGGAAGTCTAACAAATTTGGTGCAGTGTATATTATTACACTTTTCAGTTCTCTGCGTGGAAGACTAATACGGTTGAGTTCTATGCAAACTATGCTAGTTTTCCAAGCAGAGAACGAAGTGTATTAGTTTTCCACGCAGAGAACTGAAGCGTGTTAGTTTTCCACGCTAGTCTTCCACGCAAACAACGAAACGTGCTAGTCTTCGTTGGGAACGACGATATGTAATATGTACTTCTATATGGCTACTAAGGCACATTTTCTATGAAAATAAATTCCGAAAACTTAGCTAACGGTACTAGCTAAGTATTTAAGTACATAACGTTATCTTAATTCACAAAAGCCCTAAAGGGCTGGTTTCCTCGAATAGCGGTGCCGCTATCTAGCTACCGCTACATGCTCACCGCTTCAATCAACGTCACCAGCAACACCGCTTTTATGTAAACTCTTAACAACTGAAGCGTTGGACTCTGTTGATATTAAACCGTTGATTTAGCTTGTTGATTGATGATTTTTGGTTTTATTTCACGATTTTATGAATTTTTTAAAACATAAACAAGAAATAAACTGGCGTTTCGTAAATCAAGTTGAAATATTTGATAGATTTCTCACCGTTATGACAATGACGGTGGGAAAAAACGTTGACGAAAAATTGTCACCGTTATGCCGGCCGCTATGCTTGAATGCTTGCCGCTATATTACATTACGGTGAACTTCACCGTCTTCTTAGTTTACAGCCAATTACTTTTACATGTCAGTATATTTGACAACGTACTTCACCGCTATATAACGAGCGCTATATAGCGTCACCGCTTTCGAGGAAACCAAGCCTTAACTGACATAAAAAAAAAAATATACAGGAGAAGCAAAAAAACAAAATTTTTTTACATTGAACTCATGCAAATATTGCTCTGTAAATTTGGAATATCTCCGTTATTACTGATAGTAACTCCTTAAAGTTTGTAGTGAGTGTGTGTTTTAATATATCATACTTAAAAATGTGAAAAACAAATTTTCGAACAATGTATCAATTAGGGCCTTTGTGACTTAAGGTACCTAATACCATCTGGTCCATATTTTCTTGGTACTCGGGACGCCACTGAAACATTTTTTTTTTTACTTTTTGACGTAAACAGCCGTGATGCCCTGTTCAAGTTTAGGACGGTGCTAGCTTTTAATGCCAATATAGGAGAATTCTAATCGAATCTTGCGTCATTTATTGATGCTTAACCGCCTAAGCGATTTTGGCCGTTGCCTATCAAAGCACGCCAGTCACTCCTTTTTAGCGATAACTGACGCCGATTGGAAACCCCAAGAGAGTTCAAGTCATCCTCCACCTGTTATTTCCATCTCAGTCAAGGCCTCCCCCTTCCTCTGCTGCCGAATTCGGGTGTCATAGGAAGACCTTCTGTGCTGGAGCTTCGATGTCCATTCGCATAACATGAGCCAGGCAGCGGAGCCTTTGGGCTTTAATTCGCTGAACTATGGTCAGGTCTGCGTAATCGTTAAATTTCCTTCGATACTCGCCGTTGACACCACGGGAAGGACCATTAATGTTCCGAAGAACCTTTTTCTCAAATACTCCAAGGGCCCATCTCATCTTCTCTTGACTCTGTCCATGATTCCGAGCCGTACATCCGGATGGTATGATGAGAGACTTATAGAGCGTGATATTTGTTTGTCGAGAGAGGACTTTACTTCTCAATTGCCTACTTAGTCCAAAGTAACACTTGTTGGCAAGAGCGATTCTCCATTGGATTTCTAGACTGATATTATTTTCGGTGTTAATGCTGTTTCCCAAATAGACGAAGTCCCTGACCGTTTCAAATTTGTAGCTACACCGAAAGAAAAAAATATCAAAAACCACCGTAAAATTAACATTTTTTGTTTACCAAATGCAACTGAAAAGAAAAACTGTTATTTTACAATGTCGTAAATATCATTTCTACGTGAAATAGATGTGCACAAAAAAAAACGTAAAAACGTACAGGAAAAGGTCAAATAAACATGACCATCATGTATTATTGAAGGAATTCTCATGTATAGTTGACATGAAACGTAAAATGAATATGACCATCATGTATTATTGAACGCATTCTCATGTAAACGTAAAATGAATATGACCATCATGTATATACCTTAATTCACAAAGGCCCTAACTGACATAAAAAAAAGTTTACAGGAGAAGCAAAAAACAAATTTTTTTATCATGTATATACCTTAATTCACAAAGGCCCTAACTGACATAAAAAAAAAGTTTACAGGAGAAGCAAAAAACAAATTTTTTTTTATATTGAACGCATGCAAATATAGCTTTGTAAATTTAGAATATCTCCGTTATTACTGCTAGTAACTCCTTAAAACTTGTAGTGAATGAGTATTTTACTATATCATACTTAAATATTCTGAAAATATTTATTTTAAATGAGAATTACATCAAAATGATATTACTTGAAATCAATTTATTTTCTTTTTTAAAATATATAGGTACATATTTAAAATAATAAATGTAGTACATTTCATAAGGTGGCAAACTTAACATTTTTAGAAGCACATAAAATACTTTCTGGACATTTCACAGGAACTAAAAGTTCTTATATCTCATTACAGCTGCTCCTTCGTAAATGTAATATTATTATTATTATTATTATTTTCACATCACTATTACAATTGTTTTTATGCAGACTTCCGAAATAATAATTATCTGTTTTCTGAGTTTTGAGAAATATTTTTTTGAGTCAGCCGTAATTATTACTCAGGCTTTTATTTTAAAAATCTCAAAATAATAATTATCAGACATTTTTTGCTTTTGAGTCTTCAAAGACTTTTTTCTTGAGACTTTTATTTTAAAAGTCGTTCGATGATAATTATGAACAATTTTTATTTTTTTAATTCTTCAAAAAAAATTGTCATATATAATCATTTTGGGGCCATATGGGGGTCAATTTGGAGTCATATTGCGATCATTTTGGAATAATTTTCAGAAATTTTTTTCTTTCGAGTCTTCAAGGACTTTTTTCTTGAGTCTTATTTTGAAATAAATATATGCGATGGGCTGGGCAGAGTAAATTCCACTGAATAAAAGAGCGCCGGCTAGCTAAGTCGTTGTTTGGCCAAATTTGAATAGCAAGTGGTAAGAATCTTTGTTGAATCATTAATAATTGGCGGCGACTTCGGTCTTTGAAATTGACCCCCGAAATGACCCCAAAATGATCCAAATTTGACCCCGAAATGACCGCAATATAACCCCAAAGTGATTCTAAAATAGGCCCTAATGACCCGAAATTGACATGTATTCTACCCTTAAGTGAGCGGCCGCTACAGATCTAATGCACCTTACCAGCTCCTCGCCTTCGTGTTTGAATAGCTCAGCTGGCAGACCATCAGCGCCCGCCGCTTTATTGTTTTTTAATCGGGATACAATTATTCGCCCCTCATTATGGTCGGGTTGTCGAACGTCAATTCCATCGTATTCGATTGTGGGGTCGGGCTCGTCATCTCTGGATTGTTGCTTAGTTTCTCCATTTAAAAGAGCAGAGAAGTGATCCCTTCATAACCTAAGTATTTTCTGAACATCGCCCCCCAGGTAGCCGTTATAATTTTTACAGAGGTTTGCCCCATCTTTGGCTAGCATCTCAAGCTCTGCGTACCATAATGACCTTAAAATGACATCAAAATGACCACAAGTTACCCGGAAATGACCCCAAAATGATTCTAAAATGACCACAATGTGACCCGAAAATTACCCTAAAATGATCCCAAAATGATTATAAAATGACTCCCGTATGATCACAAAATGACCACAAAATGACCCCTAAATGATCCCATACTGACCCCAAAATAATTCTAAAATGACCCCCATATGACGCCAAAATTACATGTATTCAACAGTTTCAATACAAACATACATAAAAAGCGTTTTTCAAAGCTTTTCCAACGCTGTTCATTTCATTTAAAAATGAAACAATTACATATCGTTACACTAATATAGAAAGGCCCTAACTCATTTTTTATTTTAGATCGAGTGCTGATGTATTTTTAATAATAACTTCTAAATGAAGCTTTACTAAAACCCTAGCACTATACCATATTGTAGTGAAATATTACAGGCATTGATATTTTTGTTTTCGAACAAGCCATCGTTGCTATGGTTTACTTTACATTCAGTTTTTTTCGAATAAGTTTTCGATCCAAGAAAATATGAGTTAGGGCCTTTCTATATTAGGGTAACGATATACAAATGCTTGCATATTTTCATATCAATTTTACGTGAAGCAGGTTTACGAAATGGGTTATGAACATGATAAATATCAACTGCAGCGCGGTTTATGCCATTTTAACATGAGAATCTTATACAAATGTGAGATAAATAGTTTTTATTTGAATATGTTGTCGAAATCATGATGACATTGACATTGATGACATTTTTAAGCAATTCTCATACTCATTTATTATTTGCCGTGATTTTTCTGTTAGGTTTTTCAATCAAATAAATTACAAATCAAAATAATTTATTTTTATTTTTCTTCAATTTGCGATTATAACTTTTTGCTAGAATTGTTAAAAATAAGGACTGTAAAAGCGGAGAGAATGTTTCCCTCTAGCAGGCTAATCTCCCATCTCATTTCCTGCCATTCTACAGTGTCCAGGCATCCACCTAAACGTGCAGGGTAAATTGAAAAATATTTTTTGATTTTTTTTAATTTTTCTTATTTTAAATTTTTTGAATATTTTTTCTATTTGAATTATATCATCATCATCATTTATTGGCGCTTAACCGCCTAAGCGATTTTGGCCGTCGCCTATCAAAGCACGCCAGTCATTCCTTTTTAGCGATAACTGACGCCAATTGGAAACCCCAAGGGAGTTCAAGTCATCCTCCACCTGTTGTTTCCATCTCAGTCGAGGCCTCCCCCTTCCTCTGCTGCCGAATTCGGGTGACGATTGGAAAACCTTCTGGGCTGGAGCTTCTTTGTCCATTCGCATGACGCGACCCAGCCAGCGGAGCCTTTGGGCTTTAATTCGCTGGACTATGGTCAGATCTGCGTAAAGCTCGTACAGCTCATCGTTAAATCTCCTTCGATACTCGCCGTCGGCATCACGGGAAGGACCATAAATCTTCCGGAGAACTTTTCTCTCAAATACTCCAAGGGCCATCTCATCTTCTCTTGACATTGTCCATGAGTCTGAGCCATACATCAGGACAGGTATGATGAGAGACTTATAGAGCGCGATCTTTGTTCTTCGAGAGAGGACTTTACTTCTCAATTGCCTACTCAGTCCAAAGTAGCACTTGTTCGCAAGAGTGATTCTCCGTTGGATTTCTAGACTGATATTATTTTCGGTGTTAATGCTGGTTCCCAAATAGACGAAGTCCCTCACAGTTTCAAATTTGTAACTATCAACAGTGACGTGGCTGCCAAGGCGCAGGTGCGCCGATTCTTTCTTTGATGACAGCAAATACTTCGTCTTGTCCTCGTTGCCCGCAAGACCCACTTTTTTCGCTTCTTTATCCAGTCCAGAGAAGGCAGCGCTTACGGCGCGGTTGTTAAGGCCAATGATATCAATATCATCGGCATACGCCAGCAATTGCACGCTCTTGTAAAAGATTGTACCATTGCGGTTTAGCTCCGCTGCTCGAATTATCTTCTCCAGCATCAGGTTGAAGAAATCGCACGAAAGGGAGTCGCCCTGTCTGAAGCCTCGTTTGGTTTCAAATGGCTCAGAGAGGTCCTTCCCGACTCTGACGGAGCTGTTAGTATTGCTCAACGTCATTTGGCAAAGCCGTATAAGCTTTGCAGGGAAGTCAAATTCAGACATGGCGGCATACAGGCAACTCCTTTTTGCGCTGTCAAAAGCGGCTTTGAAATCGACAAAGAGATGGTGTGTGTCGATTCTTTTATCATGGGTCTTCTCCAGGATTTGGCGTATCGTGAAAATCTGGTCGATGGTAGACTTACCAGGTCTAAAGCCACACTGATAAGGTCCAATCAGCTTGTCTACGATGGGCTTCAGTCTTTCACACAATACGCTAGAAAGAACCTTATACGCGATATTAAGAAGGCTGATTCCGCGGTAGTTGGTGCGGTTAGCGGGATCGCCTTTCTTGTGGATTGGGCAGAGCACACTTAAATTCCAATCTGGAGGCATGCACTCGTCTGACCATATTCTGCATAAGAGCTGATGCATGCTTTTTACCAGCTCTTCGCCTCCGTGTTTGAACAGCTCGGCGGGCAGTCCGTCTTTTCCAGGCGCTTTGTTGTTTTTCAGCCGGGATATAGCTATCCTCACTTCATCATAGTCAGGTGGTGGGACGACTTTTCCATTTGAATTATATACTGAAACATTTTATATTGCTTAACCCTTTCCCGCCGGCTGTACTTTTAAAAGTACAGGAAATTAAGCTCTTTTCCTTGATTTCTTTAGGACACACCTTAATCGATTCCAACTAATTTGCTAATCCTGTGGGTAATTGACAGTCCATTCTAAGCAATTAATTTTTTTTACCGTTATTGGGGTCACATTATGTCACCTGTGATGTGTCAAAGTTTGAAAAAAATTTTATCTTTTAAGAGGTGTGCATCTGTGAAGTGATAAAAAAGTAAACTGTGACTATTTAAATATCTTTATTTATTGAAAACGTGTATAGAAAAACAATATTTTTGCGATAAGTTCAGTTTTATACATTTTTTTACGCTCCAAAATTTGGTGTACTTTAAAAAGTACAGCCGGCGTATATAGTATACATTTTTTGTTTTTTTCTACCGTATTCAGAAATTTCTGTAGTACAGGCAGTTGAGGATCTATTGTGTTATAATTATGAAAGAAATGATGTTACAAATTCGAATTTAATCATCACTTCCCTAGGGCAAGACCCCCTAATTTACACTGAGGAGTGTACATACTAACGCCGGCTGTACTTTTTAAAGTACAGGTTGGGAAATGGGCGTGGCATAAAAAAAAATTAAAAAAATATTTGTTGGCATCTAGAGGCCAAAATTAACTGGTCCATGAAAAATCATGACAATCGGTCCACGGGTTCTATACCCCGGCGTAGTGGGTTAAAAACGTCAAAACAAAATCAAAAGAAAAGAAAAATCATGACAATCGGTTCACGGGTTTTATACCCCGGTTAATGGGTTGGAGTGTAATGGAGTGTGGTTACTAAGTGACCTTGCTCAATCCCGACTCTTGCGTCCTCGTTCGTGCACTCTGGGCAACGGGAGCTACCTAGGCTCGCGGCAGAAAGAGAGGGAGCCCCGGTGGGGCCACTCTGACATACTTGGTTTAAGGGCTCACCGAGGTTTTTGCGTAGCGTCTGTTCACCATGAGGTGCGGCTGCAAGCGGGCGTCTGTCTTGAAGCAAGCGGCTCGCTATATAAATGTGTAAATATTTTCCAAAACCCCGAAACGGGTTGTGCGCTGGGTTTGGGACCCGCCACGTAAAAAACTTAATTCCAATGAAAAAATATACAAAGCCTCGGATGAGAACCCCCTTTAATGTTGACGACCCGGCAAAACGAATAAGGCATAACGATTTGGATATTAGGGCATGTACCTCGTAGGCGCAAAGGCTGACATCACCGCCCTGCAGGAAATGCGATGGACAGGGCAAGGAAAGACGACCATCGGTCCTTGTGACGTATACTACAGTGGCCAGACACGCGGCAAAGCGCGTGGTGTAGGATTCGTGGTGGGAAAGAGACTTCGCCGCCAAGTATTAGCGTTCACTCCTGTGAACGAGCGTCTCGCTGCGATCCGCATCAAGGCGAGGTTTTTCAACATAACATTTATCTGCGCCTATGCGCCGACTGAGGAGACGGACGACGCAGAGAAGAACTCCTTCTACGATAAACTTGAACAGACTTATGATCGCTGCCCACAGCATGATATCAAAATCGTGCTCGGCGACTTTAATGCCAAGGTGGGCAAGGAAGGAGTCTTTGGTCCCACAGTTGGAAAATTCAGTCTCCACGATATAACATCCCCCAACGGCACTAGGTTGATTGACTTCGCCGCTGCTCGCAATATGGTCATCAGTAGTACCAGGTTCCAGCATAAACGAATACACCAAGCCACATGGCTGTCTCCTGATCAAAGAACAAGAAACCAGATTGATCATGTCTTGATTGACGGCAGACATAGCTCCACCGTTCTGGACGTGCGTACACTGCGTGGTCCCAATATTGACTCTGACCATTATCTTGTCGCAGCCAAGATACGCACACGCCTCTGTGCAACGAAGAAAGTGCGCACAGTAACGGAAGGAAAGTTTGACGTCGAGAAGCTGCGCATGACACAGACAGCTGATAATTTCACAACTCGACTCTCACACCTGCTAGCAGAGGGCAATCCTCGACCTAACGATGTAGCCGAGCAATGGAAGCATATCTCTCACTCATTGCGTACCGCCGCTGAGGCCACTATAGGGTTCCAGCGAGCCCGCAAGAACAACTGGTACGATGAGGAATGCAAAACTGCCTCGAAAAAAAAGGACGCTGCCTACAAGGAGACGTTGCGAACGGGCGCAACCCGCAGTGTATGGCAACAATATCGTGAGGCAAAGAAGGAAGAGAGACGCCTTTTCAGAAAAAAGAAAAGTGAGGCCGAAAGGCGTGAGTGTGAGGAGCTTGAGATGCTGGCTGGCAGGAATGATGCCCGAAAATTCTATGAAAAGATCCGGCGGATGACGGAAGGTTTTAAGACCGGGGCAAGCTCCTGTAAGGACAATAATGGCGACCTGGTAACCGACGTACAAAGTGTACTTAAATTATGGAGGGAGCACTTCTCCTCACTGCTAAATTGCGAGGGAGACGTCGAACCCGATACCCCAATCCCTGACGATGGAAAAGTCGTCCCACCACCTGACTATGATGAAGTGAGGATAGCTATATCCCGGCTCAAAAACAACAAAGCGCCTGGAAAAGACGGACTACCCGCCGAGCTGTTCAAACGCGGAGGCGAAAAGCTGGTAAAAAGCATGCATCAGCTCTTATGCAGAATATGGTCAGACGAATGCATGCCTCCGGATCGGAATTTAAGTGTGCTTTGCCCAATCCACAAGAAAGGCGATCCCGCTAACCGCACCAACTACCGCGGAATTAGTCTTCTTAATATCGCATATAAGGTTCTTTCTAGCGTGTTGTGTGAAAGGCTGAAGCCCATCGTAGACAAACTGATTGGACCTTATCAGTGTGGCTTTAGACCTGGTAAGTCTACCATCGACCAGATTTTCAAGATACGCCAAATCCTGGAGAAGACCCATGATAAGAGAATCGACACTCACCATCTTGTCGATTTTAAAGCCGCTTTTGACAGCGTAAAAAGGAGTTGCCTGTATGCCGCCATGTCTGAATTTGACTTCCCTGCAAAGCTTATACGGCTTTGTCAAATGACGTTGAGCAATACCAACAGCTCCGTCAGAATCGGGAAGGACCTCTCTGAGCCATTTGAAACCAAACGAGGCTTCAGACAGGGCGACTCCCTTTCATGCGATTTCTTCAATCTGATGCTGGAGAAGATAATTCGAGTAGCAGAGCTAAACCGCAATGGTACAATCTTTTACAAGAGCGGGCAATTGCTGGCGTATGCCGATGATATTGATATCATTGGCCTTAACAACCGCGCCGTAAGCGCTGCCTTCTCTGGACTGGATAAGGAAGCGAAAAAAGTGGGTCTTGCCGTGAACGAGGACAAGACGAAGTATTTGCTGTCATCAAAGAAAGAATCGGCGCACCTGCGCCTTGGCAGCCATGTCACTGTTGATAGTTACAAATTTGAAAGATCACGCTCTATAAGTCTCTCCTCATACCTGTCCTGATGTATGGCTCAGATTCATGGACAATGTCAAGAGAAGATGAGATGGCCCTTGGAGTATTTGAGAGAAAAGTTCTCCGGAAGATTTATGGTCCTTCCCGTGATGCCAACGGCGAGTATAGAAGGAAATTTAACGATGAGCTGTACGAGCTCTACGCAGATCTGACCATAGTCCAGCGAATTAAAGCCCAAAGACTCCGCTGGCTGGGCCATGTTATGCGAATGGACAAAGAAGCTCCAGCACAGAAGGTTTTCCTATCGTCGCCTGAATTCGGCAGCAGAGGAAGGGGGAGGCCTCGACTGAGATGGAAACAACAGGTGGAGGATGACTTGAACTCCCTTGGGGTTTCCAATTGGCGTCCGTTATCGCTAAAAAGGAATTACTGGCGTGCTTTGATACGAAACGGCCAAAATCGCTTAGGCGGTTAAGCGCCAATAAATGATGATGATAATGGGTTAAAAACGTCAAAACAAAATCAAAAGAGAGAACGGTTATACCTGTAGTATTTATGTATATCATGGTCGAAATGTATGTACATATATTAACATGAGATTACTAATGTTGGCTCAACATTTTTTTTATCAATTTGACGTGAAACCGGTTGTTTACATAATTTTTAATGTGAAATAAAACTTTTCGAAGTAATGTATGAGAACATAAGAAATTAGTATGACAATGTAATACATGCTAATGTTGATTCAGCAACTTTCATTACAATTTAATGTGAACCCTGTTTTTTGCTGAAATGTTAGTTTTACAAGCGAGTTTTCTTTCGGTGTATCAACGGTGACTTGGCTGCCAAGGCACAGGTGCGCCGATTCTTTCTTTGAAACAGCAGATACTTCGTCTTGTCCTCGTTGACCGCAAGACCCACTTTTTTCGCTTCCTTATCCAGTCCAGAGAAGGCAGCTCTTACAGCGCGGTTGTTAAGGCCAATGATATCAATATAATTGGCATACGCCAGCAATTGCACGCTCTTGTAAAAGATTGTACCATTGTGGTTTAGCTCTGCTGCTCGAATTATCTTCTCCAGCATCAGGTTAAAGAAATCGCACGAAAGGGAGTCGCCCTGTCTTAAGCCTCGTTTGGTTTCAAATGGCTCAGAAGGGTCCTTCCCGATTCTGACGGCGCAGTTGATATTTTTGGCAAAGCCGTATAATGCAGGGAAGTCAAATTGTGCTGTCAAAAGCGGCTTTTAAATCAACAAAAAGTGGTGTGTGTCGATTCATTTATCATGGGTCTTCTCCAGGATTTGGCGTATCGTGAAAATCTGGTCGATGGGAGACTTACTAGGTCTAAAGGTCCAATCAGTTTGGCTACGATAGGCTTCAGTGTATCACACAATACGCTCGAAAGAACCTAATATGCGATATTAAGAAGACGGATTCCGCGGTAGTTGGTGCGGTTAGCGGGATCGCCTTTCTTGTGGATTGGGCAGAGCACACTTAAATTCTAATCCGGAGGCATGCACTCGTCTGACCATATTCTGCATAAGAGCTGATGCATGCTTTTTACCAGCCCTTCGCTTCCGTGTTTGAACAACTCGGCGAGTAGTCCGTCTTTTCCAGGCGCATTGTTGTTTTTGAGTCGGGATAAATCTATCCTCACTTCTCCATAGTCAGGGGGTGGGACGACTTTTTCATTGTCAGGGATTGGGGTATCGGGTTCGACGTCTCCCTCACAATTCAGCAGTGAGGAGAAGTGCTCCCTCCATAATTTAAGTACACTCTGTACGTCGGTAGCCAGGTCGCTATTATTGTCCTTACAAGAACTTGCCCGGTCTTAAAGCCTTCCGTCATCCGCCGGATCATTCATAGAATTTTCGGGCATCATTCATGCCAGCCAGCGTCTCAAGCTCCTTGCACTCACGCCTTTCGGCCTCACGTTTCTTTTTTCTGTATATGCGTCTCTCTTCCTTCTTTGCCTCACGATATCGTTGCCATACACTGCGGGTTGCGCCCGTTAGCAACGTCTCCCTGTATGCAGCGTCCTTTTTGTCCGAGGCAGTGCTGCATTCCTCATCGTACCAGTTTTTCTTGCGGTCTGGCTGAAACCCTATAGTGGCCTAAGCGGCGTTCCGTAATGAGTGAGAGATATGCACAAGTACACGATAGCATCATGGTCCATCCGTTTTGGAGATTTGCGGTCCAGAATGATACTGGTTTCAAAAGATATATTAGTATAGATATATATATCAGTAGAGATACATATATTAGTATAGATATAGATATACATATTCAATGTTGACAGTAATGTATCTTCTCAGTGTATTTTAATTTCGGAAGCAATTCAATACAGTCCAGTTCCGCTTTTGACGTATCTTACTTCTTACTATCTTACTAATATTATAAATGTGAATGTAGCGATGTTTGGATGTCCAGACGTTTACTTCTGTTCCTCAATAACGTGAGAATGGCAAGACGGATTTTGTAGAAATTTGGTAGGCAGACAGCTAATAGTCTGGAAGGAGGTATAGGCAATTTTTAATTTTTTTTAATTTTGGGGGCGGACCATGCTAGGGACCGTTAAAAGCTTTTTGGCCGGGGAGAGCTAGTGGGGACAAATTTGAAGAAATTTTTGCTAGGAAATCTTTTATATTTTAGCTTGAATTTCTTCTCAAATTTATTGAAAAGGAAATCGGCTAAAAAGAAGGAGTTAGCTTCTTATTTATGAATTTTTTATGTACTTTTGTCAAAAACGTTCAATTGTTAGAAGAAATCTGCTTATTTTTATCAGAAAATTTGTATAAGGGACATTTCACCCAAAAGAGGAAAAGTACCAAATTTTTAAAATGCCATAAACTCCCACTGTTCTGACAGAACTTTACAATAAAGGTCTTTTTATTATCATGGGTTAGGGGTAACTAGTTGCATAGCTAAATTTTTAGGGAACTGCATCGATAATACTGAAAAAAATTAAAAATTGTATCACGAAAAAACATTAAAATGTCCCAGGAGTCACACTCTTTAACCTTTGTAAAAAGTTTCTAAAAGCTAATACTGATCTTCTTTTTAAAGAATATGGTACTATGTAGTATGTACTTTCGATCATATACAAATTGTAGTTCAAAGTTGAACTGATGAAGATAAAATGTCCCATAAAGTAAATTAATGAGAACATCCTCTCATTTTCACTAGATTCCTATTGAATTTATTGAAAAGGAAAACTATTATTTTTAAAAGATCCCTTATTAATTCAAATTTTGCTATTAACGTCTCAACATATGTACATACAACATACGTACATAAAAGTATACCTTCTTCAAATGTGTAATTTGACGCTACCAGCACAAGTACCCGATAGCATCATGGTAGAGATCTCCGTTCAGCAGTTAATAATTCTTAGTTCGATTCGCGGTGAAGGCAATAAGGCAAGTGGACATCTGGTGAGGCAAAAAGAACAAAGGTGTAATTAGACGTTGGCAAGTTAAGCATGGTAGTGTAGATTAGAATAGACTAGACATCTGGGTTGAGCGTTCATCTGTTTTTTAATTTGAAATATTAAAAAGAAAATCTTCTTAATATTATGTGATTATCTACTCAGTTTTATTAAAAGAAACACCCAGTCATAATAAGACGGGCATCTTATTGGAAAAATATCATAGAGAAATCCGCTAAACTTTGTTCTGATTTACAGGGCATTTTATGTGACTTTTTGCTCTGTGCATATAACTATGAGTACACTTGACCTAAACTTATGATATTTCGCATACAGGTGTAGAATATGGTGAGATGAGTGCATGCCTCCGGATTGGAATTTAAGTGTGCTCTGCCCACTCCATAAGAAAGGCGGTCCCGCTAACCGCTCCAACTATCGCGCAATCAGTCTTCTTAATATCGCATATAAGGTTCTTTCTAGCGTATTGTGTGAAAGACTGAAGCCCATCGTAGACAAACTTATTGGACCTTATCAGTGTGGCTTCAGACTTGGTAAGTCTACCATCGACCAGATTTTCACCATACGTCAAATCCTGGAGAAGACCCATGATAAAAGAATCGACACACACCATCTCTTTGTCGATTTCAAAGCCGCTTTTGACAGCGCAAAAAGGAGTTGCCTGTATGCCGCCATGTCTGAATTTGACTTCCCTGCAAAGCTTATACGGCTTCGCCAAATGACGTTGCGCAATACCAAAATCTCCGTCAGAATCGGGAAGGATCTATCTGAGCCATTTGAAACCAAACGAAGCGTCAGACAAGGCGACTCCCTTTCGCGAGATTTCTTCAACCTGCTGCTGGAAAAGATAATTCGAGCAGCAGAGCTAAACCGCAACGGTACAATCTATTAAACAGGCTTGCCTCGAATTGTTTTCCCTGGTCGGTGGTGATTGTGGTCGGTACTCCAAATTGTGCAATCCAGCCATTAATGAGGGCATTAGCCACTGTGTCTGCGTTTATGTCCTCTATTGGCACGGCAACTGGCCATCTGCTGAACCGATCGATGCAGGTGAGGCAATACCGAAAATTATTTGACACTGGCAGCGGGCCTATTCAATCGATGTGAATACAAGAAAAACGCTGGTCGGGCACTTTAAAATTTTCTATTGCTGATTTATTATGTTGAGCGACTTTTGATTTCTGGCAAGCGATACATGTTTTTACCATTGTTGCGATGTCTTTTTTCATGTTCGGCCAAATGAAGCGTTCGCTGATTTGCTTTATCGTAGCTTGCTTGCCAGGGTGTGCCAGATTATGTACGGAATTGAATACTTGACGGCGAAATTCTTTGGTGACGAATGATCGAACGTGTCTAGTCGAAACATCGCAAGTAATCGCTTTAGCTGAGTTCGGCAAATTAATAAGTTTTAGTTGAAGTGCTGATTTATTACCTGTTACTAGCTCTTTGATCTCCTCATCGTTTTTTTGACTATCAGCTAAATCTTCAAAGTTAATTGGGTCACAGCTATCTATCGATTCAATCCGGGAGAGCAATTCGGCAATAATGTTGTCTCTCCACGCGATATGTCGTATATCGGTCGTATATTGTCCGATGAAATCGAAGTAACGAAGCTGCCTCGGTGAAGCTTTTTCTGGTTTTTGTTGGAACGCGTACGTGATAGGCTTATGGTCCGTTAGAATTGTGCATTGTCGACCTTCTATAAGTACTTTACTGATTGATAGATTGCGAGGAGCTCTCTATCGTAAGCGCTATAACGTTTCTGCGTATCGGTCATACGCTTCGAATAAAACCCCAGTGGCTCGAGGTGCCCTTGATTTATGTGATGAATAGCTGCACCTACTGAAAAATTACTGGCGTCAACATGTAACACTAGTTTTGCGTGTGGAACGGGGTGTGCCAAGGTGACTGCGTTGGCCAATGCCTCTTTACACTCGTTAAATGCCCTATCCGCGTCGTTTGTCCATGTGATCGGTGTCTTGTCGTTTTTAGTATTACCCTTTATGAGGCACTGTAGCCTACCTTGCATGGTGGCTGCGTTTGGAAGAAAGCGTCGATAAAAATTACACATGGCGATAAATCGCCGTAGGTGTATTGCTTTGTTCGGCCGCGGAAAATTAATGATAGTTTCCACCTTCTCTGCCGCTGGGTGTATGCCCTCCCTACTAACTTGATGTCCCAGGAACATAACTTTCGGTTGAGCGAAAACACATTTCGCTACGTTAAGCTTTAGACCGTGCTCGCGCAATCGTTGCAACACTGAACGTACTTGTTCATAGTGTTCTTCTTTGGTTGCGGATGCAATGCATATGTCGTCTATGTAACAAATTACATGATCCATGTCGAAAAACACTTGGTCCATAAAGCGTTGGAAGGTTTGTGCGGCATTGCACAAACCAAAAGTCTTAACATTGAACTCGAAGAGTCCGAAAGGGGTAATGATCGCTGTCTTCTTTCGATCTTCCTCGGCTATTGGGATGTTAAAATATGCTCTTTCTAAATCAAGTGTAGAGAACATGCACTTACCGTTTAACGCTTGTGTAAAGTCGTGTATGTGTTTGATTGGATAGCGATCGGGTACGGTTTGCGCATTTAAACGCCGATAATCCCCTCACGGTCGATAAAGTCCCTGCTTTTTCGGCACCATATTTAGGGGACTGGCCCACTCGCTTTTTGATCTGGTGCAAATACCTTGTTTTAGCATGTACTCGAATTCTTGCTTTGCTATGGCTAATTTCTCTTGATTTAGGCGCGCTCGCGAATTTACTGGTTGCCCATTTGTTATTATTTGATGTTGAACAGCTGTTTTACCTGAATTTGGGGAGTTTTATGAAGTCGGCGTTCTTAAGTCTTTGAACTCGTTCAGTAGCTCTTGATATACGCTGTTTTGGTTCACTGAAAAAACCGGTTCATATTTAATAAATTCGCAAACGCAGTGTGCTTGTAATTTTGTTTGTTTGTCGATGAGCAATTTGTTTTTGACGTCGATGAGTAAATCGAATTTTTTTAGGAAGTCGGCACCACCTAATATTGGTTTGGAGACATCTGCCGCGATGAACTCCCAGTCAAAATTTCGCCGGAGGCCCAAGTCAAACGTTAGGATTTTGGTGCCATATGTCTTAATGGTAGAACCGTTGGCTGAAAAAAGGGCATATGTTGATGGGGTAAGTTTTCTACGAAAGTATGAAGCTGGCAAGACGGTTACATCTGAGCCAGTGTCGACCAAAAATTTTAATTGTGTTTTACGATCCATTATGAAAAGACGGTTTGATTTGCTCTTACTGAACGCTTCGCCAACCGTCAAAGGTGAAGCGGCATTCAGTTTTCCGATGGTTGGAAACTGCACGGCTTGACACATTTCCTAGCCGTTGTTCCGAATCGATGATGATAATAACAATGGGGGAATTCGGGGGCTTGTTTACCTGACTCTTTGAACGCGTGCGACTACCTAGTTGGTTGTTGCGGGAAGGTGTTCGTGAACGCCCGCGGTGCTGCTCCTGATGGGTTAGTTTGATTTCTTTGATTTCCCTACGCAGGTCGCTAATGGTTTGCTTGACGGCCTGCATGTCGTCGGGCGGTGAATCTTTGGTATGTGTAGATCCCCGCTGTACTTCTGCGATCGTTCCGAAGTTTCCCATTTCCAGCATTTTGTCGGCTTGTTGGGCACATCGGTATAAATCTCCTTCTGCGATGGACACCACTGCTCGCACTCCTTCCGGCAAACGTCCGAGCCATAGGGTTTTGATAGCGTCGTCGTTCATGGCTCCATTTGATAAAACCTACATCGTGCGTAGTAGCTGCGACGGCTTGTCTTCGCCCAGCTCACATTCTTGAACGAGACGCCGTAGTTTTCGATTTCGAAGTCGGTAAAGTCGTTTATTAAGCGCTTCTTAATCGCTTCGTATTTATTTTCGAGTGGTGGCGTGCGAACGATATCTGCTACATTAGAAAGCGTAATGCTATCCAATGTTCCCACCACGTAATCGTACTTGGTTTGGTCGCGTATGACGTTGGCGTTGCGAAATTGCGACTCCATTTGGATAAAATAAAGGTCTGGGTCGCGTTTACTGAATACGGGTGGTTTGACGCCTATTCGGCAAATCTCATTTGAAGCGTTGGTGGATGGCTGTGTTTGTTGACCATCGAAGGTGTTTTGTGGCGCTGTTGGGTCCGATTGACCTGCCTCTCCAGGATCTACCATGATTTTGCAAGTTTTAAAATATTACACGTGGTAGATGGTATGCTTGCAAATGAAAATAATAGTTAGAGCGCTGTCGTTTGATGTGCACGTTGACTTGCACGTCGAAGAAATTTTTCCTTTATCAAGGGGTCACCAGATGTGGGTTTATTACCACTTAAAATATATATTTAATTTATTTTAATGTTCAGGAAGTAAATTACACGTCAGCTTATCTCTAACTCAAAATCAAGAAGGACGGAAGTATAATAAAAAGTCAAATATCAAATATGTAAAATATGTATACCTCCGCAGGGTTGCATTTTAGGTGTTGTTTTATATGCTAAATTAGAGTTGAGATCCTTAGGTATGTTACCCATTCGCTTTAATCTTGCATGCATGTATATGTTGCTTGCCACAGGTACTTCGCAGAGGCGGGCAATGCCGCAGGTATATACTAGTATATTCATAAATAAAAATATTTACAAAAAACGGTAGTGGATTCCATTGATAATGAAAGATTTCAAATGGTATTAAAAGAGCTAAAGCAGGAGGAAAAAAGTTTGAAGTTTCAAACAAATTCATTGTTCAATTGAAAAATTGAATCGACAATTTTTTAAGCAGTTGAATTTCAGAAAAAAAAGTATCTTTCTTATGTCAGCTTTTCATTTCATTGAAAATTTGTATGATGTCAGCATTGATCTGGCTTAGAACATCGGTTTTGACCTTATTTGAGGCATGGACAGCTACGTATGAATGCATGATAAAACCAAACCAAAAACGTAAATAAATTATTATTAATATCTCATAACTAAATTTGATTAGTTAACTAAAACAATTACTTATAGGTATAGAAATCTGTAGACATTTGGTCTTTAAAAAACAGGTTCCGAAAAGGCAATTGCTTTTTTTACCACGCTTTTATTAGCTTCACTTGTATGTTTGCTTGTTTGTTTGTTTGTTTTCTTGTATGTATGTGACTCTCGTTCGGTCTAAGCCCCAGTGGCCCCAAAACCGCAAAATGTCCCTACAATATGGGACGAAAGGGTAGGCCCCAGGTTTCATTTGGACTTCGATAAATTTATCGATAACTGAGTTATCGGTCAAAATGTGATTGCCCAAAAAACTTAAAATTTTCATACAATATGGGTATCAAACGAAAGGGGAAGAACCCAGGTTTCATTTGGACATCGATATTTTTCGTTAAATTTATCGATAACTGAGTTATCGGTCAAAATGTGATTGCCCAAAACATCAAAAATTTCCTTACAGTATGCGTATCAAACGAAAGGGGAAGGCCCCAGAGTTATCGGTCAAAATGTGGTTGCCCGAAAACCTTAAAATTTCCCTACAATATGCGTATCAAACGAAAGGGGAAGTCCCCAGGTTTCATTTGGACATCGATATTTTTCTTTAAATTTATCGATACTGAGTTATCGGTCAAAATGCGATTGCCCAAAACCTCAAAAATTTCCCTACAATATGCGTATCAAACGAAAGGGGAAGGCCCCAGAGTTATCGGTCAAAATGTGGTTGGCCGAAAACCTTAAAATTTCCCTACAATATGGGTATCAAACGAATCGGGAAGTCCCCAGGTTTCATTTGGACATCGATATTTTTCGATAAATTTATCGATACTGAGTTATCCTTAACATTTCTCTACAATATGGGTACCAATCGAAAGGGGATGTCCCCAGGTTTTATTTGGTCATCGATATTTTTCGATAAATTTATCTATACTGAGTTATCGGTCAAAATGTGATTGCCCAAAACCTCAAAAATGTCCCTACAATATGCGTATCAAAAACTTATTGAATTAATAAACATATTTTACAACTAAACATTTGAACTTCTGAGCCCTAATACTTACATACTAAATTCATTATTTACTACCCGCATGTTTTGTTTATCATTAATCAGCTAACTAAACCTTAACCACGGAGTATGCATTGTAAGTCATTGTAGAATCTATTAGTTAATTTTCCTTAGTTTATGATTACATTTCGAGTTTTCGTTGTATTTTTATTTAAACTTTTATTTCAAATCTTTTGTTTTATTTTATAAACCTGTTTACGTTCCTGAAATCCCAAATAATATCATACTGTTATAAAATACATTCCGGCGCTGAACTTAAAATCGCAAATGATTCTAAACCTATTGTGTTAAAACACGACAAAAACTGCCGCTTTCGTAATTTTGTTATGAATTGACCCTGAAATAATGCTAATGTCGCTGGCAAATACTATTTTGCTTACAAACGCCTAATACCATGCTGTTCCTGTGCGCTATAATATAACGTGAAATGCAGCTAAAGGACGTACTAATATTGAATTGCGCGAGCAATTTATTTTGGCGGATGGGGTTTCCCAAAGTATGGCGGCATTTACACCACGTCGTTCTACACCGAATGCCGCACAAAATAGCAACATGTCACCCTACATAAGCGGACACGGCCCTATTATAAAGGTAAATTATTCAGCTGTTTAAGGGTAATCAATATCACAGCTCTACAAAAAAGTGTTGTCCTGGGTATTTTTGCAAATTCTTATAGCTTGGGGTACCCAAATAAAGACTGCATTCAAGAAATTCCCGGAAGTGCTCTAGTTTTTAAAATAGTGGTCAAAACCCCTTTTCCATAGGTTAGGGCATATATTGCCCCATAACTTTGGTTCAACTTGATGTTGGTCCCGTTTAAAAGGTGTGATTCCACCGCTTCAATTACGTATACAAGTTGTTAACGCATCTTGATAAATGTCATAGATATTGAATAATTTAACTTTCAGTTACGTTTTTTTTCTAATAATTAGTTAACTAGTGTATATGTAAACTATTTTGAAACGATCTCTTTTTATTTCTCTTTTCAACGAAACATAATTTGTTCATATCCAAAATAATGAATAATCTAACTTTCAGTTACGTTTTTTTCTAATAATTAGTTAACTAGTGTATATGTAAACTATTTTGAAACGATCTCTATTTATTTCCCAAGCTGGGATATTCCAGTTTAATCAAAAAACGGAAAAATATGCTTACCAAAATGCTTAGCTATGTAATGTCCATATGGCCCTAGATTTTTTCTTTGTATATTTCGTGTAACTTTTTTGGGCTTGTTATTGAAAAACTAAAAGTCACAAAATCAATTTCCAAAAAAAAAGACCAGGAAAAATTAGAAAAACACTGGTATATGCCAATAACACACCTCCAAAAAAATGTATTTTTGCCAATTTTTATCCAAGAAAGTACTGGATGTGCTCTGGTTTTAAGTTTGTATCATATCGTCCCCTCTTTGTGTCTTTATCGTAAGCGCCAAAAAGCAAACTTTCAAAAGAGTATTTTTTGTTTTTTTTTTACTGTTTATTGGTAAATTGAAATAAAATTTGGCATGCGGTTAGATAATTAAGTAATATGACGGGCCTTTTATTTTTTTCTTGAAAAAATTTGCAATTTGCGAAAAAATCGTACATTTGTCACTTACGATAATTTCGCTCTCAATTTTTTATGAGTATGTTTGAAAAAATGTACATATATATGGCCAAACTCGCACAAAAAAAAAAACAAAATAAAATTTGTTTGCTTAAACTGTCGGTGCTTTTAATTGTTTTAGGTTTACACATATGCCAAAGAAAAATAAATAAAATATTTCGAGGAGACAAATGTTGTGAGCATTTGGATCACAGGGAATTCGCCCGCATTTTTTCATGTAACGTAACAGTCCAAAATTCAAAATAGTTTTTTTGTGCGAAATTTAGCTCGTTAATAAACCAAAAAAATCAGTTTTTTCGAGCATTCCCCGTCTATTTTTCAATAAACTATAATATTAGTAGAGTTTGTAGTTATGTCTTTGCTCAGAGTCCGAAGTTGTTTGTAACGTAACAGTCTTTTTACTTCGAACTTTTGCACACCGACTTTTCAAAAAAAAATTTTAATATGCAAAAAAAAAGAAGTTTGCCGCATACAAAATGCATCGTCTTTTTGTAATATGTATGCACTGGGAAAAAGTCATTATATTTACAAGAAAAACGTTTAACATACTTTCAATGGAGCGTCACCTCACCAGCAAACTGTAGAAGAAATTTTTTTGACAGATGTTATCATTACCGAAATAATTAAAAGAAACAAAAAAAAAATTCACTTCAAAAGGCTGCAGAAAAATATGCTCTGCTTATTTTTTAATTATTTTGTTTACCCTTACTAATAGGAGAGTTAGATAAACCGAATCACTTCCGTATTAAGTCGATTTTCTGTATTCCTCCCCTGGACCATGTTCTTTCTTTAGAAATTTTTGAATGTCTGATGCTAATAAAAATGAATTTATTTTATATACAGTGAAATTCACAGCCAAGCTATAAATATAGCTAAAATGCAGTCTTTTTTTTTGTAACGTAACAGTCTGAGCAGTTATGTGTCTAAAAAACGCAGACAAATTTGTTCAGTGTAATTAAATTTTCATTTATTACATACTTATCAAACCTTCAATATTATATACTAGACGTTGAAAATAATCTGACTTAAAGAACTTCGAAACCTACTTCCAAAATGTGTAACGTAACAGTCCATACATAGTCGTCTATAACTTCTAAATTAGAAGGCATTATATATATGGGTGTTTCTGAAAATGTGTCAACCAAAGAGAAAAATTTGAAAATGAATCTAGGCCAAACTTTTTGATACCATCATGTAAGCACGTATGTCACATATCACCTTGCAAAATTTGATTGATAATGGAACACCGTTTCTGACAAAACTTAGGTGTTTCCTACTATCACTACTAGTTATGACTTTTGAAATACATCTGCGAATTTCCTGCAAAAGCGCCTGGCAAAAAATTACTTTTACAAGTATCTAGCCATAAGTCGGTCCTATGTAGCTTATAATAGATACATCTGGAAAACTACTCCAATTCATATATAAAGTGAATGCAAAAGAAGTGTGTTTTTGAAGCGTTCGGACGCAAAATAAACTTTGTAATAAAAAAAAAAATACATAGCTTTTAAATTTCAATCAAATTTTTTCCCCAAAACACAGATTGTGATGCTCTTTCCAGTGACAAAAAATTGTTTTCCCAAGTTAGAAGGATTCCCGAATTTAATTGTATCAAATACTGGAACGTCCGAACGAAAAAAAAATTTCTCAAGATAATTGTATGGAAAACTTCAAGTTAGTATTCCAAATTTGGATATGATCCATTTAGGAAGCAACTTGACCCAGCCCTACATACAAAAATTTTAATTTATGTACGTGTATTAGGGTGAATCAAAAAAAAAAAAATTGTTTGGGTGTTATCCCCTCAAAAGTTGGCAATTGATAAGCAAACCTTGCAAAAATTGAGCTCTTTAACTTAACCCTCGCAGTAAGTTAACTAATTACCCCAAAAACAAAATTTGTTAGTTTTTAGTATCACCCTAATGTATGTTATTGTGGTGTTTAGAATGTGCAAGTAATGTAATTTTCTGCTTGAATATATCAATTGCAATAAAATATATCTCAATATTTTTTTTTGTTGTGAAAAAAGTTTATGTTTTCCTTTGGAAAAAAAACTGGAACGTCCGAACGGGAACGTCCGAACAAAATTAAAATCGATATTTGACCAATAAAAAACTTCTGCAGCAAGATAGTGTTAATGCAGCACAAGACCTTGTTTATTCCTCTATTAATCGTGTATATATATTTTTATTGTAGCACTAACCAATTCGCAGCATTTTAGGGAAATAATATATCACCTCAAATACAAGGTACGTTTTAGGAGCGTCCGAACGGCAGATTTAAACCTTTTTGAGTGGTAATGTGGCATCTCTAATAAAAAATTTGGATAGCGTTGGATAGATGAGTACGAAGGCTACATATGACAAAAAAAATTATTCTGATCCAAAGCCTACTATAGGTTTTATACTTAAAATAGTACGTTCCATGTCCGTAACGCTGGAAACACCCATATAATACTTCTATATTGCTAGTACAATATACTCGCAATGAGTTTTCAGCTCACCATCAAAGGAAGACAGAGCATATAATTTTTGAGATTGTCGTAGTATACGTGTCAATTTAAAAATATTTGCATAAAATGAAATGTCACATTTTCACAGGGGCGGTTCAAGTTTTTTGTTCAAACTTAGAAACGCGTTTTGGCTGATACTGAATTTCACAAGCACAAGGCAGACGGCTTGAATAGCCCTACATAACGAGATATTTTTCTGTTAAATCTGATTCTGACGGCCGTTAAACACTTTTTCAAAATTTTAGTATCTAAATGGCAAAAACGCCAAAAATGTAAATCCGTGTACAATTTTGCAATTTATTCCAAGATTTTAGAGTAATCGTGTTAAATGGATCTTGATTCTCTACGCACAACCCGTTCCACGGAAAGTTAGATTTAAATTACATATGAATTTATATAGCGACCCGCTTGATCCAAGACAGACGCCACCTTGTAGCCGCAATCCATGATGGCAGACGCTGCAAATGAAATCCCCTGACAAGCCCTTGAGCCGATTATGTCTGAGTGGCCTTGCCAGGTTGGCGCCATCGCACATTAGTTCACCACCGAACAGATGTTTCGTGGCTATCCATAGGATACACCGCACATTGAAGAATAGCTCTGGCCATTCCCAGTTGAATGGCGTTCAGAAACTTTCTAGACACGGCCCCAACCTCTGCGAATATGCGGTGTCTCCAATTGGCGCCAGTTAGCTCAACAAAGAAACGACTTGCGAAACGTGTTGGTAGTTTAAGTTCAAGTAAGTGTAAAGCTAGATATGGAAAATAAAATTGATTTATTTTGACTTAAGCATGAAGCTTCGTTACCCTCGTTAAGGGTGGACACCTTGCCGCGGTACGAGGGCTTAAGTCGAAAGCCACAGGGCTACGCTGCCCTTGTGATCATAGCGCCGCCCGGTACTACATCACGAGAGGAGCCTAGAAGATCTTCCTCCTCCCAATCCAGGGTGTTATCCGACCACGTGCCCATTGGACGTATGCAGCCGGGAGGCAAATCGTGGCTGTAATCGAACGGAGCCTCTCTTATACCGGGCCGCCTCAGAGAGTAGCTATGGCCTTACCGCGGTATGGGGCTCTGCCGCGGCGGACGACACACTTTCTCATCACTCTCTCCTTGACCATAAGCTGGCCTTGTCCGGCGATGGGTCGTACGAACAAGATGAAAAACACGAAACAAAATTGTAAACAACCAACAACTACGTTCACTCCTCTGCAGAGGAGAGCTATGCTGGATCAAACGAAAGCACAGCGTTGGAGGATAACCTCCACTTCAAAATCAACCGGGGGACTGAGAGCGATGGCAACTACGGGTCGGTCAACCTATAAATCTTCAAGTAAGATTGACTTGATGGGAGCCATGGTCCAAGACCTAGCCACAGAGATCCAAAGGAAAGAGAAGCAGTGAATGGGCTGTCAGCAAATGGAGCAAATGGAAACTACAGGTCCTGACTCCCAAGAGACATCTCTCCGCCGCTCTGCGTACCTGGAAAAACGATTGGCTGCTAGGATCCTGAAGAAATATGAGGGAGTTCCGCAGGACACGCTGTCGCCGAGCTCCAGGAAGTGTGTGGAGTTAGCACAATCTCTGATACCGGATTTCCAAAGCAGTTATGTGTCAAAGAGGGTAAACGTAAACCCTTTCAAACGCCAGAGATCGGACGTGGAGTTAAAACCCCATCCCAAGCGGCATCAAAACACCCCCGGAGTGGGAAAAGCAAACTTTGCTGATGTAACCAAGGACAGGATCCTTATAGGCATTCTTCACCGAGGCAACGACCGTTTGGCCATCCCCAAGGACCAGTGGCGGCACATCCGGAATGCACTCGGAAACGCTGTCATCGATGTTTATTTGGCATCTCGAAGTGGTTCGGCGACAGATCAAACTTGTCGCGTGCGATGACGCAAGAACTGTTGCACTGTACAAGGCAGCAGCTGTAAGACTGGGTGAAGTCTACGAAGGTGCGAAAATCGAGGTCGTCGACTGGAAGGACATTCGGGCTCGTCCAAGGGCAAGTGCATGGAGTCGTGCCATCCCTGCAGAGCCTGAGAGAATTTTCACCGTGCTGCGGATAATGAATCCGTCCCTCCCGACGCATGACTGGAGTGTTACTCTGGTGGAGGCACTCGAGCCCCTTAAAAGGTGTAATGGGCTAGTGCACTACAGTGTACACCAGATAGTCATCCAAGTATACCGTGGCGATGCACAGCGCGCTGCCATCGCGGCTGCTCCGGGAGACTCGGAAATCGAAGTACCGCAAGAGGAACCCGAGGAGTCCGACGCGGAAAGCATATTATCCGCCAACTCGGAGATGGAAGACAGCCTGCTGGACGGGGAAGGCCTCGACGTCGCGGGGTAGCAGCCCATCCTGAGCGCAATATCTCTGAAGCCTCAGACAGCAGGGCTCCCGCTACGCCAAATCGCGCAGTTGCTCTGAACTCGTCGTTGAGAGTCAGCCTTCGGGACAGGGCAGACCTCAACGTTATGGGGACGGCAGGGTAGTCTGATCGCTCTCATGATGGTTGTGCTACAGATAAACCTGCACAAATCTAAAGTAGCCTCGGCTGCTTAAGGTAGTCGTCTTTCTAAAGGCGATATAGATGTGGTCCTCATCCAAGAACCCTGGGTCAACAGCTCGAGGATCTGCGGATTGGGGACTAAGGGTTTCAAGCTCATTTGAGCCAGCGAGGAGGGCAAAGTCAGAACGTGTATTTTGGTAAAGTCTGACCTCAACACCTTTCTTCTACCTAACTCTACCAATGGTGACATTACTGCTGCCAGTTTAACAGTCGGCAGCACCAACCTGACGATGGCGTCGGTCTATATGCCCTACGACGCCGAAGAACCTCCACCACAAAGGAAGGTGAGGGATCTGGTGTAAAATTTTTGTACGGGTCATCTTATTATAAGAGCGGAGGCTAATGCTCATCACGTCCAATGGGGAAGCTCCGATATCAATGCCAGTGGCGAGTCTCTGTTAGATCTCTCTTTTTGTAGTGAAGGCGCTTATGAGTGGGTCAGAAAATGGCGTATTCTTCAAGAACACTCATTCCCGAACACCGGTATATAGAAATAGTGTTGGACTTTCGTGTAGAGCAACCTATTATGAAACGCAATCCACGCAATACCAACTGGCAGCTACACAATGAAATTTTAGCCAGAGACCTACCAGTACTACCCCCACAAGCCCCCTCATCGGTTGAAGAGCTGGAGGATCTGGTAACGACATACACCACGGCGCTCTCAAATGCCCTAGAACAAGCTTGCCCAGTGCCAAACCCACGCGGTAAACATAGGCCACATTGGTGGACGTACGACCTGGACTCGCTCCGTAAAACCTGCAGCAAGCAATTTAATAAGGCTAAATACCTCGACACGGAGCCTCAATGGCTCGAATACAAAGTTAAACTAAGGGCGTACAAAAAAGCTCTGAGACAGGCAGAGAGAACTTCGTGGAGGAATTTCTCTCGAAAAATGCCTGACGAAAGCCTGACGGATCCTGGACCAGCATGGAAGGGGAAACCCTTGAGCTGCTATTGAACACACATTTTCCGGGTAACTTGCATAATGCACCGTCAGCACCTGCAAGAAGCCCGCGCAAGTCATTAACACGCTGGAGACATCAGCCAGGCTAGTATTTTTCTATACAGACTGCCTGGATCTCAACTACATTCCGTGCTCCTGGAGACACGCCACGGTAGTATTTATTCCTAAGGCTGGGAAGGCCACCCACTACGAGCCAAAGGACTACAGACCCATCAGCCTCTCGTCCTTTGCACTCAAAACTTTCGAGAGGATAATCGCTGAAAGTAACGATGTCCTCGGCGATAGCGCGTTTACTTATCCAAATCACGGCATCCAAGATTGCTGACACTTCAGCCTGGAAGACGCTGCAGTGATCAGGTAGTTTGAAGGAGAGGTCAAGTTCCACATCCCTTGAATAAACCCCTCCTCCAACTCTGCCGTCTAGCTTCGAGCCGTCAGTGTAAACAGAAATGCCGCCATTAGTAGCGGGGCATCGATCCATCCTCTCCCATTCCTCCCTGCTGGGAATGCTCGTTTTGAGGCAGCTGTCTTCGACTGTTGCGGCCGCACATAGATCTGTGCTCAGAGGGAGAAAATTGTAAGATCCTAGAATACTGAAGTGTCCAGGTATGCTTGCGTCCCAGCCAGACGTTTCCCTTAGGCGCAGAGCCGCTTTCAGATCTAGTGGCAAAATGCCTAGGATGGCCTGGAGAGCTTCGTTAGGCGTTGTTCTTAGCGCGCCGCTAATACAGATCATGCCAGATCTATGGACTTTACCTAACAGATTCAGGTTTGTGGCCTTGTTCAGCGCAGGCCACCACACCACGACTCCATATAGCATGATAGGTCGGATAATTGCAGTGTAGATCCATCTGCATATTTTGGGGTTGAGATCCCAGTTTTTTCCAATGGCTCTTTTGCATGTGTAAAGTGCAACATACGCCTTCCTGTCCAGAACTCTGCCCAAGAATTTGGCCAAATTCAGGCTCACGCCATTAAGTTCTGGTAGGTCCAGCGGTGGTATTTTGTACCGGCTGGTGTAGAGAACGAGTTCCACTTATCTCGGGTTGATACTAAGTCCGCAACGAGAGGACCATGGCGAAACTTTACCAAGTGCTACTTGCTTCAAGTCACACGGAGTTTGTGGGAATTTGCCCCTGTATGCAATGGCTAAATCGTCTGCATATGCCACTATCTGCCCGTCGCCCCAGCATGTGTCTCGTGGCAACGAGTTGACAGTGATGTTCCATGGAAGCGGGGAGAGAACACCACCCTGAGGCGTTCCCCTTGTGACATAGCGTGATAAATCAACCGTACCAAGTGATGAAGATATTTTCCTCGCCCGTAGTAGTTGATTGATTAGTCCAGTTAGAGATCTTCTTATGCCCAGATTAGTAAGAGCGGTGTTAATAGCCTCCGGACTTATATTGTTGAAAGCCCCTTCAATGTCAAGGAAAGCCACGAGACAGTAAGAGCAGTTTCTGTTGATTTACCCTTGGTGTAAGCATGCTGATATCTGGAGATAAGGTTGCTATCAATAGTAGTGGAGAGGTAGTCGCTGATTATCCTCTCGAAAGTTTTGAGTGCAAAGGACGAGAGGCTGATGGGTCTGTAGTCCTTTGGCTCGTAGTGGGGGGCCTTCCCAGCCTTAGGAATAAATACTACCGAGGCTTGTCTCCAGGAGCACGGAATGTTGTTGAGAGCCAGGCAGGCTGTATAGAGAAATACTAACCATTTGGCTGAAGTCTCCAGCGTGTTAATAAGTTGCGTGGGGATAATCCCGTCCGGTCCGGCAGCCTTAAACGGTTCAAAGCTCTTAACTGTCCGCCTTACCCTTTCCTCCTGCCAGGCTTGTTGCAGGGCTGACGGTGCATTATGCAAGTTACCCGGAAAATGTGTGTTCAAGAGCAGCTCAAGGGTTTCCCCTTCCATGCTGGTCCAGGATCCGTCAGGCTTCTGCAAATAGCTAATGGCTGTTTGAGTTTTCGAGAGAACTCGTCTGAGTCGCTGTGTCGTCGACTTTTTAGACCCTAGTGCAGAAATTCCTCCAGGAAGTTCTCTTTGCCTGTCTCAGGGCTTTTTTGTAGGCCCTTAGTTTAATTTTGTATTCGAGCCATTGAGGCTCCGTGTCGCGGGTTTTAGCCTTATTAAATTGCTTCCTGCAGATTTTACGGAGCGAGTCCAGGTCGTAGGTCCACCAATGTGGCCTATGTTTACAGCGTAGGTTTGGCGCTGGACAAGCTTGTTCTAGGGCATTTGAGAGCGCCGTGGTGTATGTCGTTACCAGGTCCTCCAGCTCTTCAACCGATTAGGGGGTAGTACTGGTACGTCTCTGTCTAAAATTTCATTTTGTAGCTGCCAGTTGCTATTGCGTGGATTGCGCGTCATAATAGGTTGCTCTACACGAAAGTCCAAAACTATTTCTATATATCGGTGGTCGGAGAATGAGTGTTCTTCAAGAACACGCCATTTTCTGACCCACTCATAATCGCCTTCACTACAAATAGTGAGTTCTATGACCTCCCTACGGGCTTTAGTGATGAAAGTGGGCTCGCTACCCACGTTGCAAACTGGCGGGGTGTAGTAAGTCCTTTTGTAATAAGGCCTTGAAGGCCTTATATCGCAACCAAAGTGAAATAAAGCCTTTCTTTTGTCATTTTCAAAAAAAAGGTCTTATTTCACATTTAAAACGCAATTAAGCCTTTAGTAAAATGTGCAATAACCCCTTCATTTATTTACGCGAGAACTTATGAGAATTCCAAAGAGCAAATAACTGTTATATGCATATGTATGTACATACCCATGACTCAATTAACAGGTTGCCTTACAGGTTGCCTTACAAGGCATTCACAACAAAAATATGAATAAACTCAAAAAATGTCACTTTAACTCGAGTGTATGGCCGACCGTGAACGCCATATTAGATTGTGAAAGGTGCAGAAAAAAATATCTGTATATATAACTAAACTAATGGCGGCGATATACCAACAGGTTATCATAACCTCTAACGAGATTTTTAACCGAGCTTCTCTTTCCAACTTGTGGTGTGTTGCTTTTGAGTTTTTCCTACAAGTTGGCGGGACCTACAGTTTTTTGCCGACTCCGAACGGCACTTGCAAAGCAAATGAATTTTTTGCTGAGAAGCTTCTCATGGCAGAAATACACCCGGAGAGTTTGCCAAACTACTGCCGAGGGGCGACCCCGTTTAGAAAAATTCTTTTTCTAAATAATTTTTGATGTTACTTTTGTCGGGCATTGAACCGCCACGACTTGGTGTAGAAGGCCGAACACTTAACCGCTACACCACGGCGGCCGCCAAACCTATAAAAACAACTAGCTCAGCAGAAGCGTTTAATGGGCAAATTTCTATGAAACTTGCAAATCATGGAAATTTTTTATAAGTTTCTCGATTTTTTATTGGATACAGATTTCATTAAATCGACAGATTTTAAAAAGTCATTGAATGAATGCATTTCAATATATCAAGAACATTCAAACAAGCAAACTAAACGTGAAAAATTTTTAAAAACAGTTTTAGAAAATTTAGAAAATCAAAAAATGTGTATAAACGATTGTATCAAGCAGCTAAGGTATAATATGTTGTTCTTAACTTCCGTTACCTAAAATGAAGAATATATTAATGAAGAAGAAGAAGCAAATAATCGGATAGAGATTTCTACTCCCAATACATGCGATATTAATATCTTAACGTGCGTTATATGCTTTCAAAATCAAAGAAATATCTTCTTATTGCCATGCAGTCATTTCAAAATTTGTAGTGATTGCTTCAAAAAAATGGAACATAACCACAAAAGCAATTCCACTTAAATTGTTTGCCCAATATGTAGAGCAATCGTACAAGAAGTCAAATTAATTTATGCTTAAATTCAATTTATGTTTTCTTTTTTCTTTGAATAGTTTTATTTTGCATTACATTTAATATATTTTTCTGAAAAAAAATTAAAATCTTTGAAAGTTTCAAAAATGCAGGATTCCTCTTTTCTGCAAGCCGGGCTATAATTTTATATTTAACAAGGGAGTTGCGGCGCGAGGAAGGCATTGCGCGCTTCCGGCGCGGCCCGCGTGTGTTGTAATGCCATGTGCAAGGTGGCGTTGTAAGCCGAGGTGGTTTAGTAAATTGATATGGATTATTATCCTTTTTTGGTCGTTGTCCTCTATACCAGGCACTTGACACACAGTGAAATAAAGCCTTTAGAACCTTATTTCAAATTTCAAGTAAAATAAGACCTTATTGTTAATAAAGGCTTTATTTCTCAACCGATGGCGATATAAGGCCTTAAATGCCTTATTACAAAAGGACTTATTACACCCCGCCTTGCAAACTACCAGGTTGGTGGTCAATAGGTAGTGAAACAGAGACTCGCTCCTGGCATTGATATCGGAGCTTC
Organism: Campiglossa producta; assembly: GCA_964058755.1. Taxonomy (NCBI): domain Eukaryota; kingdom Metazoa; phylum Arthropoda; class Insecta; order Diptera; family Tephritidae; genus Campiglossa; species Campiglossa producta. The sequence goes on along the minus strand of CAXKVI010000004.1, from coordinate 55,784,634 downwards.
CCCATTGGACGTGATGAGCATTAGCGTCCGCTCCTATAATAAGATGACCCGTACAAATAATTTACGTCAGATCTCCCACCTCCCTTTGTGGTGGAGGTTCTTCGGCGTCGAAGGGCATATAGACCGACGCCATCGTCAGGTTGGTGCTGCCGACTGTTAAACTGGCAGCGGTAATGCCACCATTGTAATAGTTAAGTAGAAGAAAGGTGTTGAGGTCAGAATTAACCAAAATACAGGTTCTGACTTTACCCTACTCGCTGCATCGAATGAGCTTGAAGCCCTTAGTCCCCAATCCGCAAATCGTCGAGCTGTTGACCCAGGGTTCTTGGATGAGGACCACATCCACGTCGCCTTTAGAAAGACGACTACTTAAAGCAGCCGAGGCTACTTTAGATTTCTGCAGGTTTATCTGAAGAACCACCAACATGAGAGCGCTCAGACTTCCCTGCAACCGCCGTATCGTCGAGTTCTACCTCATCTGGAGGCTTCTTTTCAACGAAGAGTTGTTCAGGCCACGATTTGGCGTGGCGAAAACCCTACTAACTGTGGCAGTATCAAAATTAGTGCGCTCAGGACTTGCTGCTATCACCGTGACGTTCAGGTCTTCCCCGTCCAGCAGGCTGTTTCCCAACTCCGAGCTGTTCACTGCTCCTTCGCCATTTGACCTAACAGATACCATACTTTCCGAGTCGGACACCTCTGACTCCTCTTCCGGCACTGCGATGTCCGAGTCCTCCTGAGCAGCCGAAATAGCAGCGCGTTGTGCATCGCCACGGTATACGTGGATCACGATTTGAGCCATGCCGTAGTGCACTCGTCCATTGCACCGTTTAAGGGGCTCGAGTGCCGCCTTATTCAAGGTGAAGACCACCTGCCTATCAGGCCCTACCGCATCCTCAACCAGATTGACACTCAATTCCTGCGTCGGGAGAGACGGGTTCATGATCCGCAGCATCCTGAGAATTCTCTCAGGTTCAGCAGGGATGGCAGGAATCCATGCCCTTTCCCTTGGCCGAGCCGGCATCTCCTTCTAGTCGACAACCTCGATTCTTGCCCCTGGTAGATTTCACCCAGTCTTGCAGCTGCTGCCTTGTACAGTGCAACAGTTTTTGCATCCTCGCAAGCGAATACCTTGATTCGACCGTGGTGCAATCCCGCATCAGAACCTATCGCCGTGGCACTCGAGACTCATCCATAATGTCAAGAAGGGCATTACCGATCGCGTTCCGGACGTACTGCCACTGTTCCTTAGAGATTTCGTTACCTCGGTTAATGACGCCTATGAAGATCCTGTCCTTGGTCACTTCAGCAAAGCTAAGTTTACCCACTCCGGGGGTGCCATCTCCACCGTCTTTCTGGCATTCGGCGATAGCTTCTCCTGTGAAACTCCCTCGTATTTCTTCAGGATCCTTGCTGCCGCTCTTTTGTCCAAGTACTCAGAGCGACTGGGAGATGTCTTTTGGGAGGAAATTCGACCCGTAGTTGCCATCGCGGTCGTTCCCTTTTTTGGATCTCTGAGGCCAGGTCGTGAGACCACTGCCACAGACGTTAAGGAATTGGTTTCGGTACAGGCACTTAATGGAAGTTTAGCATCAGCCGTTGTTGGCTTCACTGTATTTGTATCGGTGCTTGATTTGGGGATTGCCGCCTTATTATCCAGAGTTGATCGACCCGTAGTTGCCATCGCTGTCGACGTCTCGGCTGATATTGAAATGAAGGTTGTCCTCCGACGTTGCGTTCTCGCTTGCTCCAGCATTGTTCTCCTCTGCTGTGCAGTATACGTAGTTGCTGTATCTTTGCTTTTAGTGGTTTTATTGTTTTTATTATTCATCTTGTTCGTACGACCACTCGCCGGGCAAGGCCAGCTTAGGGTCAAGGGAAGAGTAAGGGGAGTGTGTCGTCCGCCGCGGCAGAGCCCCATACCGCGGTTAGGTCATAGTTAGTATCCGAGGCGGCCCGGTATCAGAGAGGCCTGTGGCTACCGACTTAAACCCTCGTACCGCGTCAAGGTGTCCACCCTTCACGAGGGAACATAAAAATAATAAAATATATAAAATTAAAAAATCTTTGGTTGAGGTGGGATTTGAACTGGCATCCCCGGCCAACTCCCTCAACCACACACTGAGAGAAATTCATTGAATGTTGTGACAATATCACTATTGATAGCGACGAGTTTGATGCAATATTCATTCAGAATGAGCGAGTTATCAAATATTATTTGCTCCCAATAAAAAGTAAAATGACATGTCAACCATTTCGATATGATGTACTGTTTTTATATTTATGGATAGAATACTAATATATTTGAACGGCATGTCAATATCTATGGTCGTGATATGAATTTCTATTGTCGGTATATCCATATCCATATTTACTGCATAGTAATAATGGTAGAGGCAGCTTATTAATATATATGGGCGAAATGTAAATTTTTCTGGGACGCATAATCATAATAGTTCAACAATTTTTACTATGGATTTCCTAACAATATTACAACTTGTTGGAGCTTGTTTTTTTAATTCAAAATTTTTTGTATTTCTTATGATTGAACATTTTTCTAAAAATTTTATAATATGCCGTAGCCGAATTGTAGAATCATTGTGAATTCCTAGAAGTGAAAAATCTTCGGTATTCTCTTGTGCCTTGTCCGCCTGTCAAAAATTGTGACAGGCTGTCTGAATGTTACGAATAAAAAGGAATAGGAAGAAAGGGTTTGTTTTTTAACTCTTTTACATTGCCTGAATTGCCCCAACTGTGTTTCTTTATTCAATCAGGCCAATGAAAAGGCCGCTTGTCTCCAATATTGACTTCAAAACAAAAAAAGCTAGTAAAAAATTAACATATATGCAGTCGTTTAATTAAACGTGTATAACTTGAAAAAAAAATGCAGTATTCGCGAAGCTCAAAACATGTTTGATTAATGAAAATTGAGACAAAATTAAAATTGTCGAACAGTGTTTTTAACAGATGATCCTATCTGTTATCTATTGTGAATGCTTCTGTCACACATTCGCGACTTGTAGGTATTGACAATGGGTAGAATACTGGGCTAACGTGCCAGAGGAGCAGGGTTCGAATCTTACTGAAACCAGATGTCAAATTATATAACATTTTGTTTTTTAAACTTTTTAGAATTTATCAATAGTTTATATGGATACCATTTCAATAGTGATTTATCAAAAAATCATTGAAGAAGCATCCATATTCATTGATGGGACAAGATTATAAATTTTTATTTTATGTGGTATCAATAATTATGGATGTTCGATCCATAGATTTCCCACCGTGCATATAATACAACAACAACTATAATAATAAACTGTTCGGCGCCCACCATTTAACTTCAGCTTAGACACATTCTATTGACTTAATAATGATTGACCGTATAAAGTTTTTTGGATTATCTGCAATGTACAAACATCGACCTGTTAAAGTTTCAGATATATTTTAAAACAATTAAAAAGGGGGGTTTCCCCCTACTTCCAGGTATTGACCATGTATTTGAAATTGCCGCTGTGTAGTTTTTGTGTGCTTGACTAGAACTACAACTTAAGGTATGTCCCGTAAAAAGTTAATTCCCACTGTCACGCAGCGCGATAGGTCGCATACAAAAATTTGTATTACCTAACTATGTAAATTTCAACGCGATTTCCGTAGTTTTTTTCAGATTTTTAAATTAAAGTCTAGAATTCTATCATTGCTAGTTTAGATTTTACAGACTTAACCTCCAATTTGTTATAAAAACGACAAATCATTGTTGAAAAACACCATTTACCTGAACATATTTTTGTAGGAAATTGAATTCCCTACAAAAGCTGCCTGGACTGAAATTTTCTCAGACTTGCCGTTTTCTAGTATTCTAGCCTCAAACATTGGCATGTGTTTTGGATTTTGGTTTGAAAACTTGCGAAACATGAAAAAATCAACATCGAATAAAGTTAAATACATATCCTTAACGCAAATTGGCTTCTGAGTCCGAATTCGATATCAGAATTCAACAACGGCCCCGAAATTCGGCCCTAACCTTGCAAAAAAGTTCAATATTATTTTATGATGGTTTTGTTAGGTTGGAGAAGAACCGCGACCTGTTAGGCTAATTCTGATCACGGATTTGGATTCAGCTCGCCAAAATACATGAAAATTAATGTATTGAGTTCACAGATCCGTTAACTTTTTGTTTTTTTTTGTTTTTTTTGTTTTTAACTAAATAAGTTTTGAAAAATTAACTTTACAAAAAAAAGTTGTTTAACCTTTTTTTAGCCCACTCAATTTCCTTTATGAATATGTATCTACCTTTGTCGTACATGGATATTTGCATTTTTGACAATTTTTGAAAGAAAAAATGTGAAATCGAAAAAACATGCTAATTTTTTAGGCTAGAATACTAGAAAACGGCTAGTCTGAGAAAATTTTGGTCAATGCAAACTTTGTAGGGTATTCGATTTCCTTCAAAAATATGTAAATGGTGTTTTACAACAATGGTTTGTCGTTTTTATACCAAATATGAGGTTAAGTCTGTAAAATCTAAACTAGAAATGATAGACCTCTAATTTTAAAATCTGAAAAAATTACAGTAATTTTTGTTCACCTTTCTTAAAAAGAAAATCAATATAATTTTTGAAAAAAACGATTTTTTTGGGCCAGTCTAGTATATATACACTTTTTATAATTTATTAGAGATAAACGTAACTGAATATTAGATTTTTTCATAAAAAAAAAAATAGTTGACATTATTTTAATAATAACTATGATATTTTTCAAGATTCGTTAACAACTTCTATAATTCAGCGACACCAACATCAAGTTCATAGGGCAAACAGAACCAAAGTTATGGGGCAATATATGCCCTAACCTATGGAAAAGGGGGTTTTGACCCCTATTTTAAAAACTGGAGCACATCCAGTAATTTCTTGAATGCTGTGTTTATTTGGAAAAATACCCAGGGCAACAAATTCTTTTTTTTTTTTTGTAGAGCTGTGTATTTTATTTTAATATTTTTAAATGTTGCCCTTCGCAAATACAGTATGTATGTACTTTCATGACAAATTAAATTAGGTAATTACACTGTCAATTGATCTAACAATATTAACTAGCCAGTAATTAAACAGAGTTTGACATTTCGCGTAAGCAACCACTTAAAAATCTAGTTTATGCCATTTTGCCCCAAATTAAGCAGTTGTTTTGACATTTTTAAAGTTATTGTAAAATTTATACCCTGACAAATGCAGGCTACTTGTTTATAAAAATAAGGAAAAAAATATGTTTTTATGAAAGAAGCATCTAGTCATAGGGTATGCTGATGTTAGGTATCACTTATTGTCATATCAGCTCGACACACACTTTGTACAGGTTCCTTAAAAAAACGTAACCGGCACTACGAGAAAAGCACGAGTTTTTCAAAATCATATTTCTTCGTAAAAATACATTCCGACTTATTTTGCAACTACATACTTGAGTTTTGTAGCAGGCTTCGTAAAAATTATTTTTCAAATATTGAAAATTCATTAATTTTACTTGTTCAAACTGGCTTCGAATAAATTTAAAAACAAATAATTCTTTTTTCTTTGAAAAGAGTTTAAAACGAAAAATTGTTTTCATAGTTACGAATCCCTGCTAGCATTTTAAAGAGCGTTTTCCCTTCAATATCGCATAAGTAACGCCTGCGTCACTTCTAGATGGTGTTTACATTGTACAACAACCAGAAACATAAATATCATAAAGAATTTTTCTGGTTTAGATTTATTCTTTGATAATTCCTACAATAAGCTTTTTAAATAATTTTTTAAGAGAAGTTTCCTGTTTGGTTGTTTGGCAAGTTAAAAAAATGTAATGGCTGTTCATTAAGAAATGTTGGTAAAATAACTGACAGTGTATGCTTCGAGTATTATTAAAAAAATTTGGAACCGTGAACCTATTCTCTAAACGTCTTCGTGTTCCATGTGTATGGGCGACTATGTTTTTTAGCTCATTCTTATCGTAAAATTCCGTACATTTAAGAGATTTAATTCCTTATTTAAGGAAATGTCTGTAAATGTTTCTCTTTTTAGCTAGGATTTTTAAATTGTAGCCTTGACTCAATTGGAGCTTTCTAAAGCCTGCGGAAGATCCCCATGCTGTGATACCATGTCTTATATATGACTCTGATAAACCTATATAAACTTGTCGAAGAACCTCATAGTTGCTACAGTAGCTAAGATGTTTAAGAAAGTCAGATACTTGTCGCAGTTTTTTTGCACATAGAGTATATGATCGTTCCATTTGAAATTGTCACAGAGGACTGCGCCTAAGTACTTGTAGGTCTGAACAGATTCTATTTGTGTTACGCATGTGCAAGCTACAAGGTCTGTATGTAGGCAGTCGTAATCGTGAAAAGTAAGGTTAATTGTACTTGTTTTCATGTGCGGCGGTCTAATATGCATAATTTTTGTTTTAATGGCATTTACTGATAAGCCATTGTCATGTGACCACTTTGATATTATGTTTAGCTTTCTCGACATTATTTCGATGGCAGATTTCAGGTCTCTCTGTGGAACTATGACTGCCGTGTCATCTGCTTAGGCATATACTTCACATTTTTTTTCAAACATTTTAACATGTTGTTGGCATAAATAAGATACAAGGAGGGCCCAATTCTTATCCCTGTGGGACTCCGTACGATATTAATGTTTCTTTGCTATACATGTTATTAATTTTAACCTTATATTGCCTCAGTTCCAGATATCTTTTAAACCACCTGCGAATGTTCCCCCTTATTCCCGCATTTTCCAACGCCTGAAGCAGTTTGGTATGTGGAAGTTTTTACCTAACTGAGCATTGACTGCATTGGCGAAGTTTTCGAGAATGTGATTGATATTCCGCCTTTTCTGAAAACCATACTGTCTATTATCAAATATTTTATACTTATTGACAAAGCTTGATAGTCTCCTATATATTACTTCTTCCATTATTTTTTCTATTGCTGGCAGTATTGATATTGGCCGATAATTTTCCGGGTCGGACTTTACCCCGGCTTTATAAATAGGTCGTATAACAGAAGTTTTTAAAACTGTTGGGACTATAGAGTTTTCAAAACTAAGATTGATAAGTTTCGTGATCACAGGAGTTACCACATATGCGGTTCTTTTCAAATCTTTTGGACTGATTCCATCGAGTCCTGGCCCTTTCTTGTCATCTAGTGTAGAAATAATTGATAAAATCTCTTCGCTCGTTTCTTCACAATAAAAGGAGTTGCTTATCTTAATTTCAGGTACACTAATGGTCTCAAAATTGCATGTATGTATAACATTTTTTACACCTTTTTCAAATGACGTGGCATAAACGTCACATAAACTAACAATATCATTTTCTTTAAAATTTGTATTGATACCTTCGTCAATACATTGACTTTTTCTGCCGAAGATATCGTTCATGATCGGCCAGGTCTTTTTAACTTTTTTTAATTGTTTAAGGTGTTCTGAGTTCGATTCTCGTCGAGGTCAATATAATTTCGTCTTTTTCAAAGTAAAAAAAAAAAATATTTTTCAGAGTTCTTACATATATTGACTTCACAGAGAATCGAACTCAAGTGTCTTGAACGGTCAACCCAGGTGTCTACGATGACGTTATCGTATAATTAAGCTTGCGTGCGTCTAATTACATCTTGGTTGTAAATGACAACACACTTTCTCACGTTGCCTTCACCGAGAATCGAGCTTTGACTGTTTTGGCTGCTGTACCCAGATGTTAACCATTATGCCATCATGTACTTATGTTTGTCGGCGTCTAATTGCAGCTTTGTTCTATGACAGTAATGAAAGTACCTTCGCTGTTGGATTAACTGAAAATTTGTCTGTGAAATAAAAGCCGTGTATGTGTTTTGTATTTGCTTTGCAATGAGTTGTATACTTTCAGCGTCATATCAATTAACACCACTTTGATTTTACAATGCTGCCAAATCAATTCGAAAAATTTGATGTTGAAATGAAATTGTTAGCATTGTTGAGTTGTTTACACAATGAATCATTGCGAAAACTACCATATTATTTTTAGCACAACAAGAAAATGTTCATCAGCTTTGCAAAATGTAACATTGTCAACGATCGAATTTAATTTTACAGCGCTATTTTTCCCTCAGTGTAGTACCTAGTTGTTTCTGGTTTGTTCAACTTCTTTATTAACGCGATTTCGAAACCTTTTATACTCGAGTTCCACTATACTATCTCTGGGCTTAGATTTTAATTTTCTTGTCCCTTTTAATAGAAATAGTGGAGTTTTCGTATATCGTCGCTCGGCGCGCAATACCGCGTATTTGCATAAAGCAATACCACGTATATACCAAAATTTACAAATTCGAGATTTCGTTACCCTGACTAGGCCTGCAGGTCTTCACGTTAAAATTCCGCCGTTTTTATTAACGAAAACCCAAGTAAAAGTCTAAAGCAATACCGCGTATACAATTTTTAATAAAATTTGGCCGCAATACCGCTTATATTTTTTTTTACTATTACACGAAGTGTATGTAATAGGGACAGGGATAGAGATAAGGATAGGGATAGGGATAGGGATAGGGATAGGGATAGGGATATGGATAGGGATAGGGATAGGGATAGGGATAGGGATAGGGATAGGGATAGGGATAGGGATAGGGATAAGGATAGGGATAGGGATAGGGATAGGGATAGGGATAGGGATATGGATAGGGATAGGGATAGGGATAGGGATAGGGATAGGGATAGGGATAGGGATAGGGATAGGGATAGGGATAGGGATAGGGATAGGGATAGGGATAGGGATAGGGATAGGGATAGGGATAGGGATAGGGATAGGGATAGGGATAGGGATAGGGATAGGGATAGGGATAGGGATAGGGATAGGGATAGGGATAGGGATAGGGATAGGGATAGGGATAGGGATAGGGATAGGGATAGGGATAGGGATAGGGATAGGGATAGGGATAGGGATAGGGATAGGGATAGGGATAGGGATAGGGATAGGGATAGGGATAGGGATAGGGATAGGGATAGGGATAGGGATAGGGATAGGGATAGGGATAGGGATAGGCAGTCGTAATCGTGAAAAGTAAGGTTAATTGTACTTGTTTTCATGTGCGGCGGTCTAATATGCATAATTTTTGTTTTAATGGCATTTACTGATAAGCCATTGTCATGTGACCACTTTGATATTATGTTTAGCTTTCTCGACATTATTTCGATGGCAGATTTCAGGTCTCTCTGTGGAACTATGACTGCCGTGTCATCTGCTTAGGCATATACTTCACATTTTTTTTCAAACATTTTAACATGTTGTTGGCATAAATAAGATACAAGGAGGGCCCAATTCTTATCCCTGTGGGACTCCGTACGATATTAATGTTTCTTTGCTATACATGTTATTAATTTTAACCTTATATTGCCTCAGTTCCAGATATCTTTTAAACCACCTGCGAATGTTCCCCCTTATTCCCGCATTTTCCAACGCCTGAAGCAGTTTGGTATGTGGAAGTTTTTACCTAACTGAGCATTGACTGCATTGGCGAAGTTTTCGAGAATGTGATTGATATTCCGCCTTTTCTGAAAACCATACTGTCTATTATCAAATATTTTATACTTATTGACAAAGCTTGATAGTCTCCTATATATTACTTCTTCCATTATTTTTTCTATTGCTGGCAGTATTGATATTGGCCGATAATTTTCCGGGTCGGACTTTACCCCGGCTTTATAAATAGGTCGTATAACAGAAGTTTTTAAAACTGTTGGGACTATAGAGTTTTCAAAACTAAGATTGATAAGTTTCGTGATCACAGGAGTTACCACATATGCGGTTCTTTTCAAATCTTTTGGACTGATTCCATCGAGTCCTGGCCCTTTCTTGTCATCTAGTGTAGAAATAATTGATAAAATCTCTTCGCTCGTTTCTTCACAATAAAAGGAGTTGCTTATCTTAATTTCAGGTACACTAATGGTCTCAAAATTGCATGTATGTATAACATTTTTTACACCTTTTTCAAATGACGTGGCATAAACGTCACATAAACTAACAATATCATTTTCTTTAAAATTTGTATTGATACCTTCGTCAATACATTGACTTTTTCTGCCGAAGATATCGTTCATGATCGGCCAGGTCTTTTTAACTTTTTTTAATTGTTTAAGGTGTTCTGAGTTCGATTCTCGTCGAGGTCAATATAATTTCGTCTTTTTCAAAGTAAAAAAAAAAAATATTTTTCAGAGTTCTTACATATATTGACTTCACAGAGAATCGAACTCAAGTGTCTTGAACGGTCAACCCAGGTGTCTACGATGACGTTATCGTATAATTAAGCTTGCGTGCGTCTAATTACATCTTGGTTGTAAATGACAACACACTTTCTCACGTTGCCTTCACCGAGAATCGAGCTTTGACTGTTTTGGCTGCTGTACCCAGATGTTAACCATTATGCCATCATGTACTTATGTTTGTCGGCGTCTAATTGCAGCTTTGTTCTATGACAGTAATGAAAGTACCTTCGCTGTTGGATTAACTGAAAATTTGTCTGTGAAATAAAAGCCGTGTATGTGTTTTGTATTTGCTTTGCAATGAGTTGTATACTTTCAGCGTCATATCAATTAACACCACTTTGATTTTACAATGCTGCCAAATCAATTCGAAAAATTTGATGTTGAAATGAAATTGTTAGCATTGTTGAGTTGTTTACACAATGAATCATTGCGAAAACTACCATATTATTTTTAGCACAACAAGAAAATGTTCATCAGCTTTGCAAAATGTAACATTGTCAACGATCGAATTTAATTTTACAGCGCTATTTTTCCCTCAGTGTAGTACCTAGTTGTTTCTGGTTTGTTCAACTTCTTTATTAACGCGATTTCGAAACCTTTTATACTCGAGTTCCACTATACTATCTCTGGGCTTAGATTTTAATTTTCTTGTCCCTTTTAATAGAAATAGTGGAGTTTTCGTATATCGTCGCTCGGCGCGCAATACCGCGTATTTGCATAAAGCAATACCACGTATATACCAAAATTTACAAATTCGAGATTTCGTTACCCTGACTAGGCCTGCAGGTCTTCACGTTAAAATTCCGCCGTTTTTATTAACGAAAACCCAAGTAAAAGTCTAAAGCAATACCGCGTATACAATTTTTAATAAAATTTGGACGCAATACCGCTTATATTTTTTTTTACTATTACACGAAGTGTATGTAATAGGGACAGGGATAGAGATAAGGATAGGGATAGGGATAGGGATAGGGATAGGGATAGGGATAGGGATATGGATAGGGATAGGGATAGGGATAGGGATAGGGATAGGGATAGGGATAGGGATAGGGATAGGGATAGGGATAGGGATAGGGATAGGGATAGGGATAGGGATAAGGATAGGGATAGGGATAGGGATAGGGATAGGGATAGGGATAGGGATAGGGATATGGATAGGGATAGGGATAGGGATAGGGATAGGGATAGGGATAGGGATAGGGATAGGGATAGGGATAGGGATAGGGATAGGGATAGGGATAGGGATAGGGATAGGGATAGGGATAGGGATAGGGATAGGGATAGGGATAGGGATAGGGATAGGGATAGGGATAGGGATAGGGATAGGGATAGGGATAGGGATAGGGATAGGGATAGGGATAGGGATAGGGATAGGGATAGGGATAGGGATAGGGATAGGGATAGGGATAGGGATAGGGATAGGGATAGGGATAGGGATAGGGATAGGGATAGGGATAGGGACAGGGATAGGGATAGGGATAGGGATAGGGATAGGGATAGGGATAGGGATAGGGATAGGGATAGGGATAGGGATAGGGATAGGGATAGGGATAGGGATAGGGATAGGGATAGGGATAGGGATAGGGATAGGGATAGGGATAGGGATAGGGATAGGGATAGGGATAGGGATAGGGAAATCGACCGTTTGTTCCAGAAATTTATGAAATTTGACTTTCATTAATAGCAAATACAGTTACCAAACAGCTCAGCGTTGATAATTAAGGGAATGGGAAGTGCATTCAAGCAAAACTTGTATCGGTATTATATCCTTTATGAAAATTTCTTTAATTTTAATTTGTTTTATGAATTTTACAAAACATATTTTATTTATTCAAATTCAAATATTATTCTTTATGTGCATATGAGTGGTTTTAGGGTCGAGGAATCCATTTCTGGTATTGCTTTTTCTTTTAATTTTAACACCTTTTTTCCGAAAATCAACAACAATGTTCGGAAAATCTATGAAATTTGACCTTCCTATAATGCCATGTCTTTTTTTAAGTAGACTAATACAGTATTCATGCTCAGTTTTAAATGCTGCGTTTACCATTTTCGGACATACATTTCGAAGATGCGTTCATGCTGCCGCATTTTTAATGCATTTAGCTGACGGTTGCAGGTTATAAGCATGTTTACAAATTCGAACTTTTTTTTACACATTTGGTCTGTTTATATTGTTTCACAAGCATCGCTTTAATTGTAGTTTCACTTTTTTGAATTTGCTAGTTTAAAAAAAAAAAAAAATTTTCAATTGTTTACGAATGGCGGAGAATGGAACATGTCAAGAAAAAGTCACTAGTGATGGAACATCGAAACGATTATTTCGTAGCAGAATACAGGGTGTACATGTGGATTAATAATGTTAATGCAAAAATATTGTAGCATTTAGTTGCTTTTGGTGTCAGAATTTGTATGAAAAATGACAAAGTAAATCCTGCGTTTTGGGCTTAATGCTAAAGTGCAAAATGCTGGCTCAGCATGAACAGGCTATAACACCCTGATTCTGCGTTCTTGATGAATTACACAGAGCTACAAAAAAAAAAATTGAATACACTTTTAAAGCGACCTAGTAGAGATTGTTCATCTGCTCGAGTTATACACGAAACACCCTTCAAAAGTTTTGTAACGCCCCAAAATCCGTTTTTTCTGAGTTTTCGTTGAAAAAAAATCATTACAAATCAAATTTTCAACCGATTTTGAAATTTTCAACGGTTTTGGGTAGGAAATTGTTGATACTTTCGAAATATATATAGTGTTTTGTTTATTTGAAAAGGGTATGACATGTTTTTCACGCGAGAAGGTGAATTTTTTGAAAATTTTTTCGGTTTTTCCGGTTTTGACGTCTTTTTTTTGCCACTAATTGACTATGACTGAACCTTATTGGCCATGCGTCTTCGAAAGACATTCACTACTTAATTATACCAGCTTTTTTTTTGGAAAGGATGATATGCAGCATAATCCAAAATAAAATTTTCTGTATGAAGGCGAGTCGATTTGAAAATCACCCAAGTGACAAAGAAAATCCTATTTTAGGGATCAAAATAAGATACTTTGCTGAAGGAGGCATACCTCTAAAACCAATTCTGATGTCCCGACTTTGTACTTTGGACTTTGAGCGCCAATCGCGTTAAAATGTATGACCGACACCCACTAACTTTGTATATCTGACCCCCATGCCAGTGGCACATCCCCTTAGACCCCACCTGTGTGGGTTCCCATACAAAAATTTCAAAAAATCACCATTTTTGGCACTTTACTATCTTTTTTTTCTTTTTGGATCTCATTTTTCTCTTAAGAACTCTAAAAAACATAGCCATTTCAATGAAATAAAAATATTTTGAAATTAATTTGAATAAAATACAACTGGTTTTTGGTGCAAAAATTTAAAATTTTTTGGGTACAAGTATATTTTTCTTGATATTTTATCAAGATTGATAATTTATCAAGAACGCAGAATCAGGGTGTTAGTCTACTTAAAAAAAGAAATTGCATTATAGGAAAGTAAAATTTGATAGATTTTCGGAACATTGTTGTTGATTTTCGGAAAAAAGGTGTTAAAATCCAAAAAATGGACGGAAGCGCCCTCTGGCGGACGTCAAAAGAAAAAAAGAAATGCCAGAAATGGATTCCTCGACCATAAAAACCCTCAGATGCACATAAAGAATGATATTTGAATTTGAATGACTAAAATATGTTCTGTAAAATTCATAAAACAAATTAAAATAAAAGAATTTTTCATAAACGATATAATATCGATACAAGTTTTGCTTGAATGCACCTCCCATTCCCGTAATTTTCAACGCTGAGCTGTTTAGTAACTGTATTTGCTATTAAAGAAAGACAAATTTCATAAATTTCTGGAACAACCGGTCGATTTTCGAAAAAAAATGGATTTAGAACGCTAAAAAAGAGCGAAGGCGCCATCTGGCGGACGTCAAACGAAAAAATTAATACCGGAAATGGATTCCTCGCCCCAAAAACCCCCAGATGCACATAGAGAATGATTTTTGTTAGTTTTCAACACAGCTTTTTAGCAAGTGAATCACTTTTTAAAGAAAAGAAAAAATTTGATCGAAAAAACTGCTAGCTCGAAATTCATGTTAGACCTATAGTTTCTTGGGCAAAAATGCTTGAAATTATCCAAATAACCATAATCCCCATGGTTATTTTCCAATTGGAAAAATGTAAACACTAAATTGGTCATAAGAAAAAATAGAAAAGTTCAAATCAATTTGCAAAATGTGCCACTCCACTTATTTCATATTTCATTTGCTAATATGCACTTGCCTCATTTTCATTCAAAATATATTTGGTTTGAAACTATAATTGTTTTTCCTTCACGCGAGAAGATTTTGTCTCAGATTTAAGCGAGTCACTACAATTTTTTTAATTTAATAAGGAATAACCTTATTATTATTATTAATATTTATTATTATTTTTTATTTTTATTATATTTATTTATTCTAGCATTCTTTACTATTTTTCACGTGCACCCCATAAAAAAACCTAAATAATTTTTTTTTCTGGCATCCTAGTAAGCAAAAAATTAAATCGCATTCACGGGGGGCTTAGACCCGAATTCACCCCATTCAGACATTACGTAGCGTAATTTGAGGCGCTTGATTTTCACTTATTATCCGGACTCTAGTAATAACAAAAAGGTAGGGAAATAAAATAAGGGTTTGAGGTTGAATTTCAACCACTGGGCAAACTCTAGTTTATCTAAAAATGCAATTATTCTTTCCAACCGAAGAAATATGACTTTGAAAAACTTTTCTCGTAGTGCCGGTTTCGTATTTTTACGAAGAAATTATAATTTTTAAAAACTCATGCTTTTCTCGAAGTGCCGGTTACGTATGTATTTTTATGGTACCTGTAGTGGAATTCAGTACGCTATTTTAACAAGAGTTGTCATTGTTACGTTGACTTAACAACAATTTTATCGATTTCGCTATTCACTACAAGTTTATTTGACAACATTTGTTATCGAAATGTCAGCTGTTATTGTTAACGCGAAATAATTGTCGACCTCTAATTTGGTGTTGTTTGTTAAAACAACAAATAGGTACTTTTCTTATATATTTTAGCTGAGACACTTCCATGTTTTGCTATGTGTTATCTGAGACAATCACCTTTTGTTTCTATGCTTAGCTGAGAATCTGCTACGTTTTGCTATGTTTACCTGAGACAATCACCTATTGGTAGTTGTTAAGGAATATTGGTTCTATGCTTAGCTAAGAATCTGCTATGTTTTGCTATAATTCACCTGAGACAATCACCTATTGTTAATTGTTAAGGAAGAGCTCCTGAATCACCGAATGGATAGTGCAAACAACAAAATTTTTATGGAAGACGTACGAAACGAAATCCCTCTTTGCAAATAAAAAAAAGAGTGGTTTAAACATAAATAAATATATTTTAAGAATAAAATCATTTTCTATTCTGGATTTATTTCATCACACTCCACTGTATGTTTATTTAAATTGCAAATTTGTGTAACATAATTAAGAACTTTTCTAATAAAATCTTTACCCACCATACCAACATGCCACCCCTTTCTATTTTAATTGTAATCCCGCCACTGAAAATACAATGGTAAACTGGGGCATATTCGTTAATTTGTTTAAAAGTGTCAACCGAAAAAGTCGGTAGCCCCAACCGAATTCGTTCAAAAATAGGTCCCATTTCTCCCTCACCTGGTTCCATCCAAAGGTTCGTCAGAAAATGTTTTTTTTTTGTATAACTTTCGTTTAAATGAAGATAACGCAGTGAAATTTTGCACACCGTTTTTTTGTTGTAGAAAAAAAAAAAAAACTAATGGCGGCGATATACCAGTTATTGAGTTTTTTCCTACAAGTTGGCGCTACCTACAATTTTTTGCCTACTCCGAACGGCACTTGCAAGCAAATGAATTTTTTGCTGAGAAGCTTCTCATGGCAGAAATACACCCGGAGAGTTTGCCAAACTACTTCCGAGGGGCGATCCCGTTTAGAAAAATTGTTTTTCTAAATAATTTTTGATGTTACTTTTGCCGGGCATCGAACCGCCACGACTTGGTGTAGAAGGCCGAACACTTAACCGCTACACCACGGCGGCCGCCAAAGGTTAATGATAAAAATCGGTTCGTAACCACGCTTCTTCTAATACATAGAAAATTACAACAAAAAAAAAACAACATAAAATCTGTATTATTTGAAAGCTATAAGACCGAAGTTATTTTCCTCACATAAAGTGAAGATAGAGAGAAGACCCCATTATGCGAATCTATTTAAAAAAATCGACAATATCGGGTTTTAACAAAGAAAAAACGAGCAAAAACTGAAATAATTACGTGAATCGGTTTATGCCATAACTTTGAAAATGTTAAAAAATCACTTTTATTCGGTCGTTGTGATCCATCAAGTTTTTTATAATTTTTTGTACCTATTTGAAGTTTGGAAGGAAGAATTTGCTAAAGCACAGAATTACAAATTAGTATACCATCCACATATTTGAGCAAATAATTGGGGGGTTACTCTATATGGCGATGCGAAAGACAATGTTATAACAAGCTGTCAAATCACATACATTTTTTTTAAATGCTAATGCTCTCCTAATCTTACATTTTTTAAAACTGTCTAGAATGCACTGCCATTTTTCAAAAATTACGATTTTTTATATTTAAAATTTGAGTCTCCTAATATTAGGTACTTCAATGTGCCTTAAAGACGAATCTCCCCCAGTTTACCCAATTATTTTTTTAAACAAATTTACAAAATGTAGCATATTTTCAGGCGCTTGATTTCACCTATTTTTCCGGACTCTAGTTATTACTTATTTTTTATATTTTTCGTTTCGTTATATTTGCCTTTTCCTCCCTTTTTAAACTATTCAGTAATATAGTTTCAATGTTTATAATTATTTATTCTAGGCATAGCTGTAAATAAAAATAATCAAAATAAATAATTGATTCTTTTCAGCGATTCTTTTTGATTACTTTCTATCTAAAATTCCAAACAACTTTTGGATTGAAAATAATCAAAAATAATCAAAAAGAATCGCTGTAAAGAATCAATTATATATTTTGATTATTTTTGATTCTTTTCAGTAATCTAGAGTAATCCTGATTATTTTTTGATTCTTTATAATCGTAATCATTACGTAATCTAGTTGGGACCAAGATAATCAATTATTTCACTATCAAATACAAAGTAATCAGATTACTAATCATTACGATTAGTAATCAAAACTTAACAGGTATGATTCTAGGTCGTCTTTTTACGTCTTTCTTTCCTTTCCTTTTCTCTCCTTTAATTTCCTTTGCTTTCATTTGCTTTTCTTTCCTTTCTTTCCTTTCCTCCCCTTTCATCTCATTTTATTTCTTTTGCTTTTCTTACTTTTCTTTTCTGTTATTTTCTTTTCCTTTGTTTTATATTCTTACCTGACCTTTCCTTTCCTTTCCATTACATCCATTTTTTCATCTTATTTTCTTTTCCTTTGGTTTCCCTTCATATCCGTTGCTTTAGTTTCGTTTCGTTTCCTCTCATTTTATTCATTTTCCCTTCATTTCATTTCTTTTCTTTTTTTCTTACCTTTATTTTCCATTACATTCCTTTTTTCCTTAGATTTATTTTCCGGTCATTCCCTTTCCTTTTTTTTTGTATTCGTGGGAGGAGGAAATGCTTTATGCACTAACCGGGTTTAAGCCCTCGTTACTAGATGCTCTAGCATCGGGACTCTCCGAGTGTGGGACTCCCTTCTTATCTTGAGGTATACCGCACTAAAACCTAACCTCCCACGGTCCCTTACCTGGGACCGCGCTTAGCATTACTTCAGGTAAGGAAGCGCGTTACGTGAGCCCTGTGGCTACTTCACGCTAACTGGCTAGACAACCGTCTTCCCGTTTCGAAAGGAGGACGTTCGTCGCGTGTCGCCTGACTAGATGCCATCTTGCATTTTCCGAGGTCATCCTTCGAATGACACTGCCTGGGGAAAGCTCGCCAATTGTCTCTTCCACCCGCCTTCTTTCTTCAGCGAATTGCTCGCATTCGAAAAAGGTGTGGCGTACATCGTCTATGGCTCCACAGTAGGTGCAGTTCGGGGTTTGAACCTTGCCCATTCTGTGCAGGTACTCACGGAAATAACCGGGTACGGTTAAGAATTGGGTCAGGTAAAAGTCGACTTCTCCATGCGGCCGATTCAGCCATGGTTCCACTTCGGGGATTAAAACCCTGGTGCACCTTCCAGCAGTACTGTTGCTCCATTACCTTTCCTCCCGTTTCCATACTTTCTTTCTTTTCCTTTTCCTAACTCCTTTAGTTTTCTTTCTTTTCCATTCATTTCCTTTACTTATTTTTTTCCCATTTCATTACTTTCCTTTCCTTTATTTTTCTTTCTTTTTATCTTCAATCATTTTCTATACCTTCCTCCTCCCTACCTTTTCTTTCCTTTGTTTTTCTTTTCTTCCCTTTTTTTCTTTCTCTATTTGCCTCTCTTATTACATTTCCTTTCTTTCCCTTCCTTTTTTATTTTCCATTCCTTTCCTTTCTCTACCTTTACTTGCCTTTGATTTTTCTCCCTTTTCCTTTCCTTACCTTAACTTACATTTATTTTACTTTTATCCATTCGTTTCCTTTCCCTTTCTTTCTTTTGTTTTATACTTTTATTTATTTTATTTTCATTCATTTTATATTATTTCCTTTCCTACAAATTTCTTTCTTTACTTTCAATCACTTTTCTATTTTTTATTTTACTTTTTTATAATTTTATCCTATTTCCATTTTATTTCATTTCACAAAGTCTAGCCACGAGGGCCTTGTGCATGATGTAGCTTATTTGTGCTTTTTTTTTCAAATCATCAAGTCTGTGCAAGCATTTGCTTCTCTGAATACCTACTCACAGATTTTGTTTTTGTAAACACTGTACCTACGCTCAATAAAGTTGACGGTTGGCTCATGTTTATCACTGCTGCCAACACAACAACTCTTGTTCTCACACTCTGGCTCTCCCCAACAGCTATGAATGCAAACACAACAATGTAACTGGTCATACCTACACAAATAACAGCGGCTCTATTAAGTGAATGCGTGTTTAGCATTTGTAGTGATGTGACTTTCAAATCAGTTTTTTCATATTATAATTAATTTTTTTGAATTGTTGACGCACACCTATGTAGCTCGGGGAGACCTATCGATACATATCAAATTTTGTATACCTTAGAATTGTGATTATTGCAAAAAATGGATACAATTTTTGAATATTGCCTATTTATCATAAAAATGCAGTTACTAAAGAAATTAAATATAACAGCTAACTCTTAAACCTTATATTACGTTCAAATTGAGCCATAAACTCGAATTAATTGACAACAACAATATGAATTAACTCTAACAATGCCCCTATGACTAGAGTTTATGGCCCAACATGAACGCAGTCTTTTTGTCCTTCGCGGAAAATATAAAACTTTACAGTTAGCAAAACTATGTAATCTGACACCGTTAATTTGATTCTCGGTTATTTAAGTGTTATTTAAGTGTTATTTCATCATTTATTGGCGCTTAACCGCCTAAGCGATTTTGGCCGTCGCCTATCAAAGCACGCCAGTCATTCCTTTTTAGCGATAACTGACGCCAATTGGAAACCCCAAGGGAGTTCAAGTCATCCTCCACCTGTTGTTTCCATCTCAGTCGAGGCCTCCCCCTTCCTCTGCTGCCGAATTCGGGTGACGATTGGAAAACCTTCTGGGCTGGAGCTTCTTTGTCCATTCGCATGACGTGACCCAGCCAGCGGAGCCTTTGGGCTTTAATTCGCTGGACTATGGTCAGATCTGCGTAAAGCTCGTACAGCTCATCGTTAAATCTCCTTCGATACTCGCCGTCGGCATCACGGGAAGGACCATAAATCTTCCGGAGAACTTTTCTCTCAAATACTCCAAGGGCCATCTCATCTTCTCTTGACATTGTCCATGAATCTGAGCCATACATCAGGACAGGTATGATGAGAGACTTATAGAGCGCGATCTTTTTTCTTCGAGAGAGGACTTTTGAAGAAATAAATGAACCAAGTTTTTATGTAATGTTGGATAGCGCGTGAATTTATGTTCATACACGATGGTGGTTTATTGAAGAAGGAAAGAATTTTATGTTACACTAGAGATGTACAAATATCGATATGCGTATAGATATAATACAATGGTATTGACAATTAGTGGTGAGTAAATGTACCATCTCAAACTATAGGGTGTGATACATACTTAACACGCCTCCATACATTTATGAACTAATTCAAGTATAATCACTTATTCAACACACTTCCATATTATATATATATTAACAAGTTTGAATATAATTGTATTTACTTATCAGTAACTTAATCCAGATTTATTAAATGTCTTAATTCATTAAATTTTTGTTGGCAAAGTGATTTCGTTAGGATATCTGCTAAGTTGTGAGCAGACTCAATTTTTACAATATCAATTACTTTGTTTTGATAATTTTCATTTAGAAAATGGTAGTGTACTTCAATATGTTTTGAATTTTTAGTATAATTTCCATTCTTAGCGATTTGAACAGCACCAGAGTTGTCTTCGTAGATTTTGATTGGGTTCACAATAGCTATTTCAAAAGTTTTTAAAATTTCTTTTATGCAGATGATTTCTGTAACTGCTTCTGATAAAGCTATATATTCAGCATAAGTAGACGATTTGCATACAGAGCTTTGCTTATGCGATTTCCAATAGATAGCATTTCCATACATTCTAATTATATAGCCAGTAGTAGATTTTCTATCTACCACATCCCCTGCCCAATCAGAATCTACGAAGCAATCTAAAATGTCATTGGTATTGGAATCAAAACTGTAATTCAGACTTAAGTTTCTTGTTGAATGCAAATATTTAAGAACCCTTAGTGCATATTTAAAGTGCGTACTATTGTAACAGTTTTGAAAACGACTAAGATAATTTACGCTGAATGAAACATCAGGCCTGGTGCCTGTGCTTATATATAAAAGAGCTCCAATGATATTTCTGTATTTCAAATTATAATCTATATTTTCAGGATACAACTTAAGGTTTGTTTCCATGGGAGTTCTATATTGCTTGGAATTTTCAATTTGGTACTTTTCTGCAAGTGATTCAATATAAGATTTTTGATTCAGTTTCATAGTTTTGTGCTTTACATTATATTCGATATTTATTCCGATATAAGTTCTAACTTTATCCAAGTCTTTCATTTTAAATTTACTACTAAGCATGTTTTTGAGTTCACCTATAGCCTTTTCATCTCTGCAACAAATCAGAAGATCATCCACAAATAAAAGTATGTATATAATATATTCATTGGATTTTTTAAAGTATAAACAGTAATCATAGTTATTTCTTTCAAAGTTCAACTTTGTTAGAAATTCATGAAAGCACTCATACCACTGTCTAGGGCTTTCTTTAAGTCCATACAGAGCTTTGTGCAACTTCAACACTTGCGAAGTTCCATCACTGTAACCCGGAGGCTGTTTGACGTATACTTCACTTTTCACATTGCCATTTAGAAACGCAGTTTCTACATCCATTTGGTGTATGTGCATTGCATTTTTACAACAAAATGCCAAAAGAATTTTCAACGTTTGCATTTTAAATACTGGCGCATACGTATTTTGTACGTAGCCCTGCTGTTGGAACCCACGTGCTACAAGACGTGCCTTCTTTGTTCCATCATCTTTTTGTTTGAAAATCCATTTTACGTCTATCAAATTTTTGTTAGCAGGCAAGTCAACCAACGTCCACGTTTTATTTTTATTTAAACTTTTCATTTCATTATCCATAGCTTGCTGCCAATCACGAGCATCTGTACCCGCTAGTGCCTCTTCGACCGATTCCGGGGCTACAAAACCGCAGAAGTTTGCATAGATAACTTCATGAACAAAATTGCTGTCAATATTTGCACTTGGTGGAAATCTCTTATATTGGCTTGTACTTGGTCGAGCGGACCTACGAACATCTTGTTCTGGTGGAGTACTGGGTTTGGGAGACAATGTGACTTCTAGCTTAGGGGACTTATTTTCCTTGCTTGTATCAGCTTCACTACTACTTTCCTCACTTGCTTCTTCAAAGGAGTCTTCCGAAGACTCATCTTTGAGATCTACGAACTTATGGTCACTTTCGACTATGTCTACATGTCTTGCAATAATTATTTTGTTATTGATTAATACACGATACCCAACTCTGTCATATCCCAACAGTACTCCACGTTCAGCTCTTCTATCCCATTTTGATTTCAATTTCTCATGAGGGATTTTCACAAAAACTCTACTACCGTACAAACGCATATTACTAATATCGGGTCTTTTGTTGAAAAATATCTCATATGGAGTCTTCAGCTCCGAGGTGTTTGCTAAGGTCCTATTTTTAATATAAGCTGCAGCTTTTACTATTTCTGGCCAAAATTTAATATTGACATTGGCCTCAGCCAAAAGACACCTTGCCATGTCCATAAGCGTGCGATTCATGCGCTCAGCAGTTCCATTGAGCTGATGAACATAAGGGGGACATGGATCTAGCAAAATTCCTTTTTGTTTGACAAATCTACGAACGTTTTCATTTACATATTCTTTCCCGTTATCCATCCTAATCTTCTTGATCTTTTTACCACTTAAATTTTCAACCTCATTTACATACTCTTCTAGACAACTAAAAACTTGATCTTTTGATTTTATGCAGTAGACTTTCGTTAGCTTGCTATAGTCATCAATAAAAGTGACGAAATATTTTTCTCCACAATTTCCTACATTGGTTTGTGGACCGTTCACATCAGTATGTATAATTTCTAACACATCATTTGCTTTTTCTCTATTATTTTTAAACGGTAAATTGTGCATTTTATTTTCTATACAAATAGAGCATTTTACAGAATTATTATCAAAACTATTAGGCAGTCCATAAACCAAGTTTTTATCGCTAAGAATATTTAAGTATTTAAAATTTGTATGACCCAGGATTCTATGCCACTTTATTTTTTGATCGATTTCCGACTTACAGTCTTTAACTGCTACATTGGCATTTATTTTTCTTTTGTTCAAAATCACTTTACCTTTGATTTCATACAAATTGTTTTTGGATTTATGAGCAATACAAACTAGCTTTCGAGTTAACTTTGAATATATTTTACAACAGCCGTTATCTGAAACAATCCTATTGTTTTCGCTTATCTTGCCATAGCTTAATAAATTTGCTCGCATACCCTTTACAAAATATACATCGTTTATTGTGGTTGTTTCTATTGTATCATGTACAAAAAAATCTACTAGTATTTTACCCACTTTCGTTGCTTGCATTGGAGTTCCGTCACCCAAAGTTACAACAACGGGATTTTTCAATTTTTCAAACTCATAAAAGAATGTGTCATTATTTACTATGTGCTTGGAACATCCACTATCAAGCAAGAAAGTAACATTATTTAGTTCCCTACTCTTTGAAATTACATTGTTGTTAGTATTTTGAGCGTTCATACCTGCCATAAAAATATTACTGCAGTTACCATAGTTGTTGTTACCATTGTCGTTTCTCTTCCCTACGTAATGACTTTGACCACGACCTCTGGTACGGAATTTTCCACGATTACCACGCCATGTACCTTTTCTGTCGTATGTTGATGAATTGTTGTTGTTTGCCCTTTTACAGTTTGCTTGAAGATGACCAATTTCACCGCAATTGTAGCATGTTCTTGTCTCCTTATGTTTTACAGCAAAAACGTTTGATTTTTGATCGTCTTCGTGCGTTAAGTTTTTTGTATCGATTGCTTTTAATTTTAATTTATTTTTTAGGTACTCAACCGTTCGTTGTGCCTCGGGCACAAGATCAATAATATCTCCAATGTGACTATACTCCCTCGGTAGCGCTTTTAACATATAATTTAATTTTTCGGATTCAGTTAAAGTGGCGCCAGCAGCTTTAAGATCATTTGCTGACTTTTCGAAGTCATCAAAAAAACTTGTGACACAGCTGTAGTTTGACAGCCGTATATTTTCTAAGTTGCTTCTACACACGATTTGGAGTGCTGTTGATTTTGTTTCGTACAACTGATCGAATTTTTTAAGAATTTCACGTCTAATTGTCTGTTTGATATGGCACTGTAGATGTAATTGATGGCTTTGATTTCCCAATCGGTCCATATCTTATCCGTATCAGTATCTACTTTTTCCCTCAGTACGACCGCATCGCACCCTTTGAACCTCAAATAAATTAGCAGCCTCTTTTTCCAGTGGCTATATTCGGAACCATCGAAAATTGGTATGCTTACTTCGTCACGCTTAAGATTTGCCATTTTTGCCAACTACACCTTGCTTTGTATTATGTGCGAAAACGATTTATGTTGCGCAGCTTTTTTTCCACGCCAAAATTGTTGGTACAATTCTTTTGTATGTTATGAGTGAATAGATTTGCGTTGTGCAGCCTTTTGCGCACGTAAAGAAAAATGTTGGTACAATCCTTTTGTAGGTTATGCACGAATAGATTTGCGATGTGCAGCCTTTTGCGCACGTAAAGAAAAATGTAGAACGATTTTATCAATCCTCTGGATCTTTCAAGGTTTTCCTTACAAACCTTGCTCTGCTACCATGAAGAAATAAATGAACCAAGTTTTTATGTAATGTTGGATAGCGCGTGAATTTATGTTCATACACGATGGTGGTTTATTGAAGAAGGAAAGAATTTTATGTTACACTAGAGATGTACAAATATCGATATGCGTATAGATATAATACAATGGTATTGACAATTAGTGGTGAGTAAATGTACCATCTCAAACTATAGGGTGTGATACATACTTAACAACTTTACTTCTCAATTGCCTACTCAGTCCAAAGTAGCACTTGTTCGCAAGAGTGATTCTCCGTTGGATTTCTAGACTGATATTATTTTCGGTGTTAATGCTGGTTCCCAAATAGACGAAGTCCCTCACAGTTTCAAATTTGTAACTATCAACAGTGACGTGGCTGCCAAGGCGCAGGTGCGCCGATTCTTTCTTTGATGACAGCAAATACTTCGTCTTGTCCTCGTTGACCGCAAGACCCACTTTTTTCGCTTCTTTATCCAGTCCAGAGAAGGCAGCGCTTACGGCGCGGTTGTTAAGGCCAATGATATCAATATCATCGGCATACGCCAGCAATTGCACGCTCTTGTAAAATATTGTACCATTGCGGTTTAGCTCTGCTGCTCGAATTATCTTCTCCAGCATCAGGTTGAAGAAATCGCACGAAAGGGAGTCGCAAGGTATGAAACCGATTAAAATAAAGTTCCGGTTTCGGTTACGGTTTTGTAACGTGTTTCGTTTTCGGTTCCGGTTTCCCTCTTCAACATTTATTTCGGTTTCGGTTACGGTTTCGTTCCGGTTTCGGTTTCCAAATAAAAACACCAACACCAAAAAATTGTGCTACTACAAAACTCAAATATGTACCTAAATGCAAAATAAGTCTGAATTTTTATAACTTTACTCCGGTTTTCATGAAGAATTTTCTCCAATTATGGTAATAAATATTACTTTCGCTATTTATGGAAAAATTTTTTCTTTAATATAAGTATGTATGTTATAAGTTAGTGGTCATTAATTTGAAAATCTTTGAAAATTTGGTGGACTTTTGACCGATAAGTTTAAAAATTAACTCTACTTTTTATATTAGAAAAATGTTAAAATGGAACGTTAATATGATGACGCTTTCTGAGACGGCCACTAAACATTTTTTTTTCGGTTGTCGTAAATTTTTTCGATGGCTTCATTCGCCTATAGTTCAGTTCTTTCGAAATTTTGATATTGAGGTCAAAAAGTGTCTTGCTTAATCATCTTTCATGAAAATTATTCAGGGTAGCCTCTTTTAAAATAAAATAGGTATGTGTCCACAAAAAAATTCAAAACCGTTTGGAACCGGTTCCGGCTTTTGAAACGGTTTCGGTTTCGTTCTTTTTCAGAAAAAAATAACGGTTACGGTTTCGGTTTCGGTTTTGAAAAATGAATCGGTTTTAATCGGTTACGGTTTCGGTTTCGGTTTCAGTCCTTGGGGAGTCGCCCTGTCTGAAGCCTCGTTTGGTTTCAAATGGCTCAGAGAGGTCCTTCCCGACTCTGACGGAGCTGTTAGTATTGCTCAACGTCATTTGGCAAAGCCGTATAAGCTTTGCAGGGAAGTCAAATTCAGACATGGCGGCATACAGGCAACTCCTTTTTGCGCTGTCAAAAGCGGCTTTGAAATCGACAAAGAGATGGTGTGTGTCGATTCTTTTATCATGGGTCTTCTCCAGGATTTGGCGTATCGTGAAAATCTGGTCGATGGTAGACTTACCAGGTCTAAAGCCACACTGATAAGGTCCAATCAGCTTGTCTACGATGGGCTTCAGTCTTTCACACAATACGCTAGAAAGAACCTTATACGCGATATTAAGAAGGCTGATTCCGCGGTAGTTGGTGCGGTTAGCGGGATCGCCTTTCTTGTGGATTGGGCAGAGCACACTTAAATTCCAATCTGGAGGCATGCACTCGTCTGACCATATTCTGCATAAGAGCTGATGCATGCTTTTTACCAGCTCTTCGCCTCCGTGTTTGAACAGCTCGGCGGGTAGTCCGTCCTTTCCAGGCGCTTTGTTGTTTTTGAGCCGGGATATAGCTATCATCACTTCATCATAGTCAGGTGGTGGGACGACTTTTCCATCGTCAGGGATTGGGGTATAGGGTTCGACGTCTCCCTCGCAATTTAGCAGTGAGGAGAAGTGCTCCCTCCATAATTTAAGTACACTCTGTACGTCGGTTACCAGGTCGCCATTATTGTCCTTACAGGAACTTGCCCCGGTCTTAAAACCTTCCGCCATCCGCCGGATCTTTTCATAGAATTTTCGGGCATCATTCCTGTCAGCCAGCATCTCAAGCTCCTCACACTCACGCCTTTCGGCCTCACGTTTCTTTTTTCTGAAAAGGCGTCTCTCTTCCTTCTTTGCCTCACGATAGCGTTGCCATACACTGCGGGTTGCGCCCGTTCGCAACGTCTCCCTGTAGGCAGCGTCCTTTTTGTCCGAGGCAGTGCTGCATTCCTCATCGTACCAGTTGTTTTTGCGGGCTCGCTGGAACCCTATAGTGGCCTCAGCGGCGGTACGTAATGAGTGAGAGATATGCTTCCATTGCTCGGTTGCATCGTTAGGTCGAGGATTGCTCTCCGATAGCAGGTGTGAGAGTCGAGTGGAGAAATTGTCAGCTGTCTGTGTCGTGCGCAGCTTCTCGACGTCAAACTTTCCTTCCGTTACTGTGCGCACTTTCTTTGCTACACAGAGGCGTGTGCGTATCTTGGCTGCAACAAGATAATGGTCCGAGTCGATATTGGGACCACGAAGGGTACGCACGTCCAGAACGGTGGAGCTATGCCTGCCGTCGATCATGACATGATCAATCTGGTTTCTTGTTCTTTGATCAGGAGACAGCCATGTGGCTTGGTGTATTCGTTTATGCTGGAACCTGGTACTACTGATGACCATATTGCGAGCAGCGGCGAAATCAATCAACCTAGTGCCGTTGGGGGATGTTATATCATGGAGACTAAATTTTCCAACTGTTGGACCAAAGACTCCTTCCTTGCCCACCTTCGCATTAAAGTCGCCGAGCACGATTTTGATATCATGTTGGGGGCAGCGATCATAAGTCTGTTCAAGTTTATCGTAGAAGGAGTCCTTCTCTGCGTCGTCCGTCTCTTCAGTCGGCGCATAGGCGCAGATAAATGTTATGTTGAAAAATTTCGCTTTGATGCGGATCGCAGCGAGACGCTCGTCCACGGGGGTGAACGCTAGTACTTGGCGGCGAAGTCTCTTTCCCACCACGAATCCTACACCACGCGCTTTGCCGCGTGTCTGGCCACTGTAGTATACGTCACAAGGTCCGATGGTCGTCTTTCCTTGTCCCGTCCATCGCATTTCCTGCAGGGCGGTGATGTCAGCCTTTGCGTTAACGAGGACATCAACCAGTCGGGCAGCGGTACCGTCCCTTGAAAGGGTCCGGACATTCCCGGTACATGCCCTAATATCCAAATCATTATGCCTTATTCGTTTTGCCGGGTCGTCAACATTAAAGGGGGTTCTCATCCGAGGCTTTAATACAGTTTTCATTGGACTAAATTTTTTACGTGGCGGGTCCCAAACCCAGCGCACAACCCGTTTCGGGGTTTTTGGAAAATATTTACACATTTATATAGCGAGCCGCTTGCTTCAAGACAGACGCCCGCTTGCAGCCGCACCTCATGGTGAACAGACGCTGCGCAAAAACCTCGGTGAGCCCTTAAACCAAGTATGTCAGAGTGGCCCCACCGGGGCTCCCTCTCTTTCTGCCGCGAGCCTAGGTAGCTCCCGTTGCCCAGAGTGCACGAACGAGGACGCAAGAGTCGGGATTGAGCAAGGTCACTTAGGCCATAAGTGCTATGCAATATTTTCTGATACGTACAATGCAAGGCGAATTCATGCAGGTGGGTTCGAGCGAATTCAGATCTACACACACGCACACACTCCTTGTAACTGAAAATGTCAGACAAAGCAACAACATAAAAAATTTCACAGCTACGATTCGATTTTCAAGGAAGAAGAAGAAACCATATGATGGGAGGATACCACCTGTAATGAATTCGCCTTGGTACAATGTCTGTGTCACGTCAAAAATATAAAAATTTAAAGTTTGTGTTTTAGCAAAACTTTTATTGTATTGAAATTAACCTGACACCGTTCCTTGGGTGAATACAAATAATTTTAATATCGGCTATTTATGTGTTATTTGAAGACTGGTGGCAAGTAATAATATAAGGTATTATTTTTGTGGTTGAACTTTTGAAAACTAAGTGCCATGCCATATTTTCTGCCACGTAAAAAGTTTTTGTCACATCAGAGTTATTTTACATAATATTTGAAATATCGGTTAAACTTTTTTTTTTAATTTTTTTATTTTTTCATAAAATACTTGTAACATGGCACACATTTTTTTATGACAATAATATTTTCTAAATCCTGCTCTATGAATAAGCAATGAACAAAGTAAATACATATACTTATGCACAAAACTATTATAGCGTGTTCAAATTATACCGATTTCGCGGTTTCAGACCACTCTTTCCCTGGAACGAGACATGTTAGAAAATTTTGCGTGAAAACTGCTTAAGAAATAACAACAAATTCGCCATCTTTTAATGAACTTAAAAAAACGTAAGCTATATTTAAAGCGTAATTTAAATATTAAATCCAAATTGTGAAAAAAACAAAGAAAAATGGCTTTCCTGTAAAATTTGCCTTTTGGCGTCTACGTTGTTTCTGCGGAAAGTCCCTGATATTTGTATTTCTCGACAAGCACAACCCTGTTTACTTAGCACACTCCTTCATATTCGATGTAACCCTGTTCAAGCATAGTATTCAGTTTATTGTTGGGCATACTTAATACACTTCACGAATTTAAGGAAATTCGGTAGAAAAGAAAAGGGTCCTCATCGATGCTTAATTTTTTTAATTCTCGAATTCACTTAAAGTTTAGTTTTGCCCTCATATAATATGCAAAAACCATTACAATTCATTTCAACGTGCCATACGCAAACTATCACTTTTTAAATACTGTAAGAAAACTAATACTTTTATTTTGTGTCTGACGAAAACTAACATAACACTTTCAATTTATGTCTGACGAAAACTAACACAGAGAAAAAACGAAAGTGTTACTTTTCATCAGACACGAAATAACAGTGTTAGTTTTCGTCAGAGACAATTTGGAAGTGTAAGTTTTGGCCAGACACAAAATAAATTTAAATATATGTTTCACAAAACTAAGCAACTTTTAGAGATGCTTGTTATCTTGGCAACAAAAATTTCCGACATGCATTTTTGTCTTTAAATGAAGGTCACAACAAAACAAAGCAACTTGAAAGTTGAAACACTAAAAATTAATTTATATGAAAAACAAAAAACTGTGTGAAATCAAAATTGAAGTTACTTAGGCCCAATTTCACAGTGGCAGGTTAACTTACATATTGAGTTAACCATATTGGTTTAACCTCTGGTCAGATATCAGAAGACCGTCTAACAACAATTTATATAGAAAAAATTCAGTTAGATAACTTAAATAAAATTGCGAATCCATAGTTAACTGTGGAATTTAAGTTAACCTGCCACTGTGAAATTGGGCCTTAAAAGTTGCATGGTTTGTTCTTACACAAACTTTTTTTGTATGAAAGGCGAAAATCATGTTTTTTACATACTCTGTAATTTAAATCTTGGTTATTAATAGAGTTCGGAAAATCAAAACCTAAAATTATGCTAGCATAATTTCCACAGTTTACACAATTTTTTTTTTTAAATAAATTTACAAAGTTTTTTCAGGCGCTTGATTTGACCTATTTTTCCGATCTCTAGTTACTAAATCCATAGCTTGGTCGAAAAATTTCAATGCACATGAGCATAGAAAAACTGGCAGTCTTGGATTTTGATAATTATAAAAGTTATATAAAAAAGTTGATATTTGACGGGCAGCTGTATTTTGCTTTCATGGTTTTGAATATACAGGGCACTCACACCCTTTTAAATTATAAATATTAAAATTTTTGCACATCAACATATTAGAAATGTGAGCGCTCCTGGGGGCAAATTCGTGTTTTATGAAGTGATATAATGAAAAGAAACTTCAAATTCATGCAAATTTTTTTCACGTTATCATTTCGTAGAACCAGAATTCACTCCTGTAGCACGGTTGCCGTTTGCCTAAAATTTTGTGTACCAAAACTCGTACCAAACAAAAAAAAAACGTACCAAAATAATTTGCTAGCCCAACAATATAACATTTATTAATTCGCCTCAAACTTCAAATTTAATCGCTTCAAATTCGTTCGCCGGAAGTGTCAAAATCTGGCGAACAGAATTTGAAGGTGACTAGGAGGAAAAATTTGATTTTGTGGCCATATTGGGATCATTTGAGGTCATTTTGGGGATATTTTGGGCTCATTTTGTGGTCATTTTGGGGATAGGTTAGGTTAGGTTCAAGTGGCTGCCGCAGAGGCGCACTTAGGCCAGTTTTGAAAGGCCCGTTGTGATACCACCAACACAAGGAAAGTCAGTCCCGGAACCGAGCCATATGGAAAATCCCTGAGTTGTTGGGATTTTCCACATAGCAGAATCCCGGGACTGACACTCCTAAACCGACACCGTTACTCCTCCTCGAACCACTTAGATGACTTTATGAAGCCCATCAAGTCCTTTATGTCCAGTTCCGCGATCTGGCTTAGGCTATCCAGGCACGGTTGCAGATGAGGTGCTCCACTGTTTCCTCCTCCTGATCATCTTTGCAACTCCTGCAGCATCGTCGGTAGGGCACACCTAGCCTTTCTGCATGCCTACCAATGAGGCAGTGACCGGTTAATACCCCTATCAATATGCAGATTTCCCTCCTAGTTAGGGCATAAATGCGTCTAGACCTTTTAAGATCCCATTTTACGCGTTTCTGTTGGGCCATCTCCTGAAGAGATCGACGACAGCTGAGCGTCAGTTCAAAGTTGAACGTGTATGAGCCAAGGGATTTGATTGCCGCTTGGCTATCGCTGAAAATAGCGATATCTTTTCCGATAACACGTTTGCTTAACCAGGCCGCGGCGTCCAGGATTGCCGAGACTTCCGCCTGGAAGACGCTACAATGATCAGGTAGTCTGAAGGAGAGGTCAAAGTCCAAATCCGTTGAATAAACCCCTCCTCCAACTCTGCCGTCCAACTTCGAGCCGTCGGTGTATATGGAAGTGCCACCCTTTGTTCGGGGACACCAATCCGTCCTCTCCCAGTCTTCTCTGCTGGGAATGTTTATTTTGAAACAGCTATCTCCGACTGTAGTGGTCGCACAACAATCTGTGCTTAGAGGGAGAAAGCTGTAAGATTCCAGAATACTGGAGTGTCCAATAGTACCCGCACCCCAACTGGAGGTTTCTCTTAGGCGCAGAGCTGATGCCGCCGCTGACCGAAACCCTTCCAGATCAAGTGGCAAAATGCCCAGAATGACCTGGAGGGCTTCGTTGGGCGTTGTCCTTAGCGCACCGCTTATACAGATCATATTGGATCTATGGACTTTCCGCAACAGATTCAGGTATGTTGCCTTGCTCAGCGCAGGCTACCATACAACGACTCCATACAGCATGATTGGGCAAATGATGGCCGTGTAGATCCAACTGCATACTCTAGGGCTGAGCCCCCATTTTTTGCCAATGGCTCTTTTGCATGTGTAAAGAGCGATGCAAGCTTTCTTCTGGCGCTGAAGAATATTCTCCTTCCAATTCAATTTCCTGTCCAGAACTAGAAACTTGGCCTTATCCGACAAGCCCGGGCGCGTGCCATCTAGTTCTGGTAGGCTTATTGGCGGTATTTTGTACCGGTTGGTGAAGAGGACAAGTTCCGCTTTCCCCGGGTTGATGCTAAGTCCGCAGCGAGAGGACCACCTCGAAACCTCTCGCAGTGCTACTTGCATCAGGTCACACAGAGTTTGTGCGAACTTGCTCCGGGCTTATATTGTTGAAAGCCTCCTCAATGTCTAAGAAGGCCACGAGACAGTAATCCTTTTCACACAGCGATTTCTCAATGACAGATACTAGGCTGTGCAGAGCAGTTTCTGTTGATGTACTCTTGGTGTATGTATGCTGATAGCTAGAGATAAGGTTGCTATCAATAGTCGTTGAGAGGTAGTCGCTTAGTATCCTCTCAAAGGTTTTGAGTACAAAGGACGAGAGACTGATCGGTCTGTAGTCTTTTGGCTCGTAGTGGGATGCCTTCCCAGCCTTAGGGATAAACACTACCGTGGCGCTTCTCCAGGAGCCCGGAATGTGGTTGAGAGCCAGGCAGGCTGTGAAGAGAAATACCAGCCATTTAGCTGATGTCTCCAACGTGTTTATAAGTTGCGCGGGGATAATCCCGTCCGGCCCGGCAGCCTTATGCGGTTCAAAGCTCTTAACTGCCCACCTTACCCTTTCCTCAGTCCTCAGGTTTTCGCAAATAGCTGATGGCTGTTTGACTTTTCGAGAGGACTCGTCTAAGTCTCGCTGCGTCGTCGACCTTTTCGACGCCAGTGCAGAAATTTCTCCAGGAGGTTCTCTTCGCCTGTCTCAGAGCTTTTTTGTAGGCCCTTAGTTTAACTTTATATTTGTGCCAATGAGGCTCAGAGCCGAGGCTCTTGGCCTTGTTAAATTGTTTCCGGCATGATTTGCGAAGCGAGTCCAAATCGTAGGACCACCAATGTAGCCTGTGTTTACCGTGTGGTTTTGGCACTGGTTTTGGATGTAAATGTAGTAACAAGATCCTCCAGCTCCTCTACTTATGAGGGGGCTTGTCCTGGCAGGTCTCTGTCTAATATTTCATTGTGTGACTGCCAATTAGTGTTACGTGGATTGCGCTTCATGATTGGTTGTTCTACAATAAAGTCTAGAACCATTTCTATGTAACGGTGGCCGGAGAATGATTGTTCTTCCAGAACCCGCCATTTTCTGACCCACTCATAAGCGCCTTCACTACAGATAGCGGGGTCTATGACCTCCCTGCGGGTCTTAGTGATAAAAGTAGGCTCATTACCCACGTTGGAAATTACCAGGTTGGTTGTTAAGAGGTAATCAAACAGAGACTCGCCCCTGGCATTGATATCGGAGCTCCCCCATTGGACATGGTGAGCATTAGCGTCCGCTCCAATAATAAGATTACCCGTGCAGAAATTTGACACCAGGTCTTTCACCTCCGTTTGTGGTGGGGGTTCTTCGGCGTCGTAGGGCATATAGACCGACGCCACCGTCAGGCGGGTGCTGTCGACCGTTAGACTGATGGCGGAAATATCACCATTGGTGTAGTTAGGTAGGAGAAAGGAGTTCAACTCAGACTTGACCAAAATACGCGTTCTGACTTTGCTCTCCTCGCTGGCTCGAATGAGCTTGAAGCCCTTAGTCCCCAATCCGCAGATTGTCGAGCTATTGACCCAGGGTTCTTGGATGAGGACCACATCCACTTCGCCTTTAGAAAGACGACTACTTAAAGCAGCCGAAGCCACTTTAGATTTGTGCAGATTAATCTGAAGCACCACCAACATGAGAGCGCACAGACTTCCCTGCCGTCCCCATGTCGTCGAGGTTTGCCCCATCCCGGAGGTTGCCTATCAACGACGAGTTGTTCCGATTAACTGCCCGATATGGCGTTGCAGGAGTCCTGCTGCCTGTAGCGTTAGATCTTAATCGCTCAGCGTTGGTCGCTACCACCGTGACGTCGAGGACTTCCTCGTCCTGTAGGCTTTCCTCCATCTCCGAGTTGTTCACGGCACTATCACCAAGGGACGTGGCGGATAACATGCTTTCCGCATAGGAATCATCCGCTTCCTCTTCTGGTAATTCGTTTTCCGGTTCCCCCGGAGCAGCCGAGAAGGCAGCGCGCTGAGCATCACCACGATATACGTGGATAACGATCTGGCCTACGCTGTAGTGTACTAGGCCATTGCACCTTTTGAGGGGCTCGATTGACTCTTTATTCATGGTGAACACCACCTGTCTGTCGGGCCCTACCGCATCCCCGACCAGATTGACACTCCAGTCATGCGTTGGGAGGGACGGATTCATTATCCGTAGCATCCCGAGAATTCTCTCGGGTTCGTCAGGGATTAGACGAGCTGGAATATCCTTCCAGTCGACGACCTCTATCTTTGCGCCCTTGTAGACTTCATCCAGTTTAGCAGCTGCTGCCTTGTACAGTGCTACGGTTTTTGCATCCTCGCATGCGAGTAATTTAATCTGACCCTGGTGCCAACCCGCATACTTACTCTCGCCGAACTACCCGGAAACTCCGGAGCAACGTTGAGAAGAATGTTGCCGAGTTCATTTCGCACTTAACGCCACCGGTCCTTGGGGATGGGCAGACGGTCATTGTCTCGGTCAAGGACGCCTATAAGGATCCTGTGCTTAGTTACCTCAGCAAAGCTCAGTTTGCCCGCTCCAGGGGTATTCTGATGCCGCTTGGGAGGGGGATTTAACTCCAGGTCCGATCTCTGGCGCTTGAAAGGGTTAACTTTTAACCTCTTTGGCATGTAAGAATTTGTGAAATCCGGTATCACAGCTTTCGCTAGCTCTACCGATTTACTGGAATTCGGCGACAGCGATTCCTGCGGTACCCCTTCATACCTCTTCAGGATCTTTGCAGCCAATCTTTTCTCGTGGTATGTGAAGCGGCGGGGAGATGTCTCCCGGGAGTGCGGACCCGTAGTTGCCATCGCGGTCGTTCTCCTTGCCAAAATCTCAGTTGCAGCTTCCTTCTCCTTTGAAACTCCGAGGCCAGGTCGTGAGACCGCTGCCACAGACGTAAAGATACTGGTTTTCATATCAGCGGTTCATGGGAGTTTAGCATCCGCCGTTGTCCGCTTAGCTGCGTTGGCAACCGCACTGGTGCTAGCTCCCATCAAGTCAATCTTACTCGATAGAGGGTTGGTTGACCGACTCGTAGTTGCCATCGCTGTCGATCCCCCCCTTGATTGTGGAACGGAGGTTGTCCTCCGGCGTTGTTGTTGCTTTCTCGCCTGCTCCACCATAGCTCTCCTTTGCTGAGGAGTGAAATTTGGCGTTGTTTGTTTTTGGGGATATTTTGGGCTAATTTTGGGGTTATTTTGTGGTCATTTTGGAATTATTTTGGGGTCATTTTGGACCAATTTCGGGGATATTTTTTTTGTTATTTTGTGGTCATTTTTGGAATATTTTGGGGTCATTTTGGACTAATTTCGGGGATATTTTGTGGTCATTTTGGAGTTATTTTGGGGTCATTTTCGACTAATTTCGACTAATTTCGGGGATATTTTGTTGTTATTTTGTGGTCATTTTGGGAATATTTTGGGGTCATTTTGTGGTCATTTGAATTTTATTATTATTTTATGGTAATTTTTGGAATATTTTGTGGTCATTTTGGGGTCATTTTGGACTAATTTCGGGGATATTTTGAGGTTATTTTGTGGTCATTTTGGGGTCATTTTGGACTAATTTCGGGGATATTTTGAGGTTATTTTGGGTTATTTTTGGAATATTTTGCGGTCACTTTGTGGTCATTTTTGGAACATTTTGACTAATTTCGGGGATATTTTGTGTTATTTTGTGGTCATTCTGGAGATATTTTTGAGTCATTTTGTGGTCACATGGGACCATTTTGGAGTTATTTTGTGGTCATTTTGGGGTAATTTCCGGGATATTTTGATGTTATTTTGTGGTAATTTCGGGGATATTTCGGTGTCATTTTAGGGTCATTTTGTGCCTATATTGGGATCATTTTGGGGTTATTTTGTGGTCATTTTGGACTAGTTTCGGGGATATTTTGGTGCTTTTTTGTGGTCGTTTGGGGATATTTCGGGGTCAGTTTGTGGTCAAAGAGAGTAAACGGAAGTCCCTTCAAACGCCAGAGATCGGACGGGGAGTTAAAACCCCATCCGAAGCGGCATCAAAACACCCCCGGAGAGGGAAAACCAAGGTTTGCTGAAGTAACCAAGGACCGGATCGTAATAGGCATCCTTGGCCGAGGCAACGACCGTTTGACCATCCCCAAAGACCGGTGGTGGTATGTCCTGTACGTAGCCGGATGACCTGGTTACGACCTTTACAACGGCGCTCGCAAATGCCCTCGATAAGGCCTGTCCAGTGCCAAAACCACCCTGCAAACATAGGCCACACTGGTGGAGGAAACAATTTAATAAGGCAAAGAGCCTTGGCAAGGAGACTCAATGGCTCGGATATAAAAATAAACATACAAGGCTCTGAGGCAGGCGAAGAGAACTTCGTGGAGAAATTTTTGCACTGGAGTCGA
The DNA here is from genome assembly GCA_964058755.1 of Campiglossa producta. NCBI lineage: Eukaryota > Metazoa > Arthropoda > Insecta > Diptera > Tephritidae > Campiglossa > Campiglossa producta. Next base: position 55,747,569 of record CAXKVI010000004.1, on the reverse strand, counting down.
TCGATTATACAGCGCGACTGAGACGAGTGCTCTCAAAAACTCAAACAGCTACATATAAGCCTTTTGCGGAAACCTGCCGGATCCTGGACCAGCTCTTAAGGTGAAACGCTGGAGCTGCTCTTGAATTCACACTTTCCAGAGAACACGCATTGTACACATTCCCATCACGGAAGAAAGAGTAAGTTGGGCAATTAAAAGCTTCGAGCCGTTCAATAAAAAAATACAATGATAATAAATAATTGAAACTTAAATTTTGTTCAATTTGAAGTTTTTTTTTCAACATTTGACGTTCACCGCTTTCTGTTTTCCGAACTGGCAACAAATTGTTCAGGCGAACTGGTTTGTTCGCTATTCATAATCATTCGAGCCAGGCGACTCGAATAACTCAAGCGACTCGCCAACGGTAATAGGCCCCTAAAACAATTTCATTCAAAGCAGTTCATTTGCTGTCGTTATTTAACACAGAAACGGGTTTTAATATATGCAGTTGCGTTAAGGTTAAAATGGCAAAAGCGTACCAAATTTGGAAGTTGCGTACCAACGTACCCGGAGAAAAATTCGTACCAAAAAGGTACACCGTGCCCTGTTGCCCGTTTCGCTAACTCAATTCCATCTATCTTCTCGACTGAAATAAACGATTGACGTCACACTCACTTCTATTTCTGTAAGAAATTAAGTTTTGTTAAATTCATTCTCACTTACCTTGAGTAGGCGAAAAACATTTTTTTTCTCTTAATTTTGAAAAGAAAATATTTACAGTCGGTTTTACGAAAAAATTGGAATGTAAAATTAAACTTAGATAAATGAAGAACTTCATACATAAAAATCTGACAGCGAGAAAAAATAATTTTCACTTAAATGGCTTTGCGAAAACGGCGTTTATGGTCATATTTAAATTGGTTAAATACCTAAATTGCAAAATATTAAAAAAATACCTTTCCTTTTCTGTTTGTTCTTCCATAACATATTTTTATTTGCCCACAAATCAAATTGTCGTGTAGCGCGGCAATATTATCTAAAAGTGATATCATTTGACTTGAATTTTGTGAAGTGAGCCACCTACAATTTTTTTCGACGGCCATGTATTTTAATGAAAGTTGGTAGTTTGGCTCACAACGATTAAACAAAAATACATATATAACAATTTTTAGAAATTAGAATTATTTTCAAACTTATAGCTATCAACACTTTGCGAAATTCATCACTTTTTGATGATTTTCTCATGATTGGGCAAACCGATTTTGCTAATTTTTTAAATATATATCAAAGATGGCATCTTCTACCAAACATCGATTAAAATTTTTGCAAACATTTTTCGCAATTTTCAACTTCTTAGTTATTAATGGAATGCCCAACAACATCATACAAAAGCACCATCTGCCCACGATGGAGAAGTTAAAAATTTAAATTTTAATCGTCGCTTGGTAGAAGATACCATCTTTTATATATATTTAAAAAATTAGCAAAATCGGTTTAACCAATCGTGAGAAAATCATCAAAAGGTGAGGAATTTCGAAAAGTGTTGATAGCTATAACTTTGAAAATAATTCGAATTTCGAAAAACTGGCCCAAACGTATTTTTTTCTTGTTGTTGTGAACCATACAAAAAAGTTTCAGAAAGATAGTACAACCTCAAAAAAAAGTGGCTCAGTTCACAAAATTCAACTCATTTGTGAAAAAACAACACTTGGGAAGATATTAAGTTACAATTTACTGGGAATATAATAGAGAGTGTTAGCATCCTAACTATTTTAAAACTAATGAATAGCACATAAAAAAACTAGACTTAAAAGTGACGCTTCTTAAATGATCATCCGCCGCATCCATCGATGCCTAAATAGTATATTTTCGTGAAAGATTGAACAAATGTAATTTACTGGATTCTTTAGCCGATGAGCACTTAGCCGAACTAATGCCTATATTCGAGCGTATTCGCACACAAGAGCAAGTTCCTTGCGCCTTTCCCATTCATATGGGCTCAGGAGGCACTGTTTTTGTACGGTGTAATAATACTCGCTCTCTACCACTAAGTCCACATGTACTACACTGTCATCCCACTACGCATTGGGTAAGTTAAATAAATGTAACTTATATGCGTACACAAATTGTATGAACTTTACATCTTTTTTATTTGACATGTCTATTATAACAAAGTTTTTATTATTATTTCTAATTACAGGTTCGAGAACGCTCAGTACGTTCTGTACCGATGTCACGTCCTTCTCGGTCATCACAGTCGGCTTCTACTCCCGATTCTCTGAGCGATAATGAGTTCAACCAGCCAGGAGGGTCAGGCAGGTATACACCACGGAAGGTTACGTATACCAGTACTCGTGGCGTTATAACTCCTTCCGGATCTCGCACAGGCTCGAGACCTAACTCACGTCCATTAAGTCGACAAGGTTCTAAACCGTCTTCCAGACATGGATCAAATCTATCTTTGGATAGTACAGGTATGCTTTGATATGAAATACCTACAGATTATTTAAATTTGGTTTTGGCACTTCAAAATACTATTACTTTGCCGGGGTTTCAGTGCAAGTTTTACCTGAACATCGAGTTTAATCTAAGAACCGTTCTTTCTTTTTTCAACCCATTTCCGTCCTTTGGGGAGCTGTACACTAGGGTGTCCCGTCCAGGTACGAGAAAAATATCTTTTTGAGATATGATATCGCAAAAGGTGTCAAAATTTGCGTAATTAAATACAGAGTTGTATGTATTTATGTATGTTAAGGTAAATTTCAAATAAATAAGCGAACTTCAATTTCTAAAACCCAAATTAATTGGTAATAGGGCGTCTTACAACAATAGCAATATTTATACTCTTTGAAGATCGATAGAGCCCTCAAGTTGTAGTTGTTTTTAACTTTTAAAATCCATTTCGTAATCTGCTATCAAACGCGCAAGTTTTAAGGGGTATTGTATTAAGAAAACAATACAAAAAATTTCTACTCACCCTATTAGTGTGTCCCGAAAAACTTTTTTAAGGTTTTTCTTAACGCAATACCCCTTAAAACTTGTGCGTGCAATTGCTGGCGTATGCCGATGATACTGATATCATTGGCCTTAACATCCGCGCCGTAAGCGCTGCATTCTCTGGACTGGACAAGGAAGCGAAAAAAGTGGGTCTTGCGGTCAACGAGCACAAGACGAGAAGTGTTTGCTGTCATCAAAGAACCGTTGATAGCTACAAATTTGAAACGGTGAGGGACTTCGTCTATTTGGGAACCAGCATTAACACCGAAAATAATATCAGTCTAGAAAAATAATATCAGTCTTGCCAACAAGTGTTACTTTGGGCTAAGTAGGCAATTGAGAAATAAAGGCCTCTCTCGACAAACAAAGATCACTCTCTTTAAATCTCTCATCATACCAGTCCTGATGTACGGCTCGGAATCATGGACAGTGTCAAGAGAAAATGGGATGGCTCTTGGAGTATTTGAGAGAAAAGTTCTCCGGAAGATTTATGGTCCTTCCCGTGATGCCAACGCGAGTATCGGAGGAAATTTAACGATGAGCTGTACGAGCTTTACGCAGACCTGACCATAGTTCAGAGAATTAAAGCCCAAAGGCTCCGCTGGCTGGGCCATGTCATGCGAATGGACAAAGAAGCTCCAGCACAGAAGGTTTTCCTATCGAAACCCGAATTCAGCAGCAGAGGAAGGGAGAGGCCTCGACTGAGATGGAAACAACAAGTGGAGGATGACTTGAACTCCCTTGGGGCTCCCAATTGGCGTCAGTTATCGCTAAAACGGAATCACTGGCGTGCTTTGATACGAAAAGGCCAAAATTACCTGGGCGATTAAGTGACGCAAGCCAAGATTGGATTAGAATATAAAAAAGAATAATAAAAAACGGTCAAAATATTTATAAAAACTAGAGATAACCTGAATTTACGGTTGAACCTGTAATTTAGTTTTAGTTTTAATTTTATTCAGAAAAATTATTAAAATTGCAAGTTCAAATCATTGAAAAATACGTACTAGTCCAGGTGCAGTGAATGCCTGAAAGCAAGTTTTGCCTGCATTGGCCGACCTTCGGCAAATATCCATTAACTGGATTCCGGGTCATAAAGGAATCATAAGGGCTCTTCAGAAGAAAATGGAGAAATAAACAATCTAGTTAAGGGATACGTTCAATAGCCTTATAGTACATTTACACTTGCTTGATGAATCTGTTAAACACTGAAGATATAAAGTGACCGATGAACGGGATGAATGATGATCTGCGAGAATAGTCTTCTGCTGAGCTGTTTTCGTAGTTTTCTCGGTTTTTTTGACGTATTACAGTCCGAGGAACTTTAATTTTCTCTCCTATGGTTTTGGCTATTTCTTCGGCATCAACAAAAACTTTTTGAAACTGTGATTCACTATTTTCCCTTATTTCTTTCAACAAAACAGCCAGATTTTATGTAAAAATGAAACTACTTTTATCACCCAACATTTACGAAACACCTCCCAAAGGCCCTGACAAAAAACCCGGAGGAAACCTCTGGGCCAGACTTGAAAATCAGGTCCAAAAGTATGAACATTCTTCGGAAAGGAGCATTAAAGAATTTTCGTTCTAGGAATAGAAAAAATGAGTACAGAATTTTGCCTGGAGCTGGTGGAATGTATCCCAAAGCGTTTTGAGGGGTAATAAATTAAATTATGAATATCAGATTTACCATCACGTCCTTCAAGGCAATATGGCAAAACTGATGGGTGCTGCCATTCATGTCCCGTAGGATTTTTATAGGATATTCTCCTATTCTGGCCAGAGGGCAATCTGAATTGGTGTCAATCATCCAAATCGGTGCAGGCGTTCTTGAGTTATGAGCGTTTTAACAAACGTCACTTTCTTTCATATGTATATATAATAGGGTGATTCAAATAAAAAAAATTTGTTTATTTTTTCGGTTTTACCCCCTGAAACTAAAGGTATTGATTGGAAAATAAGCCTTGCAAAAAATTAGCGCTGTAACTTATCCCTTAGGGGCGGCTATTTTTTTCGCCCTTTCCCATACATTTTGTATGGGGAAAAATGGCATTTTTTTCAAAGTGAATATTCTTTTAATTTTTGAAAATATGTTTCCATACTCTTAAAGTTGAAGCTTTGAAGCTTCCAAAATGGTAAGCCATGTGCGATTATCTTAACTATTGAAATAGTTACAGCCATTTAAATTTTACTAGATTTTATACGTGTTACTGTGTATGTGTGTGCAATAGTACAAAACTCAGTCATTTTCAAATGGCTGTAATTATCTTAATAGTTAAGATAATCGCACATGACATACCATTTTGGAAGCTTCAAAGCTTCATATTTAAGAGTATGTAAAAATATTTTCAAAAAAGTTTCAAAAGTTAAAAGAAAATTCACTTTGAAAAAAATGCCATTTTTCCCCATACAAAATGTATGGGAAAGGGCGAAAAAAATAGCCACCCCTAAGAGTTAAGTTAGAGCGCTAATTTTTTGCAAGGCTTATTTTCTCATCAATACCTAACTTTTTAGGGCGTAAGACCAAGTCGACATTTTTTTGAATCACCCTATATACATAGATTTTTCCTACAAACGACTTAAACCGCAGTTTGTCATCAATAGCCGGTATTTTTTTGATGGTAGGTGGTAGGTAGGTTGCGGTGGCTGCTAGCAGACAGCTAGCACACGTAGGCCCCGAAGGTCCCGTTGTGGTACCACGTGGATCTGGATGACCCCCTACTCGAACCACTTTGTGGATTCCGCGAACCGCAGAATATCCTTCGGCTTAATGGACGCTACCTCACCGAGGTGATTAAGAATACCAAACCCCAGGTATTTTAACCTAAAGCCCCACAGCGCAGGACACTCACATAGGAGATGCCTCACAGTTTCGGGCTCCTCCTCGTCTCTGCAGCTTCTGCAGAAGTCATTAAAGGGAATGCCTAACCTTTCGGAATGTCTGCCCAAGCCTATATGCCCCGTTAGAATCCCCATTAATAAAGAGAGTTTCTCCCTCCTAAATTTGAGTAGGTCTCCCGACCTACTCGCACTAATCTCTGGCCATACCAGTTTTGCATGACTGCAAGTGCTGATGTTATCCCATCTGTCACTTGATTGTTGGAGGAACTAGTTCCTCGTTAAGAGCTTACTGGTCGCGAGCGGCATGCCTAAACCCTTCCAGGACTGCGAAAGTGGAGCGGATGTGCCCCCTCTAGCAAGCTCGTCTGGCATCTCGTTTCCCGGTATGAGGAAGTGTCCAGGCACCCATACCAAGTGGATCGAGAGTTGCTCAGCCATCTCATTGAGAGATTTGCGGCAGCTCTCCACAGTCCTGGAATTACATTCATAAGCCCCCAGCGCCCTGAGAGCTGCTTGACTATCTGAGAAGATGGGAACATCACCATTATTGATGTCTGCTTTCTTCAGAAATGCCACAGCTTCCTGTATAGCAGACACTTCTGCCTGAAAGAAACTACAGTGGTCGGGCAATCTAAAGCTAAGATTGAGGCTTAGCTGGGGAGCGTACACTCCTCCTCCAACCTTGTTATCAAGTTTTGAGCCATCTGTGTATATATGCATTGAGCCGTTGTCTTGGGAAGGTCCTCTGTCCCAATAATCTCTTTCCGGAATTAAGATTTGATATTTCTTCTCGAAACAGTACTTTGGTGTACAGTAGTCCGAACTGTACACGGGGAGATTATTCAGGATTAATGAATGGCCTTCTCCAAAGGATCCCCATCCTGGTTAGTTTACCGCACAAGTCAATCGGTAAGATGTTTAAGATTGCATTCAGTGCGTCTGCCGCTGTTGTTCGTAGCGCCCCTCTAACACATATGAGCGCACTTCTCTGCACTCTTTGCGGTATGATGGTATTGGAGCTCTTCCCCAGACCCGTCCACCAGACTAGGACTCCATACAGAAGAGTTGGTCTAACCACCGCAGTATAGAGCCAAAGTGTAATTTTGGGGGAGAACCCCCATTTTTGCCCTATGGCACCCCTACAAGAGTATAAGGCCAGTAGTGCCTTTCTAGCACGCTCCTGGATGTTCTCTTTCCATGAGAGCTTTTTATCAATGATTACCTCCAGGTACTTAGCGGAGTCACCCAGTTTGAGGGTGGTATTACCTAATACTGGTAGTTGCGGCGCCGGAATTTTGTATTTCCTGGTGAACAGAACCAGTTCTATTTTGGCCGGGTTAACACCTAATCTAAGGTTTTTCTGCATAATGTCACATAGCGTTTGTGGAAACTTACCACTCACAACCACCGCAAGGTCGTCCGCATAAGCTATGACTTTAGACCCCCCTCCCTCCCCAGGCTTTCCAGAAGTCCGTTGACTGTGGCTACCCATAGAAGAGGAGAGAAGATTCCACCCTGCGGCGTGCCTCTGTTGACTACCTTGTCCACCGACACCCCGGCTAGGTGTGCATGCACCCTTCTACACGTCAGAAGTTGGTTCACGAAGGACACTAGCCACGGTTCGATGCCCAGGGCCGTCAGAGCCGCCGTGATCGCTTCCGGTGTGACGTTGTTGAAAGCCCCCTCAATATCCAAGAAGGCTACTAATGTTAATTCCTTATTGGCTAAAGATTTCTCGATATGTGTAACGATCTCGTGCAACGCTGTCTCCGAGGATCTACCTTTCATATACGCATGCTGCGATGATACGATTTTGCTCTCTAGCTTCTCTCTAAAGTGTGGCTCTATAAGCCGCTCCAGAACCTTGAGTTGGAAGGACGCCAGACTGATAGGTCTGAAGTCTTTTGGACCAACGAGATGTTTTACCTGCCTTAGGTATGAATGTTACCCTGTAATTTTTCCATGGGTTGGGAATGTGGCAATAGGTTAACACACCCCTATACATAGCCTGCAGCCAAGGGATACACTGTTCCATGGATTGCTGAAGTTGAATGGGTGCTATGCCATCTAGCCCCGGAGCTTTGAACGGCTTAAATGATCGAATGGCCCATTCTATTCGTTCGTTGGTGAGGTACTGCCCCGGGTCAAGTTCTTCCTGACTGATATCTGGTTGATACCTAAAGTCGTTTTCCGCATCTGGAAAATGGGTGTTTAAGAGAAGTTGCAACGTTTCCTCCCCCGTGTTTGTCCAGGACCCGTCTGGCTTTCCTCAACCTAGAACCCTATGAAGCCGATTCTATACCGCTACAGAAATCTCTCCAGGAAGTTCTTTTTGATTTCCTCAGTTCCCTTTTATAATCTTTCAGGTGCTCCTTATAAGCTTCCCATTCTGAAACCTCCCTCGAGGCCTTAGCCCCATTGAAAGCTTGTCTACAAAGTTTTCTATATACATCTAGCTCGGTATTCCACCAGGGTGGTTTTTGCTTACCCCTAACCTTTTTGATCGGGCAGGCTTTATCTAAAGCTACCTTACATGCGCTGGTGAACTTAACCAACATGTCCTCAACTTCTGTAATATCCCTAGGTACATCAGGATTATAGTCTGAAAGATACTTATCCAGTTCCTTTCTATACGTTTGCCAATTGGCATTTTTAAGATATCTATATGGGGAGGTGGTGGACGGTACTCCCTGTAAGTCAAAGCGGATATAACGATGGTCGGAGAGGAGTGCTCATCGTAGACCGCCCAGTTCCCAACCATGCCTTGCGCGCTTCTCGAGCAGAGCGTAACGTCCAGAACCTCCCTTATATTTTTAGTAACAAAGGTAGGTTCTACTCCCCTGTTACAAATAAAGATATTATATTGTAATATAAAATCAAAAAGTAACTCACCTCTTTCATTTACGTCCCAGGCTGGGTTGTGTGAATTTGCATCACCTCCTACAATTATGGCGTGTTCCTTCGCCTGTTCAAATATTTTACGCACCGTCTGCGTAGGCGCTGGCTCGTCATGCGCCAAATACGTAGAGGTCAATGTACATGGCGTATCATTGACCTTTTATTTGAATGCATGTCCTATCCTCGTCACTAAATTGAGGAAGAAATAAAGGTTTAATCACCCCTATTATGGTTGTCAATATCAATTGCCACTTCGTATCAATATCAACATCAAGTCGTATCAATATCAACGTCGCATGAATGCAGTTCTGGTATTTACTTCATCAATGTGTTGACGTTGACGTGTTATCGATAATTTTATAGCAAAACTACGATCATTTATTTTGACAATTGTTTATTGGCTCTCATTTGTTTCCTTTAGGGGTCAACTGCTAATAAATTAGCTAAAATTATGGGAGATAGCTACCTCTTTCATAAGGGCTCTTCAGAAGAAAATGGAGAAATAAACAATCTAGTTAAGGGATACGTTCAATAGCCTTATAGTACATTTACACTTGCTTGATGAATCTGTTAAACACTGAAGATATAAAGTGACCGATGAACGGGATGAATGATGATCTGCGAGAATAGTCTTCTGCTGAGCTGTTTTCGTAGTTTTCTCGGTTTTTTTGACGTATTACAGTCCGAGGAACTTTAATTTTCTCTCCTATGGTTTTGGCTATTTCTTCGGCATCAACAAAAACTTTTTGAAACTGTGATTCACTATTTTCCCTTATTTCTTTCAACAAAACAGCCAGATTTTATGTAAAAATGAAACTACTTTTATCACCCAACATTTACGAAACACCTCCCAAAGGCCCTGACAAAAAACCCGGAGGAAACCTCTGGGCCAGACTTGAAAATCAGGTCCAAAAGTATGAACATTCTTCGGAAAGGAGCATTAAAGAATTTTCGTTCTAGGAATAGAAAAAATGAGTACAGAATTTTGCCTGGAGCTGGTGGAATGTATCCCAAAGCGTTTTGAGGGGTAATAAATTAAATTATGAATATCAGATTTACCATCACGTCCTTCAAGGCAATATGGCAAAACTGATGGGTGCTGCCATTCATGTCCCGTAGGATTTTTATAGGATATTCTCCTATTCTGGCCAGAGGGCAATCTGAATTGGTGTCAATCATCCAAATCGGTGCAGGCGTTCTTGAGTTATGAGCGTTTTAACAAACGTCACTTTCTTTCATATGTATATATAATAGGGTGATTCAAATAAAAAAAATTTGGTTATTTTTTCGGTTTTACCCCCTGAAACTAAAGGTATTGATTGGAAAATAAGCCTTGCAAAAAATTAGCGCTGTAACTTATCCCTTAGGGGCGGCTATTTTTTTCGCCCTTTCCCATACATTTTGTATGGGGAAAAATGGCATTTTTTTCAAAGTGAATATTCTTTTAATTTTTGAAAATATGTTTCCATACTCTTAAAGTTGAAGCTTTGAAGCTTCCAAAATGGTAAGCCATGTGCGATTATCTTAACTATTGAAATAGTTACAGCCATTTAAATTTTACTAGATTTTATACGTGTTACTGTGTATGTGTGTGCAATAGTACAAAACTCAGTCATTTTCAAATGGCTGTAATTATCTTAATAGTTAAGATAATCGCACATGACATACCATTTTGGAAGCTCAAAGCTTCATCTTTAAGAGTATGTAAAAATATTTTCAAAAAAGTTTCAAAAGTTAAAAGAAAATTCACTTTGAAAAAAATGCCATTTTTCCCCATACAAAATGTATGGGAAAGGGCGAAAAAAATAGCCACCCCTAAGAGTTAAGTTAGAGCGCTAATTTTTTGCAAGGCTTATTTTCTCATCAATACCTAACTTTTTAGGGGGTAAGACCAAGTCGACATTTTTTTGAATCACCCTATATACATAGATTTTTCCTACAAACGACTTAAACCGCAGTTTGTCATCAATAGCCGGTATTTTTTTGATGGTAGGTGGTAGGTAGGTTGCGGTGGCTGCTAGCAGACAGCTAGCACACGTAGGCCCCGAAGGTCCCGTTGTGGTACCACGTGGATCTGGATGACCCCCTACTCGAACCACTTTGTGGATTCCGCGAACCGCAGAATATCCTTCGGCTTAATGGACGCTACCTCACCGAGGTGATTAAGAATACCAAACCCCAGGTATTTTAACCTAAAGCCCCACAGCGCAGGACACTCACATAGGAGATGCCTCACAGTTTCGGGCTCCTCCTCGTCTCTGCAGCTTCTGCAGAAGTCATTAAAGGGAATGCCTAACCTTTCGGAATGTCTGCCCAAGCCTATATGCCCCGTTAGAATCCCCATTAATAAAGAGAGTTTCTCCCTCCTAAATTTGAGTAGGTCTCCCGACCTACTCGCACTAATCTCTGGCCATACCAGTTTTGCATGACTGCAAGTGCTGATGTTATCCCATCTGTCACTTGATTGTTGGAGGAACTAGTTCCTCGTTAAGAGCTTACTGGTCGCGAGCGGCATGCCTAAACCCTTCCAGGACTGCGAAAGTGGAGCGGATGTGCCCCCTCTAGCAAGCTCGTCTGCCATCTCGTTTCCCGGTATGAGGAAGTGTCCAGGCACCCATACCAAGTGGATCGAGAGTTGCTCAGCCATCTCATTGAGAGATTTGCGGCAGCTCTCCACAGTCCTGGAATTACATTCATAAGCCCCCAGCGCCCTGAGAGCTGCTTGACTATCTGAGAAGATGGGAACATCACCATTATTGATGTCTGCTTTCTTCAGAAATGCCACAGCTTCCTGTATAGCAGACACTTCTGCCTGAAAGAAACTACAGTGGTCGGGCAATCTAAAGCTAAGATTGAGGCTTAGCTGGGGAGCTTACACTCCTCCTCCAACCTTGTTATCAAGTTTTGAGCCATCTGTGTATATATGCATTGAGCCGTTGTCTTGGGAAGGTCCTCTGTCCCAATAATCTCTTTCCGGAATTAAGATTTGATATTTCTTCTCGAAACAGTACTTTGGTGTACAGTAGTCCGAACTGTACACGGGGAGATTATTCAGGATTAATGAATGGCCTTCCCCAAAGGATCCCCATCCTGGTTAGTTTACCGCACAAGTCAATCGGTAAGATGTTTAAGATTGCATTCAGTGCGTCTGCCGCTGTTGTTCGTAGCGCCCCTCTAACACATATGAGCGCACTTCTCTGCACTCTTTGGGGTATGATGGTATTGGAGCTCTTCCCCAGACCCGTCCACCAGACTAGGACTCCATACAGAAGAGTTGGTCTAACCACCGCAGTATAGAGCCAAAGTGTAATTTTGGGGGAGAACCCCCATTTTTGCCCTATGGCACCCCTACAAGAGTATAAGGCCAGTAGTGCCTTTCTAGCACGCTCCTGGATGTTCTCTTTCCATGAGAGCTGTTTATCAATGATTACCTCCAGGTACTTAGCGGAGTCACCCAGTTTGAGGGTGGTATTACCTAATACTGGTAGTTGCGGCGCCGGAATTTTGTATTTCCTGGTGAACAGAACCAGTTCTATTTTGGCCGGGTTAACACCTAATCTAAGGTTTTTCTGCATAATGTCACATAGCGTTTGTGGAAACTTACCACTCACAACCACCGCAAGGTCGTCCGCATAAGCTATGACTTTAGACCCCCCTCCCTCCCAATGCTTTCCAGAAGTCCGTTGACTGTGGCTACCCATAGAAGAGGAGAGAAGATTCCACCCTGCGGCGTGCCTCTGTTGACTACCTTGTCCACCGACACCCCGGCTAGGTGTGCATGCACCCTTCTACACGTCAGAAGTTGGTTCACGAAGGACACTAGCCACGGTTCGATGCCCAGGGCCGTCAGAGCCGCCGTGATCGCTTCCGGTGTGACGTTGTTGAAAGCCCCCTCAATATCCAAGAAGGCTACTAATGTAAATTCCTTATTTGCTAAAGATTTCTCGATATGTGTAACGATCTCGTGCAACGCTGTCTCCGAGGATCTACCTTTCATATACGCATGCTGCGATGATACGATTTTGCTCTCTAGCTTCTCTCTAAAGTGTGGCTCTATAAGCCGCTCCAGAACCTTGAGTTGGAAGGACGCCAGACTGATAGGTCTGAAGTCTTTTGGACCAACGAGATGTTTTACCTGCCTTAGGTATGAATGTTACCCTGTAATTTTTCCATGGGTTGGGAATGTGGCAATAGGTTAACACACCCCTATACATAGCCTGCAGCCAAGGGATACACTGTTCCATGGATTGCTGAAGTTGAATGGGTGCTATGCCATCTAGCCCCGGAGCTTTGAACGGCTTAAATGATCGAATGGCCTATTCTATTCGTTCGTTGGTGAGGTACTGCCCCGGGTCAAGTTCTTCCTGACTGATATCTGGTTGATACCTAAAGTCGTTTTCCGCATCTGGAAAATGGGTGTTTAAGAGAAGTTGCAACGTTTCCTCCCCCGTGTTTGTCCAGGACCCGTCTGGCTTTCCTCAACCTAGAACCCTATGAAGCCGATTCTATACCGCTACAGAAATCTCTCCAGGAAGTTCTTTTTGATTTCCTCAGTTCCCTTTTATAATCTTTCAGGTGCTCCTTATAAGCTTCCCATTCTGAAACCTCCCTCGAGGCCTTAGCCCCATTGAAAGCTTGTCTACAAAGTTTTCTATATACATCTAGCTCGGTATTCCACCAGGGTGGTTTTTGCTTACCCCTAACCTTTTTGATCGGGCAGGCTTTATCTAAAGCTACCTTACATGCGCTGGTGAACTTAACCACCATGTCCTCAACTTCTGTAATATCCCTAGGTACATCAGGATTATAGTCTGAAAGATACTTATCCAGTTCCTTTCTATACGTTTGCCAATTGGCATTTTTAAGATATCTATATGGGGAGGTGGTGGACGGTACTCCCTGTAAGTCAAAGCGGATATAACGATGGTCGGAGAGGAGTGCTCATCGTAGACCGCCCAGTTCCCGACCATGCCTTGCGCGCTTCTCGAGCAGAGCGTAACGTCCAGAACCTCCCTTATATTTTTAGTAACAAAGGTAGGTTCTACTCCCCTGTTACAAATAAAGATATTATATTGTAATATAAAATCAAAAAGTAACTCACCTCTTTCATTTACGTCCCAGGCTGGGTTGTGTGAATTTGCATCACCTCCTACAATTATGGCGTGTTCCTTCGCCTGTTCAAATATTTTACGCACCGTCTGCGTAGGCGCTGGCTCGTCATGCGCCAAATACGTAGAGGTCAATGTACATGGCGTATCATTGACCTTTTATTTGAATGCATGTCCTATCCTCGTCACTAAATTGAGGAAGAAATAAAGGTTTAATCACCCCTATTATGGTTGTCAATATCAATTGCCACTTCGTATCAATATCAACATCAAGTCGTATCAATATCAACGTCGCATGAATGCAGTTCTGGTATTTACTTCATCAATGTGTTGACGTTGACGTGTTATCGATAATTTTATAGCAAAACTACGATCATTTATTTTGACAATTGTTTATTGGCTCTCAACAGCTGAATTTTTTCATAAAAACTGTCGGTATTTGTTTCCTTTAGGGGTCAACTGCTAATAAATTAGCTAAAATTATGGGAGATAGCTACAGGTACAGCCTAATAAAATTACAACAACCACATGAAAACTTGCAACTTTGATTGCAAATATCTCTTCAAAGAAGCAAAATATTAAAAAACGCTTGGGGATTCATGATCCTGAGGCCAAACCCCGTCTTTTGAGCTATCTCCCATAATTTTAGCTAATTTATTAGCAGTTGACCCCTAAAGTAAACAAATACCGAACTGTCAAAAGTCACAACCTTCGGAGCATCCAAAGGTTCAACCCCCATTTAATTAATATTTAATTGCGCTCTTGTCGTCACCAAAAACTGTGTTGACAATTTTTATCTCCTTGTTAAGCATCAAGACCGCCTGACGCGTTGCCTTACTGCTCTTCACTAAACTTAGGATCCTCCAATCATCCGTTGGAAGATCCGGATTATAGGCCCTGAAGACGTCTAGGACCTTTACCGGCTCCTCGGGTTTGGACGGTATACAAACCCTCGCCCTTGGTCAACACGGGATCTCATTAAGATCCACGGCCCTGATGATCGCACCAGGGTAGACCGCGGCACCTTTTCTACTGCCCTCTTGTACATGGCAGCCGACCGAGAGTCACCACAGGCCACTTCCTTAACCGAACCCTGGAACCACCCCACCTCCTTCCAGGACGGGATAGGACCAGGAAATTCGGCCAAGACACTGACCGAGTGGTTGGCCATCTCAGCCCGCACCAGTCCCAGTTAGGCCGGAAGTGCTTCTCCCCCCTAGGGTTCGAGTCAAAGACCCCCAGAAGTATACTACTTTTAGCTACTTCTGCGAACGTGAAGAAAATTTTGTGTAATAACGCCTAACTTTCGTAACGTCAGTTTCATTTTATTTTATTTTGTCACTGCTATACGATGATGTATTTTCATGTAAGCCTGCTTTTACATTAGTCAAGTATTGAACCCAAGTCTGCGGCACAGACGAGAGAGGGTTCTTCACCTCTTTCAAATCAGCGAGACTTCCTACGAACTTAGGTTTAGCACTTTATTATACCAAAATTAAAGGGGCTACAAAACTGCATATTCGAAAAAATTCGACATGTTCTTTTGGCCGAGCAATCAACGTTCGAAATTTTATCGCAACAATTTTTGGAGCCAAAAGGGACTAAGTGCGCTTGGATCCAGAAAAAAAAACTGCCAAAAATCAGCGAGCTTCCTAGAACTTAAGTTTATCTTTTTATTATAAGCATTATTCCTACAAAACCATATCATTCGGCTTTTCGACAACCATGTGCCAGTAAAACTCAAAGAAGCTACACACAATAATAACCCATGGTTCAGTGCTAATCTAAAACACCTAATTGGCCAGCGTAATGTTGCTTTTTCACGATGGAAAAGATACAAAACCCTGGAGTCGCATAACTGCTTCAAAGCAGCTAGGATCGCTGTAAATAAAGCCACAATGTCAGCTAAACAGAATTTTTATAAAAACAAGTTTAGTTCTGCTTTCAGTTCGAAGGAAACTTGGAAGTCGATTAAAGATATCGGAATCGGAAAATCCAAATGTGACATCTCTGTCCTCCGTGAAGTAGACGTCAACGAGATTAATAAAAATTTTGTAAATCTGCCCATCTCAATTGATAATATATGTGCTGATAATTACTGTACACGTGCTAATGTCGATGTTGGTCCTTTTGAGTTTGTTAGTGTCGATGATTGTGATGTCGTACAAGCCATTCTTTCTGTTGAGTCTAACGCTATGGGGTTTGATGGTATATGTTCGTAATTTTTAAAAATTATTCTCCTAAAATCCTTCCTTACTTAACATACTTGGTCAACTCTGTGTTGACGACCTGTGTCTTTCCCAAATGTTGGAAAGCTGCTAAGGTAATCCCAATCCCCAAGCAAAATAAGGAGTATAGTCCTATAGCCATTTTGCCTTTCCTATCCAAGGTCGTCGAACGAATTTTGCACTGCCAGATAAATACTTATGTGCAGGATAATAAACTTCTATCTGATGCCCAGTCTGGATTCAGGTCGAATCGCAGCTGTAAAACAGCGCTCCTATCGGTCAAAGAGGATATACGAGAACAAAAAAATTGTACTGCTTTTCTAACTCTTCTCGACCACTCAAAAGCGTTTGACTATGTCGACCACAACGTTCTCTGTAAAAAGCTGGACAACCTTTTTAACTTTTCCAATTGTGCAACAGCCTCATCAGGTCCTATTTGGCCGAGCGGACCCAGGCAGTAAGTGTTGGCAGCAGAAAGTCTTGCTTCGTTAGTGTTGTAAGAGGTGTCCCCAAGGGTCAATCTTTGGTCCCCTGTTATTTGTTTTGTACATAAATGATTTGCCTAGTGTTCTTAAGTATTGTAATATCCACATTTATGCTGACGATGTACAATTGTATATGTGCTGTCCTAGTTAACGTTCCAGTTCGTGTATTAACAATTTAAATTATGATTTGTGTAAAATTGGTGCGTGGGCTTCTATGAACGGCTTATGTCTTAACCCTAAGAAGTCAAAATGTATAGTAATCCATAGAAAAAAAAAAAAAAAAACTAATGGCGGCGATATACCAACAGGTTATCATAACCTCTACCGAGATTTTTAGCCGAGCTTCTCTTTCCAACTTGTAGTGTGTTGCTTTTGAGTTTTCATACAAGTTGGCGGGACCTACAGGTTTTTGCCGACTCCGAACGGCACTTGCAAAGCAAATGAATTTTTTGCTGAGAAGCTTCTCATGGCAGAAATACACCCGGAGAGTTTGCCAAACTACTACCGAGGGGCGACCCCGTTTAGAAAAATTGGTTTCCTAAATAATTTTTGATGTTACTTTTGCCGGGCATCGAACCGCCACGACTTGGTGTAGATGGCCGAACACTTAACCGCTACACCACGGCGGCCGCCATAGAAAGTCTCTAGATAAAAGTGGCTTGGAAATTTTAAGTTTGGACAACACTATTATAGAATACGTTCACACGGCTAAAAACTTAGGTGTAGTTTTCAACAATACTTTGACATGGAAAGATCACATCTTCCGCACGGTGGGAAAAGTGTATAGGATGCTTCGTACACTCTGGCTAACACAATATTTTACTCCTTTACATATTCGACTACTTATAGCAAAAGCGTATTTAATACCTACGCTCCTTTATGGCTGCGAGATTTACTCTAACTGTGACTATGTATGCAAAAGGAAACTTAATGTTGTATATAACAATATTGCTAGACTTGACCACGTGTCTCAACATGCTAAAAAGTTACTAAACATTTCTTTAGATAACCTCATAAAAGTTAGAATGATCTCAACTCTCCACAAACTGATATATGTATACCAAGGAACCTGAATATCTATATCGGAGACTTAACTTTTTTCAATCTTCTCGATTGGTGCTTCTCACCCACTTCAGATATAGAATGCTAATATCTGATCGCCAGCTCTTCATAACTTCTATACGTCTTTGGAACTCTCTCCCTGCTAGACTAAGACTAATAAGCAATGCACTGCACTGCATTAAAGAATTAGAAAGTTTCTATAACATCCAAGATAATTAAGATGTTAACTTTTTATAATTATGTGTTCTCTAACGCTCGTTATTTTTATTTACTTTTTTATTCTCTCGCTACCTTTTGTTGGTCTACACTTGAGGACCTCAAACCAAAGTGCAACATGTGTGCACCAATCCAGTGTACACTTGTTGCGTTTTGGTTTGGAGCTCCTCATATCTATCTATCTATCCTTCTCTCTATCGATCTATGTACCTATCTACTCGATTATTGTTATAAATATTTAATATTTTAACCATTTTTATTAAGTCATGTTTCTTTTATTTTTTGTTTAGCATTAAGTGTCAAGTTTAATTTGTTCCTATTTTATACCGTTACCGACTAGCACTACCAAACTGCATACTCGAAAAAATTCTACATGTTCTTTTGGCCGAGAAATCAACGTTCGAAATTTTATTGCAATAATTTTTGGAAATTTTTGCAATAATTTTTGGAAATTTACAGTTATTTTCCATCTGCAGTAAACCTCCTTTGAATTAGTTGACTAACCTGCATTCGTTTAGACAGGAATCATTTCAAACGCGTTTACCCAGAATTTACAATAAGTAATTTACTTTAACTTTAATTATCTCAATTGAACGTCGATGTTACTTAGATCCTTGTGGTTCTAAGCCCTTCATATAATATTTCTTCATACATACACTTGTAAATAAAGAAAGTACACCAATCAAGTAAGAGGACGAAGAAGGCCACGCCCATATTTAATCTTTTTCAATTTTTTAAGCAAAACTATTAGAAGCCCGAATCTTCGAAGAGTCCAGCTTCGAACTTCGAAGTACCATAACTAAATTTTGGACGCTAACTTCGAAAAACGGGGTACGGGGTACACACATGCCAAATAATCCTATGCTCGAAGACAATGCGCAATCTTTTACTTTCTTAGAAAATATACGATAGTTTCTGCGGTGTTTCTTAATGAACAAAATTTTTAAAATTTACATTATCTAACGAAAAAGCACGTTGCATTTCAGTAATATTATTTTTAAAGCTCTATTTACCTTTTTCAGACGGATTTAGGTTAATTGAAAGTAATTTGATAAAATATTTCGAAGTGACAAATGTTGTGAGCATTTTGGATTACAATGAATGCGACCGCATTTTATCATGTAACGTAATAGCCTGTTCATGCTGAGCCAGCATTTTGCATTTTAGCATTAAGCCTAAAACGCAGGATTTACTTTGTCATTTTTCATACAAATTCTGACACCAAAAGCAACTAAATGCTACAATATTTTTGCATTAGGATTATTAATCCACATGTACACCCTGTATTCTGCTACGAAATAATCGTTTCGAAGTTCCATAACTAGTGACTTTTTCTTGACATGTTCCATTCTCTGCCATTCGTAAACAATTGAAAAACTTTTTTTTTGAAAAACTAGCAAATTCGCGCGCGTGTGTTCAAATAAAATTTAAAAAAAGTGAAACTACAATTATAGTGATGCTTGTGAAACAAGACCAAATGTATAAAAAAAGTTAGACTATTTGTAAACCTGCTCATAACCGGCAACCGTCAGCTAAATGCATTAGAAATGCGGCATCATGAACGCATCTTCGAAATGTATGTCTGAAAATGGTAAACGCAGCATTTAAAACTGAGCATAAACACTGCATTACAGTCCAAATTCAAAATAATTTTTTGTGCAAAATCTAGCTCGTCAATCAATTTTCTTGGAGCATTCCCGGTCTATATTACAAATAAACTGCATTATTAGCAGGGTTTGTAGTTATCTCTTTGTCCAGAGCCAAAAGTTGTTTGTAACGTAACAGTCCCCTCGTGTAGGGTGGACACCTTGCCGCGATACGAGGGCTTAAGTCGATAGCCACAGGGCTACGCTGCCCTTGTAATCATAGCGCCGCCGGTACTACATCACGAGAGAAGCCAAGCCTCTCTGGCGCGACGACTAAGATCTTGCCCCTCCCAATCCAGGGTGTTGTGCGACCACGTGCCCATTGGACGTTTGCAGCCGGGAGGCAAATCGTGGCTGTAATCGAACGGAGCCTCTCTGATACCGGGCCGCCTCGGAGAGTAACTATGGCCTTACCGCGGTATGGGGCTCTGCCGCGGTGGACGATACATTCCCCTTACATTCCCCTTACGTCCGGAATGCTATCGGTAATGCCCTTCTTGACATTATGGATGAGTCTCCGGGTGCCACTCCGATGGGTTCTGATGCGGGATGGCACCAGGGCCGAATCAAGGTATTCGCTTGCGAGGATGCAAAAACTGTTGCACTGTACAAGGCAGCAGCTGCAAGACTAGGTGAGATCTACCAAGGGGCAAGAATCGATGTTGTCGACTGGAACTACATCCCGGCTCGGCCAAGGGCAAGAGCGTGGATTCCTGCTATCCCTGCTGAACCTGAGAGAATTCTCAGGATGCTGAGGATCATGATCCCGTCTCTTCCGACGAAGGACTGGGGTGTCAATCTGGTCGAGGATGCGGTAGGGCCTGATAGGCAAGTGATCTTCACCTTGAATAAGGAGGCACTCGAGCCCCTTAAACGGTGCAACGGACTAGTGCACTACGGTATGGGTCAGATCGTGATTCACGTATACCGCGGCGATGCACAGCGCGCTGCTATTTCGGCTGCACCGGAGGACTCGGACATCGCAGTGCCGGAAGGGGAGTCAGAGGTGTCCGACTCGGAAAGTATGGTATCTGTCACGTCAAATGGCGAAGGAGCAGTGAACAGCTCGGAGTTGGGAAACAGCCTGCTGGACGGGGCAGACCTGAACGTCACGGTGATAGCAGCAAGTCCTGAGGGCACTAATTTTGATACTGCCACAGTTAGTAGGGTTTTCGCCACGCCAAATCGTGGCCTGAACAACTCTTCGTTGAAAAGAAGCCTCCAGACGAGGGGCAACTCGACGATACGGCGGTGGCAGGAAGTCTGAGCGCTCTCATGTTGGTGGTGATTCAGATAAACCTGCACAAATCTAAATCTGCCTCGGCTGCTTTAATCAGTCGTCTCTCTAAAGGCGACGTAGATGTAGTCCTCATCCAAGAACCCTGGGTCAACAGCTCAAGGATTTGCGGTTTGAGGACTAAGGGTTTTAAGCTTATTCGAGCCAGCGAGGGGGGCAGGGTTAGAGCCTGTATTTTGGTTAAGTCTGAGCTGAATGCCTTTCTCTTGCCCAACTATACCAACGGTGACGTTACAGCTGCCAGTTTAACAGTCGACAGTACCAGTCTGACGATGGCGTCGGTCTATATGCCCTACGACGCCGAAGAACCTCCGCCACAGAGGGAGGTAAAAGACCTGGTGGCAAATTTTTCCATGGGTCATCTTATTATCGGAACTGACGCCAATGCTCATCACGTCCAGTGGGGAAGCTCCGATATCAATGCTAGAGGAGAGTCGTTGTTTGACTTTTTGTTAACAACTAACCTGGTAGTTTGCAACGTGGGTAAAGAACCTACGTTTATTACTAAAACCCGTAGGGAGGTCACAGATCTCACTTTTTGCAGCGAAGGCCCTTATGAGTGGGTAAGAAAATGGCGCGTTCTCGATGAGCACTCATTCTCCGACTACCGGTACGTAGAAATAGTTCTAGACTTTTCTGTTGAGCAGCCGGTTATGAAACGCAACTCAGGTAACACTAACTGGCAGCTACACAATGAAATACTATCTAGGGACTTGCCAGCACTGCCCCCACAAGTCCCCTCATCAGTAGGGGAGTTGGAGGATCTGGTAAAGACCTTTACAACGGCGCTCTCGAATGCCCCAGAGCAGGCTTGCCCAGTGCCAAAACCACGCGGTAAACAACGGCCGCTTTGGTGGTCCTACGACACAATTTAATAAGGCCAAGAGCCTTGGCACGGAGACTCAATGGCTCGAATATAAAGTTAAACTCAGGGCCTACAAAAAAGCTCTGAGGCAGGCGAAGAGAGTATCGTGGAGAAATTTCTGCACTGGGGTCGAAAATGTCGACGATACAGCGAGACTTAGACGAGTGCTCTCAAAAACTCAAACAGCCACAAGCTATTTGCGCAAACCTGACGGATCCTGGACCAGCACGGAGAGGGGAACCCTAGAGCTGCTCTTGAATACGCACTTCCCAGGGAACTTGCATGAGGAACCCGTAGCACCTACAACAAACCTGGCTGTATACATACCCATCACGGAGGAAAAGGTTAGGTGGGCGGTTAAAAGCTTCGAACAACTCATAAACACGCTGGAGACATCAGCCAAATGGCTGGTATTTCTCTATACAGCCTGCCTTTCTCTTGGCTACATTCCGTGCTCCTGGAAAAGTGCCACGGTAGTGTTTATTCCTAAGGCGGGGAAGGCGTCTCATTACGAGCCCAAGGACTACAGGCCGATCAGTCTCTCATCCTTTGTGCTCAAAACCTTCGAGAGGATAATCAATGACTACCTCTCCTCTACTATTGATAGCAACCTGATCTGTAGCTATCAGCATGCATACACCAAAAGGAAATCTACAGAAACTGCGCTTCACAGCCTAGTTTCTGTTATTGAAAAATCGCTGTGTGGGAAGGAGTACTGTCTTGCGGCCTTTTTGGATATTGAAGGAGCCTTCAACAACATAAGCCCTGATGCTATAAACACCGCTTTAACAAGTCTGGGCATAAGCAGGTCTCTTATTGGACCTATTGATCAATTACTAAAGGGTAGACGAATAGTTTCATCACTGGGCTCGGTTGACTTATCACGCTATGTCACAAGGGGAACGCCTCAGGGTAGTTTTCTCTCCCCGCTTCTATAGAACCTCACTGTCAACTCGATGCTGCGAGACACAAGCTGGGGGGCGGGAAGGTAGTGGCATATGCAGACGACTTAGCTATAGTATATAGGGGCAAATTCCCACAAACCCTGTGCGACTTGATGCAAGTAGCACTGCGAGAGGTTTCCTCATGGTGCTTGCGCTGCGGACTGAGCATCAACCCGGGAAAAGTAGAACTGGTTCTCTTTACCAACCGCTATAAGATACCACCGCTAATACTACCAAAACTGAATGACGTGCACTTGAACTTGGCTGACAAAGCCAAGTTCTTGGGCACAGTTCTGGATAGGAAACTAACCTGGAAGGAGAATGTTCTTCAGCGCCAGAAGAAAGCGTGTATTGCACTCTACACGTGCAAAAGAGCCATTGGAAAGAAATGGGGGCTCAGCCCCAAAATATGCAAATGGATCTACACAATCATTCGACCAATCATGCTCTATGGAGTGGTATGGTAGCCTGCGCTGAGCAAGGCAACAAACCTTAATCTGCTAGGTAAAGTACACAGATCTTGCATGATCTGTATAAGCGGTGCGTTAAGAACAACGCCAAATGAAGCACTCCAGGCCATTCTTGGCATTTTGCCACTCGATCTGGAAGGGCACCGGGTGGCAGCAGCATCGGCTCTGCGTCTAAGGGAAACGTCCGGCTGGGGCGCAAGCACTAATGGACACGCCTGTATTTTGGGATCCTATAGCTTTCTTCCGCTGAGCACAGATCGTTGTGCGACCACAACAGTCGGAGATAGCGGTTTTAAAATCAACATTCCCAGCAGGAAAGAATGGGAGAACACGGATCGGAGTCCTGCCACTCATGGCGGCACTTCCATTTATACTGATGGCTCGAAGCTAGACGGCAGAGTTGGAGGAGGGGTTTATTCAAAGGATTTGAACCTTGAGCTCTTCTACAGACTACCTGATCACTACAGTGTCTTCCAGGCTGAAGGCCAACACACTATCGGACAGGACATTTTTTTATTCAGCGACAGCCAGGCGGGGACGAGCGTCTCGCTGCGATCCGCATCAAAGCGAAATTTTTCAACATAACATTTATCTGCGCCTATGCGCCGACTGAGGAGACGGACGACGCAGAGAAGGACTCCTTCTACGATAAACTTGAACAGACTTATGATCGCTGCCCCCAACATGATATCAAAATCGTGCTCGGCGACTTTAATGCGAAGGTGGGCAAGGAAGGAGTCTTTGGTCCAACAGTTGGAAAATTTAGTCTCCATGATATAACATCCCCCAACGGCACTAGGTTGATTGATTTCGCCGCTGCTCGCAATATGGTCATCAGTAGTACCAGGTTCCAGCATAAACGAATACACCAAGCCACATGGCTGTCTCCTGATCAAAGAACAAGAAACCAGATTGATCATGTCATGATCGACGGCAGACATAGCTCCACCGTTCTGGACGTGCGTACCCTTCGTGGTCCCAATATCGACTCGGACCATTATCTTGTTGCAGCCAAGATACGCACACGCCTCTGTGTAGCAAAGAAAGTGCGCACAGTAACGGAAGGAAAGTTTGACGTCGAGAAGCTGCGCACGACACAGACAGCTGACAATTTCTCCACTCGACTCTCACACCTGCTATCGGAGAGCAATCCTCGACCTAACGATGCAACCGAGCAATGGAAGCATATCTCTCACTCATTACGTACCGCCGCTGAGGCCACTATAGGGTTCCAGCGAGCCCGCAAAAACAACTGGTACGATGAGGAATGCAGCACTGCCTCGGACAAAAAGGACGCTGCCTACAGGGAGACGTTGCGAACGGGCGCAACCCGCAGTGTATGGCAACGCTATCGTGAGGCAAAGAAGGAAGAGAGACGCCTTTTCAGAAAAAAGAAACGTGAGGCCGAAAGGCGTGAGTGTGAGGAGCTTGAGATGCTGGCTGACAGGAATGATGCCCGAAAATTCTATGAAAAGATCCGGCGGATGACGGAAGGTTTTAAGACCGGGGCAAGTTCCTGTAAGGACAATAATGGCGACCTGGTAACCGACGTACAGAGTGTACTTAAATTATGGAGGGAGCACTTCTCCTCACTGCTAAATTGCGAGGGAGACGTCGAACCCGATACCCCAATCCCTGACGATGGAAAAGTCGTCCCACCACCTGACTATGATGAAGTGAGGATAGCTATATCCCGGCTCAAAAACAACAAAGCGCCTGGAAAAGACGGACTACCCGCCGAGCTGTTCAAACACGGAGGCGAAGAGCTGGTAAAAAGCATGCATCAGCTCTTATGCAGAATATGGTCAGACGAGTGCATGCCTCCAGATTGGAATTTAAGTGTGCTCTACCCAATCCACAAGAAAGGCGATCCCGCTAACCGCACCAACTACCGCGGAATCAGCCTTCTTAATATCGCATATAAGGTTCTTTCTAGCGTATTGTGTGAAAGACTGAAGCCCATCGTAGACAAGCTGATTGGACCTTATCAGTGTGGCTTTAGACCTGGTAAGTCTACCATCGACCAGATTTTCACGATACGCCAAATCCTGGAGAGGACCCATGATAAAAGAATCGACACACACCATCTCTTTGTCGATTTCAAAGCCGCTTTTGACAGCGCAAAAAGGAGTTGCCTGTATGCCGCCATGTCTGAATTTGACTTCCCTGCAAAGCTTATACGGCTTTGCCAAATGACGTTGAGCAATACTAACAGCTCCGTCAGAGTCGGGAAGGACCTCTCTGAGCCATTTGAAACCAAACGAGGCTTCAGACAGGGCGACTCCCTTTCGTGCGATTTCTTCAACCTGATGCTGGAGAAGATAATTCGAGCAGCAGAGCTAAACCGCAATGGTACAATCTTTTACAAGAGCGTGCAATTGCTGGCGTATGCCGATGATATTGATATCATTGGCCTTAACAACCGCGCCGTAAGCGCTGCCTTCTCTGGACTGGATAAAGAAGCGAAAAAAGTGGGTCTTGCGGTCAACGAGGACAAGACGAAGTATTTGCTGTCATCAAAGAAAGAATCGGCGCACCTGCGCCTTGGCAGCCACGTCACTGTTGATAGTTACAAATTTGAAACTGTGAGGGACTTCGTCTATTTGGGAACCAGCATTAACACCGAAAATAATATCAGTCTAGAAATCCAACGGAGAATCACTCTTGCGAACAAGTGCTACTTTGGACTGAGTAGGCAATTGAGAAATAAAGTCCTCTCTCGAAGAACAAAGATCGCGCTCTATAAGTCTCTCATCATACCTGTCCTGATGTATGGCTCAGATTCATGGACAATGTCAAGAGAAGATGAGATGGCCCTTGGAGTATTTGAGAGAAAAGTTCTCCGGAAGATTTATGGTCCTTCCCGTGATGCCGACGGCGAGTATCGAAGGAGATTTAACGATGAGCTGTACGAGCTTTACGCAGATCTGACCATAGTCCAGTGAATTAAAGCCCAAAGGCTCCGCTGGCTGGGTCACGTCATGCGAATGGACAAAGAAGCTCCAGCCCAGAAGGTTTTCCAATCGTCACCCGAATTCGGCAGCAGAGGAAGGGGGAGGCCTCGACTGAGATGGAAACAACAGGTGGAGGATGACTTGAACTCCCTTGGGGTTTCCAATTGGCGTCAGTTATCGCTAAAAAGGAATGACTGGCGTGCTTTGATAGGCGACGGCCAAAATCGCTTAGGCGGTTAAGCGCCAATAAATGATGATGATGACAGCCAGGCGGCCATCAAATCCCTTGGCTCTTATTCGTTAAACTCTGAACTGACGCTCAGCTGTCGTCGATCTCTACAAGAGATGGCCCAACAGAATCGCGTGAACCTCACATGGGTCTCGGGGCATAGGGACATTGAGGGCAGACAAACTTGCGAGGCAGGGCACGACCAAGCAGGTTCTTCGGGATAAAGAGCGCTTAGGTATGCCGTTTGCCACATGCATGCTTATGCTCAAGGAGTACACACTCCGCCAAGCCGGATATCCAAAGAAGCCTGGCCGAAATGGGATCATAAACGTAGGTAGGTTCAAGTGGCTGCCGCAGAGGCACACTTAGGCCTGTTTTGAAAGGCCCGTTGTGATACCACCAACCCAAGGAAACTCAGCCCCGGGACCCAGCCATATGGAAAATCCCTGAGTTGTTGGGATTTTCCACATAGCAGAATCCCGGGACTGACACTCCTAAACCGACACCGTTACTCCTCCTCGAACCACTTAGATGACTTTATGAAGCCAATCAAGTCCTTTATGTCCAGTTCCGCGATCTGGCTTAGACTATCTAGGAACGGAACTCCCAAAAAGCGCGTTCTCACGCCGCTTAAAGCCGTACAGTTGCAGATGAGGTGCTCCACTGTTTCCTCCTCCTCATCATCTTTGCAACTCCTGCAGCATCGTCGGTAGGGCACACTTAGCCTTTCTGCATGCCTACCAATGAGGCAGTGACCGGTTAATACCCCTATCAATATGCAGATTTCCCTCCTAGTTAGGGCATAAATGCGTCTAGACCTTTTAAGATCCCATTTTGGCCAGGTTTGTTTCGATATCCGACACCCTGGGGATTGCAGCCATCTTTCGTTGGCTTGACGGAGTGTGTGCTCCTTCAGCATTAGTTTGCATGTGGCAAACGGCATACCTAAGCGCTCTTTATCCCGAAGAACCTGCTTGGTCGTGCCCTGCCTGGCAAGCTCGTCTGCCTTACAGTTTCCCTCAATGTCCCTATGTCCCGGGACCCATATGAGGTTTACGCGGTTCTGTTGGGCCATCTCCTGAAGAGATCGACGACAGCTGAGCGTCAGTTCAGAGCTGAACGTGTACGAGCCAAGGGATTTGATTGCCGCCTGGCTATCGCTGAAAATAGTGATATCTCCTCCGATAACACGTTTGCTTAACCAGGCCGCAGCGTCCCGGATTGCCGAGACTTCCGCCTGGAAGACGCTACAATGATCAGGTAGTCTGAAGGAGAGTTCAAGGTCCAAATCCCTTGAATAAACCCCTCCTCCAACTTCGAGCCGTCGGTGTATATGGAAGTGCCACCATTTGTTTCGGGACACCAATCCGTCCTCTCCCAGTCTTCTCTGCTGGGAATGTTTATTTTGAAGCAGCTATCCCCGACTGTAGTGGTCGCACAACGATCTGTGCTTAGAGGGAGAAAGCTGTAAGATTCCAGAATACTGGAGTGTCCAATAGTACCCGCACCCCAACTGGAGGTTTCTCTTAGGCGCAGAGCTGATGCCGCCGCTGACCGAAACCCTTCCAGATCAAGTGGCAAAATGCCCAGAATGGCCTGGAGGGCTTCGTTGGGCGTTGTCCTTAGCGCACCGCTTATACAGATCATATTGGATCTATGGACTTTCCGCAACAGATTCAGGTATGTTGTCTTGCTCAGTGCCGGCCACCATACGACGACTCCATACAGCATGATTGATTGATCATAAAAGATCAAGACAAATTTATGCCCTAAGGAGAAGAGAAATCTCCATATTAATAGGCGTATTAACTGGGCACTGCCTCATTGGTAGGCACGCAGAAATACTAGGTGTGCCCTACCGACGATTCTGTAGGAGTTGTAAGGATGATGAGGAGGAGGAAACGGTGGAGCACCTCATCTGCAACTGCCCGGCTTTAAGTGGCGCGAGAATGCGCTTTTTGGGAGTTCCCTTCCTGGTTAGCCTACGCCAGGTCACGGAGCTGGACATAAAGGACCTGATGGCCTTCATTAAGTCATCTAAATGGTTCGAGGAGGAGTAACGGTGTTGGTATAGGAACGTCAGTCCCGGGACTCTGCTATGTGGAGAATTCCGTTAATACCGGGATTTTCCATATGGCAGGGTCCCGGAACTGACTTTCCTTGGTTTGGTGGTATCACAACGGGCCTTTTAGTACTGGCCTAGGTGTGCCTCTGCGGCAGCCACTTGACCCTAACCTAACCTAACGTAACAGTCTTTTTAATTTTTGCACACTGATTTTTCAAGGGTTAATCTCGTTTCACAAAAAATCACTAGAACAAACTTTAATATCCATTAACCATTCTTCCGAAATCGGTAAACAAAATTGTTTAACTTGCAAAAAAAAAAAAGTTTCTCTCATACAAAATGCATCGTCTTTTTCTAATATGCACTGGGAAAAAATGACTATAGCGGGAAAACTATAGCATTTACAAGAAAAACTGATAACATACTTTTGATGGAGCATCACCTTGCCAGCAAACAGTATAGGAAAATTTTTTGACAGATATTACCATTACCGAAATAGTTAAAAGAAACCAAAAAAAGCAGAAAAGAATGCTTTGCACATTTTTAAATTTTTTTTACCCTTTTAAGTCCTCTAGTGGGAGAGTTGGATAAACCAAAAAAAAACCATGGCCCGTGTAACATCCGTATTAACCCTAGAACACACACCCGGGTACAAATGTATCCACTTTCAACTTTGAAGTGTTGTAACTACCGCTAACTAGGAAGATTATTTATTTTTGAGTTCAAATTCAAAATTTGAACCAGATCGGACCATTGGCTCAGGAGCTACAGCCTCCCAAACACATTATATACGTAAACACACACCCGGGATACGTTTGTACCCCAATAGTAAAAATCCTCATAATAATCAAAAAAAAACATTCTTATATTATTTTTTTATTTGAAAAATTAAAAATATTCATTTCACACATTAGATTATTGACTTTTATTACAAAAATTATGAAAATGCATCTTATATCTAAGGAAAATCATGGCAAATAGAGCAATTTGTTGATGTGACCGAATGTTCAAGACACATTGGCTTCTTACATTTGGCGCACAGCTTTCTGGTTTTTCTACGGCGTTTTTCCTCTTGTGCGTAACATAAATAGCAAGATCCGCACAAAGGTTTTGGCGTGCGCGCTGCGTCAGATGTTGATGCTGCTGTTGACACCATTGATTCCACCGGTCGGTTGAAATATGCTTCAATAGCAATTTTAGTCGAAAAATTTCGCGTCACTTGACAATTTATGGCTCTGGCTTCAATAATGGGCATACACAATGCTTCAGTCAAGCTGCGCAGGATCAGCTTACGCTTGTTTGATCTCCAAGGTAACATAGGGTTATTCAAATCGTAGACAATGTAGGCTGCAAGAGCTGTAATGTACAACATGTTGAAGAACATCGCTAGTGGCCATCGTTTTGTTTGTCTTTGTCCATTCGATCAACACCACCTTTGGTACGATTATAATATTTAATTATTTCAGGTTTCCCACTGTCAGCTATTTCAGCATCATTATGCATGGTCGAAAGCAAAATTACTGCTTTATTTTTTTTGGGAACATGAGAGCACATTGTCACATTATTTTTGAAGCCAAATGTCGTTGAACCAATTGTCCTGTTTTTGTTCGGCTTCATTTCTTGAGCAATATATGATTTGTTTTTGCGCAAAGTTCCAACGATCGTGAGTTTCCAGGTGAGAAGCAGTTCTGCAACTGGCAAGGTCGTAAACAAATTGTCCATTGTAATGTTTCGGCCACTTTCTTGGTATTTGGCAGACAAATCCTTCACCACTCGTTCGCCTTGGTTCGTTTCCCTACCAGTTTCTGCTTGGCCAGTATATATTTGTCAATGCAGTGGATATGCATTTGTGGCATCGCAAATCCACCAAACCTTGATACCATATTTAGCAGGTTTTGACGGTATGTACTGCGTAAACCGTGTGCGTCCACGGTAAGGAAATAATTGTTCATCAATCGTCAAGCATGAGCTGGGCTTGTAATGTACAGCAAGATTATTGTTCATCATCGTCCACAACTCACTGATCGGTGCTGCTTTATCAGTTAGTAAGCGTGTTGCACGATTGTTTTTATCGTCAAATCTTAGGAACCGCAATATCGAACAGAAACGGTTGAATCCCATTGTGGCGCGATATAAAGGATAGTTTGTGACGCTCCATAAATCTCGAACATGTTCTCCATTGCTATGGTTCGCACCAGTCATAATAAGTATGCCAAAAAATGCATACAGCTCTGTTATTGACACAGGCGTCCCTAACTTATTTGTGTGGCGCATAATTATATCAGCCATTTGAACGTTCATGAAACACTTGAATGTTTGCTCTATTGACAACATTTCAGTGCATCTAGCTGGTCCAGAACGTTCTCTTATAATATTTTGTCTGAGTACCTGACGACTTAAATTTGGTTCTTTCATCCACTCAGTACCATCACGTGCAACAAGTTTTTCGTCACTAGCAGGTAATTCATTATTTTCCTCTATTTCTTCTTCTTCATCGTCTTCTTCATCATCCTCATAGTCCGAATAATCAGGTAATACTTCTGCGGCACTTTGCGAAACTTCAGCATCGTCATCATCAATTTCAATGTCATTGATTTCAATTTCTTCTTCATCTTCTGAGTCAAAATCATAGCGAACGTCATCGTCACAAATTTCATCAAATAAAGATTGTATATATGATTCTCGCTGTTCCTCAGTTAGCCTGCATAATAAAAAAAATAGTATATGTTTACATTGTTGCTTATTTTAAATTTTTTACCTTCTATATGCTGCACTTGATAGATATTCGTTTCTTCTTGAATCCATTTCGTAGCCAGTTATTTATAGTTTCAGTTATATTTATTTTCACTTATATTTTCACTTCTTACACTTTTGAGCACCAAAACAATAATGAAAATATCAACAGGCAGCATTTATAACAACACCTCGTGTGAAAACAATCCTTGCAGCTGCATATAAAATACAAAACCCAGTTATACCAGTGTATTTGCTACCTACGTACCCATACCTTGCGCGACCTTTTTGCACATATCTTTTGAACCAGGTAGAATATTTCAATGAAATAAAAACCAAAATGTGTATTCGTTGTTACTCTACAAGTATATCATTATAAATTATATTATTTTGTTTTGCATTTATCAGGACAACAACAAAAAACAAAAAAAAAAAACACAAAAATCCACTGTTGCATGTCCTGACTTTATTTGCCCATATCGCTGGAACCAGTAGGAATATTCGAATGAAACAAAAGACAAAATACTTGTTATATATTAAAATATACATTTCAAAAAAAAATCATAGAAATCGATTGAATAAGCATTAAAAAACCGCAAAATAAGGTCCCGGGTACAAACGTATCCCGGGTGTGTCTTTTCGTGGTATTTTCTGGGTGTGTGTTCTAGGGTTAAGTGGATTTTCTGTCTTCCTCCCCTGGACCATGTTCTTTCTTTAGAAATGTTTGGATGTCTGATCCTAATACAACTGAATTTATGTTATATACAACGAAATTCACAGCTAAGCTTTAATTAATGCTTAAATGCGCTTTTTATCTAAACGCAAATCGCACGTGTAACAGTCAGTATGTGTCTAAAAAGCACAGACAATTTTTTTTTTCAGTGTAATTTATTTTTCATTTGTTACATTCTTATTAAACCTTTAATATTATATACTACATGGGGAAAATAATCTAACAGAAGCGCAGACTTTTTCAAACATGTAAAGGAACTTCGAAACCTACTTCCAAAATCTGTAACGTAACAGTCCATAAAAAGTGGTCCATAACTCTTAAATAAGAAGACCTACTAAAATATTCACATCCATAGAAAATGTTACTTCAGAAGTGCACTCTGAGATACAAATGCCAAAAATATTGAAAGTGACCAAATCTACCTCTTTTTGTAGTAGTTTGTATTGGAAAGTGAGTCTGATTGTTACGTAACAGTCCGCGATTTTGGCCATATAAGATCCTTTCAAGCGAATTGTGCGAAAGACTGAAGCCTGACGTAAGCCCACTGATTGGACCTTATCAGTGTGGCTTTAGCCCTGGTAAATCCATCATCGACCAGATTTTTACAATACGCAAAATCTTGGAAAAAAACCGTGAGAAAAGGATCGACAAACACCATATATTTGTTGATTTTAAAGCCGCTAGGTCTGATTTTAGTTTCCAGCTCGGTCAGAATCGGAAAGGACGTCTCCAAACCGTTAGAAACTAAACAAGGTTTCAGGCAGGGCGACCCCTATCGTGCGATTTCTTTAATTGGATTTGGGAGGAAATAATATTAGCTGCAGAACTTAACCGCGCTGGAACAATATATTACAAGAGCGTACAACTGTTGGCTTAATCCGACGACCCTGGCATCATTGGCCTCAACAACCGCGCCGTAGCTTCTGCTGACTCCAATTTAGAAAAAGAAGCGGAAAAATGGGTTTGGCATTAATACCAACAACAATGTAAACCTGAAAATCCATCGAAGGATAACGCTTGCTAACGAATGCTACCTTGGGCTGAGTAGGCAATTGGGAAGTGAAGTTCCCTCTCGAAGAACAAAAACAACACTCTATAAGTCACTTATCGTACCCGTCCTGCTATATGGTGCAGAGGCATGGACACTGACAGCATCTGCTTAGACGGCCTTGGGAGTCTTCGAAAGAAAAATTATTCGAAAGATTTATGGACCCCTAAAAGTTGGCGCAAGCGAGTACCGAAGAAGAGATAATGATGAGCTGTATGAGCTTTACGCAGACGTCAACATAGTTCAGCAAATTAAAACACAGCGGCTTCGCTGGCTAGGACACGTGGTGCGAATGAACGAAGACGCTCCGGCCCAGAAGGTGGAAGCAGAGGAAGACGGAGACCACCACTCCGATGGCAGGACCAAGTGGAGGTAGATCTGAAAACATGTGGTGTCTCCAATTGGCGCCAGTTGGCTCAACAAAGAACCGACTGATGTAACATGTTGGGCGGCCAAAATCGCCTAGGCGGTTAAAGGCTATTTTAAGTAAGTAAGTAAGTATAACCTTCATCAAGTCATATAAATGGTTCGAGGAGGAGTAACGGTGTTGGTTCAGGAGTGTCAATGTGGAGAATCCCTACAACACAGGAATTTTCCTTGTGACCGCGTCCTGGGACTAACCACTGTTGGTGTTATCACAACGGGCTTTTTAAAACTGGCCTTAGTGTTCCCGTGCTGCAGCCACTTGAACCTGATCTAACCTAACTGCAACTGAAATGTTCGGAACCAGTGAACTTTAATTAAATTTTTTTTTTGTATTGTATTGTATTTGCATTGTATTTATTAACCATTTTCTTGATGATGCATAGATACTTATTAATCTAAGATTACAATAGTGCAATAATTAATATCAAATAACTATGCAGAGTAAGAAAAGCATTTGGCATTATTTATATTAAAGTTTAACATAGTTCTAAATTGATTTGTGTGGGGTGTACAAAAATAAAAATAAAGATATTATTACTTATATATTAATAGAGAGGAGTGTAATGGGGCGTGGTTGCTGAGTGACCGCGCTCAATCCCGACTCTTGCGTCCTCGTTCGTGCACTCTGGGCAACGTTGAGCTACCTAGGCTCGCGGCAGAAAGAGAGGGAGCCCCGGGGGGGCCTCTCTGACATACTTGGTTTAAGGGCTCACCGGGGTCTTTTTCGCAGCGTCTGTACACCAAGAGGTGCGGCTGTAAGCGGGCGTCTGTCTTGAAGCAAGCGGCTCGCTATATAAATGTGCAAAACTTTTCCCTCCCAATCCAGGGTGTTATGCGATACCGTGCCCATTGGACGTTTGCAGCCGGGAGGCAAATCGTGGCTGTAGTCGAACGGAGCCTCACTGATACCGGGCCGCCTCAGGGAGTAACTATGGTCTTACCGCGGTATGGGGCTCTGCCGCGGCGGACGACACACTTCCCCTTACACTACCCTTGACCCTAAGCTGGCCTTGTCCGGCGAGGGGTCGTACGAACAAGATGAAGAACACACAAAATACAAAGCAATTAACGACTTCGTTTACTCCGCAGCAGAGAAGAACTATGCTGGAGCAAGCGAAAACACAACGCCGGAGGACAAACTCCGCCTCAAAGTTAACTGGGAGGCCGACAGCGATGGAAACTACGGGTCAGTCATCCCCCAAACTGCTATCAAGTAAGAGTGACTTGATGGGAGCAAGCAACAGTGCTGCCGCCTACGCAGTCAAGCAGAAAACGGCGGAAGCTAAACTTCCATCAGGCGCTGGTACGAAACCCAATCTCTTCACATCTGGGGCAATGGTCTCACGACCTGGTTTCAGAGTTTCGAAAGAGAAGGAAGACGCCGCAAAGGGAGAGACCGCGATGGCAACTACGAGTCTGAATCCCCCCAAGAGGCATCTCCCCGACGCTCTGCGTACTGGGATAAAAGAAAGGCCGCAAGGATCCTTAAAAAATATGAGGGAGCATCGCAGGAGAAGCTGTCGCCGGAAGAAAGGAAGATGGTGGAGGAAGCGAAAGCTCTGATACCAAATTTCCAGAGGCCCTATGTGCCTAAGAGGGTGAACGGTAATCCCTTCAAACGCCAGAGATCGGACGGAGAGGTAGACCCCCATCCGAAGCGGCATCAGGTCAACCCCGTAGTGGGAAAACTCAGCTTTGCTGAAGTAACCAAGGACAGAATCCTTATAGGTTTCATTGACCGAGGTAACGACCGTTGGTCCATCCCCAAAGACCAGTGGCTGTATGTCCGGAATGAAATGGGCAGGGCCCTCCTCCACTTAATGCGTGAGTCTCCGGGTAGTCCGCCGCGAGGTACTGACGCGGGCTGGCACCAAGGTCAGATCAAAATATTCGCGTGCGAGGATGCAAGAACTGTCGCACTGTATAAGGCAGCAGTTGCAAGACTGGGTGAAGTCTATCCAGGGGCAAGACTAGATGTCGTCGACTGGAAGGACATTCCTGCTCGGCCAAGGGCAAGGGCATGGATTCCTGCCGTCCCTGCAGAACCCGAGAATATTCTTGAGATGCTGCAGGTCTGGAATCCGTCTCTCCCGACGCAGGATTGGGGCGTCAATCTGGTCGATGATGTGGTTGGGCCCAATAGACATCTGCACAAATCTAAAGCAGCCTCGGCTGTTTTAAGCAGTCGTCATTCTAAAGGCGTGGTCCTTATCCAAGAGCCCTGGGTCAATAGCTCTAGGATCTGTGGATTGGGGACTAAGGGGTACAAGCTCATCCAAGCCAATGATGAGGGCAAGGTCAGAACCTGTATTTTGGTAAAGTCTGAGCTAAACACCTTTCTATTACCCAACTACTCAAATGGTGACGTTACAGCTGCCAGCTTAACAGTCGGCAGCACCAGCCTAACGATAGCGTCGGTCTATATGCCCTATGACGCCGAAGAACCTCCTCCACAAAAGGAGGTGAAAGATCTGGTGGATAATTTCTGTACGGGCCATCTTATTATTGGAGCTGACGCTAATGCTCATCACGTCCAGTGGGGAAGCTCCGATATTAACGCTAGGGGCGAGTCTCTGTTTGACTACCTACTAACAACTAACCTGGTGGTTTGTAACGTGGGTAACGAGCCTACTTTTATAACTAAAGCTCGTAGGGAGGTTATAGACCTCACTAGACGTTTATGAGTGGGTCAGAAAATGGCGTGTTCTTGATGAGCATTCATTTTCTGACCATCGGTACATAGAAATTGTGTTAGACTTTATTGTTGAGCAGCCAGTTATGAAACGAAATCCACGCAACACTAACTGGCAGCTACATAACCAAATATTAGCTAGGGACCTACCAGTATTACCTCCACAAGCCCCCTCATCAGTGGGAGAACTGGATGATCTGGTAACGACCTTTATAACGGCGCTCTCAAATGCCCTAGAGCAGGCTTGTCCAGTACCAAAACCACGCGGCAAACATAGACCCCACTGGTGGTCTTACGACCTGGATTCGTTCCGTATATCATGCAGGAAGCAATTTAACAAGGCCAAGAGCATCGGTACGGAGCCTGAATGGCTCGAATATAAAGCTAAACTGAGGGCCTATAAAAAGGCTCTAAGGCAAGCGAAGAGAACTTCGTGGAGAAATTTCTGCACCGGGGTCGAAAAAGTCGATGATACAGCGAGACTTAGACGAGTGCTATCAAAAACTCAAACAGCCATTAGCTATTTACGGAAGCCTGACGGATCTGCTGGTAGTTCTCTATTCAGCCTGCCTGGCTCTTAATTACATTCCGTGCTCCTGGAGAAGCGCCACGGTAGTCTTTATTCCAAAGGCTGGGAAGGCCTCACACTATGAGCCTAAAGACTACAGACCGATCAGTCTCTCGTCTTTTGCACTTAAAACCTTCGAGAGGATAATTAGCGATTATCTCTCCTCTACTATTGATAGCAACCTTATTCCTAGCTATCAATATGCATACACCAAAGGTAAATCAACGGAAACTGCGCTCCACAGCCTAGTCTATATTGTTGAAAAATCATTGCACGAAAAGGAGCACTGTCTCGTGGCCTTTCTGGACATCGAAGGGGCTTTCAACAATATAAGGCCGGAGGCTATTAACACTGCTTTAACAAACCTGGGCATAAATAGGTCTCTTATTGGACTAATTGATCAACTACTAAAGGGAAGGAAAATAGTTTCTTCACTGGGAACAGTTGATCTTTCACGCTATGTCACAAGAGGAACGCCTCAGGGTGGTGTTCTCTCCCCGCTCCTATGGAACCTCACCGTAAACTCGCTGCTACGAGACACAAGGTGGGGGGGCGGGAAGATAGTGGCATATGCAGACGATTTAGCTATTGCATATAGGGGCAAATTCCCACAAACCCTGTGTGACTTGATGCAAGTAGCACTGCGAGAAGTTTCTTCATGGTCCTCTCGCTGCGGACTTAGCATCAACCCGGGAAAGGTGGAGCTTGTCCTTTATACCAGGCGGTACAAGATACCACCGCTGAACCTACCAGAACTAGATGGCGTGCGCCTGAACTTAGCTGACAAAGCCAAATTCCTAGGCACAGTTCTAGATAGAAAGCTTAACTGGAAGGAGAATGTCATCCAGCGCCAGAGGAAAGCGTGCATTGCACTTTACACGTGTAAAAGAGCCATTGGCAAAAAATGGGGGCTCAGCCCCAAAATTTGCGGATGGATCTACACTGCGATAATCCAGCCAATTATGCTGTATGGAGTCGTGGTATGGTGGCCTGCGCTAGGAAAGGCAACAAACCTAAATCTGTTAGGAAAAGTCCACAGATCGAGCATGATCTGTATAAGCGGGGCGTTAAGAACAACGCCCAATGAAGCTCTCCAGGCCATTCTTGGCTTTTTGCCACTCGATCTGGAAGGGTACCGGGCAGCAGCAGCATCGGCTGTGCGTCTAAGGGAAACGTCCGTCTGGGGCGCAAGCACTATTGGACACTCCTGTATTCTAAGATCTTACAGCTTTCTCCCTCTGAGCACAGATCGGTGTGCGACCACAACAGTCGGAGATTGTTGTTTTAGAATAAACATTCCCAGCAGGGAAGACTGGGAGAACATAGGTCGGTGTCCCGATACTAATGGCGGCACTTTTATATACACCGACGGCTCGAAGTTAGACGGCAGAGTCGGAGGAGGGGTTTACTCAAGGGATTTGGACCTAGAACTCTCCTTTAGACTACCTGATCACTGCAGCGTCTTCCAGGCTGAAGTTTCTGCAATCATGGACGCCGTGACTTGGATAGGTGAACGCACCATCGGACAGGATATCTGTATTTTCAGCGACAGCCAAGCGGCCATCAAATCCCTTGGCTCTTACTCGTTCAACTCTGAACTGACGCTCAGCTGTCGTCGATCTCTTCAAGAGATGGCCCAACAGAACCGCGTGAACCTCACATGGGTCCCGGGACACAGGGACATTGAGGGAAACTGTAGGGCAGACGAACTTGCCAGGCAGGGCACGACCAAGCAGATTCTTCAAGATAAAGAGCGCATAGGTATGCCGTTTGCCACGTGCAAGCTAATGCTGAAGGAGCATACACTCCGCGAAGCCAACGAAAGATGGCTACAAGCCCCAGGGTGCCGGATATCCAAGCAAACCTGGCCAAAATGCGATCTTAAAAGATCTAGACACATATACGCCCTAAAAAGGAAGGAAATCTCCATATTAATAGGTGTTTTAACCGGGCACTGCCTTATTGGTAGGCTAGGCGTTCCCTACCGACGATGCTGCAGGAGTTGCAAAGAGGATGAGGAAGAGGAAACGGTGGAGCACCTCATCTGCAACTGCCCGGCATTAAGCGGAGCGAGAAGGCGCTCTCTGGGAGTTCCCTTCCTGGTTAGCTTAAGCCAGGTCGCGGAGCTAGACATAAAGGACTTGATGGCCTTCATCAAGTTATCAAAATGGTTCGAGGAGGGGTAGCGGTGTCGGTTAGGAGTGTCAGTCCCGGGTTTCGGCTATATGGAGAGTCCCGACAGCACTGGGATTTTCCATATGGCCGGGCCCCGGGACTGACTTTCCTAGTGTTTGGTGGTATCACAACGGGCCTTTTATTACTGGCCTAGGTGTGCCTTTGCGGCAGCCACTTCTACCTACCTACCTAATAGTAAAAGAATTGAGATGAGATTATTAGGAGTTGTAAGTTATACATTAAATCAGCAAGGATATGAAAGAGAAACAATAATAAATATTAGCAGCTTCCTAGAGTAGGCACGGTTTATAGGGTCGTTCTCAGCAGCGTTTCTAATTCAAAGTGATTATAGCCATAAAGATATAGCTTAACTTCTTTTTTAAATAAGTTGAAGTTTCTTATTAACTGTCCAGTGGCAGTAAGGGAGTTGAAAAATTTGCTGTGTAAAAACTTCTAAAGTGCGACGTCCTAGTATATTCCCTTTCTTTTAAACTATTTCATGATGAATTTTCTCCTATTTTGTAGTGAAAAATCAGAGAATATTGTTATTTTAGGTGATTTTAATTTTGATTTGCTGAGTGCAAACACTATGTTAGATAACTATCTTGCACTCCTGGCAGAACATGGTCTAACTTATTTTATTCAAGAGACTACCCGCCCTGAGTCAGGCACCTTTATAGACCATGTGTATGGTAGATTAAGTAATTTTGATGATGACTTACATGTGGGTATAAATCTTGATTTCGGAGTTTCTGACCATTGCATGACTGGTGTTCAACTTAGGAATATAAACATTAATATCCAATCAGGCACCAACAAAATAAATTTCAATGTTCTTTATGAATCGCTTTGCTATGAGAACTGGTAAAATGTTTTTGGAGAAACAAACGTAAACCAGGCTTATAATTTATTTATTAACACTCTAACTCTCCACATCAACAATTCTAAAATTTCATTTTTTCCGAAACCATCCTCTTTATCTTTGAAGCCATGGGTAACTCGTAACTTACTACACAAAATCAAAATGAAGAACAAATTACGGAAAAAATGTAAGAGGCAGCCGACCAACACCAACCTACGGAGTCGTGTACGTCGGTTGACTAATAAGCTAAATAAGGAAATAAGTTCAAGTCGAGAAAAATATTACCAAAACCTGTTTTTATCAGCACAAGGTAACCCAAAAAAAGAATGGGACGCTGTAAATCGAATTATAAATCGAAATTCTAAGCGAAAATCCGACTCACTTGTGTTACGCGTAGATGGTGTGGATATTTCGGAGTTGTTGCAAACGAACTCAATAACTTTTTTGTTAATGTAGGAGCAGTTTCTGATATAATGAGGAATCCAATGATTTGCATGTGCCATACAAACCCTATAATCAATGAATTCACACCTCCCAGCAATAGTTTTAGTAGCATTTTATATTGTTGATATATTGATATATTTTTTAATTTAAGCATTACCTCCGGAGTGTTTCCAGAAGATGTGTGCCACAGTGATACCACTCTTCAAAAAGGGAGAGAAAAAAGAAAAAAATAACTACAGGCCCATATCTTTGCTATCTTCAATTTCAAAAATCTTTGAAAAAGCAATAAAAGTTCGGATTTTAGCGTACATGAATAAAATAAAATTCTTTAGCCCGAAGCAGTTTGCTTTTACGTCCGGGCTATCAACTGAAGATGCTCTTCTCGACTTTTCTTCTTTTATATATAAGGCGATTAATGATCGATTGTGCTGTGCTAGTCTATTTGTGGACATAACAAAAGCATTTGATATGGTTGACCATAGTATCTTACTCAGCAAGCTTAGTTCAGCGGGTTTCCGTGGCAACATTCTTAGTTGGTTTCAGTCATACCTAACGAAAAGAGTTCAGAAAGTTAAAGTTGGGAATAATCAAAGTGAACCCAAAGCTATAACCGTAGGGGTACCACAAGGCTCC
Organism: Campiglossa producta; assembly: GCA_964058755.1. Classification (NCBI taxonomy): domain Eukaryota; kingdom Metazoa; phylum Arthropoda; class Insecta; order Diptera; family Tephritidae; genus Campiglossa; species Campiglossa producta. The sequence continues at coordinate 55,706,971 of CAXKVI010000004.1, read as the reverse complement.
GTTCTTGGACCAATCTTGTTTTTAATATACATAAACTCTATTTTCTCTTTGCCATTTATTGGAAAAGTAACGGCCTTTGCTGATGACCTTGCCATCGCATATGGATCAAAAAATTCATTTAATCTTTTTGCTGAAATCAATCACGATGTGTTTATGTTGCGAACATGGTTCGCAAGCCATAACCTCGTGGTAAGCAACAAGACAAAACTGATATATTTTAATATTTGCGGAAAGGAAATGCCAAGAAACGACATTCTCTTGCACGCTTCTAACTGTATGCGTCATCGCTTGTGTTCAAATAATTGTATTCAACAAAACCCCTCCAACACTTTTGACGAGACACAATGTTGTGACAGTAAATGTTTCATGATTGAAGTGGTCTCTAATTTTAAGTATTTGAGAGTTATATTCGACCAAGTTGGTCATCACATATTTTTGCATTGAAATCGTATATGTTATCAGCGGTTCGTTCTTTCTATAACCTAAAAAAGCTGTGTTCTAATTGAATATTGGCATTAGTTTATCATGGACTAGTTCATTCAAAAGTGCGTACGCTAGTAAGCTTCACCCACTCTCATTTCTACAAAAGTGTCTCATCCGAAGAATATGTAATGCGTGCCGTCTATCACTCTCGATGGACCTTTTCAAGAAATTAAATATTCTTCCCGTGCGGCACATATACTATTTTAAAGTGTTGAAAATTTTTTTTATAAGGAGTGGGTATACACGTAGCCCTATATATAACCCTTACTGCCTAAGAAGTAGATCGTCATCTTACATAACATTTCCTAGCTTTCGTACCACACTTTTTCGTATCTTCTACACCACCGTCTCGTGTAAACTGTACAACAAACTACCTGCTGAGATACAGCGTATTAGACGGCTATCCGAATTTATGAGGGAAGTCAAACATTGGCTACTCGGTTTCAACCATGAGGGTATAGAAATTCTGTTGCGACTCATTTTATAAACTCCTGTGGTTTAATATTACTCAAGGATTCGCCTTATATGAAAGTTAATTTTATATAGTCTAGTTTCGACTCTTTTTTTTTTTTTTTTTTTTTTTCTATTTTTTTACCTAAAAACTGTGAATTTTAAGCAATTTTATCTTTTTATTATGCGCCCCACAAGTATTTACAATTTTATCAAAGGAAATGACATTTCCACTGCTTTAATTTAATTTTTATTATATTGATATTTTTATATTGTTAATATTTTAAAAATTGTTAATAAGAAAATAATGAATAAATATACATACATACATACATACTATTAAGGCTTTTACTTACTGGTGTACACTCATAAGTATCACGCACAAAGGCTCCAACACCTCCTGCACAGTATCTATCATTCGGAAAAGAAAGAGAAGGGGAATGGTGAAGAGAAAGACTAGGAGAAATATAAAGAGAAGGAGGAAAAGAAAGAAAAGGAGGGAAAGAGGACAAGGGGTACCCCAGGGTGGTGTCCTTTCCCCGTTATTGTTTAAATTCTATACCAGAAGTAGTTACGATTGTTTCTTACGCAGACGACTGCACGATATTGGCAACAGGCACTTCCGTCGATAAGCTGTGCTCTAAAATAAATGTTTATCTCCCCTCTTTTGTCGAATTCTTCGCAGCTTGGAGCTTGACATTATCGCCAACAAAGTCCTCGGCGACATTATTCACGACTTGGACGTAGCAAGTTGGCATGGAATTAGAAATCTATGTAGGCGATCACAAAATACCTACTGTCGCTCACCCCAAAATCTTAGGAGGGACTTTCGACACCATGAACACTTTCGCTGTCCATTCAGCTACCATTGCCTCTAAATTACAGAGCCGCAACAAAATCCTCAAGTCACTAGCCGGCAGTACTTGGGTAAAGATAAAGAAACGTTGTTGGTAACTTACAAGGCAATTGGTCGGCTGATCCTGAACTATGTGTCGCCGGGGCTTGCAAACGTTCATTGGAGTAAACTGCAGGCCTGTCAAAACACCGCACTCAGAACCGCTTAGTGGCGCGTCCTTATGTCTCCTATAACTCACATACACCATTAGGCGGAAAGGAGCATAATGAAATGCTAACAAGCAGTACCTGTTGAATCTATCTATCTATATATAAATACGCCACATGAAAAACTTTAGGAACTTCCTGTGAGCGAACCGTTTGACCGATTTGAATGAAATTGAAAAAATCTGAGGTATAGGCGGTATATTTTCAGGGGCGTCCCCGAAAATTAAGGATGTGGGTACGGGCTAGCGACAACACGACCGCCTAAAGATTTTATTGATCAAATTTTCGATCACAAGCTGTTACCAATTTAAGTAAGGACACACGTGATCTAGCTTAATTGTGTATTTATTATTCAGCAGTACAAAAAGCAATGCCTCATGGCTTATACTTATGATAGCGATGACAGTGACGATCATCAGTGTATGTCACGTTATAAGGGTTGCCATCTAAAGATAATCAAAACCGTCACATCTCCCCTCTTAAGCATATTTTAATAAATTGGTTATTTATCCTTTTCCATTACAATCTTAAATCTAGTTCTTTGTTTGGTATATTCATTTAGATAATTTCCATCTTGAATTAAATTGGTTATTTATCCTTTTCCATTACAATCTTAAATCTAGTTTTTATTGGTATATTCATTTAGATAATTAGGTTTTTTAACCTCTCTACCAGAACGTGTGCGTACATTTGCACTGGAAGCGGGAGAACTGAATTCAGCGTATTTATTTCCAGGAGCGCTTACAATATCTTGCGTCCTTTTGTTATTATTTGAATGATCACTTACATTACCTTGATTTATTTCGTTATTATTTGGAGGATCGCTAACATTAACTTGCGTCCTTTCGTTATTATTTTCCTGAATCGGACCATGTAGATGTCTGCGATTTCTTTCTATCTTTTTTCCGTTTGCTAATCTTACTTCGTATGATCTAGGACGGTTACAAATTTTGTTTACTCTACCAGGAACTAATGGCTTATTCAATTCTTTCCTTACGTACACTTTATCGCTTATTCTCATAGGTCTTAGATTACGTGCACCCTTATCATAGTGCTCTTTTTGCCTCAGTTGTCCATCAATCAATTTACCTCTTGTTTCTTTATCCTCACGTTCTCTTTTAAAGTTTCTGTTATTTGGTATAATTCCTCTAATTTTCCTACCGAACATGATTTCGTTGGGAGATTTCAATCCCTCACCTATTGGGTTGTTTCTGTATTCCAACATTGCCAGATTTGGGTCCTTACCTGGATCATCATCCATTTTTTTAAACATTCTTTTGATTGTAGATATGTGCCTCTCTACCATTCCGTTAGATTGGGAATGCTTTGCGCTGGAGGTTTTCCAGGTGAAGTCCCAATCTCTGGCAAACTTTGACATTTCCAAGCTATTTAATTGTGTTCCAGGGTCTGAGTATACTATGTATGGGATTCCATGTCTTGCGAACTGGGATTTTAGTGCGGCTATCACTGAGCTACTTGACATGTCTCTTAGTTTAGCAACCTCAACATATTTGCTAAAATAGTCCACGGTTAGCAGAAATTCGGAGCCCTGATAGTAAAATATATCTACGCCCAAAATTTGCCATGGTCCTTCCGGAACTTCTCTGTTTATCAACGTTTCTTTTACGTTGGCTTTTCTATACTTGTTACAAATTGCGCAAGTATCTATTACGTCTTCAATTTCTTTATTCATTTGAGGCCAAAACAGAATCTCCCTAGCCCTGTTTTTACATTTCTCTTTTCCCAGGTGATTGAAATGAATCAAATCTAGCATCTTCTTTATTAAGTTTTTTGGAACCACTATCCTGTTGCCTTTGAATACTAGGTGGTCTATTATTGTTAATTCATTAGAGTAGTTATAATATTGCTTTACAATATTTTCAACTTGCCTTTTACTGGCAGGCCATCCTTCATTTATGTATTTCTTTAGTGATAGCATTTCTAGGTCTGATTCTACTTCCTTGATGAACTATTCTTTCCTTTGTAGGGATATTGGAAAGGAGTACATAACCAGACAAACCTGTCTTTCAATTTCTTTTTCTAAGTCCAACTTCTCATGCATACAGTAGGCTCTCGATAGCGCATCTGTTAAAAACAATTCCTTACCTGGTTTGTATTTCACTATTATATTATACCTTTGCAATCTGAGTCGTATGCTCTGTAATCTAGCAGGACAATCATTTATGTTTTTCTTAAATATTGCCTCTAGGGGCTTGTGATCTGTTTCAACTAGGGTCTCTTTGCCATATATTTGTTGATCAAATTTTATACAACCAAACGCTATTGGTAGGGCTTCCTTTTCTATCTGCGCATATCTTTGTTCTGTCGGCGTTAACGCCTTGCTCGCGTACGCCACAGGTAGGTTGGACTGTAATAGGACCGCTCCTAGGCCATTTTGGGACGCGTCCACACTTAAAACTGTGGGCTTGTTTACGTCATAGTATTGTAGGACTGGCGCTTTTGTAAGCACATTTTTTAGCTCCGCGAAATCTTTGGTTGCATTTTCGTCCCAATTCCATACAAAGTTTTTTTTTGTTAACTCCCTCAGGACGGCCGTTTTACACGCTAAACTGGGAATAAATCTTGATACGTATGTTATCATACCGAGAAATGTTTGCTCAGTCCAATCTAATACACTCTCTGAGCTGTTTACACTACCAACATAGAGGGAGTCTACCTTATCATTTCGATTTTCAGTTTTTTTTTTATGTTGCACATTTTTGCATAATGGTTTTTTCTCTTAAAATTATTGCATACCTTACCAAATGCCGGGCACTGCCTAATTGCATGATGTCGACCACATTTCCGGCACACCTTGTGCGGGTCGGATGGATATGACGGCCGTTTCTCCTCACCATTGCTCACGCTGTTGGAACCGTACCCCTTGCTGCTCGTTACTTGCTTACGAGGAACTCCAGTTGACTTGTTGTCTGCCTTTGCTTTGATCACGTGTATTTTTGTGTCTTCATCAATTGTCTTCATTTGTATGTCTGCTAGTTCTACTGCTTTGCATATTTGTATGCACTTTTCAAGATCGAGTTTATCTTCTCGTAGAAGGCGGTTTCTCACTTCTGAGTCTCAGATGCCACAGACTATTCTGTCTTTTATTAGGCTGTCTTTGAGGTTACCAAAACCACATGTCGCGCTTAATGTTTTTAACTCAGTCAAATAATTTGTGAAATGACCACTTTGTTGCACTCTTGTAAAAAACATGTGTATTTCTACTGTCTCATTGGTTTTCGGAGAACAATAGTCTTCAAATGCTTTTGAAACTGCGTCAAGTTTGCTGCTATCCGCTTCACTCAGCCCAAACGTGTTAAATTTTTCAAGCGCTTCATCACCGATGACATGTAAGAACACTGCAACTTTTCTATCTTCTTCTCTTTTATCCAGTCCCGTGGCTTTCATGTATAAGTTGAACTTTTGCTTCCATTTGTTCCATTTTTCTTTTATGTTTCCATCAAACGATAATGGAGGTGGTGTCTTCATTGAGGTCTCCATTGTTGCTATGTCTTCCTTGACCTGTGCCTTCTCTGATACGTGTTCGGGTGAATTGCCCGAGTCTGACTTTTTGTCGCCCTCCAAGTCGAAATATTACCTTTTGTTGTGAGTTTAGGTTATTGTCATGCCTTTTTTGTGCTGATTTTCTCTCGTACCACGCTTATAAAGCTGATGTTTGACAATAACATACCGACTGCGCCATGTTACCAATTTAAGTAAGGACACACGTGATCTAGCTTAATTGTGTATTTATTATTCAGCAGTACAAAAAGCAATGCCTCATGGCTTATACTTATGATAGAGATGACAGTGACGATCATCAGTGTATGTCACGTTATAAGGGTTGCCATCTAAAGATAATCAAAACCGTCACACAAGCGATACTAGTTGCTGTAAACCACAGCACCCCAATAGGTAACTGTTTGAGCTAACTCCGCTTCCTAGGACCGTAAGGACGCATCTACGTAAACATTTTGATGAGATCCGGCACTTTATTTATTTGTATTTATTTATTAGAGTCGACTATCAAGCATGGTCGACTAACAGACACAAAGCAAAGTTGCATAAAACTATATTCAAAATAGAATTAAATAAAAATTAACAATACTGTCTAACATTGAAACATGAACTAAAATTAAAAAAATATTGCAAGTCCGAATTCTGCTAACCAGGTGGTAAAAACAAACGAGTTGTTGCTGATCCCTAACACCTCCCAAAAAACTCGAGTTAACGAAAAAGGGGGCGTGGCACCTCCCATACGAATGAAATACTTCATAGTCCATATCTCTGGAAGTGTTTAGGTTATAGACCACTGAAATTTTGTGGGGAGTTATATAAGATCAATTCCTGCCACCTCCAAAAAACTGGGGATAAAGAAAAAGGGGGCGTGGTTCCTCCTATACGAAGGAGATAGTGATATGGATTAAAATAGATATAGGAATCGGGTTAGAGAAACATGCAGGGAACTAAATTTGTGGCAGGACAACGTCTGCCGGGCAGCTAGTATTTATAAAAATATGTTTTGTGCTCGGCATGTAAGTGGTAATTTACCCATAAACATGAATTGCTAGGTATTTTTCCAAATTATTTGTAAACCAGTGTAATTTATATAATCAAAGTAACTGTAATTTGCGGTCCGTGGAATATTTAGTTTGATTGTCTTGTGAAAATTTTGGAAAAAGTGACAGATGAAAAATTTTTTTTTTGGGATAGCCCTCAAAATATCTTTAATCCTAGGGGTGGATTGGAAATTTTTTTTTTTGTATGGGGACTGAGCCGAACTAGTGTATATCTTTAATTTGGAAAACTCAAGAATACTAAGCCATGCATTTTAACGGTTATTAGTTACCACAAGTTTCAAATAACAACTACCGCTTTCTCTTAATTGCTTACAGATGACACTACACCATCTCGTATACCACAGCGGAAATTATCAACTTCAAATGTTGCTTTTGGGGCCGGTATTACAACGCGTCCATCACGTTTATCTGTGACATCATTGGCTTCCACCCGGGCAAGCGATGCAAGCATATCCGCACGAAACCCAGTTTCGGGATCCGCCAGTCCATTACTATCAAGGTATGTACACTTTTTTTCAGCAAACTTAAATGGTGTCAACGTTCTTTTGCTACACTAAAATGATGTAAAGTGAAAAAGTGTGGTGTTAATCCATAAAAGCTGTTCGTCGCTACCATTCAGAACAAAGCTACAATTTTACGTCGGCAAGCATAAGTACACGATAGCATAATGGTAGACAGCTCCGTTCAGCAGTTAATAATTGTTAGTTCGACTCGCGGTGATGGCAGTGTGGTGAGGCAACGTGAATACGTGTGGTGTACATAGTAAGTGTGTGGCGGTAATCCATTTTTTTTGTTATTTGACTCCTTTTTTGTGCTAAAATAACACTTATTTTAGTTTATATATACAGCAGCACATTGAAGTGCTGTTTTGATTTTTTTTGGGTGTATGTAAAAAATATTCAAAATTTATGTTGTAAGTAAGGAGTAATATAATGGGTTGTTGTTTCGTGCTTGCATTAGGTTATATATCTCTGTCAACGTGAGGTAGGATAAAGCTTAGTCACCCAGTGAGATAACCCTTTTTAAGTCAAAATAGTCTTTCCAGGATATTACATACTAATAATAGCAAATATTAATATTATTTAATTGTAAGTGAAAGCCTTAATAACTGCACCGTAAGGTTAGGTTCGACTATTTTGGCTGACCTCTGAAAGACATGTAGACACTTAGGCCTACTGACCCATTTGGTCTTTAGCCCTTCATTCACTTTTTACCCAAAAGGCTGTAACATTTCGAAACAATCATTCAGACATACCACCTGCAGATGAAGTGTTCAATACTTTCAATCTCGTTCCTACAACTGCGTATCTTAAATTTATAATTAAAGTTTCATTGAATTCCAATCAGCGGTTTTCGAGTGATACGTCCACAAACATACATACAGACAGACACAAAATTAAAATTTTTATTATATGTAGAGATTATAAAAAGGTAAGATATAACCGGCAGGCAGGAAAAAAAAGGGTGGGAGGGGAAAAAGAGCGCGGCGCGACGCCTCCCACGAAAACTCAAAAAATAAAGATTATTCTTTTTATGTAATACTCGGAATCGATAGCACTATGTTCGGAGATATCACATACAAAATTTTGTTCCGATTGGAAACACCTAAGGCAAGTCGCAGGGGGTAGTCTGAACTTTAATCTCCCTGCGACACGCCTTAGGCGTTTCCAATCGGGACCATATTTTGCATGTGATATCTCCGACCATAGTGCTGCCGATTTCGAGTATTAGATAAAAAGAAAAATCGCGTTTATTTTTTGCATCTCCATAGAGCGATCTGAAATTTGACCTCTCTTCGACACGCCCAAACCATATCCAATCGAGATAAAACTTTGTGTGCAATATAGTTGACCGTGGTGCAACCGATCTAGGGGGTGAGACTGGAAAAAATACTACATTTAATTGTAAGGATAGGGTGGATCGACAAAAAAATTTTTCCAGTCCACCCCTAGGATTAAAGATATTTTGAAGGCGATCCCAAAAAAATTTTTTTTTTGCCACGCCCCCCCGATGGGCTATTTACTTTTTTTGACACTACGTCGCCATTTTAAGTCCGATTTTAATGAGCCGTACACCGTTGTTCATGGCTTGGAAGCCGCCACAATTCTTACCTTAATTATTTTTTACTACGAGTTCAAATTCTAGTAGTGACTGTCGGTATTTCGTTTCATATAAAAATGTTCTGAATATGCATTTTTTGTAGCAAGTTGCTGTAAATAGGCTCAACTATATATACAAATTTATGTAAGAAACCTCACACGGTGGGGTAATTAAAAAAAAAAAAGTTTATACTATTGCAGGTCGTAATTTTTAAACGATTTGAAAATTGTTTTATAGTGAAAGATTTTTGAGATATAGAAAAAACCCATTATATTTTTTTGGTAAAAGTACCTACTGAAAATTTTTATAAAACTATTTTCTATAAAACTTAAATTGCTCACAAAAAGAGCAGGGCAGAATATTAGTCATAGGCAAGCCAAGTTGTTGAAATAAAAGCTTTTGTCAGTACTTACTTTTGGCATAAATTTTCTTTGGTACCATTTTACAATATGGTTTAATGCCTACTTTTCATAGAACATTGTCGAGATTTTTGTCAAAAGATGCGTCTTTACCCCAGTATTAATAAATAAAATTAAAAACTGTATGTCTGTGAAAAACTATCTCCAAAAAATCAAAACATGGGCAAAACGGTGTAAAACCACCACGTGAAAAGTTGCAACTTTTAATTAGCAAATATCTTCTCACAGAAATTACATGTTTAATTTCCTATTTCGTATTAGACGCGTCTTTAGACACCAAGTTCGACTATTTTTTATGAAAATAGTACGTCTTATGCCCGGTTGTTCAGTGCAGGTTCAAACCTTGCTGCGAGTTTAAACTTATTTTAAACGGTCAATTTGTATGATATAAACTATAGTCAAATTTGTCTGTGGTTTAAACTTGCACTGAAAAACCGGGCCTTATAAAATGATACCCTTTGTTTAATAAATGCAGACTTTAGAGCATTGCACAAAAGTATACCACTTTTTTCTTAAATCTACCACTTTTTTTTTGCAATTACATACTGCAACCAAGTGCTCGTATTTAGTGCTAATTTTGCATACACCATATCACGAGAACTCGTTATCAAAAGTCACAACCTTCGGAGCATCCAAAAGTTGAAAACAGTACAGTTTTCAAAGTGAAAGTAATAAACAAAACGAAATAGTACTGTACAATAAAGTTTATTTTCGTACACTGTTTGAGAGTGCCGTTCGGAGTCAGGAAAAAACTGTAGGTCCTGCCAATGTGTAGAAAAAATTCAAAAAGCAGTACACCGCAAATTGAAAGCGAAGCTCTGCACAAAAGTCTCTTTAAATGTTTTAATGATTATCTGTGGGTATATCGCCACCATTATATTTTTTTAGATGAGAAAACGGCCCTTAATATAAATCTTGAGCGTTACAGAAAAAAAACCGAAAAAATTAACTTGATAGTTGACCGTCGGACAAAATGGCCCCTTTCATTACCAAAATTCTTTTTCCGGAAGAAGGGGGTAAGATGACCTAGTAGGGTTGACTGGTCATACCAAACCGCTCCCGCAACAGACGGACAAGTAATGCAAGGCGCTAGTACCGAAGCGTACCGTGTTCATAACCGACAAATGAGTATCACTATCGACGCCACTCTCCAAAACCTCCAGCAACAGAACCCCTATACACGAACTTCAAGATTTTTTTTTCAAAGTAGCTATTTTATTACGGTGAAATTAGCAATTTGAAATAACAAAAATTCCGACAGAGATAAATTTTTGTAGAGATTACACTAAGCATTAAGGCAAAATGTAAAATATCCAAAAATAGATAAAGCATCTGCACCATTAGATTATAGATTTCGATTTGGTAAAAATAATAGTTGAACATAACGATTTTTATGAAAACCTTTATATGCTTAATTAAAGCAAATACTCGCAATTCGACGCGTCTTAAATGCCTCCAGGTTAATCTTCACCATGCCAAGGCAGCCTCGGATGTTCTTAGCAGAAGATTCACTAGAGAAGGTCTGGGAGTGGCCTTCATTCAAAAACCATGGATTCTACATGGTTCTGTAAAAGGTTTAAACAGTGCTGATGGTAATTTAATCTATGCCATCGGTTCCCGTCCCAGGGCGGCGCGATGCTTCTAAACTCCAACAGTTCATAACGGCTGATTTGGTTGCAATTTGGGCAAAAATTCCAACCCCAAGAGGTGAAAAATAGGCCATTTTGGATCAGCTTAATTTCCGGGCGAGGACGAACCAGCGCCAACTGCTGAATCCAAACCTAATTGCCTCAGCTGTGACGCAAACTCCCACCGTACAGAGTGGGGTAGTACGAACAAAAATAATAGGGGTGAACAGCAGGGTGGCCCAAAAGAACCAACTTCAAAAATCACCCCGGGCACCACTCAATTTTTTTAACAATGGTGCTCAATGTACCACGTGGCCTTCATTCAAGAACCATGGGAAATTCCAACCCCAAGAGGTGAAAAAGATCCCATTTTGGCATCAGCCTACTTTTCGGGCGAGGACGAAACAGCCCCAACTGCTGAAGGAAAACGAAGTGGGAAATATTTCGCTTTACGATGGAGGGTCGCGGCAATTGCTTGCACCAACCAATAACTACGGGGCGTCAGCTCGAGGGAGAGGCTGAACAGCTTCACTCAGATATTACAACAGCTGTCTACGTGAGTTGTCCTCAGGCCAAGAAACGTATTCAACGTGATATTCCCTGGTGGAACAAAAGGATTGTACAACTAAGATGTCAATTCTCACATCCTGTAGTAGATGCTTCTCCAACAATTAGTGGTAGAGAAAGAGCCTAGCGATAAAGCTAACCAATGTTAAGAAGGTCCAATGGGCTTTATCGACTTTCAGTCCTTTCAAATCTCCAGGACCGGATGGGGTCTATCCTTGTCTGTTGCAGCAAATTTATATAGAGCATCCCTGCTGTTAGGATATATTCCCAACAGGTGAACAGAAGTTAAGGTTGTATTTATACCGAAACCAGGGAAACCCGGAAAATCTACCATCGTCATATCGACCAATAAGTCTCAGTTCCTTTCTCCTAAAGGGAAGGGAGAAAATTTTAATTCAGTGTAATGTTTGGAGGTTGTAGTATTATCTTAGCTCTTCAGCCGCATATACGTAAGCATTAAAATGCCCCACAAAGATCCCAAAATTAAAACGCAATGGTTGAGTCTTAAAGTTGGAATGTTTTATTCGGCTCATCGCCGTTATTTTATATGCTTACAATCTATCTTATGAGTAATCTAATTTACAAACTTACATTTCTAAGTTGTTAGTCATGCTTATGATTCTACGTTGTTGTGCATGCATACATAAATGTATATGGGTTCAATCGAGTTTATTTTATTGGAGAAGTGCTGCGCAAGCTAAATTAATCTTGATTTGAGTACTTTGGCCTAGTTATTGCCAAAAGTATATTGAACTTTTTACTTAATATTGTGTGAACATTTTGTTTCGCTTAGCTGTCATGCTACACCTCCTCTCTTTAAAAGAATGCTCATACATTTGAGTTAATGTATGAGTATTCTATTTCAATGACTTATTCAGTAACAATTAATTATTAGGTAATAAAATGTTTGGCTTACTTAGCTTATCGTTTATTGTTATGCCATCGGAAAAAGGTTTTCTTACTTTATTTTGTTTACATTTGTTTTACATGTGTCTTTATTGTACTGACTTTTTTTTGTATTTTGAACATGATATGTTGTATTTTGTTTTCTTTGGTTTGTGTGCCTGTTTATCAAAATGGATAAATGAGTGTTTATTGTTTTTTTTTTTTTTTGTTATTACTAGTTTAGTTGTATTGCTTTAAGTTTATTCTTATGAATTATAATTTCTTTATTGTTTTTATTGCTATTTCCTATGCTATGCGGTATTAAAGTAAAATTGTTGTTCTCATCGATATTTTTAATTCTTTGTAGTATCGGTTATATCTATTTTCTAACTTATGGGAGGCCTCTTCTCTAACTAATACTAAATCTCCTATGTTTATTTCCTTAGTATAGATACTTTTATCATAATTAGTTTTTTGTTATTCTTTAGCCTCTTGGACTAATTTCCTAGCTCTTTGCTGTGCTATGTGAAGTCTATATTTTACTTCTTTGTCATAAGCTTCGTGATTTTACAATGGGCTGATTTTATTTTCTTTTAAAAAATCGTAGTTCGGTGTGTTTTTTGCAAATATTAGCTCAAAAGGACAATATTTATGTGTAGTTGATGGTGTCGTGTTGTAACAATACGCGAAATACCTGAGGTATTCATCCCAATCATCTTTGTCACTGGATATGTATGAACGTATATATTCATTGAATGTCCGGTGACTGCGTTTTACAGTACCCAAAGTTTGATGATGATACGATGTTGAAGTTTTATGTTAAATTTTTAACAGTTTACACAGCTCTTTGAATAAGTTATTTTTGTATTCTGTGCCTATGTCAAAATGAAATGTTACGGCTTTAGCGACTGTTGTTGCGTGTTTGCTTGGTACTGGGACCGCTACTGAGTATTTAGTTAGGTCGCATATAATGGTAACTGCATATTCGTTTCCATTTATCGACTTCGGTAACGGTCCGATTGTATCGCTTTGTACAATATCGAATGCCTTCGGAGGTGTCTCCGTTATTGTCATTGGTTCCTTTATATGCTTATTAGTTTTATTTTTCTTACAGTGGATGCAGTTCTTTACTTATTTTCTTACGTCATTTTTCATATTTAGCCAGCTATATTTCTGCTTGATTTTATCTGTCATGCGATTTGTTCCTGGGTGGCCGCCACAAATAGGATCGTCATGATATCTGTGCAGAATTTCTTTAATTTTCCCGGGATTTGTCACATATATAACCTCTGGGGTTAGAGCGATTGTTAGTATTTGAGAACTTTGTTACCCATTTCTATAAATTTACCTACTGCAGTATAATTTCTTTTAAACAATTTGTCCCCTAAGGATAACTGTATTTGTACAAATCCTAAATTGCCGGCTTCTCTTTCATGCCTGGTAAAGAGTTGTCCTAAGTCAATCTTATCCTCAACAATTAGGCTTGTATCTAAATCGCTACAAATTTTCTTTCCTTTTTTGAAATATGAATTCGGAGGATTGAAAACGAGCTCGACATGTCTTTTTACTTCAAAATTATTTAGCGCTTCGTAAATTTTGGGGTTCTCTTTGTGGCTTTCTTTATTTTCAGCATTACTGCTGGTCTGTTTCGCTGTTGATCTTGTTGTTATTTTTAATATTTTACTTGCTTCCACTGACATATCTTTTAAGTTTGTAATTGTTATGCGGGATAATGCGTCCGCAATATGATTTTCTTTTCCGGCGATATACTCCACTTCAAAATCGTTCGCTTCTAAATCGAGTCTTACTCGTGTCAGCTTAGATGAAGGACTTTTCATTGAGAATAGGTATGTAAAAGGACGGTGGTCGGTTTAAACTAAAAATTTTCTTCCATAGACATATGGTCTGAAGAACATTATGGCCCAATGAATTGCGGCCAATTCTTTTTCTATTGTGGCTTTGTTGGTTTCGCCTTTTGTGAAGGACCTAGAAGCGTAAGCAATTGGTAACTGTTTGCCATCATGTTCTTGGCTAAGGACTGCCCCACAAGCGTACCTACTAGCGTCTGTTGTCATGCAGAATTTTTTATCGAAACTTGGGTATTGCAAAAGTTTTGGACTAATTAATGCTTCCCATAAGTAGACAAAAGCTTTTTGACACTTTTCTGTCCATTCGAAGGAAACATTCTTTTTGCAAAGCCTAGTTAATTTTTATACCTTTCATGTTTTTTGTGAATGTTCTGCAAAATTCGGTACGAATCTTCTGTAATAGTTGCAGAAAGCTACGAATCTTTTAACTTCATCGGCTGTTTTTGGTGTTGGGTAATTTTGGACTGTTTCAAATTTGCTGGGATCGGGTAATATTCTCTTGTTTGTACATTTATGTCCTAAATAAGTTACTTCTTGGCTGAAAAATAGGCATTTATCTGGATGTAATTTTAGGTTGAATTTTCTGCAAGTGGAGAATACGTCTCTTAAATTTTTTAGCATGTGGTTTTCAGAACAACCTAATACAACTAAATCATCCATGTAGAGAAATGCTTGAGATGGCTTGAGGCCTGCAAATGCTAGGGTCATCATTCTTTGGAATGAATTCGGTGCTTCTTTTAATCCGTAGGGTAGTCTTTTGAATCTATATGTGCCATTATCGGCTGTAAATGAGGTTATATCCCTGGAGTCGGGGTGTAATTCAATTTGATGAAAACCTGACATAAGGTCTAGGCATGAAAAATATTTTGCTCTTCCAAGTTGATCTAAAATATCGTCAATCCTTGGAAGTGGGAATTTGTCTGCTGCTAGCTTTTTATTTATCTGACTGTAGTCTACCACTAATCTCCATCTTTTTTCTGTTTTGCCCGGTAGTGATTTTTTAGGGAATAATAAGATTATATTCCGATAAGGAGGGTTCTATTATGTCATCTTCGATTAACTTATTTACTTGTTTGCTTATTTCTCCTGTTTGCGTTTGAGGCAATCTACAATTTTTTATGTAAACAGGGGTGTGTTCCTTCATGTATAATTTTTGTTTGTAAAAGTTATTAGAAGAAATTGGTTCTGTTTCTAGTGCAAATATGAGTTCTGTGCATAATTTTGTTAACTGAGAATTGACAAATTTTGGAAAGTTTTTGATTAATCTTTTTAATTTTTCTGTATCGTTGCAATTTTTATTGTGTGTGGTTGTTTTAATTAGTGTGTAATCGTCAAAATTTTCGGTATTAATCTTTTGTAATTTTGAATAGTTGTGTTTTTATGTGACCTAAACAAAAGTTTGATCTTTATTTGTGATAGTGTTTGCTATGAAAATGCCTTCAGATAATTGTTGGTGTGGTATGAAGATGTTTTTGCTATCGTTGTTTACTTTGACTTGTCTAATGACTTCAGATCTAGCAGGGATCGTAATTGTATTGGCAGACGGACAATTTGTTAGATGCATTGTTATTGTTTGGGGAAAATCATATAGTCTTAGGATTACTTTATCGTCTGTTTTTTCCATAGTCTAAAATACAATTATATACCTTCTAGTCCTATTATTCCATCACATGTGATTGGAAAGTCGTCTTCTACGACGTGAAATTTATAGTAAATTAGAAGGCCATCGCCTTTTAAATCTGCTTTAATCGTGCCTAATGTGCTGGTTATCCCCTTAGCAATGCCTTTTAGATCTGTAATTTGATCTGTATTTATTTTATGATTTTTATTAATTTGATGCTTTTTTATAATGGAGATGTCTGTTCCTGTATCAATTAATTAGTTTGAAATCGAATTATTTAGGGATGTCCTTGTAGATATATAGCTGTTTAGATGTAGGTTTAGTACGTATATTTTTCTTTTTATTAATCTTGAAGTGGAGTTTCCTGGTTTTCCGTCTGGGTGCAGCTGCGCACGTTACGGTTCTGAAAGTAAGGTCTATTGCCGATTCGGACTTGTGATCCTCTTTGGTTATTATTTTTGTTGTTGGATCTCGAGTTATTGTTGTATCTCGGTTGCGGTATAAATCTCCTACTTTGGTAGTTCCCATAATTGTTACTTCGGTAACCCCCGCGGAAATTACTCCTGTACTGACTCTGTTGGCGTTCCTGCTTGCATTATCATTCTGACCTTGTCATTAGAGCAGTTTTTGCAGATAGCTTTGACTGCTGCTTGCGTTGAATATCTTGTTGCCAAGTCTGGGTTTAATCCATCCGAGATATATGCTCCTTCTAGTAATCTGGTAATTTTTTCTATTTCCGCTGTGTATTGGTTAGCAGTTTTACTACGTTGTTGGATGTTCAGGAGTTTAGCGGTTAAAACTTCTACTGATTCACCCTTTATAGCGTTTCTCAATTTTACTTTTATTTGTTCAATTGTATTTTCTGTACTTATAAAATTTCTTGCCGTGCCTTTTGGTTTGTTTTTATCATAGTAATTGCTATGGTTTCGTGTGCGTCCTTGTTGTTGTTGTTGTTGTTAACAATGCATTGCCCTGTCTAGAGTGTATGATCATTCCGAAGATCTTCATCAAGCTCTTTAAACAGGGTTACATTGAAAGGAAGGAGTCTTTGGTCACACAGTTGGAAAATTCAGTCTCCACGATATAACATCCCCCAACGGCACTAGGTTGATTGACTTCGCCGCTGCTCGCAATATGGTCATCAGTAGTACCAGGTTCCAGCATAAGCGAATACACCAAGCCACATGGCTGTCGCCTGATCAAAGAACTAGAAACCAGATTGATCATGTCTTGATTGACGGCAGACATAGCTCCACCGTTCTGGACGTGCGTACACTGCGTGGTCCCAATATTGACTCTGACCATTATCTTGTCGCAGCCAAGATACGCACACGCCTCTGTGCAACGAAGAAAGTGCGCACAGTAACGGAAGGAAAGTTTGACGTCGAGAAGCTGCGCATGACACAGACAGCTGATAATTTCACAACTCGACTCTCACACCTGCTAGCAGAGGGCAATCCTCGACCTAACGATGTAACCGAGCAATGGAAGCATATCTCTCACTCATTGCGTACCGCCGCTGAGGCCACTATAGGGTTCCAGCGAGCCCGCAAGAACAACTGGTACGATGAGGAATGCAAAACTGCCTCGAAAAAAAGGACGCTGCCTACAAGGAGACGTTGCGAACGGGCGCAATCCGCAGTGTATGGCAACAATATCGTGAGGCAAAGAAGGAAGAGAGACGCCTTTTCAGAAAAAAGAAAAGTGAGGCCGAAAGGCGTGAGTGTGAGGAGCTTGAGATGCTGGCTGGCAGGAATGATGCCCGAAAATTCTATGAAAAGATCCGGCGGATGACGGAAGGTTTTAAGACCGGGGCAAGCTCCTGTAAGGACAATAATGGCGACCTGGTAACCTACGTACAAAGTGTACTTAAATTATGGAGGGAGCACTTCTCCTCACTGCTAAATTGCGAGGGAGACGTCGAACCCGATACCCCAATCCCTGACAATGGAAAAGTCGTCCCACCACCTGACTATGATGAAGTGAGGATAGCTATATCCCGGCTCAAAAACAACAAAGCGCCTGGAAAAGACGGACTACCCGCCGAGCTGTTCAAACGCGGAGGCGAAGAGCTGGTAAAAAGCATGCATCAGCTCTTATGCAGAATATGGTCAGACGAATGCATACCTCCGGATTGGAATTTAAGTGTGCTTTGCCCAATCCACAAGAAAGGCGATCCCGCTAACCGCACCAACTACCGCGGAATTAGTCTTCTTAATATCGCATATAAGGTTCTTTCTAGCGTGTTGTGTGAAAGGCTGAAGCCCATCGTAGACAAACTGATTGGACCTTATCAGTGTGGCTTTAGACCTGGTAAGTCTACCATCGACCAGATTTTCACGATACGCCAAATCCTGGAGAAGACCCATGATAAGAGAATCGACACTCACCATCTCTTTGTCGATTTTAAAGCCGCTTTTGACAGCGTAAAAAGGAGTTGCCTGTATGCCGCCATGTCGGCTTTGTCAAATGACGTTGAGCAATACCAACAGCTCCGTCAGAATCGGGAAGGACCTCTCTGAGCCATTTGAAACCAAACGAGGCTTCAGAGAGGGCGACTCCCTTTCGTGCGATTTCTTCAATCTGATGCTGGAGAAGATAATTCGAGCCGCAGAGCTACACCGCAATGGTACAATCTTTTACAAGAGCGTGCAATTGCTGGCGTATGCCGATGATATTGATATCATTGGCCTTAACAACCGCGCCGTAAGCGCTGCCTTCTCTGGACTGGATAAGGAAGCGAAAAAAGTGGGTCTTGCCGTGAACGAGGACAAGACGAAGTATTTGCTGTCATCAAAGAAAGAATCGGCGCACCTGCGCCTTGGCAGCCATGTCACTGTGGATAGTTACAAATTTGAAACTGTGAGGGACTTCGTCTATTTGGGAACCAGTATCAACACCGAAAATAATATCAGTCTAGAAATCCAGCGGAGAATCACTCTTGCCAACAAGTGCTACTTTGGACTGAGTAGGCAATTGAGAAGTAAAGTCCTCTCTCGAAGAACAAAGATCACGCTCTATAAGTCTCTCATCATACCTGTCCTGATGTATGGCTCAGATTCATGGACAATGTCAAGAGAAGATGAGATGGCCCTTGGAGTATTTGAGAGAAAAGTTCTCCGGAAGATTTATGGTCCTTCCCGTGATGCCAACGGCGAGTATAGAAGGAAATTTAACGATGAGCTGTACGAGCTCTACGCAGATCTGACCATAGTCCAGCGAATTAAAGCCCAACGGCTCCGCTGGCTGGGCCATGTTATGCGAATGGACAAAGAAGCTCCAGCACAGAAGGTTTTCCTATCGTCGCCTGAATTCGGCAGCAGAGGAAGGGGGAGGCCTCGACTGAGATGGAAACAACAGGTGGAGGATGACTTGAACTCCCTTGGGGTTTCCAATTGGCGTCCGTTATCGCTAAAAAGGAATGACTGGCGTGCTTTGATACGAAACGGCCAAAATCGCTTAGGCGGTTAAGCGCCAATAAATGATGATGATGACATTGAAAGTGACAGTCCTTGGCCGAGGTAAAAGGTGGGTGGTTCCACTGCGCAGAGATCGATGGCGATGTCCTGGGTTTTCTGCTCTGAGAAGTGACTGTACATAGGGAACCCCATGTGCGTCCTTGATTTGATCAAGTATACCAAGAGCATCTAAGAAACTGTGCAAATTTTCAGGCTTACCATCAAACTCTGGTAGTACTGACGGAGCACTTTTAATGAATTCAACTACGGTTTATGGCATTGTGACGTTTATGGTTGGAATAGTTATTGGTTGTATATTTGGTTTATTTTCTTCTATTGGTGAGCTCTGACTCGCAAAATGTGTTGGAGTCGGACTCTGAGCACGTTCTAACAAGAGTGAAGGAAAATCTATTTGAAGTATTTGCTCTACTGTGGTTGGTACGTCAAATTCTATATTGTATCTGGCTAGAGAAGATACTAGTTTATCTCGCACCGCGGATAAAAATTGGTAAGCTTCTTTTTGGGGTTCTTCAGTAAGCAAGATATTTCCTGATTTAATTACCTGTCCTATGCTATTTAGAGCGTCTAAAATTATATTCAAATGCTTGACTATTGTTTCCGTTGTTATAGGGGTACTTTTATTTATGCATTTGTATGACTTATTAGCTTGTTTTTTCTTTATCTAGTTTCTGCCGAATTTTCTTTACCTACTTCGTATCCTGCTATTCCTATCAAGATACCGTTTAGGCCAATTTTCCACCATGCCATTTTTTTGAAAACAATATGAATATATCAGTTCTTGTTATTTAATTTAATAAACAATTTTTTTTTTTGTATTTTTATTAGTTATAGCTGTCTTATTTGTGCTAACATTCTCATTGTTCCTTCTTCCCTAGTTGTTGGATTTATGACATCTTCTAAGGTGGTTTCCCTGTTCATACTATAAATTTCCTAATGATCCTTTTGGTCATTGTGCATAAATACCAAGTGAATTCACTTGACGATAAACGTCAAAATTCCAAAATGAGTTTAACACCTGTTTGAGATTGTGGTTAATAACAAGTGTGATATCATAGGCATAGGCGTGAAAAATTCAAAGTGAGTTTAGTCACCTGTTTTTAATTTCCTTTTTTGTCTCACTTCTTTCCATCTTCCCATCTCTTTCTACCATTAGGTAAAAGATAGGAGACCGCCATGTTGATGTGTGCAGGATGTTAAACAACGCCATTTGCCTTTCTGTTATTCGGTGCTGGCGACATTTTAATATGTGCAGGATGTAAACAAACCGACATTTTAATGTGTGTTGTCAAAAGAAGAGTTCACACTTGGTATTGATACACAATGCTTTTGGTGCTGCTGCGTTATTATTGTTGCTGGGTTCCACCCATTTTTGCGCAGACTTTTTAGTTTGGTTATCAACTTCTTCTTTTGTTGCCCGCGACTGATGTTAATTATTCGCTGTAGTTCTGCACATTCTTTTTGGTGCCTTCGCTTTCTACCTCCACATTTTTTGGGTTTATGTTCGCAGTTTATTCGTTGCCTAAACTCTTGTAAGTTGGCTTTTTGGCGGTTTTGCCTTTGCCGGTATTCCTCTAGGGATATTGGCTTGGGTCCTATTACAATTTTTGTAGTTTTAAGAGAAATGGAGTAAGTCTCAACAAAAATGAAATAAATTTGTAAATTTGCCAAAAATGCAAAAATTATGAAATTAAGCTAAATACATATTTTTGAGGAAAATGGGCTGCTCAATCCGAATACGACATCAGAATTCAACGGGCTGAGGGTTCGGGCCTAACCCCTCAAGAAAGAATATTACTATTTTATGTTGGTTTTGTGAGTTTAAAGACGAACTGCGACCTGCTAGGATAAATCTGGGGTGTTACTCTGTATTGCGACTCAAAAGGAATTTCTTTCGCATTGCCAAAAAAATGTATGTGATAGCTTGCTAAAGCATTTGCTTTCGCATCGCAATACAGAGTGACCCCCTGATCTCGGATATAGCTTTAGCGCATCAAAATACATTTCAATGACTGTTTTGAGTTAACAGAACGAAATCTTCGCAGAGAAAGTATATGAGTCAATCCATATGAAAACGTCTAATATTAGCAAAAATCGACGCTGACTAGTCTCGGATTTTGCTCATATTTTGAGGGTCACTTCTTTATGGTCCTAAAGGAACAAATTTCATCATCATCATTTATTGGCGCTTAACCGCCTAAGCGATTTTGGCCGTTGCCTATCAAAGCACGCCAGTCATTCCTTTTTAGCGATAACTGACGCCAATTGGAAACCCCATGGGAGTTCAAGTCATCCTCCACCTGTTGATTCCATCTCAGTCGAGGCCTCCCCCTTCCTCTGCTGCCGAATTCAGGTGACGATAGGAGCTGGAGCTTCTTTGTCCATTCGCATAACATGACCCAGCCAGCGGAGCCTTTGGGCTTTAATTCGCTGGACTATGGTCAGATCTGCGTAAACGTCGTACAGCTCATCGTTAAATTTCCTTCGGTACTCGCCGTTGGCATCACGGGAAGTACCATAAATCTTCCGGAGAACTTTTCTCTCAAATACTCCAAGGGCCATCTCATTTTCTCTTCACATTGTCCATGAATCTGAGCCATACATCAGAACAGGTATGATGAGAGACTTATAGAGCGTGATCTTTGTTCTTCGAGAGAGGACTTTACTTCTCAGTAGGCCAATGATATCAATATCATCGGCATACGCCAGCAATTGCACGCTCTTGTAATAGATTGTACCGTTGCGGTTTAGCTCTGCTGCTCGAATTATCTTCTCCAGCATCAGGTTGAAGAAATCGCACGAAAGGGAGTGGCCCTGTCTGAAGCCTCGTTTGGTTTCAAATGGCTCAGAGACGTCCTTCCCGATTCTGACGGAGCTGTTGGTATTGCTCAACGTCATTTGGCAAAGCCGTATAAGCTTTGCAGGGAAGTCAAATTCAGACATGGCGGCATACAGGCAACTCCTTTTTGCGCTATCAAAAGCAGCTTTGACATCGACAAAGAGATGGTGTGTCGATTCTTTTATCATGGGTCTTCTCCAGGATTTGGCGTATGGTGAAAATCTGGTCGATGGTAGACTTACCAGGTCTAAAGCCACACTGATAAGGTCCAATCAGTTTGTCTACAATGGGCTTCAGTATTTCACACAATAAGCTAGAAAAACCCTTATATGCGATATTAAGAAGACTGATTCGGCGATAGTTGGAGCGGTTAGCGGGATCGCCTTTCTTGTGGATTGGGCAGAACACACTTACATTTCATTCCGGAGCCATGCACTATTTTGCATAAGAGCTTATGCATGCTTTTTACCAGCTCTTCGCCTCCGTGTTTGAACAGCTCGGCGGGTAGGCCGTCTTTTCCAGGCGATTTGTTGTTCTTGAGCCTGGATATAGCAATCCCCACTTCATTATAGTCAGGTGGTGGGACCACTTTTCCATCGTCAGGGATTGGGGTATCGGGTTCGACGTCTCCCTCGCAATTTAGCAGTCCATAATTTAAGTACACTCTGTACGTCGGTTACCAGGTCGCCATCATTGTCCTTACAGGAACTTGTTCCGGTCTTTCAACCTTCCGTCATCCGCCGGATCTTTTCATAGAATTTTCGGGCATCATTCCTGTCAGCCAGCATTTCAAGCTCCACACACTCACGCCTTTCGGTCTCACTTTTATTTTTTCTGAAAAGGCGTCTCTCTTCCTTCTTTGCCTCACGATAGCGTTGCCATACACTGCGGGTTGCGCCCGTTCGCAGCTTTGCATTCCTCATCGTACCAGTTGTTCTTGCGGGCTCGCTGGAACTCTATAGTGGCCTCAGCGGCGGTACGTAATGAGTGAGAGGTATGCTTCCATTGCCCGGTTACATCGTTAGGTCGAGCATTGCCCTCTGATAGCAGGTGTGAGAGTCGAGTGGAGAAATTATCAGCTGTCTGTGTCATGCGCAGCTTCTCGACGTCAAACTTTCCTTCCGTTACTGTGCGTACTTTCTTCGCTGCACAGAGGCGTGTGTGTATCTTGGCTGGGACAAGATAATGGTCCATATTGGGACCACGCAGGGTACGCACGTCCAGAACGGTGGAGCTATGTCTGCCGTCGATCACCACATGATCAATCTGGTTTCTTGTTCTTTGATCTGGGGACAGCCAGGTCGCTTGGTGTATTCGTTTATGCTGGAAACTAGTACTACTGATGACCATATTGCGAGCAGAGGCGAAGTCAACCAACCTAGTGCCGTTTGGTGATGTTATATCGTGGAGACTAAATTTTCCAACTGTAGGACCAAAGACTCCGTCCTTGCCCAACTTGGCATTAAAGTCGCCGAGCACGAGTTTGATATCATGTTGGGGGCAGTGATCATAACTCTGTTCAAGTTTATCGCAGAAGGAGTCCTTCTCTGCGTCGTCCGTCTCCTCAGTCGGCGCATAGGCGCAGATAAATGTTATGTTGAAAGATATCGTCTTGATGCGGATCGCAGCGAGACGTTCGTCCACAGGAGTGAACGCTAGTACTTGGCGGCGAAGTCTCTTCCCACCACGAATCCTACACCACGCTCTTTGCCGCGCGTCTGGCCACTACAGTATACGTCACAAGGTCCGATGGTGGTCTTTCCTTGTCCCGTCCATCGCATTTCCTGCAGGGCAGTGATGTCAACCTTTGCGTTTACGAGGACATCAACCATTCGGGCAGCGGTACCATCCCTTGAAATGGTCCGGACATTCCAGGTACATGCCCTAATATCCAAATCTCTATTCCTAGTACGTTTTGCCGGGTCGTCAACATTAAAGAGGGTTCTCATCCGAGGCCTTTTGTTTGCTTTCATTGGAGTTGGTTTTTTACGTGGCGGGTCCCAAACCCAGCGCACAAATCGTTTCGGGGTTTTTGGAAAAGATTTACACATTTATATAGCGAGCCGCTTGCTACAAGACAGAAGCGAAATGACCTCGGTGAGCCCTTAAACCAAGTATGTTAGAGTGGCCCCACCGGGGCTCCCTCTCTTTCTGCCGCAAGCCTAGATAGCTCACGTTGCCCAGAGTGTACGAACGAGTACGCAAGAGTCGAAATTGGACAAGGTCACACAGCAACCACACCCCATGACAACAAATTTACACACATTTAATTTTTATAACCACTCGTTTCGGACTGTTCGAATTTCAAAGTTTGAAAAACGTACGTGCTATACGGAATTTTAAAGGTAAAAGAGAGTAGTTTCTTCAAAAGTAAATAATAAATCATATAGCGAGTACCTGGTATTAAAAAAACGTAATTTTTATCCTTTTTTGTCAATTTTAGCTGGCTCTGGCGTCTTCACTGTTTTAAGTACCGATTAAATTTTTTCAGAAATAAAGGATACATATTTTAGAAGAAACTAACCAATCCATTGGCCAAAAAAAATCACTCCTAATAGATATATGATTATCTCGAAATTTCTAAGTTTTCAAAAATCGTGTTTTTCAGGCTCTAAAACGGACATGTTTCTCAAGAGAAAACAATAGTCCAGTACTGACCTTAAGCTTGCGTGCAATTATCATAACTCTTGAACTTGTTACAGAAATTTGAAAATAACTTATATAAATTTTGTACTATTTCAAGGAACAGATTCATATAATGCCGCAATTAATTTTTAAATATATGTAAATAGTTTAGTAGTTATGATAATTGCACGCGGTGTTTTTTGTTGGAAAGTCTGAAGCTTCAGCTTTCAGACTATGTAAAGGTTGCTTGAAAAAAGTCTCACAAATTATACGAAAATTTACTTTGAAAAAAAAAAAATTCAGCAGAGACCCTTAGTATGAAAATAACAAAACGAAATGTTGAGGTATTAGAAGCTAAAGCTCAGGACTGGAGTCCATGAGAAATTCGTATTTTTATCTCTTGAGAAACATGTCCGTTTTTGAGCCTAAAAACATGATTTTTTAAAACTTACAAATTCCGAGATAATCATTTATCTATAAGGAGTGAGTTTTTCTGGCCAATGGATGGGTTAGTTTAAACTTTGTCTTGCCGCTTACAGTTTGTATGATATAAACTCTAGTCGCCTTTCTCTGTCGATTAAACCTGCACGTTAAGGGCAAAAAACCCCGGTTTTCGAGGGATGCAGATTCATAATTACTCAGAAGGCACAAAACTCAAGCTTTTCTAATAGTTCCATCTTGATTTTGTTAGCTAATTTTGTTGCAAGAGTTTATTTTGTTCCTTCTGGGCGATTATGAACCTAAATCCTACAAAAAAATGGGTGTTTTGCTCCTAACTCGAATTTGTGGGGGGACTTCAAAATTTTTAGTTTGCAGTTTTTGTGTGCTTGGTAAGGCCTATAATTCATGTAAGCCATAAAAAATAACTAAAAAAAGCGCTTCCACACATCCTTGAATTTAATTTTATTAACTGAACCCCGTTTTAATTTAGTGAAACCGTTGAGTTTTGCGCCCTGATTTTGAACCGGATCCTACGAAAAACGGGATTTTTCGCCCCTAACTCAAAATTAATGGGGAAAATCAAATTTTTGAGTATGCGGTTTTATACACTTGAAAGGACATACAAATTATGGAAGCCACGAAATAAAATTCTAATTTTGTAAAATTTGTTACATAGTGTAAATTGTTTAAAACAGTAATTTAAAAAAACGCTTCGACAAATCCTTGCATTTCATTTTGCTAACAGAACCTCGTTTAAATTTTTTTAAACGGTTGAATTTTTTGGTCTCAAGATGATTTTGAACCTTGTTGGGCCACTGTGCGATCGGAGGTAGTTGTACAAGGCTGTTTTTCCGTCAGTTCATAAATAATAATTATTCGTTTGACACTTATTTATGTTGTATTAATTTTATTATTATTATTTATTTTTTTACAGAAAAAATGGAAGTGGCAACGCAACTCCTTCGGGCACTCGCACTCCTCGAAAAGGTTCAGCTGATCCCACGATAAGCTCAACTATGCGGTCCCAAACGCAACGTGGCACAACACCCGTGAATAAACGTGAACCGTTTCGCCTTTAAACTTGTTATATACATTTTAATGGGTTCGACTTTAATAATTAAAAATAGACATAACATTATTTAAAGAGCCACACAAAAAAGACAACGAAAAGCTAATATTTTCATAACAAATTTATTAATGTTACTAATAATACTAACTTCGTCAAGTACATACATACATACATACATAGTATGTATATAATATTAGTGTTTAGCGCGTAGATAATTATTTTACATACAATGTGACTCCATAACACACTGGACAATTTTTGCGTGGTACTTTAATTACTTGAAGTATTTATTGTTTTGTAACTTTATTTATTCAGGCAGGCAAGAAAATTATAATTTAATATGGGTACAGCAAACAAAAATATTCATCAGAAATTAAACAGATTTATGGATCCAAGCTTTCATCTAAATTGTACTCATTCAATCGTCAGCCAGTTGCTAATTTCAGCCAATGGCTCGGTGATGCCAGATAACCTCCGATAATTTTTCCACAAAAATGAGAAAATTTCCATCAATTTTTAAATAGAGCGTTATTGAAGAAAATTAACATAGGGCGTTCTCCGACTTAGTAGTCTATTTGTGATTTAACGTTGAGCAGGACCACTACATAAGATGAACGATGATCTTAAGTTAAACTCTCATAATTTATTTGCAGGCAACTCTGCAACCAAAAAATACCTTTTTATATATGAGAGATTTAGAAATGTCCATTTTCCCTTTTAAAAAGGTTTGTAGTGAAATATACCTCAAAAATGATTATTTCTCATGATCTGGCACCACTGCAATGGCTCCGAAATAGTTGCAAACTGATTTGCACGTACATACACATATAAAAAATTGGAGTAAACATTTGTAAACTTATTCGTCGGTACCTAAGTGTACCAAGGAAAAGGACTTACACAAATTTATTTTTTTATTGGTACGCACGTCAAAAAGAAGAAAGACGAAGAAATTGGAATATTACCTAGTTATGCTAAAAAAACTTCACAGACGAAATATTTAGAGGAAAGGCAAGTCTAAAGTACTTGTGCTACATTTAAAGATAATAAAACTGCAAATAGTTCTTAATTTAACTTAAACTATTTCATTGCTTTTTTTATTAATTTCTTTTAGGAATATATTTAATGCAAAACAAGTTATACAGTCTTAGTTTGTTGTCCTCATGTTACAGTTTTTAGTATATTTGGATATACGAATACTTTTAAAAAAAGTTGGTAAGGAACCAACATCAACATTTGCTAAGTTCTATCCGCTCTTTTTGTCGGCGAAACATTCGTGCGTTGTATAGCGATGAATAAATTAAACAAATCGAAAATTTTTTTTATCTTTTCACAATTCAGAAAATCTCTCAACTTAAGCACAATCATATGTTTGTGTGTGCATACATATGTATGTACACTGTGTAAAATATAAAAGTACATTTTTAAATAATAATTATTTTACTACAATTAAAAGTCATAAATAATATAACTAAGTCCCAAATGAATATATTTAAGTATATAAATGAGTTTGGCATATAACAAATTGTGTAAAGTTAATACATACTCCACTTATATCTTTAATATTAAAATTTACTAAGCTGATATCTGTATTCAATTTAATAAATACTAATTTTCAGGAATAAAACGAATAGTTTGCAATGATTCTTTAACATTCATTTTATTTTTTATTTAGACCAGTGATGTAAAAAATGCAAATTCTAATAAACTTGTGTATAGGCTTGCTTTTGTAGTCAGTGTCGCCTACACGCTATGTTGTTGTTGTTGTAACGAAGAGTAGCCCGACACAACGTGTACCTTAGGCTAAATTGTCATCAATGTCTTCTAAAAGGAACCCTAGGAAACTAGCGGTTTCTACAGGTTCGAGTGGGCTCCGTAGAGCAGGTGAAAAGGTGGTTGGTGTTATGAGGAGACGAGCCGCATGCCGGTCATTCATTCGGCACGTCGGGGTTGAGTTTGGATAAGTAGGAGTTTAACCTAACGTAATTGAGTTCCTCGTCAGCAACGCGAGGTGTTGAAGTATGGAAACCGGCGTTCGCCGGACAAAGCTCAAGATGGGAGACAACAGACGTATCATTGATGTGCTCCAGGGCCTGCACATGTACCTCTGGATCAAACGGCGATTTCACAAGTTGCCGGATCTCATAAAAACGTTTACGCAGATGTGTCCTTACGGTCCTTGAAGGCGGTGCTAGCTCGAACAGTTGCCTGTTAGGATGCTGCTGGTTGCAACAACTTAACATAGCGTTTCATTATGATCCCTAACTGGGAGCATTTCCGCCTAATGATGTAAGTGAGGTATTGGGGACATAAGGACACACCCGGTAGCGGTTCTGAGTGCGGTGTTTGGGCAGCTGGCTCCAATGGACCTTAGCAAGCCCCGGCGACCATAACGGCGACGCATAGTTCAGGATCGGCCGGCCAATTGCCTTATAGGTTGCCAGCAACGTTTCTTTGTCTTTTCCCCAGTTACTGCCGGCTAGCGACTTGACGAGTTTGTTGCGGCTTTGAAACAATTGCTGCTGACTGGGCAGCGAAAGTAACCACTCCTAAGAATTTGGGGTGGGCGACAGAAGGTAGTTTGTGATCACCTACGTAGATTTCTAACTCCATGCCCACTTGCACTGTCCAAGGCGTGAATAATGTAGCCGAGAACTTTGTTGGCGACAATGTCAAGCTCCAAGTGGTGAAGAGTTAAGCAAGAGTGGGGAGATAACCATTGATTTTTGAGCACAGCTCATCGACGGAAGTGCCTGTTGCCAATATCGTACAATCGTCTGCGTATGAAACTATCGTGACTTCTTCTGGTGTTGGAGGAAGTTTCGAAACACAGAAGTTAAACAATAACGGGGAAAGGACACCACCCTGAGGTACTCCTTGTTTAATCTTGCGTGGTTTTGATTTTTTGTTCCTGAAAACAACAACGGACGATTGACGACCACTCAGATAATTGGCGGACCAACGCTTAAAACAGGGAGTAAGTGACGAGACGTCCTAATCGGAAACCAGCTGCGCATGACCGATTGTGTCAAAAGCTTGAAACAGAGCAAGGGCAACTACAACCGTCCTGTAATTAGGTATTAAGGTATTGATATAGGGCGATACGACTCCGCAACGTTAGCTGCCTTGCCAGACTTTAGTAGCGGGACCACGATTGCTTGCTTCCATTTGTCGGGTATGACAGAAGTGGTCAAGGACAGATTGAAGACGGCCGTGAGGTACTTACCTCCCTCTTTGCCGATATGTTTGAGATGCACCATGGCTATGCCATCGGGACCGATGGCCGTTTTTGTGTTTATACATGCGCCTGAAAATTCCATGTCTAGTCCTGGCTTGGGCAGACCTACTGTCTGCAAAAAGCCTTTGCACATTTCCTTGGGTCGTTAAATGTCTTGTCACCAAAAGTGATGTCGACATTCTTAGGTGGACCCATAGGATTTGACTGTGGACCACAATTTTCCAACACCGTTAGAGAGGTTACAATACCTGAGGTGCTCCTCCCATTTGGCATGTTTGTACTCGATTACCAACCGTCTGATTTCCGAGTTGAGACCAGTGATCTGAGGGTCTGAGGGATCAATACTGCGTATCAGGTCTAGGTCTGCAGCCTCAGCTGGGAAGTTTGGCTTTACTTATGTATTTTATTCTATCAGCCGGTATAAAGCGGGCTGCGGCCGATTTTATGACCTCGCGAACATTGCGTTCCTCTACGCCTACATCAGTAGGCATGGGAAGAGCACCAAAGGAGCTCTCCGTGAATTCCATACAGCCAGTAGCGGCGCTTGGCCAAAATTAAAATAAGTTCATGACATGCACGGTATAAATATGCATTTATTCCTGCAGGGATAGTAGAATCATACGATTTTGGTTTACTTGTACAAACTACTTATTATTGTATATTCTCTTTAATTTGCCTTCTGCATATGAATTTGTTATTGCTTATTTATCTAAACTAACTGTCTGCAGTTTTGTAAAGCCAGTTGTTTTACCAATATACTTCTACTTTGTCATTTGAGAATACAGCACTCGTAAAATTGAAGATTCATCGGTTTTTTTTTAGTAGCAAAGGATTAAGAAACCACTTAACACTCAATTCATTTGGTGACTCCGACGTGATCGTATCGTCTTTCGTTATCATTTTGCAAAGTAGAAGTAAAAATCGTTATTCGGTTCGCGTATTTGGACGTAGTTTACCAACTATATACATTTTTGTCGCGGTCGAAGAAATCAAATCAAACATATTTCATACGTACATTCGGTACTTATATTTAAAAGAAAAAATGCCAAAAAAGTCAAAGGCGTCTGACAGTAGCGCCAGCCAACAAAGTGACATTTCATATTTTAAAAACGAAAGTGCATCATTCCATCGCCAGCTGGATGCACTCAATGACTTCCTTACAATTGATCAGATAAAACTGTTGGATGAAGCTGATCTTTCTGCGCGCCTTAAATATGCAGAACGAGTGCAGGCAAGCTTCGAAAAGGCACGCTCAACGCTTAAGCGTATGGACAAAAGAGAATTCGACTCTGATGACGACGAAACCTTTTTAAAAGCATACCTTGAGGTTGAGGCAAAATTGAATCGTGGTTTGAGCTCAATACGCAAGGCAAGTTGTGTCCACTCATCTACCATCATCCTGGGATGAGGTTGGAACTCGGCCCGCACAACGCCGATCAAGAATGTTTGAGCTTAAAATTCCTGTTTTTAGCGGCGCATATTTTGCCATCGTTCTTCAGCACCTTTTCGTCAACAATCGACAAAGACGTGGATATGTATAAATTGGAAAAAATGCAGTACTTAATTACAAGTCTCGAAGGAGCAGCTTTAGATACTGTTCGCTCACTTGAGCCCTGCCAAGAGAATTACAACAAAGCATTAGATTTATTTAAATCTCGATTCGATAATAAATTACTTCTCTTTCACGCAAGGACTGAAACCGAAACCGAAACTGTAACCGGTTCCTAAGCCGGAACCGGTTCCAAACGGCTTTGAATTTGATTGTGGACACATATTTTATTTTGAAAGAGGCTACCCTGAATAATTTTCATGGAAGATGGTACACGTTTTGACCACAATATCAAAATTCCGAAATAATTGAATGAAGCCATCGAAAAAAATGTAGGTATGACACCGAAAAAAAAAATGTTTAGTGGCCGTCTCAGAAAGCATCACTAATGTTAATTTTCCATTTTAACATTTTTCTAATAGAAAAAGTAGAGTTAATTTTTTTAACATATTTTGAAGAAAATTTTTTCCCATAAATAGCGGAAGTAATATTTATTACCTACTATATATTGGAGAAAATTCATCATGACCACAGGAGTACAGTTATAAAAATTCAGACTTATTTTACATTTAGGTACATATTTGAGTTTTGTAGTAGCACAATTTTTTTGTGTTAGTGTTTTTATTTGGAAACCGAAACCGTAACCGAAACCGAAATAAATGTTGAAGAACGAAACCGGAGCCGAAACCGAAACACGTTACATAACCGTAACCGAAACCGGAACTTTATTTTAATCGGTTCATAGCTTGCTTTCAGGTACACATAAAGGATATCTTTGGGTTGCAAGGTGTAGAGACAGGCAAGCCAGGTGCACTGCGAAAATTAAGCGATCAAGTAAACTCACATCAGCGAGCACTGCAAACATTGGTAACTGACGGGGAAATATACAATGGCCTTCTCATTCATATCGTCGTTAGCCAACTACCAAAACACATGCACGAGAAATGGGAAGAGAATTTATCTGCACAAAAAGCTGCCAACTTGGGTCGAAATGTCTACCTTTCTGGAAAAAAGATGTCGTATGGCGGAGAATTTGGAAAATGCTATGGTCATTCAAGCACATAGCAAACAAGTAGGAAAAAATGGATTCCACATGGGCAAGTGTACTTGTCACGGCAGCTAGTGAAAAATTCCCATTCTTTTGTAATTTTTGCGATTCGAGAGATCATTTTATTGCTGTTTGCAGTAGGTTCTTAAATCTTTCCCCGAAACTACGCCAAAAGGAAGTCAAAAAACTGCATTTATGTATAAACTGCCTTCGTAAAGAGCACTCTTTAAAACATTGCAGAGCTGGTAATTGCCGGCATTGTCAAGGAAAGCATAATTCACTTTTGCATCTAAATAACAATCAAGAAAATGAAACAAGCACATGGATGGCAGTCGCTAATATAAGCTCACAATCGCTATCGACACAATCAACATTACCCTGCAGTCAACTTAACTAGTTTTATACTAATCAAATACTAGTCAGCCAAACGGCCTCAACTAGTTCGAGTTCTGTAATTTTTCCATATTAGCAAGTGATAATTTTAACACTGCGATGTCGTACGAGATAGCAATTGTCCTCCCCTGCTCAGTACCATACCAATTGGCTGATTAGTCAGCCTCTGCATCAGGAATATACCAGTTGACATACCAGTTCATATATGCATCACCCTGCAAAAATCGAGCGTACCCTATTTCCTATCCAAAGAGTATTCCAATTGGAGATAAGAGTACTCCAAATGTAATCCTTTTTCATATAAAAATTGTGCTCCAACTACCATTGCGATGTCTTAGGACTGGACCACCTACTCCAACCTTCGCTTTGTTTCTGCTACTCCATGGAGTACCTACAGTCAGAGTACTTTGCAATGTACTCCAATGTTGTTACTTCTTGGTGTATATACTGTCAGAGCGATAGTGTGGTGATTTTCGTCGATAAGGCAGGAACAATGATCGGCTTTCAAAAAGCAGAAGGTGGTCCGATGAGGTATACAAAGAATTACTATTGGAGTACTCCAACATCAAAAAACTGGAACACATAATCCAACGATTTTTGCAGGGCATAATCAATACTACTAGTTAAAAAAAAGCATCAGAATCATACCAGTTGTCATACTAGTTAATATATGCGTCAGAATCATACCAGTTGACATAGTAGTTCATTTATGCATCATAATCATATCAATTGCATCATAATCTTACCAGTTGACATACTAGTTCATATATACATCAGAATCATACCGGTTGCCATACTACTCAGTCTATGCGCCAGGACATACTAATCATTATGCACGTTCAGATCCTACCACTTGTCATACTAGTCCACGAATTTGACATTCATTCCAGTTCGTATACTAGTCGGTCTATGCACCAGTATCATAGTCAACCTCTACATCAGCAATATACCAGTTTATTCTTTAGAAAGCAGCGACTATTTGTATTTACCCAAACACGGAAAAGCATCTGTGAATTACAAGATAAAAAAGAAGCAGTTGCAAGAGAAAAAAGCAATTGTCCTCTTCTGCATTAGCACCATACCAATTGGTATACTAGTCAGCCTCTGCATCAGCATTATACCAGTTGATCTACTAGTTCATACATAGACAAAAATGAGCTAAAGTTTCTGAGTTCGATTCTCGGTAAAGTCGACACTATTTTTTTCCCATATTTTTTAGATTATGTAGTTTCTTGTATTTTTAATTTAATTATTGAATTCAACTTGCAATGGCTCCTTTCAAGTTGCGCATTCGTCAGGTAGGATTAAATAGGTAAAGGCCCTATTACATTGAACTTTGTAGGATCCACTTTCATACAAAGTTTTTGGAACGTAAAGCGAAGCGAAAATTTGGCAAATGCTCAAAAACAAGGCGCGCATTTGTCAAAGTTTTATGTATGAAACCGCTCTGCACAGCCTAGTGTCTGTCATTGAGAAATCGCTTTGTGAAAAGGACTACTGTCTCGTAGCCCTCCTAGACATTGAGGGGGCTTTCAACAATATAAGCCCGGAGGCTATCAACTCCGCTCTAACTAATCTGGGCGTAGATAGACCTCTAACTGATTTAATTGACCAACTTTTAAGGGGAAGGAAAATAGCTTCTTCACTTGGTACGGTTGAGTTATCACGTTATGTCACAAGGGGAACACCCCAGGGTGGTGTTCTTTCCCCGCTTTTATGGAACCTCACAGTCACCTCGTTGCTACGTGACACAAGCTGGGGGGCGGGAAGATAGTGGCATACGCAGACGATTTAGCTATTGCATTCAGAGGAAAGTTCCCACAAACTCTGTGTGACCTGATGCAAGTAGCACTGCGAGAAGTTTCGACGTGGTCCTCTCGCTGCGGACTTAGTATCAACCCAGGGAAGGTGGAACTTGTCCTCTTCACCAACCGGTACAAAATACCGCCACTAAGCCTACCAGAACTAGATGGCACGCGCCTGGGCTTGTCGGATAAGGCCAAGTTTCTAGGCATAGTTCTGGACAGGAAATTGAATTGGAAGGAGAATGTTCTTCAGCGCCAGAAGAAAGCTTGCATCGCTCTTTACACATGCAAAAGAGCCATTGGAAAAAAATGGGGGCTCAGCCCTACAGTATGCAGTTGGATCTACACGGCCATCATTCGCCCAATCATGCTTTATGGAGTCGTCGTATGGTGGCCTGCGCTGAGCAAGGCAACATACCTGAATCTGTTGCGGAAAGTCCATAGATCCAATATGATCTGTATAAGCGGTGCGCTAAGGTCAACGCCCAACGAAGCCCTCCAGGTCATTCTGGGCATTTTGCCACTTGATCTGGAAGGGTTTCGGTCAGCGGCGGCATCAGCTCTGCGCCTAAGAGAAACCTCCAGTTGGGCTGCGGGTACTATTGGACACTCCAGTATTCTGGAATCTTACAGCTTTCTCCCTCTAAGCACAGATCGTTGTGCGACTACTACAGTCGGGGATAGCTGTTTCAAAATAAACATTCCCAGCAGAGAAGACTGGGAGAGGACGGATTGGTGTCCCGAAACAAATGGTGGCACTTCCATATACACCGACGGCTCGAAGTTGGACGGCAGAGTTGGAGGAGGAGTTTATTCAAGGGATTTCATATTTCTTTATTCAGTCTATGATTTACAAGAATCTTACAGACTACATTAAACAAAAGTGTTTTATAAACCAGCAATATTTCTAGGCAATTTAACTTAAAACTATTTAGCTTAGTATAGAGACTAACAAATTTTTGAAGCAAGGCCGGGATATAGAGAAATCAATACAATGATTATTATTAATTGCATTTATAACAACTAGAGCACGTGTGATAGGCCCATTGCGCGCGTAATTAGTCCTAAAGTTTTCAATTGCAAACATAGTATGCTGACGCAAGTTCCTCGATGGCACATGAAAGTTCAAGGATGCTAGAAGATCCGGACAGTCAATATTGCCATTCACAATATCATAAATAAATAAAATTGACGAGATTACAATTCTATTCTCTAAAGTATCAAGATGAATTAATTTACACCGAGAAATGTATGACGGAAACGGCAAATCGAAATTAAATTCGGACAAGCAAAATTTCATAAAAATCCTTTGCACCCGTTCAAGTCTCTTACTATGCACCTCATAACACGGACTCCAGATTATTGATCCATATTCGAGCCTTGAGCGAACAAAGGTATTGTATAATAGTTTTTTAGTATATGGATCCTTAAATTCAGAACCATTTCTTTTTATGAACGCCAATAACGAATATGCTTTAGGAATTATAAAATTGAGATGTTCAGTAAAAGTAAATGAAGAATCAAATACAATACCTAAATCCCGAATTTTAAACACCCTAACCAAAGGCACGCCAGAGACATAATAGGTTGAAATTAAATTATTATTCAGCTTAGAGTACGTAACACAATAGCATTTATCGGCATTAAGAGTTAGCCTATTTGTGTGGCACCACTCATAAAAATTATTTACTTCCGACTGAAGTACGAGAACATCAGACACATTCTTAACTTTAAAAAATACTTTTAAGTCATCAGCATACAGAAGATAGCTACATTGCTTAAAGCATGCACTTACATCATTTATAAATAAAATGAAAAAAAGCGGGCCAAGGATGCTACCCTGCGGAACACC
This sequence comes from Campiglossa producta, assembly GCA_964058755.1. NCBI lineage: Eukaryota > Metazoa > Arthropoda > Insecta > Diptera > Tephritidae > Campiglossa > Campiglossa producta. The sequence goes on along the minus strand of CAXKVI010000004.1, from coordinate 55,670,976 downwards.
TGAGGTTGCCACGTACGGACAAGATCTTATATTATCTAAAACTACAAAGTTAACTCTGTTAGATAAATATGATTCTATCCATTGTAGAAATGTTGAATGGAAGCCCAGTTTTTGTAGCTTTGCTAATAAAACTCTGTGAGAAACTCTATCGAACGCTTTCGATATATCAGTATAGATGCAGTCGACCTGACACCCATCTGTGAATGACGAGATGCAATAATTGGAAAAAACAACGAGATTGGAGACAGTGGACCGTCCAGGAACAAACCCATGCTGATTTGGGCAAATAAATCGGTTAACCAAGGTTGATAATTTAGCCATTACTATCTTCTCAAAAAGTTTTGAAATAACTGGAATCTTCGATATTGGACGATAGTTTGCAACATCAATTTTCTTACCACTCTTATGGATAGGTTGAATAAAAGTAGTTTTCCAATCATTTAAAAAAATTCCTGACTTAAGTGATAAATTAAATATATGCAACAGAGGCTTTGCAATAGAGGTTGCACTTTCTTCGAGTTTTTTATAGATTGAATATTTAGAATAATGTCGTCAATATCAAGAACTAAAGAGGAAAAATTAAAACAAGACGTTATATCGTTTAACGAAGCCCCATCATCGATCCAAGAATCATCAGTGGAAAAATTTTCTTTAAAAAACTCAGCGAATAAATTAGCAGACTCATTAGTTGATGATGATTTTCTGCCTCGGTAAGACACAGAGTACGGAATAGTGGAAACCGATTGCTTAGAACGAATAAAATTCCAAAACGATTTAGGATTACATTTAATAGTATTTTCAAAATTAAGGATATATCGATTATATAGAAATTTATCGAGACAATTGAACTCTTTCGCATAATTCAAGTACTCTTGCTTGAGTTGAGGGCATCCCGAGTTCTTAAAAAGTTTATGATATTTATTACGCAAGTTTTTAAGTTTTTTTAGACTCTTAGTATACCAAGGCAACTTATACACTCTTGTCGGGAAACGAGGAATATTATTGTTTGCAATTTCCAAGACATTACTTTTAAATAATTCAAAGCAATCAGCGAGATCACGGTCACTAAAAAGAGATTGCCAATCTATATTCGATATCAAATTATTAATCAAGGCAAAATCACAACGACCGTAATTGAAACTAGCATCATTATCAAATAAAATATTTCCAAACTCATAAAATTCAAGTTCCAATATCAGTGGTACATGATGCTTATCAGTAGCGGATAACGGACAGCAAGACTGAATCAAATTAAAATTAAGGCCATTGCTTACAAAAATAAGGTCTAAGATTTTATGTAACGAATTTACAAAATTATTGATCTGAACTAATTGCAAACTATAAAAACTATCAACTACGTACATTTCATTAGCGTAATTAATATTTGTTGGTATGAGAGTATTCTCACCTGGAAGATAACTCCAGATTATTTTACTTAAATTAAAATCCCGTAATACGCAAAAGTGAGAATCCGAGTTAGACCTCGAAACATGCATTATATTATCAATATGATCTTCATATAATTTGTCGGAACTATTAGGTGGTATATAGGATACGCTTATAAATAGGCTTTCTGATTTAGCTTTAATACAAATGATTAATTGATCAATAAAACTATCATCAATATATAGAGGAACAACGGAAGTCAGTAAGTTTTTCCTTACAGCTATTAGAACTCCGCCTCCTCGAGATAGACCAGTACTTAGGCTATCTCGATCTTTGCGAAAAACAGTGTACAAATTATTATCAAAGAATTCATAATCGAAAAAGTCAGCAGTTAACCACGTCTCCACTAGAACTATTAGGTCATAGTCCTCACTTGTCGAGGCAGCGTAAATAACAGAGGCTTTAGTTCTCATGCCTGAGATATTTTGAAAATATATTGATAATGTGCTCTTCGACAAACGAGCTTTATGGTTCGTAACTGAAAAACGTGAATGATCGATGTTTTCTGATTGCGCGTTTACGAGTTGTCCTCTTGAGGTACAACTTTTGGAAAAAAACGAAACGGCCTAATTTTAACATCCGATGGCCAAATTGATGCATCGAGCAGCTTACTATAATTAGAAGAGGTAACTCCAAGCTTAAAGTTGACACTATGTAGGGATTTAATGTCAACGTCCTTTTTGGTCAGACGCTGGCAACGCAATAACGACGGTGAAATATTTGCAGACTGTGATACATAACCAATTATTGCCTCAGCATTTACTGATGGTTTAAACGATGATAAATGAAGCCATTTAAAGAGTACACTAACATCCAGATTAGCATTGGAGTTGCTACCAACAACTATTGCGCGCGCCTTTTGATACTTCATCGTATCACCTTCAGAAAATTTTTCACGTTGCTTGTTGGGATATGCATTAGAAGTTGCTGAGCTAAACGAAGCAACTGACTCAGCAATATCAGAAGAAGCGGCAGTGACGGCAGCATAACTGCTGTGGTTTGTGTTATCAGCACCCCCCGCAGCTTCATCAACACCTTCACATGGGCTCGGATCAACGATAATACTCACATTCGGCAATTGCAGAGTGTGAGAATCAATTTGGCACTGCACTGAATTACCTTCACTGTGTCTTTGTGTTAACGATGGTTCATTTACCTTATGCTTTGAACGCGTTACAATAACATTGCGTGCACTAGTAGAACCAGTTTTTGTTTTTTTTGTTTTCTTTTTAGCTGTAACAGCATTGTTTATAGCAAGGACTGAAACCGAAACCGAAACCGTAACCGTAACCGATTAAAACCGATTCATTTTTCAAAACCGAAACCGAAACCGTAACCGTTATTTTTTTCTGAAAAAGAACGAAACCGAAACCGTTTCAAAAGCCGGAACCGGTTCCAAACGGTTTTGAATTTTTTTGTGGACACATACCTATTTTATTTTAAAAGAGGCTACCCTGAATAATTTTCATGAAAGATGATTAAGCAAGACACTTTTTGACCTAAATATCAAAATTTCGAAAGAACTGAACTATAGGCGAATGAAGCCATCGAAAAAATTTACGACAACCGAAAAAAAAAATGTTTAGTGGCCGTCTCAGAAAGCGTCATCATATTAACGTTCCATTTTAACATTTGTCTAATATAAAAAGTAGAGTTAATTTTTTAAACTTATCGGTCAAAAGTCCACCAAATTTTCAAAGATTTTCAAATTAATGACCACTAACTTATAACATACATACTTATATTAAAGAAAAAAATTGTCCATAAATAGCGAAAGTAATATTTATTACCATATATTGGAGAAAATTCTTCATGAAAACCGGAGTAAAGTTATTAAAATTCAGACTTATTTTGCATTTAGGTACATATTTGAGTTTTGTAGTAGCACAATTTTTTTGTGTTGGTGTTTTTATTTGGAAACCGAAACCGGAACGAAACCGTAACCGAAACCGAAATAAATGTTGAAGAGCGAAACCGGAACCGAAACCGAAACACGTTACAAAACCGTAACCGAAACCGGAACTTTATTTTAATCGGTTTCATACCTTGGTTTATAGATTTAAGAAAGCTACTAAAAGCACGTAAACTTTTTTGAGTTAACCAAAGATGATAATTTAGCCATTACTATCTTCTCAAAAAGTTTTGAAATAACTGGAATCTTCGATATTGGACGATAGTTTGCAACATCAATTTTCTTACCACTCTTATGGATAGGTTGAATAAAAGTAGTTTTCCAATCATTTAAAAAAATTCCTGACTTAAGTGATAAATTAAATATATGCAACAGAGGCTTTGCAATAGAGGTTGCACATTGCTTAAGAAAAAATGATGAAAATTGTAGATAATCACATTTCTTCGAGTTTTTTATAGATTGAATATTTAGAATAATGTCGTCAATATCAAGAACTAAAGAGGAAAAATTAAAACAAGACGTTATATCGTTTAACGAAGCCCCATCATCGATCCAAGAATCATCAGTGGAAAAATTTTCTTTAAAAAACTCAGCGAATAAATTAGCAGACTCATTAGTTGATGATGATTTTCTGCCTCGGTAAGACACAGAGTACGGAATAGTGGAAACCGATTGCTTAGAACGAATAAAATTCCAAAACGATTTAGGATTACATATAATAGTATTTTCAAAATTAAGGATATATCGATTATATAGAAATTTATCGAGACAATTGAACTCTTTCGCATAATTCAAGTACTCTTGCTTGAGTTGAGGGCATCCCGAGTTCTTAAAAAGTTTATGATATTTATTACGCAAGTTTTTAAGTTTTTTTAGACTCTTAGTATACCAAGGCAACTTATACATTCTTGTCGGGAAACGAGGAATATTATTGTTTGCAATTTCCAAGACATTACTTTTAAATAATTCAAAGCAATCAGCGAGATCACGGTCACTAAAAAGAGATTGCCAATCTATATTCGATATCAAATTATTAATCAAGGCAAAATCACAACGACCGTAATTGAAACTAGCATCATTATCAAATAAAATATTTCCAAACTCATAAAATTCAAGTTCCAATATCAGTGGTACATGATGCTTATCAGTAGCGGATAACGGACAGCAAGACTGAATCAAATTAAAATTAAGGCCATTGCTTACAAAAATAAGGTCTAAGATTTTATGTAACGAATTTACAAAATTATTGATCTGAACTAATTGCAAACTATAAAAACTATCAACTACGTACATTTCATTAGCGTAATTAATATTTGTTGGTATGAGAGTATTCTCACCTGGAAGATAACTCCAGATGATTTTACTTAAATTAAAATCCCCTAATACGCAAAAGTGAGAATCCGAGTTAGACCTCGAAACATGCATTATATTATCAACATGATCTTCATATAATTTGTCGGAACTATTAGGTGGTATATAGGATACGCTTATAAATAGGCTTTCTGATTTAGCTTTAATACAAATGATTAATTGATCAATAAAACTATCATCAATATATAGAGGAACAACGGAAGTCAGTAAGTCTTTCCTTACAGCTATTAGAACTCCGCCTCCTCGAGATAGACCAGTACTTAGGCTATCTCGATCTTTGCGAAAAACAGTGTACAAATTATTATCAAAGAATTCATAATCGAAAAAGTCAGCAGTTAACCACGTCTCCACTAGAACTATTAGGTCATAGTCCTCACTTGTCGAGGCAGCGTAAATAGCAGAGGCTTTAGTTCTCATGCCTGAAATATTTTGAAAATATATTGATAATGTGCTCTTCGACAAACGAGCTTTATCGTTCGTAACTGAAAAACGTGAATGATCGATGTTTTCTGATTGCGCGTTTACGAGTTGTCCTCTTGAGGTACAACTTTTGGAAAAAAACGAAACGGCCTAATTTTAACATCCGATGGCCAAATTGATGCATCGAGCAGCTTACTATAATTAGAAGAGGTAACTCCAAGCTTAAAGTTGACACTATGTAGGGATTTAATGTCAACGTCCTTTTTGGTCAGACGCTGGCAACGCAATAACGACGGTGAAATATTTGCAGACTGTGATACATAACCAATTATTGCCTCAGCATTTACTGATGGTTTAAACGATGATAAATGAAGCCATTTAAAGCGTACACTAACATCCAGATTAGCATTGGAGTTGCTACCAACAACTATTGCGCGCGCCTTTTGATACTTCATCGTATCATCTTCAGAAAATTTTTCACGTTGCTTGTTGGGATATGCATTAGAAGTTGCTGAGCTAAACGAAGCAACTGACTCAGCAATATCAGAAGAAGCGGCAGTGACGGCAGCATAACTGCTGTGGTTTGTGTTATCAGCACCCCCCGCAGCTTCATCAACACCTTCACATGGGCTCGGATCAACGATAATACTCACATTCGGCAATTGCAGAGTGTGAGAATCAATTTGGCACTGCACTGAATTACCTTCACTGTCTCTTTGTGTTAACGATGGTTCATTTACCTTATGCTTTGAACGCGTTACAATAACATTGCGTGCACTAGTAGAACCAGTTTTTGTTTTTTTTGTTTTCTTTTTAGCTGTAACAGCATTGTTTATAGATTTAAGAAAGCTACTAAAAGCACGTAAACTTTTTTGAGTCTCAGCAATTTTGGACTGCATAACTGAGCACGGACCAACAACACAATTATCGCATTGGAAACACAGATTCTTATTGTTTATTAAATTAATTATCAAATCTGCATCAAAACTTGTGCACTTGATATGTATATTTGCAAAACAAAATGCACATATTAGGTGATCATCACCACCGCACAAACTAGTGCACTTAATACACGGATTCATTTCATTTTCAAAGTCTTTAGATATTATGCGTTAGCAGAGCGAAGAAAAAACACGTCTTATCGCGACGAAAGCTTTTCCTCCTATGACCTTGAGCTCTCCTTCAGACTACCTGATCATTGTAGCGTCTTCCAGGCGGAAGTCTCGGCAATCCTAGACGCCGCAGCCTTGTTAAGCAAACGTGTTATCGGAGAAGATATCGCTATTTTCAGCGATAGCCAAGCGGCCATCAAATCCCTTGGCTCATACACGTTCAACTCTGAACTGGCGCTCAGCTGTCGTCGATCTCTTCAGGAGATGGCCCAACAGAACCGCGTAAACCTCATATGGTTCCCGGGACATAGGGACATTGAGGGAAACTGTAAGGCAGACGAGCTTGCCAGGCAGGCCACGACCAAGCAGGTTCTTCAGGATAAAGAGCGCTTAGGTATGCCGTTTGCCACTAATGCTGAAGGAGCACACACTCCGTCAAGCCAACGAAAGATGGCTGCAATCCCCAGGGTGTCGCATATCGAAACAAACCTGGCCAAAATGGGATCTTAAAAGGTCTAGACGCATTTATGCCCTAACTAGGAGGGAAATCTGCATATTGATAGGGGTATTAACCGGTCACTGCCTCATTGGTAGGCATGCAGAAAGGCTAGGTGTGCCCTACCGACGATGCTGCAGGAGTTGCAAAGATGATGAGGAGGAGGAAACAGTGGAGCACCTCATCTGCAACTGTCCGGCTTTAAGCGGCGCGAGAACGCGCTTTTTGGGAGTTCCGTTCCTGGATAGCCTAAGCCAGATCGCGGAAATGGACATAAAGGACTTGATGGGCTTCATAAAGTCATCTAAGTGATTCGAGGAGGAGTAACGGTGTCGGTTTAGGAGTGTCAGTCCCGGGATTCTGCTATGTGGAAAATCCCAACAACTCAGGGATTTTCCATATGGCTGGGTCCCGGGACTGACTTTCCTTGTGTTGGTGGTATCACAACGGGCCTTTCAAAACTGGCCTAAGTGTGCCTCTGCGGCAGCCACTTGAACCTAACCTAACCTATGTAATTGGGGCTTTAGGGTTGTATGTTAAGGTAAGGAAAATTAAGGTTACTTAAGGTTAAGTTAGTCGTCCACTGCGGAGTTCCCATCGCACATATGTATATATTAGACTGGACCAAAAATTAAAAATTTCTTTTTTTTTTCAAAAATTATATTGAATTTATTTTTAAGAAAGTTGAAAAAAATTACTGTAATTTTTTCAGATTTTTAAATTAAAGTCCAGAGGTCTATCATCGCTAGTTTCGATTTTACCGACTTTACCTCATCTATATATATAAAAATGAAATGGTGTTCAGTCAAAGGGGGCGTGGCACCTACCATACGAATGAAATACTCTGGAAGTATTTATGTTAGACCTCTGAAATTCGGCAAGGGGTTATATGCGATCGATTTCCACCACCTCCAAAATAACTGGGGATAACGAAAAAGGGGGCGTGGCACCTCCCATACAAATGAAATACTTCATAGTCGATATCTCTGGAAGTATTCATGTTAGACCACTGAAATTTGGTAAGGGGTTATATGACATCGATCCCTACCACCTCCAAAAAAACTGGGGATAACGAAAAAGGGAGCGTGGCACCTCCCATACGAATGAAATACTTCATAGCCCATATCTCTGGAAGTACTTATGTTAGACCACTGAAATTTGGCAAGGGGTTTTATAAGATCGATTCCCAATACCTCCAAAAAACTGGGGATAACGAAAAAGGGGGCGTGGCACCTCCCATACGAATGAAATACTTCATAGTCCATATCTCTGGAAGTACGTATGTTAGACCACTCAAACGTGGTTAGAGGTTAGATGAGATCGATCCCTACCACCTCGAAGAAAACTGGGGATAACGAAAAAGGGGGTACTTCCCATACAAAGGAAATACTTCATAGTCGATATCTCTGGAAGTATTCATGTTAGACCAATGAAGAATATTCTCGCTGAAGAATATTCTCCTTCCAATTTAACTTCCTGTCCAGAACTGTGCCCAAGAATTTGGCTTTATCAGCCAAGTTCAGGCTGACGTCATTAAGTTCTGGTAAGTCCATCGGTGGTATTTTGTACCGGTTGGTGTAGAGAACGAGTTCAACTTTTCTCGGGTTGATACTAAGTCCGCAACGAGAGGACCATGCCGAGACTTCACGCAGTGCTACTTGCATCAAGTCACACAGAGTTTGCGGGAATGTGCCCCTGTATGCAATGGCTAAATCGTCTGCATATGCCACTATATAGCGGCTCGCTATATAAATGTGTGAATATTTTTTTTCAAGATCCCGGAGACGGGCTGGGTTTGGGACCCGCCACGTAGAAACTTAATTCCAATGAAAAGCAAACAAAAGCCTCGGATGACAACCCCCTTTAATGTTGACGACCCCCTTTAATGTTGACCACTGAAATTTGGCAAGGGGTTTTATAAGATCGATTCCCACTACCTCCAAAAAACTGGGGATAACGAAAAAGTGGGCGTGGCACCTCCCATACGAATGAAATACTTCATAGTCCATATCTCTGGAAGTATTTAGATAAGACCACTTAAATTTAGTAAGGTCTTACGAGATCGATTCCCACCACCTCCAAAAAAAAACTGGGGATAACGAAAAAGGGGGCGTGGCACCTCCCATACGAATGAAATACTTCATAGTCCATATCTCTGGAAGTACTTATGTTAGATCACTCAAACGTGGTAAGAGGTTAGTTGAGATCGATCCCTACCACCTCCAAAAAAAACTGGGGATAGCGAAAAAGAAGGCGCGGTACTTCCCCTACAAATGAAATACTTCATAGTCGATATCTCTGGAAGTATTTAGATTAGACCACTGAAATTTGATAAGGGGTTATATAAGATCGGTCCCTACCACCTAAGAGACTGGGGATAGCGAAAAAGGGGGCGTGGCACCTCCCATACGAATGAAATACTTAATAGTCCATATCTCTGGAAGTATTTAGGTTAGACCACTGAAATTTGGTAAGGGGTTTTATGAGATCCATTCCCACCACCTCTAAAAAGCTGGGGATAACGAAAAAGGGGGCGTGGCACCGCCCATACGAATGAAATACTTCATAGTCCATATGACGGGTTGTGCGCTGGGTTTAGGACCCGCCACGTAGAAACTTAATTCCAATGAAAAGCAAACAAAAGGCTCGGATGACAACCCCCTTTAATGTTGACGACCCGGCAAAACGAAACAAGGACTACGAGAAGGATATTAGGGCATGTACCTGGAATGTCCGGACCCTTTCAAGGGATGGTACCGCTGCCCGACTGGTTGATCTCCTCGTGAACGCACAGGCTGACATCACCGCCCTGCAGAAAACGCTGAGGGTTCGGGCCTAACTCCACAAGAAAGAATAATACTATTTTATGTTCGTTTTGTGAGTTTAACGACGAACTGCGACCTGCTAGGATAAATCTGGGGTGTTACTCTGTATTGCGACTCAAAAGGAATTTCTTTCGCATTGCCAAAAAAATGTATGTGATAGCTTGCTAAAGCATTTGCTTTCGCATCGCAATACAGAGTGACCACCTGGTCTCGGATTTAGCTTTAGCTCATCAAAATACATTTCAATTACTGTTTTGAGTTAACAGATCTGCCAACTTTTTTTTGTGGCTATACTGTTTTGAGGATGTAAAACGAAATCTTCGCAGAGAAAGTATATGAGTCAATCCATATGAAAACGTCTAATATTAGCAAAAATCGACGCTGACTAGTCTCAGATTTTGCTCATATTTTGAGGCACACTTCTTTATGGTCCTAAAGGAACAAATTTCATCATCATCATTTATTGGCGCTTAACCGCCTAAGCGATTTTGGCCGTTGCCTATCAAAGCACGGCAGTCATTCCTTTTTAGCGATAACTGACGCCAATTGGAAACCCCATGGGAGTTCAAGTCATCCTCCACCTGTTGTTTCCATCTCAGTCGAGGCCTCCCCCTTCCTCTGCTGCCGAATTCAGGTGACGATAGGAAACCCTTCTGTGCTGGAGCTTCTTTGTCCATTCGCATAACATGACCCAGCCAGCGGAGCCTTTGGTTGAAGGTTGAAGAAATCGCACGAAAGGGAGTGGCCCTGTCTGAAGCCTTGTTTGGTTTCAAATGGCTCAGAGACGTCCTTCGCGATTCTGAAGGAGCTGTTGGTATTGCTCAACGTCAGCTAGAAAAAACCTTATATGCTATATTAAGAAGACTGATTCCGCGATAGTTGGAGCGGTTAGCGGGATAGCCTTTCTTGTGGATTGGGCAAAGCACACTTAAATTCCAAACTGGAGGCATGCATTCGTCTGACCATATTCAGCATAAGAGCTGACGCATGCTTTTTACCAGCTCTTCGCCTCCGCGTTTGAACAGCTCGGCGGGTAGTCCGTCTTTTCCAGGCGCTTTGTTGTTTTTGAGCCGGGATATAGCTATCCTCGCTTCATCATAGTCAGGTGGTGGGACGACTTTTCCATCGTCAGGGATTGGGGTATCGGGTTCGACGTCTCCCTCGAAATTTAGCGTCCATAATTTAAGTACACTCTGTACGTCGGTTTCCAGGTCGCCATCATTGTCCTTACAGGAACTTGCTCCGGTCTTTCAACCTTCCGTCATCCGCCGGATCTTTTCATAGAATTTTCGGGCATCATTCCTGTCAGCCAGCATTTCAAGCTCCTCACACTCACGCCTTTCCGCCTCACTTTTCTTTTTTCTGAAAAGGCGTCTCTCTTCCATCTTTGCCTCACGATAGCGTTGCCATACACTGCGGCTTGCGCCCGTTCGCAAAGTCTCCTTGTAGGCAGCGTCCTTCTTTTTCGAGACAGCTTTGTATTCCTCATCGTACCAGTTGTTCTTGCGGGCTCGCTGGAACCCTATAGTGGCCTCAGCGGCGGTAGGTAATGAGTGAGAGATGTGCTTCCATTGCCCGGTTACATCGTTAGGTCGAGGATTGCCCTCTGATAGCCGGTGTGAGAGTCGAGTGGAGAAATTATCAGCTGTCTGTGTCATGCGCAGCTTCTCGACGTCAAACTTTCCTTCCGTTACTGTGCGCACTTCTTCGCTGCACAGAGGCGTGTGCGTATCTTGGCTGCGACAAGATAATGGCCCATATTGGGACCACGCAGGGTACGCACGTCCAGAACGGTGGAGCTATGTCTGCCGTCGATCATGACATGATCAATCTGGTTTCTTGTTCTGGGGACAGCCAGGTGGCTTGGTGTATTCGTTTATGCTGGAACCTAGTACTACTGATGACCATATTGCGAGCAGAGGCGAAGTCAACCAACCTAGTGCCGTTTGGTGATGTTATATCGTGGAGACTAAATTTTCCAACTGTAGGACCAAAGACTCCGTCCTTGCCCAACTTGGCATTAAAGTCGCCGAGCACGAGTTTGATATCATGTTGGGGCAGTGATCATAAGTCTCTTCAAGTTTATCGCAGAAGGATTCCTTCTCTGCGTCGTCCGTCTCCTCAGTCGGCGCATAGGCGCATATAAATGTTATGTTGAAAGATATCGCCTTGATGCGGATCGCAGCGAGACGTTCGTCCACAGGAGTGAACTCTAGTACTTGGCGGCGAAGTCTCTTTCCCACCACAAATCCTATACCACGCTCTTTGCCGCGTGTCTGGCCACTATAGTATACGTCACAAGGTCCGATGGTGGTCTTTCCTTGTCCCGTCCATCGCATTTCCTGCAGGGCGGTAATGTCAACCTTTGCGTTTACGAGGACATCAACCATTCGGGCAGCGGTACCATCCCTTGAAAAGGTCCGTACATTCCAGGTACATGCCCTAATATCCAAATCTCTATTCCTAGTACGTTTTGCCGGGTCGTCAACATTAAAGAGGGTTCTCATCCGAGGCCTTTTGTTTGCTTTCATTGGAGTTGGTTTTTTACGTGGCGGGTCCCAAACCCAGCGCACAAATCGTTTCGGGGTTTTTGGAAAAGATTTACACATTTATATAGCGAGCCGCTTGCTACAAGACAGAAGTGAAAACACCTCGGTGAGCCCTTAAACCAAGTATGTAAGAGTGGCCCCACCGGGGCTCCCTCTCTTTCTGCCGCAAACCTAGATAGCTCACGTTGCCCAGAGTGTACGAACGAGGACGTAAGAGTCGGGATTGGACAAGGTCACACAGCAACCACACCCCATGACAACAAATTTACACACATTTAATTTTTATAACCACTCGTTTCGGACTGTTTGAAATTCAAAGTTTGAAAAACGCAATTTTTAAGCTTACCCTGTTTCTATTAGAGATATCCTTACATGCGATACGGAATTTTAAAGGTAAAAGAGAGTAGTTTCTTTAAAATTAAATAATAAATCATATAGCGAATACCTGGTATTAAAAAAACGTAATTTTTATCCTTTTTTTGTCAATTTTAGCTGGCGTCTTCACTGTTTGAAGTACCCACTAAATTTTTTTCAGAAATAAAGGATACATATTTTAGAAGAAACTAACCAATCCATTTGCCAAAAAAATCACTCCTAATAGATATATGATTATCTCGAAATTTCTAAGTTTTCAAAAATCGTGTTTTTCAGGCTCTAAAACGGACATGTTTCTCAAGAGAAAAAAATACTCCAGTACTGACTTTAAGCTTCTAATGCCTCAACGTTTTGTTTTGTTATTTTTATACTAAGGGTCTCTGCTGATGGATTTCCTGAACCAATATAAATTTTTTTTTTTCAAGGTAAATTTTCGTATAAGTTTTGGAACTTTTTCCAAGCAACCATTACATAGTCTTAAAGTTAAAGCGTACAACTTTCCAACAAAAAAGCAGCGTGCAATTATCATAACTCTTGAACTTGTTACAGAAATTTGAAAATAACTTATATAAATTTTGTACTATTTCAAGGAACAGATTCATATAATGCGCAATTAATTTTTAAATATATGTAAATAGTTTAGTGGTTATGATAATTGCACGCGGTGTTTTTTGTTGGAAAGTCTGAAGCTTCAGCTTTCAGACTATTTACAGGTTGCTAAAAAGTCTCACAAATTATACGAAAATTTACTTTGAAAAAAAAAAAGAAATTTATATTGGTTTGGGAGATACATCAGCAGAGACCCTTAGTATGAAAATAACAAAACGAAATGTTGAGGTATTAGAAGCTAAAGGTCAGGACTGGAGTCCATGAGAAGTTCGTATTTTTATCTCTTGAGAAACAGGTCCGTTTTTGAGCCTAAAAACATGATTTTTTAAAACTTACAAATTTCGAGATAATCATTTATCTATAAGGAGTGAGTTTTTTTGGCCAATGGATGGGTTAGTTTAAACTTTGTCTTGCCGCTTACAGTTTGTATGATATAAACTCTAGTCGCCTTTCTCTGTCGATTAAACCTGCACGTTAAGGGCAAAAAACCCCGTTTTTCGAAGGATGCAGATTCATAATTACTCAGAAGGCACAAAACTCAAGCTTTTCTAATTATGTTAACAGAACCTCGTTTAAATTTTTTTAAACGGTTGAATTTTTTGGTTCTATAGATGATTTTGAAGCTTGTTGGGCCACTGTGCGATCGGAGCTAGTTGTACAAGGCTGTTTTTCCGTCAGTTCATAAATAATAATTATACGTTTGACACTTATTTATGTTGTATTAATTTTATTATTATTATTTATTTTTTTACAGAAAAAATGGAAGTGGCAACGCAATTCCTTCGGGCACTCGCACTCCTCGAAAAGGTTCAGCTGATCCCACGATAAGCTTAACTATGCGGTCCCAAACGAAACGTGGCACAACACCCGTGAATAAACGTGAACCGTTTCGCCTTTAAACTTGTTATAAACATTTTAATGGGTTCGATTTTAATAATTAAAAATAGGCATAACATTATTTAAAGAGCCACACAAAAAAGACAACGAAAAGCTAATATTTTCATAACAAATTTATTAATGTTACTAATAATACTAACTTCGTCAAGTACATACATACATACATATGTATATAATATTAGTGCTTAGCGCGTAGATAATTATTTTACATACAATGTGACTCCATAACACACTGGACAATTTTTGCTTGGCACTTGAATTACTTCAAGTATTTATTGTTTTGTAACTTTATTTATTCAGGCAGGCAAGAAAATTATTATTTAATATGGGTACAGCAAACAAAAAGCTTTCATCTAAATTGTACTCATTCAATCGTCAGCCAGTTGCTAATTTCAGCCAATGGCTCGGTGATGCCAGATAACCTCCGATAATTTTTCCACAAAAATGAGAAAAATTCCATTAATTTTTAAATAGAGCGTTATTGAAGAAAATTTAAATGGACCACTACATAAGATGAACGATGATCTTAAGTTAAAAAAAAAAAAACTAATGGCGGCGATATACCAACAAGTTATCATAACCTCTAGCGAGATTTTTAGCCGAGCTTCTCTTTCCAACTTGTGGTGTGTTGCTTTTTGAGTTTTCCTACAAGTGGGAGGGACCTACAGTTTTTTGCCGACTCCGAACGGCACTTGCAAAGCAAATGAATTTTTTGCTGAGAAGCTTCTCATGGCAGAAATACACCCGGAGAGTTTGCCAAACTACTGCCGAGGGGCGACCCCGTTTAGAAAAATTGTTTTTCTAAATAATTTTTGATGTTACTTTTGCCGGGCATCGAACCGCCACGACTTGGTGTAGAAGGCCGAACACTTAACCGCTACAACACGGCGGCCGCCTTAAGTTAAACTCTCATAATTTATTTGCAGGCAGCTGTGCAACCAAAAAATACCTTTTTATATATGAGAGATTTAGAAATGTCCATTTTTCCCTTTTAAAAAGTTTTGTAGTGAAATATATCTCAAAAATGATTATTTCTCATGATCTGGCACCACGCAATGGCTCTGAAATAGTTGCAAACTAATTTGCACGTACATACACATATAAAAAATTGGAGTAAACATTTGTAAACTTATTCGTCGGCCCCTAAGTGTACCAAGGAAAAGGACGTACACAAATTTATTTTTTTATTGGTACGCACGTCAAAAAGAAGAAAGACGAAGAAATTGGAATATTACCTAGTTATGCTAAAAAACTTCACAGACGAAATATTTTGGGGAAAGGCAAGTCTAAAGTACTTGTGCTACATTTAAAGATAATAAAACTGCAAATAGTTCTTAATTTAACTTAAACTATTTCATTGCTTTTTTTATTAATTTTTTTAGATTGTTGTCCTCATGTTACAGTTTTTAGTATATTTGGATATACGAATACTTTTAAAAAAAGTTGGTAAGGAACCAACATCAACATTTGCTAAGTTCTATCAGCTCTTTTTACCGGTGAAACATTCGTGCGTTGTATAGCGATGAATAAATTAAACAAATCGAAAAAAATTTTTTTCTTTTCACAATTCAGAAAATCTTTCAACTTGAGCACAATCATATGTTTGTGTGTGCATACATATGTATGTACACTGTGTAAAATATAAAAGTACATTTTTAAATAATAATTATTTTACTACAATTAAAAGTCATAAATAATATAACTAAGTCCCAAATGAATATGTTTAAGTATATAAATGAGTTTGGCATATAACAAATTGTGTAAAGTTAATACATACTCCACTTATATCTTTAATATTAAAATATACTAAGCTGATATACTGTATTCAATTTAATAAATACTAATTTTCACGAATAAAACGAATAGTATGAAATGATTCTTTAACATTCATTTTATTTTTTATTTAGACCAGTGATGTACAAAATGCAAATTCTAATAAACTTGTGTATAGGCTTGCTTTTGTAGTCAGCGTCGCCTACACGCTATGTTGTTGTTGTTGTAACGAAGAGTAGCCCGGCACAACGTGTACCTTAGGCTAAATTGTCATCAATGTCTTCTAAAGGGAACCCTAGGAAACTAGCGGTTTCTACAGGGTTCGACCAGAGGGAAATGGGTGTTAGAAGAGTGGGCTCCGTAGAGCAGGTGAAAAGGTGGTTGGTGTTATGAGGAGACGAGCCGCATGCCGGACATTCATTCGGCACGTCGGGGTTGAGTTTGGATAAGTAGGAGTTTAACCTAACGTAATTGAGTTCCTCGTCAGCAACGCGAGGTGTTGAAGTATGCAAACCGGCGTTCGCCGGACAAAGCTCAAGATGGGAGACAACAGACGTATCATTGATGTGCTCCAGGGCCTGCACATGTACCTCTGGATCAAACGGCGATTTCACAAGGTGCCGGATCTCATAAAAACGTTTACGCAGATGTGTCCTTACGGTCCTTGAAGGCGGTGCTAGCTCGAACAGTTGCCTGTTAGGATGCTGCTGGTTGCAACAACTTAACATAGCGTTTCATTATGATCCCTAACTGGGAGCATTTCCGCCTAATGATGTAAGTGAGGTATTGGGGACATAAGGACACACCCGGTAGCGGTTCTGAGTGCGGTGTTTGGGCAGCTGGGCCCAATTGACCTTAGCAAGCCCCGGCGACCATAACGGCGACGCATAGTTCAGGATCGGCCGGCCAATTGCCTTATAGGTTGCCAGCAACGTTTCTTTGTCTTTTCCCCAGTTACTGCTGGCTAGCGACTTGAGGAGTTTGTTGCGGCTTTGAAACAATTGCTGCTGACTGGGCAGCGAAAGTAACCACTCCTAAGAATTTGGGGTGGGCGACAGAAGGTAGTTTGTGATCACCTACGTAGATTTCTAACTCCATGCCCACTTGCACTGTCCAATGCGTGAATAATGTAGCCGAGAACTTTGTTGGCGACAATGTCAAGCTCCAAGTGGTGAAGAGTTAAGCAAGAGTGGGGAGATAACCATTGATTTTTGAGCACAGCTCATCGACGGAAGTGCCTGTTGCCAATATCGTACAATCGTCTGCGTATGAAACTATCGTGACTTCTTCTGGTGTTGGAGGAAGTTTCGAAACACAGAAGTTAAACAATAACGGGGAAAGGACACCACCCTGAGGTACTCCTTGTTTAATCTTGCGTGGTTTTGATTTTTTGTTCCTGAAAACAACAACGGACGATTGACGACCACTCAGATAATTGGCGGGCCAACGCTTAAAACAGGGAGTAAGTGACGAGACGTCCTAATCGGAAACCAGCTGCGCATGACCGACTGTGTCAAAAGCTTGAAACAGAGCAAGGGCAACTACAACCGTCCTGTAATTAGGTATTAAGGTATTGATATCGGGCGATACGACTCCGCAACGTTAGTTGCCTTGCCAGACTTTAGTAGCGGGACCACGATTGCTTGCTTCCATTTGTCGGGTATGACAGAAGTGGTCAAGGACAGATTGAAGACGGCCGTGAGGTACTTACCTCCCTCTTTGCCGATATGTTTGAGATGCACCATGGCTATGCCATCGGGACCGATGGCCGTTTTTTGTGTTTATACGTGCGCCTGAAAATTCCATGTCGAATCCTGGCCTGGGCAGACCTACTGTCTGCAAAAAGCCTTTGCACATTTCCTTGGGTCTTTAAATGTCTTGTCGCCAAAAGTGATGTCGACATTCTTAGGTGGACCCATAGGATTTGACTGTGGACCACAATTTTCCAACACCGTTATACAGGTTACAATACCTGAGGTGCTCCTCCCATTTGGCATGTTTGTACTCGATTACCAACCGTCTGATTTCCGAGTTGAGACCACTGATCTGAGGGATCAATACTGCGTATCAGGTCTAGGTCCGCAGCCTCAGCTGCCGGTATAAAGCGGGCTGCGGCCGATTTTATGACCTCGCGAATATTGCGTTCCCCTTCAGTCGGCATGGGAAGAGCACCAAAGGAGCTCTCCGTGAATTCCATACAGCCAGTAGCGGAGCTAGGCCAAAATTAGGTTTCAACGAACGAGCTTTGCGAGGCCCCTGTGTTGTTGCCACTCTTAAAAAAATTGGGAGAATTTAATATTGTTCGCAGCAGCAATTAAAATAAGTTCATGTCATAAAAAAAAAAAAAAAAAAAAAACGAATGGCGGCGATATACCTACAGGTTATCATCATAACCTCTAACGAGATTTTTAGCCGAGCTTCTCTTTCCAACTTGTGGTGTGTTGCTTTTTGAGTTTTTCCTACAAGTGGCGGGACCTACAGTTTTTTGCCGACTCCGAACGGCACTTGCAAAGCAAATGAATTTTTTGCTGAGAAGCTTCTCATGGCAGAAATACACCCGGAGAGTTTGCCAAACTACTGCCGAGGGGCGACCCCGCTTTAGAAAAATTCTTTTTCTAAATAATTTTTGATGTTACTTTTGCCGGGCATCGAACCGCCACGACTTGGTGTAGAAGGCCGAACACTTAACCGCTACACCACGGCGGCCGCCGTGTACGGTACAAATATGCATTTATTCCTGCAGGGATAGTAGAATCATACGATTTTGGTTTACTTGTACAAACTACTTATTATTGTATATTCTCTTTAATTTGCCCTTTGCATTTGAATTTGTTATTGCTTATTTATCTAAACTAACTGTCTGCAGTTTTGTAAAGTCCGTTGTTTTACCTATATACTTCTACTTTGTCATTTGAGAATATATAAGATTCATCGGTTTTTTTCTGACAGTAGCGCCAGCCAACAAAGTGACATTTCATATTTTAAAAACGAAAGTGCATCATTCCATCGCCAGCTGGATGCACTCAATGACTTCCTTACAATTGATCAGATGAAACTGTTGGATGAAGCTGATCTTTCTGCGCGCCTTAAATATGCAGAACGTTTGCAGGAAAGCTTCGAAAAGGCACGCTTAACGCTTAAGCGCATGGACAAAAGAGAATTCGACTCTGATGACGACGAAACCTTTTTAAAAGCATACCTTGAGGTTGAGGCAAAATTGGATCGTGGTTTGAGCTCAATACGCTAGGTAAGTTGTGTCCACTCATCTACCATCATCCTGGGATCAGGTTGGAACTCGGCCCGCACCACCCCCTTCCAGAATTCTTGATCTTAAAATTCCTGTTTTTAGCGGCGCATATTTTGCCATCGTTCTTCAGCACATTTTACGTCAACAATCGACAAAGACGTGGATATGTCTAAATTGGAAAAAATGCAGTACTTAATTACAAGTCTCGAAGGAGCAGCTTTAGATACTTTTCGCTCACTTGAGCCCTGCCAAGAGAATTACAACAAAGCGTTAGATTTATTTAAATCTCGATTCGATAATAAATTATTTCTCTTTCACGCAAGGACTGAAACCGAAACCGAAACTGTAACCGTTATTTTTTTCTGAAAAATAACGAAACCGAAACCGTTTCATAAGCCGGAACCGGTTCCAAACGGCTTTGAATTTGATAGTGGACACATATTTTATTTTGAAAGAGGCTACCCTGAATAATTTTCATGGAAGATGGTACACGTTTTGACCACAATATCAAAATTCCGAAATAATTGAATGAAGCCATCGAAAAAAATGTAGGTATGACATCCGAAAAAAAAATGTTTAGTGGCCGTCTCAGGAAGCATCGCTAATGTTAATTTTCCATTTTAAGATTTTTCTAATAGGAAAAGTACAGTTAATTTTTTAAACTTATTTTGAAGAAAGTTTTTTCCCGTAAATAGCGGAAGTAATATTTATTACCTACTATATATTGGAGAAAATTCATCATGACCACAGGAGTAGGTAGGTAGGTTCAAGTGGCTGCCGCAGAGGCACACTTAGGCCAGTTTTGAAGGCCCGTTGTGATACCACCAACACAAGGAAAGTCAGCCCCGGGACCCAGCCATATGGAAAATCCCTGAGTTGTTGGGATTTTCCACATAGCAGAATCCCGGGACTGACACTCCTAAACCGACACCGTTACTCCTCCTCGAACCACTTAGATGACTTTATGAAGCCCATCAAGTCCTTTATGTCCAGTTCCGCGATCTGGCTTAGACTATCTAGGAACGGAACTCCCAAAAAGCGCGTTCTCACGCCGCTTAAAGCCGGACAGTTGCAGATGAGGTGCTCCACCGTTTCCTCCTCCTCATCATCTTTGCAACTCCTGCAGCATCGTCGGTAGGGCACACTTAGCCTTTCTGCATGCCTACCAATGAGGCAGTGACCGGTTAATACCCCTATCAATATGCAGATTTCCCTCCTAGTTAGGGCATAAATGCGTCTAGACCTTTTAAGATCCCATTTTGGCCAGGTTTGTTTCGATATCCGACACCCTGGGGATTGCAGCCATCTTTCGTTGGCTTGACGGAGTGTGTGCTCCTTCAGCATTAGTGTGCATGTGGCAAACGGCATACCTAAGCGCTCTTTATCCCGAAGAACCTGCTTGGTCGTGCCCTGCCTGGCAAGCTCGTCTGCCTTACAGTTTCCCTCAATGTCCCTATGTCCCGGGACCCATATGAGGTTTACGCGGTTCTGTTGGGCCATCTCCTGAAGAGATCGACGACAGCTGAGCGTCAGTTCAGAGTTGAACGTGTATGAGCCAAGGGATTTGATTGCCGCCTGGCTATCGCTGAAAATAGTGATATCTCCTCCGATAACACGTTTGCTTAACCAGGCCGCGGCGTCCCGGATTGCCGAGACTTCCGCCTGGAAGACGCTACAATGATCAGGTAGTCTGAAGGAGAGTTCAAGGTCCAAATCCCTTGAATAAACCCCTCCTCCAACTCTGCCGTCCAACTTCGAGCCGTCGGTGTATATGGAAGTGCCACCATTTGTTTCGGGACACCAATCCGTCCTCTCCCAGTCTTCTCTGCTGGGAATGTTTATTTTGAAGCAGCTATCCCCGACTGTAGTGGTCGCACAACGATCTGTGCTTAGAGGGAGAAAGCTGTAAGATTCCAGAATACTGGAGTGTCCAATAGTACCCGCACCCCAACTGGAGGTTTCTCTTAGGCGCAGAGCTGATGCCGCCGCTGACCGAAACCCTTCCAGATCAAGTGGCAAAATGCCCAGAATGGCCTGGAGGGCTTCGTTGGGCGTTGTCCTTAGCGCACCGCTTATACAGATCATATTGGATCTATGGACTTTCCGCAACAGATTCAGGTATGTTGTCTTGCTCAGTGCCGGCCACCATACGACGACTCCATACAGCATGATTGGGCGAATGATGGCCGTGTAGATCCAACTGCATACTCTAGGGCTGAGCCCCCATTTTTTGCCAATGGCTCTTTTGCATGTGTAAAGAGCGATGCAAGCTTTCTTCTGGCGCTGAAGAACATTCTCCTTCCAATTCAGTTTCCTGTCCAGAACTATGCCTAGAAACTTGGCCTTATCCGACAAGCCCAGGCGCGTGCCATCTAGTTCTGGTAGGCTTAGTGGCGGTATTTTGTACCGGTTGGTGAAGAGCACAAGTTCCACTTTCCCCGGGTTGATACTAAGTCCGCAGCGAGAGGACCACCTCGAAACCTCTCGCAGTGCTACTTGCATCAGGTCACACAGAGTTTGTGGGAACTTGCCTCTGAATGCAATAGCTAAATCGTCTGCGTATGCCACTATCTTCCCGCCCCCCCAGCTTGTGTCACGTAGCAACGAGTTGACTGTGAGGTTCCATAAAAGCGGGGAAAGAACACCACCCTGGGGCGTTCCCCTTGTGACATAGCGTGATAACTCGACCGTACCAAGTGAAGAAGCTATTTTCCTTCCTCTTAGAAGTTGGTCAATTAAACCAGTTAGAGGTCTATCTACGCCCAGATTAGTTAGAGCGGAGTTGATCGCCTCCGGGCTTATATTGTTGAAAGCCCCCTCAATGTCTAAGAAGGCCACGAGACAGTAGTCCTTTTCACACAGCGATTTCTCAATGACAGATACTAGGCTGTGCAGAGCAGTTTCTGTTGATTTACTCTTGGTGTATGCATGCTGATAGCTAGAGATAAGGTTGCTATCAATAGTCGTTGAAAGGTAGTCGCTTAGTATCCTCTCAAGGGTTTTGAGTACAAAGGACGAGAGACTGATCGGTCTGTAATCTTTTGGCTCGTAGTGGGATGCCTTCCCAGCCTTAGGGATAAACACTACCGTGGCGCTTCTCCAGGAGCCCGGAATGTGGTTGAGAGCCAGGCAGGCTGTGAAGAGAAATACCAGCCATTTAGCTGATGTCTCCAACGTGTTTATAAGTTGCGCGGGGATAATCCCGTCCGGCCCGGCAGCCTTATACGGTTCAAAGCTCTTAACTGCCCACCTTACTCTTTCCTCAGTGATGGGTATATTTACTGCCAGGTTTGTTGCAGGTGCTAGTGGTGCATCATGCAGATTCCCCGGAAAATGTGTATTCAAGAGCAGCTCAAGGGTTTCCTCTTCCGTGCTGGTCCAGGATCCGTCAGGCTTTCGCAAATAGCTGATGGTTGTTTGACTTTTCGAGAGGACTCGTCTAAGTCTCGCTGTGTCGTCGACCTTTTCGACGCCAGTGCAGAAATTTCTCCACGAGGTTCTCTTCGCCTGTCTCAGAGCTTTTTTGTAGGCCCTTAGTTTAGCTTTATATTCATGCCAATGAGGCTCAGAGCCGAAGCTCTTGGCCTTGTTAAATTGTTTCCGGCATGATATTCGGAGCGAGTCCAAATCGTAGGACCACCAATGTGGCCTGTGTTTACCGCGTGGTTTTGGCACTGGACAAGCCTGTCCTAGAGCATTTGAGAGCGCCGATGTAAATGTAGTAACAAGATCCTCCAGCTCCTCTACTGATGAGGGGGCTTGTGAGGGCAGTACTGGTAGGTCTCTGTCTAATATTTCATTGTGTAACTGCCAATCAGTGTTACGTGGATTGCGCTTCATGATTGGTTGTTCTACAATAAAGTCTAAAACCATTTCTATGTAGCGGTGGTCGGAGAAAGAATGTTCTTCCAGAACCCGCCATTTTCTGACCCACTCATAAGCGCCTTCACTACAGATAGTGAGGTCTATGACCTCCCTGCGGGTCTTAGTGATAAAAGTAGGCTCATTACCCACGTTGCAAATCACCAGGTTGGTTGTTAAGAGGTAATCAAACAGAGACTCGCCCCTGGCATTGATGTCGGAGCTCCCCCATTGGACATGGTGAGCATTAGCGTCCGCTCCAATAATAAGATTACCCGTGCAGAAATTTGACACCAGGTCTTTCACCTCCGTTTGTGGTGGGGGTTCTTCGGCGTCGTAGGGCATATAGACCGACGCCACCGTCAGGCGGGTGCTGTCGACCGTTAGACTGATAGCGGTAATATCACCATTGGTGTAGTTAGGTAGGAGAAAGGAGTTCAACTCAGACTTGACCAAAATACACGTTCTGACTTTGCTCTCCTCGCTGGCTCGAATGAGCTTGAAGCCCTTAGTCCCCAATCCGCAGATTCTCGAGCTATTGACCCAGGGTTCTTGGATGAGGACCACATCCACGTCGCCTTTAGAAAGACGACTACTTAAAGCAGCCGAAGCCACTTTAGATTTGTGCAAATTAATCTGAAGCACCACCAACATGAGAGCGCACAGACTTCCCTGCCGTCCCCATATCGTCGAGGTTTGCTCCATCCCGGAGGTTGCCTATCAACGACGAGTTGTTCCGATTAACTGCCCGATGTGGCGTTGCAGGAGTCCTGCTGCCTGTAGCGTTAGATGTTAGTCGCTCAGCGTTGGCTGCTACCACCGTGACGTCGAGGACTTCCTCGTCCTGTAGGCTGTCCTCCATCTCCGAGTTGCTCACAGCACTATCGCCAAGAGACGTGGCGGATAACATGCTTTCCGCATCGGAATCCTCCGCTTCCTCTTCTGGTAATAAGTTTTCCGGTTCCCCCGGAGCAGCCGAGAAGGCAGCGCGCTGAGCATCACCACGATATACGTGGATAACGATCTGGCCTACGCTGTAGTGTACTAGGCCATTGCACCTTTTGAGGGGCTCGATTGACTCTTTATTCATGGTGAACACCACCTGTCTGTCGGGCCCTACCGCATCCCCGACCAGATTGACACTCCAGTCATGCGTTGGGAGGGACGGATTCATTAGCCGTAGCATCCCGAGTATTCTCTCGGGTTCGTCAGGGATGGCCGGAATCCACGCCCTTGCCCTTGGACGAGCTGGAATGTCCTTCCAGTCGACGACCTCTATCTTTGCGCCCTGGTAGACTTCACCCAGTTTAGCAGCTGCTGCCTTGTACAGTGCTACGGTTTTTGCATCCTCGCATGCGAGTAATTTAATTTGACCCTGGTGCCAACCCGCATCCGTTACTCGTGCCGAACTACCCGGAAACTCCGGAGCAACGTTGAGAAGAATGTTGCCGAGTTCATTTCGCACGTAACGCCACCGGTCCTTGGGGATGGCCAGACGGTCATTGCCTCGGTCAAGGACGCCTATAAGGATCCTGTCCTTGGTTACCTCAGCAAAGCTTAGTTTGCCCGCTCCGGAGGTATTCTGATGCCGCTTGGGAGGGGGAATAAACTCCAGATCCGATCTCTGGCGCTTGAAAGGGTTAACTTTTAACCTCTTTGGCATGTACGAATTTTGGAAATCCGGTATCACAGCTTTCGCTAGCTCTACAGATTTACTGGAATTCGGCGACAGTGATTCCTGCGGTACCCCTTCATACCTCTTCAGGATCTTTGCAGCCAATCTTTTCTCGTGGTATGTGAAGCGGTGGGGAGATGTCTCCCTGGAGTGCGGACCCGTAGTTGCCATCGCGGTCGCTCTCCTTGCCGACATCTCAGTTGCAGCTTCCTTCTCCTTCGAAACTCCGAGGCCAGGTCGTGAGACCGCTGCCACAGACGTAAAGATACTGGTTTTCATATCAGCGGTTGATGGGAGTTTAGCATCCGCCGTTGTCCGCTTAGCTGCGTTGGCAACCGCACTGGTGCTAGCTCCCATCAAGTCAATCTTATTCGATAGAGGGTTGGTTGACCGACTCGTAGTTGCCATCGCTGTCGATCCCCCCCTTGATTGTGGAACGGAGGTTGTCCTCCGGCGTTGTTGTTGCGACCACAGGAGTACAGTTATAAAAATTCAGACTTATTTTACATTTAGGTACATATTTGAGTTTTGTAGTAGCACAATTTTTTTGTGTTAGTGTTTTTATTTGGAAACCGAAACCGTAACCGAAACCGAAATAAATGTTGAAGAACGAAACCGGAGCCGAAACCGAAACACGTTACATAACCGTAACCGAAACCGGAACTTTATTTTAATCGGTTCATACCTTGCTTTCAGGTACATATAAAGGATATCTTTGGGTTGCAAGGTGTAGAGACAGGCAAGCCAGGTGCACTGCGAAAATTAAGCGATCAAGTAAACTCACATCAGCGAGCACTGCAAACATTGGTAACTGACGGGGAAATATACAATGGCCTTCTCATTCATATCGTCGTTAGCAAACTACCAAAACACACGCACGAGAAATGGGAAGAGAATTTATCTGCACAAAAAGCTGCCAACTTGGGTCGAAATGTCTACCTTTCTGGAAAAAAGATGTCGTATGGCGGTGAATTTGGAAAATGCTATGGTCATTCAAGCACATAGCAAACAAGTAGGAAAAAATGGATTCCACATGGGCAAGTGTACTTGTCACGGCAGCTAGTGAAAAATTCCCATTCTTTTGTAATTTTTGCGATTCGAGAGATCATTTTATTGCTGTTTGCAGTAGGTTCTTAAATCTTTCCCCGAAACTACGCCAAAAGGAAGTCAAAAAACTGCATTTATGTATAAACTGCCTTCGTAAAGGGCACTCTTTAAAACATTGCAGAGCTGGTAATTGCCGGCATTGTCAAGGAAAGCATAATTCACTTTTGCATCTAAATAACAATCAAGAAAATGAAACAAGCACAGGGATGGCAGTCGCTAACATAAGCTCACAATCGCTACCGAGACAATCAACATTACCCTGCAGTCAAATTAACTAGTTTTATACTAATCTAGTCAGCCAAACGGCCTCAACTAGTTCGAGTTCTGTAATTTTTCCATATTAGCAAGTGGTATTTTTAACACGGTGATATCGTACGAGATGGGAATTGTCCTCCCCTGCTCAGTACCATACCAATTGGCTGATTAGCCAGCCTCTGCATCAGGAATATACCAGTTGACATACCAGTTCATATATGCATCACCCTGCAAAAATCGAGCGTACTCTATTTCCTATCCAAAGAGTATTCCAAATGTAATTCTTTTTCATATAAAAATTGTGTTCCAATTAACATTGCGATGTCTTAGGACTGGACCACCTACTCTAACCTTCGCTTTGTTTCTGCTACTCCATGGAGTACCTACAGTCAGAGTACTTTGCAATGTACTCCAGTGTTGTTACTTCTTGGTGTATATACTGTCAGAGCGATAGTGTCGTGATTTTCGTCGATAAGGCAGGAGCAATGATCGGCTTTCAAAAAGCAGAAGGTGGTCCGATGAGGTATACAAAGAATTACTATTGGAGTACTCCAACATCAAAAAACTGGAACACATAATCCAACGATTTTTGCAGGGCATAATCACTACTACTAGTTAAAAAAAGCATCAGAATAATACCAGTTGTCATACTAGTTAATATATGCGTCAGAATCATACCAGTTGACATAGTAGTTCATTTATGCATCATAATCATATCAGTTGCATCATAATCTTACCAGTTGACATACTAGTTCATATATACATCAGAATCATACCAGTTGACATACTACTCAGTCTATGCGCCAGGACATACTAATCATTATGCACGTTCAGATCTTACCACTTACTAGTCGGTCTATGCACCAGTATCATATTCAGCCCCTACATCAGCAATATACCAGTTTATTCTTTAGAAAGCAGCGACTACCAGTATTTACCCAAACACGGAAGAGCATCTGTGAATTACAAGATAAAAAAGAGGCAGTTGCAAGAGAAAAAGGCAATTGTCCTCTTCTGCATTAGCACCATACCAATTGGTATACTAGTCAGCCTCTGCATCAGCATTATACCAGTTGATATACTAGTTCATACATAGACAGGTTAGGTTAGGTTCAAGTGGCTGCCGCAGAGGCACACTTAGGCCAGTTTGAAAGGCCCGTTGTGATACCACCAACACAAGGAAAGTCAGTCCCGGGACCCAGCCAAATGGAAAATCCCTGAGTTGTTGGGATTTTCCACATAGCAGAATCCCGGGACTGACACTCCTAAACCGACACCGTTACTACTCCTCGAACCACTTAGATGACTTTATGAAGGCCATCAAGTCCTTTATGTCCAGTTCCGCGATCTGGCTTAGGCTATCCAGGAACGGAGCTCCCAAAAAGCGTGTTCTCGCGCCGCTTAAAGCCGGACAGTTGCAGATGAGGTGTTCCACTGTTTCCTCCTCCTCATCATCTTTGCAACTCCTGCAACATCGTCGGTAGGGCACACTTAGCCTTTCTGCATGCCTACCAATGAGGCAGTGACCGGTTAATACCCCTATCAATATGCAGATTTCCCTCCTAGTAAGGGCATAAATGCGTCTAGACCTTTTAAGATCCCATTTTGGCCAGGTTTGTTTCGATATCCGACACCCTGGGGATTGCAGCCATCTTTCGTTGGCTTGACGGAGTGTGTGCTCCTTCAGCATTACTTTGCATGCGGCAAACGGCATACCTAAGCGCTCTTTATCCTGAAGAACCTGCTTGGTCGTGGCCTGCCTGGCAAGCTCGTCTGCCTTACAGTTTCCCTCAATGTCCCTATGTCCCGGGAACCATATGAGGTTTACGCGGTTCTGTTGGGCCATCTCCTGAAGAGATCGACGACAGCTGAGCGCCAGTTCAGAGTTGAACGTGTATGAGCCAAGGGATTTGATGGCCGCTTGGCTATCGCTGAAAATAGCGATATCTTCTCCAAAAACACGTTTGCTTAACAAGGCTGCGGCGTCTAGGATTGCCGAGACTTCCGCCTGGAAGACGCTACAATGACCAGGTAGTCTGAAGGGGAGCTCAAGGTCCAAATCCCTTGAATAAACCCCTCCTCCAACTCTGCCGTCCAACTTCGACCCGTCGGTGTATATGGAAGTGCCACTATTTGTTTCGGGACACCAATCCGTCCTCTCCCAGTCTTCTCTGCTGGGAATGTTTATTTTGAAACAGCTATCGCCGACTGTAGTGGTCGCACAACGATCTGTGCTTAGAGGGAGAAAGCTGTAAGATTCCAGAATACTGGAGTGTCCAATAGTACCCGCACCCCAACTGGAGGGTTCTCTTAGGCGCAGAGCTGATGCCGCTGCTGACCGAAGGGCTTCGTTGGGCGTTGTCCTTAGCGCACGGCTTATACAGATGATATTTGATCTATGGACTTTCCGCAACAGATTCAGGTATGTTGCCTTGCTCAGCGCAGGCCACCATACGACGACTCCATATAGCATGATTGGATGAATGATGGCCATGTAGATCCAACTGCATACTCTAGGGCTGAGCCCCCATTTTTTGCCAATGGCTCTTTTGCATGTGTAAATAGCGATGTAAGCTTTCTTCTGGCGCTGAAGAACATTCTCCTTCCAATTCAGTTTCCTGTCCAGAACTATGCCTAGAAACTTGGCCTTATCCGACAAGCCCAGGCGCGTGCCATCTAGTTCTGGTAGGCTTAGTGGCGGTATTTTGTACCGGTTGGTGAAGAGGACAAGTTCCACTTTGCCCGGGTTGATACTAAGTCCGCAGCGAGAGGACCACGTCGAAACTTCTCGCAGTGCTACTTGCATCAGGTCACACAGAGTTTGTGGGAACTTGCCTCTGAATGCAATAGCTAAATCGTCTGCGTATGCCACTATCTTCCCGCCCCCCAGCGTAGCAACGAGTTGACTGTGAGGTTCCATAACAGCGGGGAAAGAACACCACCCTGGGTTGTTCCCCTTGTGACATAGCGTGATAACTCAACCGTACCAAGTGAAGAAGCAATTTTCCTTCCCATTAAAAGTTGGTCAATTAAACCAGTTAGAGGTCTATCTACGCCCAGATTAGTTAGAGCGGAGTTGATAGCCTCCGGGCTTATATTGTTGAAAGCCCCCTCAATGTCTAGGAAGGCCACGAGACAGTAGTCCTTTTCGCACAGCGATTTCTCAAGGACAGATACTAGGCTGTGCAGAGCGGTTTCTGTTGATTTACCCTTGGTGTATGCATGCTGATAGCTAGAGATTAGGTTGCTATCAATAGTCGTTGAGAGGTAGTCGCTTAGTATCCTCTCAAAGGTTTTGAGTACAAAGGACGAGAGACTGATCGGTCTGTAGTCTTTTGGCTCGTAGTGGGATGCCTTCCCAGCCTTAGGGATAAACACTACCGTGGCGCTTCTCCGGGAGCCCGGAATGTGGTTGAGAGCCAGGCAGGCTGTGAAGAGAAATACCAGCCATTTAGCTGATGGCTCCAACGTGTTTATAAGTTGCGCGGGGATAATCCCGTCCGGCCCGGCGGCCTTATACGGTTCAAAGCTCTTAACTGCCCACCTTACCCTTTCCTCAGTGATGGGTATTTTTACTGCCAGGTTTGTTGCAGGTACTAGTGGTGCGTCATGCAGATTCCCCGGAAAATGTGTATTCAAGAGCAGCTCAAGGGTTTCCTCTTCCGTGCTGGTCCAGGATCCGTCAGTTTTTCGCAAATAGCTGATGGCTGTTTGACTTTTCGAGAGGACTCGTCTAAGTCTCGCTGTGTCGTCGACCTTTTCGACGCCAGTACAGAAATTTCTCCACGAAGTTCTCTTCGCCTGTCTCAGAGCTTTTTTGTAGGCCCTAAGTTTAGCTTTATATTCGTGCCAATGAGGCTCAGAGCCGAGGCTCTTGGCCTTGTTAAATTGTTTCCGGCATGATTTGCGGAACGAGTCCAAATCGTAGCACCACCAATGTGGCCTGTGTTTACCGCGTGGTTTTGGCACTGGACAAGCCTGTCCTAGAGCATTTTAGAGCGCCGATGTAAATGTAGTAACAAGATCCTCCAGCTCCTCTACTGATGAGGGGGCTTGTGAGGGCAGTACTGGGAGGTCTCTGTCTAATATTTCATTGTGTAACTGCCAATTTGTGTTACGTGGATTGCGCTTCATGATTGGTTGTTCTACAATAAAGTCTAAAACCATTTCTATGTAACGGTGGTCGGAGAATGAATGTTCTTCCAGAACCCGCCATTTTCTGACCCACCCATAAGCGCCTTGTTGTTGTTGTTGTTGTAGCGAGGTGTAGCTCTGCCTAAATGTCAGACAGGGTCTCCCCGAGTGTATTGCTCTTGGCCGGGTCGATATAAGAAAACGGCCCGGGTCGTTTCGGCACGATGGGTACAGCACAAGTACTGGTACCGTTCTCGTAGAACCGGCAATACAAGAAACTAGCCGTGTAGGCTATGTAGGTCATTTAGCGTTACCCAGGGTGCACCAACTGAGAGGCGACCTACTTTTACACCCCTACATAAGCGCCTTCACTACAGATAGTGAGGTCTATGACCTCCCTACGGGTCTTAGTGATAAAAGTAGGCTCATTACCCACGTTGCAAATTACCAGGTTGGTTGTTAAGAGGTAATCAAACAGATACTCGCCCCTGGAATTGATATCGGAACTCCCCCATTGGACATGGTGAGCATTAGCGTCCGCTCCAATAATAAGATTACCCGTGCAGAAATTTGACACCAGGTCTTTCACCTCCGTTTGTGGTGGGGTTCTTCGGCGTCGTAGGGCATATAGACCGACGCCACCGTCAGGCGGGTGCTGTCGACCGTTAGACTGATAGCGGTAATATCACCATTGGTGTAGTTAGGTAGGAGAAAGGAGTTCAACTCAGACTTGACCAAAATACACGTTCGGACTTTGCTCTCCTCGCTGGCTCGAATGAGCTTGAAGCCCTTAGTCCCCAATCCGCAGATTCTCGAGCTATTGACCCAGGGTTCTTGGATGAGGACCACATCCACGTCGCCTTTAGAAAGACGACTACTTAAAGCAGCCGAAGCCACTTTAGATTTGTGCAGATTAATCTGAAGCACCACCAACATGAGAGCGCACAGACTTTGCCTATCAACGACGAGTTGTTCCGATTAACTGCCCGATATGGCGTTGCAGGAGTCCTGCTGCCTGTAGCGTTAGATGTTAATCGCTCAGCGTTGGCTGCTACCACCGTGACGTCGAGGACTTCCTCGTCCTGTAGGCTGTCCTCCATCTCCGAGTTGTTCACAGCAATATCGGCAAGGGACGTGGCGGATAACATGCTTTCCGCATCCGAATCCTCCGCTTCCTCTTCTGGTAACTCGTTTTCCGGTTCCCCAGGAGCAGCCGAGAAGGCAGCGCGCTGAGCATCACCACGATATACGTGGATAACGATCTGGCCTACGCTGTAGTGTACTAGGCCATTGCACCTTTTGAGGGGCTCGATTGACTCTTTATTCATGGTGAACACCACCTGTCTGTCGGGCCCCACCGCATCCCCGACCAGATTGACACTCCAGTCATTCGTTGGGAGGGACGGATTCGTTAGCCGTAGCATCCCGAGAATTCTTTCGGGTTCGTCAGGGATGGCCGGAATCCACGCCCTTGCCCTTGGACGAGCTGGAAAGTCCTTCCAGTCGACGACCTCTATCTTTGCGCCCTTGTAGACTTCACCCAGTTTAGCAGCTGCTGCCTTATACAGTGCTACGGTTTTTGCATCCTCGCATGCGAGTAATTTGATCTGGCCCTGGTGCCAGCCCGCATCCGTTACTCGCGCCGAACTACCCGGAAACTCCGGAGCAACGTTGAGAAGAATGTTGCCGAGTTCATTTCGCACGTAACGCCACCGGTCCTTGGGGATGGCCAGATGGTTATTGCCTCGGTCAAGGACGCCTATAAGGATCCTGTCTTACCTCAGCAAAGCTTAGTTTGCCCGCTCCAGAGGTATTCTGATGCCGCGTGGGAGGGGGATTTAACTCCAGGTCCGATCTCTGGCGCTTGAAAGGGTTAACTTTTAACCTCTTTGGCATGTAAGATTTTTGGAAATCCGGTATCACAGCTTTCGCTAGCTCTACCGATTTACTGGAATTCGGCGACAGCGACTCCTGCGGTACCCCTTCATACCTCTTCAGGATCTTTGCAGCCAATCTTATCTCGTGGTATGTGAAGCGGCGGGGAGATGTCTGCCGGGAGTGCGGACCCGTAGTTGCCATCGCGGTCGCTCCCCTTGCCGAAATCTCAGTTGCAGCTTCCTTCCCCTTCGAAACTCCGAGGCCAGGTCGTGAGACCGCTGCCACAGACGTAAAGACACTGGTTTTCATATCAGAGGTTGATGGGAGTTTAGCATCCGCCGTTGTCCGCTTAGCTGCGTTGGCAACCGCACTGGTGCTAGCTCCCATCAAGTCAATCTTACTCGATAGAGGGTTTGTTGACCGACTCGTAGTTGCCATCGCTGTCGATCCCCCCCTTGAGTGTGGAACGGAGGTTGTCCTCCGGCGTTGTTGTTGCTTTCTCGCCTGCTCCTCCATAGCTCTCCTTTGCTGAGGAGTGAAATTTGGCGTTGTTTGTTTTTTGGGTTTTTCGTTTTTATTTGTGTTATTTGAGTTCATCTTGTTCGTACGACCCATCGCCGGACAAGGCCAGCTTAGGGTCGTCCGCTGCGGCAGAGCCCCGTACCGCGGTAAGGCCATGCTTACTCTCTGAGGCGACCCGGTATCAGAGAGGCTCCGTTCAAATACAGCCACGATTTGCCTCCCGGCTGCAAACGTCCAATGGGCACGTGGTCGCATAACACCCTGGATTGGGAGGGGGAAGATCTTTGTCGTCGCGCCAGAGAGGCTAGGCTGCTCTCGTGATGAAGTGCCGTACGGAGCTACGATCACAAGGACAGCGTAGCCCTGTGGCTATCGACTTAAGCCCTCGTACCGCGGCAAGGTATCCACCCTTCACGAGGGTCATACATAGACAAAAATGAGCTAAAGGTTCTGAGCTCGATTCTCGGTAAAGTCGACACTATTTTTTTTCTATATTTTTTAAATTATGTAGTTTCTTGTATTTTTAATTTAATTATTGAATTCAACTTGCAATGGCTCCTTTCAAGTTGAGCGTTCGACAGGTTGGGTTAAATAGGTAAAGGCCCTATTACATTGAACTTTGTAGGATCCACTTTCATACAAAGTTTTTGGAACGTAAAGCGATGCGAAAATTTGGCAAATGCTCAAAAACGAGGCGCGCATTTGTCAAAGTTGTATGTAATTGGGGCTTTAGGGTTGTATGTTAAGGTAAGGAAAATTTAGGTTACTTAAGGTTAAGTTAGTCGTCCACTGCGGAGTTCCCATCGCACATATGTATATATTAGACTGGAACAAAAATAAAATTTTTTTTTTTTTCAAAAATTATATTGAATTTATTTTTAAGAAAGTTGAAAAAAATTGCTGTAATTTTTTCAGATTTTTAAATTAAAGTCCAGAGGTCTATCATCGCTAGTTTCGATTTTACCGACTTTACCTCATCTATATATATAAAAATGAAATGGTGTTCAGTCAAAGGGGGCGTGGCACCTCCCATACGAATGAAATCTCTGGAAGTATTTAGGTTAGACCACTGAAATTCGGCAAGGGGTTATATGCGATCGATTTCCACCACCTCCAAAATAACTGGGGATAACGAAAAAGGGGGGCGTGCACCTCCCATACGAATGAAATACTTCATAGTCCATATCTCTGGACGTACTTATGTTAGACCACTGAAATTTGGCAAGGGGTTTTATAAGATCGTTTCCCACTACCTCCAAAAACACTGGGGATAACGAAAAAGGGGGCGTGGCACCTCCCATACGAATGAAATACTTCATAGTCCATATCTCTGGAAGTATTTAGATTAGACCATTGAAATTTGATAAGGGGTTATATGAGATCGGTCCCTACCACCTAAGAGACTGGGGATAGAGAAATGGCGTGGCACCTCCCATACGAACGAAATAACGAAAAATGGGGGTACTTCCCATACAAAGGAAATACTTCATAGTCGATATCTCTGGAAGTATTCATCTTAGACCAATGAAGAATATTCTCCGCTGAAGAATATTCTCCTTCCAATTTAACTTCCTGTCCACAATTGGGCTTTATCAGCCGAGTTCAGGCTGACGTCATTAAGTTCTGGTAAATCCATCGGTGGTTTGTACCGGTTGGTGTAGAGAACGAGTTCAACTTTTCTCGGGTTGATACTAAGTCCGCAAAGAGAGGACCATGACGAGACTTCACGCAGTGCTACTTGCATCAAGTCACACAGAGTTTGTGGGAATGTGCCCCTGTATGCAATGGATATATCGTCTGCATATGCCACTATGTCTGTTCACCACATGGTGCGGCTTCAAGCGGGTGTCTGTCTTGCAGCAAGCGGCTCGCTATATAAATGTGTGAATTTTTTTTTCAAGATCCCGGAGACGGGTTGTGCGCTGGGTTTGGGACCCGCCACGTAAAAACTTAATTCCAATGAAAGCAAACAAAAGCCTCGGATGACAACCCCCTTTAATGTTGACGACCCGGCAAAACGAAACAAGGACTACGAGAAGGATATTAGGGCATGTACCTGGAATGTCCGGACCCTTTCAAGGGATGGTACCGCTGCCCGACTGGTTGATCTCCTCGTGAACGTACAGGCTGACATCACCGCCCTGCAGAAAACGCGATGGACGGGACAAGGAAAGGCGACCATCGGACCTTGTGACGTTTACTACAGCGGCCAGACACGCGGCAAAGCGCGCGGTGTAGGATTCGTGGTGGCAAAGAGACTTTGCCGCCAAGTACTAGCGTTCAATCCTGTGGACGAACGTCTCGCTGCGATCCGCATCAAGGCGATATCTTTCAACATAACATTTATCTGCGCCTATGCGGCGACTGAGGAGACGGACGACGCAAAGAAGGACTCCTTCTGCGATAAACTTGAACAGACTTATGATCACTGCCCCCAACATGATATCAAACTCGTGCTCGGCGACTTTAATGCAAAGGTGGGCAAGGAAGGAGTCTTTGGTCCTACAGTTGGAAAATTTAGTCTCCACGATATAACATCACCCAACGGCACTAGGTTGATTGACTTCGCCGCTGCTCGCAATATGGTCAACAGTAGTACTAGGTTCCAGCATAAACGAATACACCAAGCCACCTGGCTGTCCCCTGGTTAAAGAACAAGAAACCAGATTGATCATGTCATGATTGACGGCAGTCATAGCTCCACCGTTCTGGACATGCGTACCCTGCGCGGTCCCAATATCGACTCGGACCATTATCTTGTCGCAGCCAAGATACGCACACGCCTCTGTGCAACGAAGAAAGTGCGCACAGTAACGGAAGGAAAGTTTGACGTCGAGAAACTGCGCATGACAGAGACAGCTGATAATTTCACCACTCGACTCTCACACCTGCTAGCAGAGGGCAATCCTCGACCTAACGATGTAACCGAGCAATGGAAGCATATATCTTACTCATTGCGTACCGCCGCTGAGGCCATTATAGGGTTCCAGCGAGCCCGCAAAAACAACTGGTAGGATGAGGAATTCAAAATTGCATCGAAAAAACGAACGCTGCCTACAAGGAGACTTTGCGAACGGCAACAATGTATGGCAACAATATAGTGAGGCAAAGAAGGGAGAGAGACGCCTTTTCAGAAAAAAGAAAAGTGAGGCCGAAAGGCGTGAGTGTGAGGAGCTTGAGATGCTGGCTGACAGGAATGATGCCCGAAAATTATATGAAAAGATCCGGCGGATGACGGAAGGTTTTAAGACCGGGGCAAGCTCCTGTAAGGACAATGATGGCGACCTGGTAACCGACGTACAAAGTGTACTTAAATTATGGAGGGAGCACTTATCCTCACTGCTTAATTGCGAGGGAGACGTCGAACCAGATACCCCAATCCCTTACGATGGAAAAGTCGTCCCACCACCTGACTATGATGAAGTGAGGATAGCTATATCCCGGCTCAAAACAACAAAGCGCCTGGGAAAGACGGACTACCCGCCGAGCTGTTCAAACACGGAGGCGAAGAGCTGGTAAAAAGCATGCATCAGCTCTTATGACGTTGAACAATACCAACAGCTCCGTCAAAATCGGGAAGGACCTCTCTGAGCCATTTGAAACCAAACGAGGCTTCAGACAGGGCGACTCCCTTTCTTGTGATTTCTTCAATCTGATGCTGGAGAAGATAATTCGGCAGAGCTAAACCGCAATGGTACAATCTTTTACAAGAGCGTGCAATTGCTAGCGTATGCCGATGATATTGATATCATTGGCCTTAACAACCGCGCCGTAAGTGCTGCCTTCCTGGACCGGATAAGGAAGCGAAAAAAGTGGGTCTTGCGGTCAACGAGGACAAGACGAAGTAATTGCTGTCATCAAAGAAAGAATCGGCGCACCTGCGCCTTGGCAGCAATGTCACTGTTGATAGTTAAAAATTTGAAACTGTGAGGGACTTCGTCTATTTGGGAACCAGTATCAACACCGAATATAATATCAGTCTAGAAATCCAGCGGAGAATCACTCTTGCCAACAAGTGCCACTTTGGACTGAGTAGGCAATTGAGAAGTAAAGTCCTCTCTCGAAGAACAAAGATAACGCTCTATAAGTCTCTCATCATACCTGTCCTGAAGTATGGCTCAGATTCATGGACAATGTCAAAAGAAGATGAGATAGCCCTTGGAGTATTTGAGAGAAAAGTTCTCCGGAAGATTTATGGTCCTTTGTACGCTGTACGAGCTCTATGCAGATCTGACCATAGTCCAGCGAATTAAAGCCCAAAGACTCCGCCGGCTGGGCCATGTTATGCGAAAGGACAAAGAAGCTCCAGCACAGAAGGTTTTCCTATTGTCGCTTGAATTCGGCAGCAGAGGAAGGGGGAGGCCGCGACTGAGATGGAAGTAACAGGTGGAGGATGACTTGAAATCCCTTGGGGTCAGTTATCGCTAAAAAGGAATGACTGGCGTGCTTTGATATGCAACGGCAAAAATCGTTTACGCGGTTAAGCGCCAATAAATGATGATGGTAGTAGTTGATCGATTAGTCCAGTTAGGGATCTGTTTATGCCCAGATTAGTATGGCCGGTGTTAATAGCCTCCGGACTTATATTGTTAAAAGCCCCTTCAATGTCAAGGAAGGCCACGAGACAGTATTCCTTTTCACCCAACGATTTTTCAGTGATAGAGACTAGGCTGTGAAGCGCAGTTTCTGTTGATTTACCCTTGGTGTAAGCTTGCTGATAGCTGGAAATAAGGTTGCTATCAATAGTTGTGGAGAGGTAGTCGCTTATTATCCTCTAAAAGGTTTTGAGTGCAAAGGACGAGAGCTGATGGGTCTGTAGTCCTTGGGCTCGTAGTGGGAGGCCTTCCCAGCCTTAGGAATAAACACTACCGTGGCGTGTCTCCAGGAGCACGGAATGTAGTTGAGAGCCAGGCAGGCTGCACACAACCAAACTGTGCGTTTGTGTGGAAGTATGAGAGAGCTTCTTACTACACCCAAAAAAATTCCAAATACCCAATTAACAAAAATGTTGTATAAAAAAAATTAAAAGGATATTAGTAAAATATTAAGGCAACAAAATGCATTTTTTGAATACAAATTTAGAAGTAAAAAAAATTATGAAAAAAATGTAGAGAACTAGAAAATAATTACAAAAAATCAGGCAATTTTAATAGCGGCTTAAGATAAGTATCTTATAGTAAAATTCAACTAGCTACAAAACTGTGTACTCGAGAAAAGTCTAAAAACTCCATGCCAGAAGTTTCAAGTTTTGCCGAAAACTTGGCGAATTTTCCTAAACTTTGCACAACCGTTTTAACTTTAATTTATTTCTGTTGCAGATTTGGCCATTTTTGAAATTAAAATTATTAAAAACGGGTAAATAAATAAATATTTTAAGAATAAAACTACTTTCATGCGTAGCAGTCAACAGTCGTTGATTAAGTGATTCGCAATCGCACTTTAATTTTCCTCAATGTATAGAGAGCGCTTGACTTGTACGTGTGAGCAAATCTATGAGAGAGCAATAAAGTCGCCCGCCCGCAGGCTAGGTAATGATCGTCACTGGTATAGAGAAATACTAGCCATTTGGCTGATGTCTCCATCGTGTTAATGAGTTGCGCGGGGATAATCCCGTCCGGTCAGGCAGCATTAAACGGTTCAAAGCTCTTAACTGCCCGCCTTACCCTTTCCTCCGTGATGGGTATATTTACTGCCAGGCTTGTTGCAGGTGCTGGGTATATTTACTGCCAGGCTTGTTGCAGGTGCTGACGGTGCATTATGCATGTTACCCGGAAAATGCGTGTTTAAGAGCAGCTTAAGGGTTTCCCCTTCCGTGCTGGTCCAGGATCCGTCAGGCTTCTGCAAATAGCTAATGGCTGTTTGAGTTTTCGAGAGAACTCGTCTAAGTATCGCTGTGTCGTCGACCTTTTCGACCCCAGTGCAGAAATTCCTCCACGACGTTCTCTTTGCCTGCTCAGGGCTTTTTTGTAGGCCCTTAGTTTAACTTTGTATTCGAGCCATTGAGGCTCCGTGTCGAGGTGTTTAGCCTTATTAAATTGCTTCCTGCAGCTTTTAGGGAGCGAGTCCAGGTCGTAGGTCCACTAATGTGGCCTATGTTTACCGCGTGGGTTTGGCACTGGACAAGCTTGTTCTAGGGCATTTGAGAGCGCCGTGGTGTTTAAACATTTTTTTAAATTTTGTTTATGTTATTTTCATGAAATAGGGCTTGTCGTGAGTATTTTGTTGATATAGTTTCTGGCTGTGTTAATTTTATATTTTCTGGACTGCGATGATAAAAAATTGATCAGGCCCCCAGATTCTGTTGGTTTAGCGTACCAGTCAAGTATTAAGCTATTGTTGTATTTATGTATACGTGTGTCTAAAAAGGCAATGCTATCGTTTGCTTCTATTTCCATTGTAAATTGCAGCCGTGTGTGATATTGGTTGAGTTTGTCTAGTATATATTTCGCGTTCTTTTTTTTACAATGGCGAATAAATCATCCACATACTTTACTAAGAATTTAACGCTGTGGTGTTCTTTTCTGAGCTTCGAGTATGTGGAGTTCAAAATATCATCCATAACTATATCCGCAATGGTTGGCGAGAGTGGATTACCCATTGGCATACCAAAAGTTTGTATGACGACTTTGTTTTCGAATATAAAATAGTTGTTATCTTTTAGGCAAAACTCTAGAATATTTTGAAATATATTTTTTGGAATAGTGGTAATAGTTTGAAGTTTGTCCCATTTCTTCATAATGATTTTTATGGCAATTTACCCACCACAATTGGGAAAAAGCGATACCGCATCGAAGGATACTAAGATATCATCCTCACATAGTGTAACACTTTCCAAACTATCATTTTTGATGTTGTGTTCTTCAGACACTAGTGTTGCTAGAATTTTCCCTAAGTGTCTGGAAAGTTGGTAACAAGGGACGCTTACAGATGGCGAAA
Organism: Campiglossa producta; assembly: GCA_964058755.1. Classification (NCBI taxonomy): domain Eukaryota; kingdom Metazoa; phylum Arthropoda; class Insecta; order Diptera; family Tephritidae; genus Campiglossa; species Campiglossa producta. Next base: position 55,631,576 of record CAXKVI010000004.1, on the reverse strand, counting down.
TAGGGCGCAAGTTCCTTTAACGCTAGAAGAATTTGAAAAAAATGTTACATTCAATATTATAATAACATTTAACATAAAAATAGTGGAAAGAACGTATTCGCGTGTAAGAAATGTGAGAATTTGGGAAAATTCAAGTTAAAATATAAAAAACGTATGATTTTGAAAGGTATAACATACCTGGTCTTCATATAAACTACCTTATTAGTTTTGCTGATGTGGTTGTGTATGAAGCTTTTTGGGCATCTTATATATAAATGCGCAATGTTCAAAAGTTTTTCCCAACTCCCTTAGGGGATAGACTGTGAAATAAAATGAAATGTAAAATTGATAAAATATTCCTGCGGTACCCCTTCATACCTCTTCAGGATCTTTGCAGCCAATCTTTTCTCGTGGTATGTGAAGCGGCGGGGAGATGTCTCCCGGGAGTGCGGACCCGTAGTTGCCATCGCGGTCGTTCTCCTTGCCAAAATCTCAGTTGCAGCTTCCTTCTCCTTTGAAACTCCGAGGCCAGGTCGTGAGACCGCTGCCACAGACGTAAAGATACTGGTTTTCATATCAGCGGTTCATGGGAGTTTAGCATCCGCCGTTGTCCGCTTAGCTGCGTTGGCAACCGCACTGGTGCTAGCTCCCATCAAGTCAATCTTACTCGATAGAGGGTTGGTTGACCGACTCGTAGTTGCCATCGCTGTCGATCCCCCCCTTGATTGTGGAACGGAGGTTGTCCTCCGGCGTTGTTGTTGCTTTCTCGCCTGCTCCACCATAGCTCTCCTTTGCTGAGGAGTGAAATTTGGCGTTGTTTGTTTTTGGGGATATTTTGGGCTAATTTTGGGGTTATTTTGTGGTCATTTTGGAATTATTTTGGGGTCATTTTGGACCAATTTCGGGGATATTTTTTTTGTTATTTTGTGGTCATTTTTGGAATATTTTGGGGTCATTTTGGACTAATTTCGGGGATATTTTGTGGTCATTTTGGAGTTATTTTGGGGTCATTTTCGACTAATTTCGACTAATTTCGGGGATATTTTGTTGTTATTTTGTGGTCATTTTGGGAATATTTTGGGGTCATTTTGTGGTCATTTGAATTTTATTATTATTTTATGGTAATTTTTGGAATATTTTGTGGTCATTTTGGGGTCATTTTGGACTAATTTCGGGGATATTTTGAGGTTATTTTGTGGTCATTTTGGGGTCATTTTGGACTAATTTCGGGGATATTTTGAGGTTATTTTGGGTTATTTTTGGAATATTTTGCGGTCACTTTGTGGTCATTTTTGGAACATTTTGACTAATTTCGGGGATATTTTGTGTTATTTTGTGGTCATTCTGGAGATATTTTTGAGTCATTTTGTGGTCACATGGGACCATTTTGGAGTTATTTTGTGGTCATTTTGGGGTAATTTCCGGGATATTTTGATGTTATTTTGTGGTAATTTCGGGGATATTTCGGTGTCATTTTAGGGTCATTTTGTGCCTATATTGGGATCATTTTGGGGTTATTTTGTGGTCATTTTGGACTAGTTTCGGGGATATTTTGGTGCTTTTTTGTGGTCGTTTGGGGATATTTCGGGGTCAGTTTGTGGTCAAAGAGAGTAAACGGAAGTCCCTTCAAACGCCAGAGATCGGACGGGGAGTTAAAACCCCATCCGAAGCGGCATCAAAACACCCCCGGAGAGGGAAAACCAAGGTTTGCTGAAGTAACCAAGGACCGGATCGTAATAGGCATCCTTGGCCGAGGCAACGACCGTTTGACCATCCCCAAAGACCGGTGGTGGTATGTCCTGTACGTAGCCGGATGACCTGGTTACGACCTTTACAACGGCGCTCGCAAATGCCCTCGATAAGGCCTGTCCAGTGCCAAAACCACCCTGCAAACATAGGCCACACTGGTGGAGGAAACAATTTAATAAGGCAAAGAGCCTTGGCAAGGAGACTCAATGGCTCGGATATAAAAATAAACATACAAGGCTCTGAGGCAGGCGAAGAGAACTTCGTGGAGAAATTTTTGCACTGGAGTCGATCGATTATACAGCGCGACTGAGACGAGTGCTCTCAAAAACTCAAACAGCTACATATAAGCCTTTTGCGGAAACCTGCCGGATCCTGGACCAGCTCTTAAGGTGAAACGCTGGAGCTGCTCTTGAATTCACACTTTCCAGAGAACACGCATTGTACACATTCCCATCACGGAAGAAAGAGTAAGTTGGGCAATTAAAAGCTTCGAGCCGTTCAATAAAAAAATACAATGATAATAAATAATTGAAACTTAAATTTTGTTCAATTTGAAGTTTTTTTTTCAACATTTGACGTTCACCGCTTTCTGTTTTCCGAACTGGCAACAAATTGTTCAGGCGAACTGGTTTGTTCGCTATTCATAATCATTCGAGCCAGGCGACTCGAATAACTCAAGCGACTCGCCAACGGTAATAGGCCCCTAAAACAATTTCATTCAAAGCAGTTCATTTGCTGTCGTTATTTAACACAGAAACGGGTTTTAATATATGCAGTTGCGTTAAGGTTAAAATGGCAAAAGCGTACCAAATTTGGAAGTTGCGTACCAACGTACCCGGAGAAAAATTCGTACCAAAAAGGTACACCGTGCCCTGTTGCCCGTTTCGCTAACTCAATTCCATCTATCTTCTCGACTGAAATAAACGATTGACGTCACACTCACTTCTATTTCTGTAAGAAATTAAGTTTTGTTAAATTCATTCTCACTTACCTTGAGTAGGCGAAAAACATTGTTTTTCTCTTAATTTTGAAAAGAAAATATTTACAGTCGGTTTTACGAAAAAATTGGAATGTAAAATTAAACTTAGATAAATGAAGAACTTCATACATAAAAATCTGACAGCGAGAAAAAATAATTTTCACTTAAATGGCTTTGCGAAAACGGCGTTTATGGTCATATTTAAATTGGTTAAATACCTAAATTGCAAAATATTAAAAAAATACTTTTCCTTTTCTGTTTGTTCTTCCATAACATATTTTTATTTACCCACAAATCAAATTGTCGTGTAGCGCGGCAATATTATCTAAAAGTGATATCATTTGACTTGAATTTTGTGAAGTGAGCCACCTACAATTTTTTTCGACGGCCATGTATTTTAATGAAAGTTGGTAGTTTGGCTCACAACGATTAAACAAAAATACATATATAACAATTTTTAGAAATTAGAATTATTTTCAAACTTATAGCTATCAACACTTTGCGAAATTCATCACTTTTTGATGATTTTCTCATGATTGGGCAAACCGATTTTGCTAATTTTTTAAATATATATCAAAGATGGCATCTTCTACCAAACATCGATTAAAATTTTTGCAAACATTTTTCGCAATTTTCAACTTCTTAGTTATTAATGGAATGCCCAACAACATCATACAAAAGCACCATCTGCCCACGATGGAGAAGTTAAAAATTTAAATTTTAATCGTCGCTTGGTAGAAGATACCATCTTTTATATATATTTAAAAAATTAGCAAAATCGGTTTAACCAATCGTGAGAAAATCATCAAAAGGTGAGGAATTTCGAAAAGTGTTGATAGCTATAACTTTGAAAATAATTCGAATTTCGAAAAACTGGCCCAAACGTATTTTTTCCTTGTTGTTGTGAACCATACAAAAAAGTTTCAGAAAGATAGTACAACCTCAAAAAAAAGTGGCTCAGTTCACAAAATTCAACTCATTTGTGAAAAAACAACACTTGGGAAGATATTAAGTTACAATTTACTGGGAATATAATAGAGAGTGTTAGCATCCTAACTATTTTAAAACTAATGAATAGCACATAAAAAAACTAGACTTAAAAGTGACGCTTCTTAAATGATCATCCGCCGCATCCATCGATGCCTAAATAGTATATTTTCGTGAAAGATTGAACAAATGTAATTTACTGGATTCTTTAGCCGATGAGCACTTAGCCGAACTAATGCCTATATTCGAGCGTATTCGCACACAAGAGCAAGTTCCTTGCGCCTTTCCCATTCATATGGGCTCAGGAGGCACTGTTTTTGTACGGTGTAATAATACTCGCTCTCTACCACTAAGTCCACATGTACTACACTGTCATCCCACTACGCATTGGGTAAGTTAAATAAATGTAACTTATATGCGTACACAAATTGTATGAACTTTACATCTTTTTTATTTGACATGTCTATTATAACAAAGTTTTTATTATTATTTCTAATTACAGGTTCGAGAACGCTCAGTACGTTCTGTACCGATGTCACGTCCTTCTCGGTCATCACAGTCGGCTTCTACTCCCGATTCTCTGAGCGATAATGAGTTCAACCAGCCAGGAGGGTCAGGCAGGTATACACCACGGAAGGTTACGTATACCAGTACTCGTGGCGTTATAACTCCTTCCGGATCTCGCACAGGCTCGAGACCTAACTCACGTCCATTAAGTCGACAAGGTTCTAAACCGTCTTCCAGACATGGATCAAATCTATCTTTGGATAGTACAGGTATGCTTTGATATGAAATACCTACAGATTATTTAAATTTGGTTTTGGCACTTCAAAATACTATTACTTTGCCGGGGTTTCAGTGCAAGTTTTACCTGAACATCGAGTTTAATCTAAGAACCGTTCTTTCTTTTTTCAACCCATTTCCGTCCTTTGGGGAGCTGTACACTAGGGTGTCCCGTCCAGGTACGAGAAAAATATCTTTTTGAGATATGATATCGCAAAAGGTGTCAAAATTTGCGTAATTAAATACAGAGTTGTATGTATTTATGTATGTTAAGGTAAATTTCAAATAAATAAGCGATCTTCAATTTCTAAAACCCAAATTAATTGGTAATAGGGCGTCTTACAACAATAGCAATATTTATACTCTTTGAAGATCGATAGAGCCCTCAAGTTGTAGTTGTTTTTAACTTTTAAAATCCATTTCGTAATCTGCTATCAAACGCGCAAGTTTTAAGGGGTATTGTATTAAGAAAACAATACAAAAAATTTCTACTCACCCTATTAGTGTGTCCCGAAAAACTTTTTTAAGGTTTTTCTTAACGCAATACCCCTTAAAACTTGTGCGTGCAATTGCTGGCGTATGCCGATGATACTGATATCATTGGCCTTAACATCCGCGCCGTAAGCGCTGCATTCTCTGGACTGGACAAGGAAGCGAAAAAAGTGGGTCTTGCGGTCAACGAGCACAAGACGAGAAGTGTTTGCTGTCATCAAAGAACCGTTGATAGCTACAAATTTGAAACGGTGAGGGACTTCGTCTATTTGGGAACCAGCATTAACACCGAAAATAATATCAGTCTAGAAAAATAATATCAGTCTTGCCAACAAGTGTTACTTTGGGCTAAGTAGGCAATTGAGAAATAAAGGCCTCTCTCGACAAACAAAGATCACTCTCTTTAAATCTCTCATCATACCAGTCCTGATGTACGGCTCGGAATCATGGACAGTGTCAAGAGAAAATGGGATGGCCCTTGGAGTATTTGAGAGAAAAGTTCTCCGGAAGATTTATGGTCCTTCCCGTGATGCCAACGCGAGTATCGGAGGAAATTTAACGATGAGCTGTACGAGCTTTACGCAGACCTGACCATAGTTCAGAGAATTAAAGCCCAAAGGCTCCGCTGGCTGGGCCATGTCATGCGAATGGACAAAGAAGCTCCAGCACAGAAGGTTTTCCTATCGAAACCCGAATTCAGCAGCAGAGGAAGGGAGAGGCCTCGACTGAGATGGAAACAACAAGTGGAGGATGACTTGAACTCCCTTGGGGCTCCCAATTGGCGTCAGTTATCGCTAAAACGGAATCACTGGCGTGCTTTGATACGAAAAGGCCAAAATTACCTGGGCGATTAAGTGACGCAAGCCAAGATTGGATTAGAATATAAAAAAGAATAATAAAAAACGGTCAAAATATTTATAAAAACTAGAGATAACCTGAATTTACGGTTGAACCTGTAATTTAGTTTTAGTTTTAATTTTATTCAGAAAAATTATTAAAATTGCAAGTTCAAATCATTGAAAAATACGTACTAGTCCAGGTGCAGTGAATGCCTGAAAGCAAGTTTTGCCTGCATTGGCCGACCTTCGGCAAATATCCATTAACTGGATTCCGGGTCATAAAGGAATCATAAGGGCTCTTCAGAAGAAAATGGAGAAATAAACAATCTAGTTAAGGGATACGTTCAATAGCCTTATAGTACATTTACACTTGCTTGATGAATCTGTTAAACACTGAAGATATAAAGTGACCGATGAACGGGATGAATGATGATCTGCGAGAATAGTCTTCTGCTGAGCTGTTTTCGTAGTTTTCTCGGTTTTTTTGACGTATTACAGTCCGAGGAACTTTAATTTTCTCTCCTATGGTTTTGGCTATTTCTTCGGCATCAACAAAAACTTTTTGAAACTGTGATTCACTATTTTCCCTTATTTCTTTCAACAAAACAGCCAGATTTTATGTAAAAATGAAACTACTTTTATCACCCAACATTTACGAAACACCTCCCAAAGGCCCTGACAAAAAACCCGGAGGAAACCTCTGGGCCAGACTTGAAAATCAGGTCCAAAAGTATGAACATTCTTCGGAAAGGAGCATTAAAGAATTTTCGTTCTAGGAATAGAAAAAATGAGTACAGAATTTTGCCTGGAGCTGGTGGAATGTATCCCAAAGCGTTTTGAGGGGTAATAAATTAAATTATGAATATCAGATTTACCATCACGTCCTTCAAGGCAATATGGCAAAACTGATGGGTGCTGCCATTCATGTCCCGTAGGATTTTTATAGGATATTCTCCTATTCTGGCCAGAGGGCAATCTGAATTGGTGTCAATCATCCAAATCGGTGCAGGCGTTCTTGAGTTATGAGCGTTTTAACAAACGTCACTTTCTTTCATATGTATATATAATAGGGTGATTCAAATAAAAAAAATTTGGTTATTTTTTCGGTTTTACCCCCTGAAACTAAAGGTATTGATTGGAAAATAAGCCTTGCAAAAAATTAGCGCTGTAACTTATCCCTTAGGGGCGGCTATTTTTTTCGCCCTTTCCCATACATTTTGTATGGGGAAAAATGGCATTTTTTTCAAAGTGAATATTCTTTTAATTTTTGCAAATATGTTTCCATACTCTTAAAGTTGAAGCTTTGAAGCTTCCAAAATGGTAAGCCATGTGCGATTATCTTAACTATTGAAATAGTTACAGCCATTTAAATTTTACTAGATTTTATACGTGTTACTGTGTATGTGTGTGCAATAGTACAAAACTCAGTCATTTTCAAATGGCTGTAATTATCTTAATAGTTAAGATAATCGCACATGACATACCATTTTGGAAGCTTCAAAGCTTCATATTTAAGAGTATGTAAAAATATTTTCAAAAAAGTTTCAAAAGTTAAAAGAAAATTCACTTTGAAAAAAATGCCATTTTTCCCCATACAAAATGTATGGGAAAGGGCGAAAAAAATAGCCACCCCTAAGAGTTAAGTTAGAGCGCTAATTTTTTGCAAGGCTTATTTTCTCATCAATACCTAACTTTTTAGGGGGTAAGACCAAGTCGACATTTTTTTGAATCACCCTATATAGATATAGATAGATTTTTCCTACAAACGACTTAAACCGCAGTTTGTCATCAATAGCCGGTATTTTTTTGATGGTAGGTGGTAGGTAGGTTGCGGTGGCTGCTAGCAGACAGCTAGCACACGTAGGCCCCGAAGGTCCCGTTGTGGTACCACGTGGATCTGGATGACCCCCTACTCGAACCACTTTGTGGATTCCGCGAACCGCAGAATATCCTTCGGCTTAATGGACGCTACCTCACCGAGGTGATTAAGAATACCAAACCCCAGGTATTTTAACCTAAAGCCCCACAGCGCAGGACACTCACATAGGAGATGCCTCACAGTTTCGGGCTCCTCCTCGTCTCTGCAGCTTCTGCAGAAGTCATTAAAGGGAATGCCTAACCTTTCGGAATGTCTGCCCAAGCCTATATGCCCCGTTAGAATCCCCATTAATAAAGAGAGTTTCTCCCTCCTAAATTTGAGTAGGTCTCCCGACCTACTCGCACTAATCTCTGGCCATACCAGTTTTGCATGACTGCAAGTGCTGATGTTATCCCATCTGTCACTTGATTGTTGGAGGAACTAGTTCCTCGTTAAGAGCTTACTGGTCGCGAGCGGCATGCCTAAACCCTTCCAGGACTGCGAAAGTGGAGCGGATGTGCCCCCTCTAGCAAGCTCGTCTGGCATCTCGTTTCCCGGTATGAGGAAGTGTCCAGGCACCCATACCAAGTGGATCGAGAGTTGCTCAGCCATCTCATTGAGAGATTTGCGGCAGCTCTCCACAGTCCTGGAATTACATTCATAAGCCCCCAGCGCCCTGAGAGCTGCTTGACTATCTGAGAAGATGGGAACATCACCATTATTGATGTCTGCTTTCTTCAGAAATGCCACAGCTTCCTGTATAGCAGACACTTCTGCCTGAAAGAAACTACAGTGGTCGGGCAATCTAAAGCTAAGATTGAGGCTTAGCTGGGGAGCGTACACTCCTCCTCCAACCTTGTTATCAAGTTTTGAGCCATCTGTGTATATATGCATTGAGCCGTTGTCTTGGGAAGGTCCTCTGTCCCAATAATCTCTTTCCGGAATTAAGATTTGATATTTCTTCTCGAAACAGTACTTTGGTGTACAGTAGTCCGAACTGTACACGGGGAGATTATTCAGGATTAATGAATGGCCTTCTCCAAAGGATCCCCATCCTGGTTAGTTTACCGCACAAGTCAATCGGTAAGATGTTTAAGATTGCATTCAGTGCGTCTGCCGCTGTTGTTCGTAGCGCCCCTCTAACACATATGAGCGCACTTCTCTGCACTCTTTGCGGTATGATGGTATTGGAGCTCTTCCCCAGACCCGTCCACCAGACTAGGACTCCATACAGAAGAGTTGGTCTAACCACCGCAGTATAGAGCCAAAGTGTAATTTTGGGGGAGAACCCCCATTTTTGCCCTATGGCACCCCTACAAGAGTATAAGGCCAGTAGTGCCTTTCTAGCACGCTCCTGGATGTTCTCTTTCCATGAGAGCTTTTTATCAATGATTACCTCCAGGTACTTAGCGGAGTCACCCAGTTTGAGGGTGGTATTACCTAATACTGGTAGTTGCGGCGCCGGAATTTTGTATTTCCTGGTGAACAGAACCAGTTCTATTTTGGCCGGGTTAACACCTAATCTAAGGTTTTTCTGCATAATGTCACATAGCGTTTGTGGAAACTTACCACTCACAACCACCGCAAGGTCGTCCGCATAAGCTATGACTTTAGACCCCCCTCCCTCCCCAGGCTTTCCAGAAGTCCGTTGACTGTGGCTACCCATAGAAGAGGAGAGAAGATTCCACCCTGCGGCGTGCCTCTGTTGACTACCTTGTCCACCGACACCCCGGCTAGGTGTGCATGCACCCTTCTACACGTCAGAAGTTGGTTCACGAAGGACACTAGCCACGGTTCGATGCCCAGGGCCGTCAGAGCCGCCGTGATCGCTTCCGGTGTGACGTTGTTGAAAGCCCCCTCAATATCCAAGAAGGCTACTAATGTAAATTCCTTATTTGCTAAAGATTTCTCGATATGTGTAACGATCTCGTGCAACGCTGTCTCCGAGGATCTACCTTTCATATACGCATGCTGCGATGATACGATTTTGCTCTCTAGCTTCTCTCTAAAGTGTGGCTCTATAAGCCGCTCCAGAACCTTGAGTTGGAAGGACGCCAGACTGATAGGTCTGAAGTCTTTTGGACCAACGAGATGTTTTACCTGCCTTAGGTATGAATGTTACCCTGTAATTTTTCCATGGGTTGGGAATGTGGCAATAGGTTAACACACCCCTATACATAGCCTGCAGCCAAGGGATACACTGTTCCATGGATTGCTGAAGTTGAATGGGTGCTATGCCATCTAGCCCCGGAGCTTTGAACGGCTTAAATGATCGAATGGCCCATTCTATTCGTTCGTTGGTGAGGTACTGCCCCGGGTCAAGTTCTTCCTGACTGATATCTGGTTGATACCTAAAGTCGTTTTCCGCATCTGGAAAATGGGTGTTTAAGAGAAGTTGCAACGTTTCCTCCCCCGTGTTTGTCCAGGACCCGTCTGGCTTTCCTCAACCTAGAACCCTATGAAGCCGATTCTATACCGCTACAGAAATCTCTCCAGGAAGTTCTTTTTGATTTCCTCAGTTCCCTTTTATAATCTTTCAGGTGCTCCTTATAAGCTTCCCATTCTGAAACCTCCCTCGAGGCCTTAGCCCCATTGAAAGCTTGTCTACAAAGTTTTCTATATACATCTAGCTCGGTATTCCACCAGGGTGGTTTTTGCTTACCCCTAACCTTTTTGATCGGGCAGGCTTTATCTAAAGCTACCTTACATGCGCTGGTGAACTTAACCAACATGTCCTCAACTTCTGTAATATCCCTAGGTACATCAGGATTATAGTCTGAAAGATACTTATCCAGTTCCTTTCTATACGTTTGCCAATTGGCATTTTTAAGATATCTATATGGGGAGGTGGTGGACGGTACTCCCTGTAAGTCAAAGCGGATATAACGATGGTCGGAGAGGAGTGCTCATCGTAGACCGCCCAGTTCCCAACCATGCCTTGCGCGCTTCTCGAGCAGAGCGTAACGTCCAGAACCTCCCTTATATTTTTAGTAACAAAGGTAGGTTCTACTCCCCTGTTACAAATAAAGATATTATATTGTAATATAAAATCAAAAAGTAACTCACCTCTTTCATTTACGTCCCAGGCTGGGTTGTGTGAATTTGCATCACCTCCTACAATTATGGCGTGTTCCTTCGCCTGTTCAAATATTTTACGCACCGTCTGCGTAGGCGCTGGCTCGTCATGCGCCAAATACGTAGAGGTCAATGTACATGGCGTATCATTGACCTTTTATTTGAATGCATGTCCTATCCTCGTCACTAAATTGAGGAAGAAATAAAGGTTTAATCACCCCTATTATGGTTGTCAATATCAATTGCCACTTCGTATCAATATCAACATCAAGTCGTATCAATATCAACGTCGCATGAATGCAGTTCTGGTATTTACTTCATCAATGTGTTGACGTTGACGTGTTATCGATAATTTTATAGCAAAACTACGATCATTTATTTTGACAATTGTTTATTGGCTCTCAACAGCTGAATTTTTTCATAAAAACTGTCAGTATTTGTTTCCTTTAGGGGTCAACTGCTAATAAATTAGCTAAAATTATGGGAGATAGCTACAGGTACAGCCTAATAAAATTACAACAACCACATGAAAACTGGCAACTTTGATTGCAAATATCTCTTCAAAGAAGCAAAATATTAAAAAACGCTTGGGGATTCATGATCCTGAGGCCAAACCCCGTCTTTTGAGCTATCTCCCATAATTTTAGCTAATTTATTAGCAGTTGACCCCTAAAGTAAACAAATACCAAACTGTCAAATGTCACAACCTTCGGAGCATCCAAAGGTTCAACCCTTATTTAATTAATATTTAATTGCGCGCTTGTCGTCACCAAAAACTGTGTTGACAATTTTTATGTTGACAACCGTCAATAGAATATCACTATTGTTGTCGTCAATACCAAAATAGTATCAAGAGCTGCCAAAAGTTATCGAATTTGACGACGGCAATACCAATTCGGACGCATCGACACTATTTTTGACAATGTTGACAACCGTAATAGGGGTGAATGTTAGACTTTAACAGAATACAAGCTCTAGGTTTCCCTACTGTAGCCCCACTTACCAGCGAAAAACCTGCTGCCTTCAGCCCGCATATTTTGTGCCCCACCACCCAAGGCTCCTGGATGAGGGATATATGTTCTGCCCCCTAAGATGTAAGAAGGAGCAGCAGCGCAGCCGCCGGTGCCTTACTATGGTGGAGGTTTATCTGTAGCACCCGCACCATCATGGTTGCTACCTCTCTCCACCATCGTGACGTTGATAATGTCCTATTCGGACATAGGCTCGTCACTAGAAGGCGCCCCGCACGCCTGTCTCAAGCCGAGAGAAGAACCCAGTGAGAAGGTCGATGAGGCGTCGTCCAGATCCGGGCCATCTAACGGATTGGATCGGCTGGGTTCGACATCCTCATCAATCCCCCCACCATCGTCCTTCTCCAGCTCTTCTTCGAGGTCATTCACTGACCTACGGTCGTTGGAGTACACTTTGACTTTGACCTGAATAAAGCCAAAGTTTACCATACCTTTTGTCCTTTCCAGGAGGGGGAGTGACTCCTTGTTAAACATCAAGACCGCCTGACTCGTTGCCTTAGTGCTCTTCACTAAACTTAGGATCCTCCAATCATCCGTTGGAAGATCAGGATTATAGTCCCTGAAGACGTCTAGGACCTTTACCGGCGAGGGTTTGGATACCGTCCATGGTCTACACGGGATCTCATTAAGATCCACGGCTCTGATGATCGCACCAGGGTAGACCGCCGCCATCTTTTCTACTGCCCTCTTGTACATGGTAGCCGACCGAGAGTCACCACAGGCCACTACCTTAACCGAACCCTGGAACCACCCCACCTCCTTCCAGGACGAGATAGGACCAGGAAATTCGGCCAAGACACTGACCGAGTGGTTGGCCATCTCAGCCCGCACCCAGTGGCAGTTAGGCCGGAAGTGCTTCTCCCCCCTAGGGTTCGAGTCAAAGACCCCCAGAAGTATACTACTTTTAGCTACTTCTGCGTACGTGGGGCCTAGGACTCTGATCCTTTTAGAGTTAGAAGCACCCACTTCAACCTCCATGGACCTGTTACGCTTCTCGGTCCCTTTTTCCTCTGCCGGACGACTACCATCGAAGTCCGGAACAACGATTTTGGCCCACTCTATCTCGGCCTCAATCTCAGCCACATCTCCAGGCAGCGCCCTGGCTAGTAGATCTGGCGTATACCAGGACCTCCTCAGGATCCTAAGCGCCATACGCCTGTGCCTAGCACGCACGTTTGCCAAAGCTGGCCTATCGTAGGCCTTACTAAACGCCGTAGGCGTAGGGAAAGGGTTCTTTGGGGCGAGCGCACCAGCTTCGCCGTTAGCCCCAGCATCGAGCCGCCTACTGGGTACGACTCCGCTGGCAGACACAGCTCCCTTAGTTGCCCCTCCCTCACCCACTGCTACTACCTCATTTACTGCACCAGACTCCCGCATCGCCTGAAGCCTGGCTGCACTTTCCCAAACAGCCGCAGCGCGACTTGTAGAGGCACCCTGCATCGCAAGAGCGCCGTGAACCATAGGGGTTACCCCCTCCGACAGTTTTGGAGTGTTGGCCTCCTGGGTTTTGTTGTTTTTATTTTTATTTTTATTATTACTATTGCTCATATTCCCACGAGTAGCGGAGAAGAATGGTCGTCCACCCCGAGCAGAGATCCGCAGTACTCGGGGTAAGGCCAAATATTACAACTGGGAGTGGCCATAATCCCAGAGGGCACCGTTCGAGACTGGGCTATTTAAAAGGGCCCCCAGCCAGGTTGATCCTCGGCACGGTTCATGTCGCATGACACCTTGATCCGGCCCGTAACCTCATAGACCATAGTCAAAAACCATTTCAATTCGCCAGAGCTATTGAGAGAGCTAGGACGTATAACCGTGATTCCTGACCTCAGCTGGATACCTTCCGTATATGAGTACTGGTGTACCCACTTAACCAGAACAACTGTGGTATCCATTACCAGTCGGCACCCTCTAGGAGGGTTCAGTCCGAGGATTTTTGCCAACCTTTTGAGGTGTCTGGTTGAAGTTTTAGGCATGGGATGAAGTCTAAAAATGCCTGATACTACTTGAGGGTAGTATTCTACAAATAATAGGAAAATATTGGGTAGTTAAAAGCAGCCAAAGTGGCCCAAATGCGAGAAGTTGGTAAAACAGAATAAATTTCCATAGGAAAATCCGCGAACTGTGGGTGTCTGGCTGGAGCCTTGTCACTGGTACGGGTCTAACAACACTTGATTCTGACGGGGGGTGGTAATCTACGTCAAATATGTGAAAATGATCCATTACAAAATAAGTAAAGTTCGGGTCATTTTTTGGCGACTTTGACCCCGATTCCTAGGCCCTTGACTTAGGTACAGCTTTGAAATTTTCACATTCTTTCTAGATTTGGGGTGAACTATTGATCGGTATTGGTTTCATCCATTATAAAATAAGTGACGCTTTTAGGCTCTGGGATCTTGGTCTATAACGGTATACAACACCGTTCAGCAGTTAATAATTATTAGTTCGACTCGCGGTGAAGGCAATATGGTAGTGTGGTGAGGCAACGGGAGTAAGTGTGGTGTAAATAGTTTTTTTTTATATATATTTTTGTCACTTTGACTCCTTTTTGGTGTTAAAATAGCACTTTTTTTAGTTTATATATACAGCAGCACCTTGAAGTGCTCTTTTGACACCAACATTTTTTGCGTGTAAGAAATGGTATTAAGTTTACACTTAAAAGTGTTCGGAACTTCAGAAAATGGTAAAATTGCACCACACTTTTTTGCATTGCACTAGTTTGATGCTTAATCTGAATGAAACACCACAAAAAGTTTTGCTACCACTGTGTGTGGACTACATTTTACGGTTTCTGAAGTATACTTGGAAAGCTTATAGTACTGTGACGAATTCGATGATTCCTCGATTAATCTTCCTGAGTTCGATCACTGTACGTTAAATAAATCACTGATATTCTGCCTAATAAATAGTACGCTTTATTCATTACTCAAAACCGTAGTACAATATCGCGAGTTAATTTGCTGTTCAGTTCTTCACTGAACAACACTTGAAAATAAACTGATTGATTTTGCGAAAGTGATGCCGCTTTATATACTCTAGCAGAGCGCCAACTTCATCACCTAGAAATGTCTACACATTTCTGGGTTATTCGTGCAACCCTGTTCTCGAAGCGTGTTTATTAGTGTCCGACGCAAATCAAAAATTAATATATCTCTTGAATAGAATTAAGCGAATACCTAGATCAACCACATGTTCTTCGTAGTGTAAATATATTCCATTATTGGCATTCCTCCAATTTTTTTAATTTAAAAAGTGTGGCGACTGAGCAATTATTTAGTACAGCAGGTCAACTATACACAGATAGACGGTCAAATCTCATGGGGGAAAATGCAGATAAACTTCTTTTTCTGGCGTACAACATTGAACTTTATTTACATTGTTAAAATGCTACTAACATAAAAACTGATTTGATTTTATTTTTGTTTACAACTAACTTTTTTTTATAAAAAACACAGGAAATTTACACACTATTGTCAAAATTGGAAAATTTCCTTTCAAAATTTTTTTCATGAAACACCAAATGCGTGTTTTTTGTTCTTGCATTTTGCAATTTTGACAATAGTGTGTTAAATTCTTGTGATTTTCATGGAAAAAATTTAGAGAGAATACCCCTTATGTATTTTTGTTAAAGTGTTTTGTTTATTCAAGAAACAAAAATGGTATTCGGCTTCGGCTTCGGTTTTCGGCCGAATATAGGATTATGCCGAATATTCGGTTACGGTTTCGTCTTCGGCCTTAAATTCAGGTTTCGGTCGGACACTAGTGTTTATCTATCGTCATCTCTTTGTGTCATACATGAGCCTAAACAGCTGTTTCTCTCTTCGTTGTTGTATTGAGCTAGTGGTGGGCATTGTGTATCAATACCAAGTGTAAACTCTTCTGCATAGACGTCAAAATTCCAAAATGAGTTTAACACCTGTTTGAGATTGTGGTTAATAACAAGTGTGATATCATAGACATAGTCGTGAAAACTTCAAAGTGAGTTTAGTCACCTGTTTTTAATTTCCTTTTTTGTCTCACTTCTTTCCATCTTCCCATCTCTTTCTACCATTAGGTAAAAGATAGGAGACCGCCATGTTGATGTGTGCAGGATGTTAAACAACGGCATTGCTTTTCTGTTATTCGGTGCTGGCGACATTTTAATATGTGCAGGATGCAAACAAACCGACATTTTAATGTGTGTTGTCAAAAGAAGAGTTCACACTTGGTATTGATACACAATGGTGGTGGAAGTACAAGTTAGGGATGAGCGATTCTTGAGAACATTCGCCACAGTACTACACATAAAAACTTCTATACTCTTTGACAGCTTTGTAATGAACTAATTAGCATTTTACCCCCAATTCTGTAATTTTGTCTCATCTCAAGTCACAAAATTTTAAATTTATCGTTTGAGGTTTGATATGAACTAAATGCAATTGGAACAAGAAATTTCTCTTATAGTGACTATTGTCTCTATTAGTGACTATTGTCTCTTTTAGTGACTATTGTCTCTTTTAGTGACTATTGTCTCTTTTAGTGACTATTGTCTCTTTTAGTGACTATTGTCTCTTTTAGTGACTATTGTCTCTTTTAGTGACTATTGTCTCTTTTAGTGACTATTGTCTCTTTTAGTGACTATTGTCTCTTTTAGTGACTATTGTCTCTTTTAGTGACTATTGTCTCTTTTAGTGACTATTGTCTCTTTTAGTGACTATTGTCTCTTTTAGTGACTATTGTCTCTTTTAGTGACTATTGTCTCTTTTAGTGACTATTGTCTCTTTTAGTGACTATTGTCTCTTTTAGTGACTATTGTCTCTTTTAGTGACTATTGTCTCTTTTAGTGACTATTGTCTCTTTTAGTGACTATTGTCTCTTTTAGTGACTATTGTCTCTTTTAGTGACTATTGTCTCTTTTAGTGACTATTGTCTCTTTTAGTGACTATTGTCTCTTTTAGTGACTATTGTCTCTTTTAGTGACTATTGTCTCTTTTAGTGACTATTGTCTCTTTTAGTGACTATTGTCTCTTTTAGTGACTATTGTCTCTTTTAGTGACTATTGTCTCTTTTAGTGACTATTGTCTCTTTTAGTGACTATTGTCTCTTTTAGTGACTATTGTCTCTATTAGTGACTGTAGATAGCTCACAGAGTTCTGGGTCAACGATGATTAATTGCCATAGTTTTGAAACTAAAAAGATCCATTTAAATAAAATACTCTCTAATAGAACAGATTTTTGTTAGTCACTACAAGTAAGTTAGAGGAAAGCTAATGGAAACATTTGAAAAGAATCCCTCCGGGGGATGGTGCACTAATGGCATTGCTACTGTCGGTGTAAATGTTAGTGTGGTTCCCGGAGGCAGGGCTATACGGCCATCATCTGTTAGCCACTCCAACCGTTTTCGTCTAGAGTGTGGCTGATTGTCGTAAAAATAAGTTTGCTTAATATTGTCCGCCGCCATTGGCAATGCGAGTAAAAGTACATTTATGTATACAAACACACGTGTATTTTTTGCTGAAATTGTACAGATTAATTTTTTAGAAATTTTCAAGGCAATTAAATACCTACTTTTCAAATTTTTATATATAAATTTGCAATGTTCAAAAGTTTCCCCCTTTTTTGCAATAACCATAATTCTAAGGTATAAAATATTTTATATATATAGATAGTTAGTAGTAGTCCTTTGGCTCGTAGTGGGAGGCTTTCCCAGCCTTAGGAATAAACACTACCGTGGCGTGTCTCCAGGAGCACGGAATGTAGTTGAGAGCCAGGCAGCCTGTACAGAGAGAATACTAGCCATTTGGCTGATGTCTCCAGCGGGGATAATTCCGTCCGGTCCGCAGCTTTAAACGGTTCAAAGCACTTAACTGCCCGCCTTACCATTTCCTCCGTGATGGGTATAGTTACTGCCAGGCTTGTTGCAGGTGCTGACGGTGCATTATACAAGTTACCCGGAAAATGTGTGTTCAAGAGCAGATCAAGGGTCTCCCCCTCCGTGCTGGTCCAGGATCCGTCAGGCTTCTGCAAATAGCTAATGGCTGTTTGAGTTTTCGAGAGAACTCGTCTAAGTCTCGCTGTGTCGTCGACCTTTTCGACCCCAGTGCAGAAGTTCTCTTTGCCTGTCTCAGGGCTTTTTCGTAGGCCCTTAGGTTAACTTTGTATTCGAGCCATTGAGGCCGTATCGAGGTGTTTAGCCTTATTAAATTGCTTCCTGCAGGTTTTACGGAGCGATTCCAGGTCGTAGGTGCACTAATGTTTACCGCGTGGGTTTGGCACTGGACAAGCTTGTTCTAGGGCATTTGAGAGCGTCGTGGTGTATGTCGTTACCAGGACCTCCAGCTCCTCAACCGTTGAGGGGGCTTGTGGGGGTAGTACTGGTAGGTCTCTGGCTAAAATTGCATTGTGTAGCTGCCAGTTGGTATTGCGTGGATTGCGTTTCATAATAGGTTGCTCTAGACGAAAGTCCAACACTATTTCTATATATCGGTGGTCGGAGAATGAGTGTTCTTCAAGAACACGCCATTTTCTGGCCCACTCATAAGCGCCTTCTATATAAATAGTGAGATCTACGACCTCCCTACGGGTTTTCGTGATGAAAGTAGGCTCGATAGCCACGTTTAAAACTACCAGGTTGGTTGTTAATAGGTAGTCAAACAGAGACCCGCCTCTGGCATTGATATCGGACTTTCTCCATTGGACGTGATGAGCATTAGCCTTCACCCTATAATAAGATGACCCGTACAAAAATTTGACACCACATCTCTCACCTCCCTTTGTTGTGGAGGTTCTTCGGCGTCGAAGGGCATATAGACCGACGCCATCGTCAGGCCGGTGCTGCCGACTGTTAAACTGACAGCGGTAATGTCACCATTGGTATAGTTAGGCAGAAGAGAGGTGTTGAGGTCAGACTTAACCAAAATACAGGTTCTGAAACCCTTAGTCCCCAATCCGCAGATCCTCGAGCTGTTGACCCAGGGTTCTTGGATGAGGACCACATCCACGTCGCCTTTAGAAAAACGACTACTTAAAGCAGCCGAGGCTACTTTAGATTTGTGCAGGTTTATCTAAAGCACCACCAACATAAGAGCGATCAGACTTCCCTACCGTCCCCATATCGTTGAGGTCTGTCCTATCCCGAAGGCTGTCTCTCAACGACGAGTTCAGAGCAACTGCGCGATTTGGCGTAGCGGGAGCCCTGCTCTCTGAGGCTTCAGAGATATTGCGCTCAGGATGGGCTGCTACCACCGTGACGTGGAGGCCTTCCCCGTCTGGTAGGCTGTCTTCCATCTCCGAGTTGGCGGATAACATGCTTTCCGCGTCGGGCTCCTCGGTTTCCTCTTGCATCCGCGATGGCAGCGCGCTGTGCATCGCCACGGTATACGTGGATGACTATCTGGCCTACACTGTAGTGCACTAGCCCATAACACCTTTTAAGGGGCTCGAGTGCCTCCTTATTCATGGTGAAGACCACTTGTATATCAGGCCCTACCGCATCCCCGCTGTGCTTTCGTTTGATCCACCATAGCTCTCCTCTGCAGAGGAGTGAACGTAGTTGTTGGTTGTTTACAATTTGGTTTCCTGTTTTTCATCTTGTTCGTACGACCCCTCGCCGGACAAGGCCAGCTTAGGGTCAAGGAGAGAGTGAGGGGAAAGTGTGTCGTCCGCCGCGGCAGAGCCCCATACCGCGGTACGGCCATAGTTACTCTCCGAGGCAGCCCGGTATCAGAGAGGCTCCATTCGATTACAGCCACGATTTGCCTCCCGGCTGCAAACGTCCAATGGGCACGTGGTCGCATAACACCCTGGATTGGGAGGGGCATCTCTTTGTTACTTTCTGATATTTTGATATCACGCGTAAACTAATCAACCGATTTCAAAAATTTCTATACCGTTAGGAAGGTATTAAAATCACCTTTTGAAAACATATACTGTAAAGATTCTATATTACACTGAAAAAAATTATAATTTTTTTATTTGAAAATTATTTTTATTTGAAAACTAAAATGCGTTTTTTTCTTTTTTTAAATTTATTTATTTCAATACCGCGCACACACACACGCAAATTAACGTTATCTACCACGGACACATAGTTTGACATTACCTGCCACAGCACCCATGGACTATAAAAAACAACGCAACGGAAAGACACAGACCAGAACGAAACTAGGCATTGATATGGAATCAACTAATAAATACAGATGTGTGAAGCTATCAAGAAAATGTTCCTCTCAACTTCGAAACATAACCTTAAACGAAGCAGCGCTGATATCTGAGCATTTTCCAGCAGTATCTAACATTCATCGTTGCCGTATTTGCGCAAGTTGTCACTTTAAACTGAAGGATGCTATCAAGATTGCTGACAATCAGCGTTCTACTGAAACGGAAAGTGAAGAAGCACAGTAAGGAAGTTCCAAAATGCAGCAGATATACTAAATCACTCGAACCCGTCGAAAATATAAATAAGCATGTTATTCCTCATCTTGGAAGCCATCCATCGGCAATGAAGCGAAAATATTTAGAAAGGAAGGCATACTGCAAAAACAAAAACACAGCAAATTGCGCAAAGTATTTCGGATTAACTTGGACGTGGTTCACTGTCAACTTTATCAGAAGACTTAAAGAAGATCAAAGCTTACTACGAACAAATTTTGGAGAACATGAAATATCAAATCGAAAACTGCTCAAATAATTTGGATAAGCAAAAAAAAATTATCTCTATTACCAAACACCATGAAAAAAAAAAAACTCATGGCGGCGATATACCAACAGGTTATCATAACCTCTAACGAGATTTTTAGCCGAGCTTCTCTTTCCAACTTGAGGTATGTTGCTTTTTAAGTTTTTCCTACAAATTGGCGGGACCTACAGTTTTTTGCCGACTCCGAACGGCACTTGCAAAGCAAATGAATTTTTTGCTGAGAAGCTTCTCATGGCAGAAATACACCCGGAGAATTTGCCAAACTACTGCCGAGAGGACACCCCGTTTAGAAAAATCCTTTTTCTAAATAATTTTTGATGTTACTTTTGCCGGGCATCGAACCGCCACGACTTGGTGTAGAAGGCCGAACACTTAACCGCTACACCACGGCGGCGGCCAAACACCATGACATCTAAGGAAATTAAAGAAATTTTTGGGCCTGAATCTTACAAATTGATAAAATGGACAGACGTAGTTTACCTAAACAAAATTTAAACGCAGTAAAATTGTTTTATGAAGATGATGAAATCAGCCGAATCATGCCTGGGTCACAGGACTCAATTGTAGTAAGACAAGGAAACCTACGCGAGAAAGTTCAAAAAAGACTAATGCTGTCATCGCTTCGTGAAACTTACTATGAATTTAGAAAAATACATCCTTCACTTCAATTAGGATTTACAAAATTTACCATGTTGCTACAAGAGAATTGTAGCAAAATGAAAAAAATTCGATTCAAGAAGTTCGAGATGTAATCTCGAAACTACTATATGTTATGTATGTATATTAAATAGATCCTTCTAAACATTTATTTTTTTAAATCGGTTGATCTTTGAAGTGTTTTCCCAGTTTGAAAAAAAAAAAAAATTAAAAAAAAAATTGTTTTCAGTGTAATATAGAATCTTTACAGTATATGTTTTCATAAGGTGATTTTAATACCTTTACAACGGTATAACAATTTTTGAAATCGGTTGATTAGGTTACGCGTGATATGAAAATATCAGAAAGTAACCAAGAGATGCATTTACTTAAATAAATTAAAAAAAAAAGAAAAAAAAGCAATTTAGTTTTCAGTAATGTTATATATATTAAATCGACCTTGGAAAACATTTTTTTTTCAGTGTACTAAAAAATTTTTACAGTATTTTTATTGTATTTTTTTGAAAGCTTAATACCTTTCTAATGGTATGAAGATCTTTGAAATCGGTAAAGCCATTCCGTAGTAATCACACGTTAAAAGTACCTATTATCATCATTTTTCGAATATTTCGATACCTTGCCACGCCCACAATTTTTCGAAAATGCAACTTCTAAAAATTAGGTTGTGTTTGGGTAGGTAAGATGTACCTCTATGCAAAATTTCATCAAATTCTGAGGTGGTCGGGTTCCCATATCTAAAGGTTGTAGGGGCAATACACATTTTTGACAGATTACTGCCGAAGTACGTTTATATTACGTTCGGCTGAAACTCATGCCTTTTATGAATATAAAAAAATTCGGAGCTCTTTCATGATTTTATAAGTCATATACATACCTACCCACGTCAATTTTGAAAAGCGAAAAAAAATCAAATCTTTTTTTTTTTTTTTGGATTTGGGTAGCAGCGGTAGGCTTCGACAGGTTAAGTAAAAATTCATTTTTTTAGAAAAAATTTCTTTTCCAATCCAAAATAGCTTAAATGCACACAAACGATGTACATTTTTGGAACATATCTGCATTATCCTTTAACTATCCTCTAATTTGTTTCGGGCGTCAGGACCAAAAAAGAAAGTGTAAAATAATGTAACGAAGCCTAACGAGGCTCCCGGGACTGCCACTCCCAAACCGACACCGTTACTCCTCGAACCACTTAGATTACTTTATGAAGGCCATCAGTAGTTGCAGATGAGGTGCTTCACCGTTTCCTCTTCCCATCATCTTTGCAGCTCCTACAGCATCGGTAGGGAACACCTAGCCTTTCTACGTGCCTACCAATAAGGCAGTGCCCAGTTAGAACACCTATTAATATGGAAATTTCTCTCTTTCTTAGGGCGTGAATGCCTCTAAATCTTTTATGATCCCATTTTGGCCAGGTTTGTTTGGATGTCCGGCACCCTGGGGATTGTTGCCACCTTTCGTTGGCTTGACGGAGTGTGTACTTCAAGTGCCCCTATAAAAGATTCGCAGCCTACTCTGGACACAATGTTTGCAAGAAATAAACTAAATAAAGGTAAAAATCAGGGACGTAACTGTTATAAGAAATATGATAAAAAGGTCCCATTTAACCATTAGTACTGATGTATTAAAATATTGGTTATAATTAACCATTACCGTAAGATATGCTTTATGTTGGTCACCATAACCATTATAAATGAGAGAAACATTTTTTGGTTACGAATAACCATTAAGTCAACCAAAAATTTTTTTGGTTGCCAATAAAAGTTACTAATAGAAAAATATGTTGCTATGTTATGTATTAAAATATAACTCTTATCAGAACATAAATGTTTATTTAAATACATAATACATCGAGTGGGTCACCTATAACTAAAAAGGTATTAGTTTCCTTTAGGGGTCAACTGCTAATAAATTAGCTAAAATTATGTGATATAGCTCAAAAGACAGGGTTCGGCCTCAGGATCACGAATCCGGAAGCGCTTTTTTAATATTTTGCTTCTCTGCAGAGATATTTGCAATCAAAGTTTCAAGTTTTCATGTGGTTGTTGTAATTTTATTAGACTGTCCCTAAAAACGTGCAAAAAAAGTCCCGCCGTGGCGGTAGCCACGGTTATGTCACACATCCGGACTTGGGATGGCGTAGCCCAGGGTTATTTTTTATAAGCGCGGCCGAAGGCCGCCAACTCAGAAGGTGTTTCGCACATAAATACCATGGACTCCGCCCCAATTTTGGTATCGGACCCGGGTCATTTTTCGGTTTTTTGACCATAACTTTTCACTAAAACAAAAAATTAAAAAAGCGCTTCCGGATTCGTGATCCTGAGGCCAAACCCCGTCTTTTGAGCTATCTCCCATAATTTTAGCTAATTTATTAGCAGTTGACCCCTAAAGGAAACTAATACCCTAAAAAATTATATTACTTGCGATAATGGTTATTT
Source organism: Campiglossa producta (assembly GCA_964058755.1). Taxonomy (NCBI): domain Eukaryota; kingdom Metazoa; phylum Arthropoda; class Insecta; order Diptera; family Tephritidae; genus Campiglossa; species Campiglossa producta. The sequence goes on along the minus strand of CAXKVI010000004.1, from coordinate 55,608,035 downwards.
TTGTTGACTTAAAAAATTTTTGGTTGACTTAATGGTTATTCGTAACCAAAAAAAAATATATCTCTCATTTATATTGGTTACGATGTCCAAAATAAAATACCTCTTACGATAATGGTTAAAAATTCCCTAAAACATATAAAGGGAATTTTCGCGTAAACTTTTCGTCGGAATAGCAATTATTTTCGGTCCCTGGTAAATATAATTAATTAATTGTAGTTAGGTTAGGATAGGTAGAAGTGGCTGCCGCAAAGGCACACCTAGGCCAGTATTAAAAGGCCCGTGGTGATTCCAGTGCTATTGGGACTCTCCACATAGCAGAATCCCGGGGCTGACACTCCTAAAACCGACACCGTTACACCTCCTCGAACCATTTAGATGACTTGATGAAAGCCATCAAGTCCTTTATGTCCAGCTCCGCTACCTGGCGTAGGCTATCCAGGAAGGGAACTCCGAAAAAGCGCCTTCTCGCGCCGCTTAAAGCCGGGCAGTTGCAGATGAGATGCTCCACCGTTTCCTCCTCCTCATCATCTTTGCAACTCCTACAGAATCGTCGGTAGGGTACACCCAGCCTTGCTGCGTGCCTTCCAATAAGGCAGTGCCCGGTTAAAACCCCTATTAACATAGATATATCCCTTCTTCTTAGGGTGTAAATATATTTAGATCTTTTAATATCCCATTTTGGCCAGGATTGTTTGGATACTCGGCACCCTGGCGATAAAAGCCATCTTTCATTGGCTTGTCGGAGTGTATGCTCCTTCAGCATTAGCTTGCATGTGGCAAAGGGCATACCTAAGCGTTCTTTATCCTGAAGAACCTGCTTGGTCGTGCCCTGCCTAGCAAGTTCGTCTGCCCTACAGTTTCCCTCAATGTCCCTGTGTCCCGGGACCCATGTGAGGCTCACGCGGTTCTGTTGGGCCATCTCCTGAAGAGATCGACGACAGCTGAGCGTCAGTTCAGAGTTGAACAAGTAAGAGCCACGGGATTTGACTGCCGCTTGGCTATCGCTGATAATAACGATATTCTGTCCGATAGCGTGTTGCCCTATCCAAGCCGCGGCGTCCATGATTGCTGAGACCTCAGCCTGGAAGACGCTGCAATGATCAGGCAGTCTGAAGGAAAGCTCAAGGTCCAGATCCTTGGAATAAATCCCTCCTCCAACTCTGCCGTCCAACTTCGCACCGTCGGTGTATATGGAAATGCCGCCATAAGTAGCAGGACACCGATCCGTCCTCTCCCAGTCTTCCCTGCTGGGAATGTTTATTCTGAACCAGCTATCTCCGACTGTTGTGGTTGCACAACGGTCCGTGCTCGGAGGGAGTAAGCTGTAAGAATCCAGAATACCGGAGTGTCCAGTAGTGCCTGCGCCCCAGCCGAAAGTTTCCCTTAGACGCAGAGCCGATGCTGCCGCTGCCCGGTACCCTTCCAGATCGAGTGGCAAAATGCCAAGAATGGCCTGGAGAGCTTCGTTGGGCGTTGTTCTCAACGCGCCGCTTATACAGATCATGCTAGATCTGTGGACTTTACCTAACAGGTTTAGGTTGGCTGCCTTGCTCAGCGCAGGCCACCATACCACGACTCCATACAGCATAATTGGCCGGATTATCGCAGTGTAAATCCATCTGCAGATTTTGGGACTGAGCCCCCATTTTTTGCCAATGGCTCTTTTTCAGGTGTAAAGTGCAATGCACGCTTTCCTCTGGCACTGGATGACATTCTCCTTCCAGTTGAGCTTTCTATCCAGAACTATGCCTAGGAATTTGGCTTTGTCAGCCAAGTTCAGGCGCACGCCATTTAGTTCTGGTAGGCTTAGCGTTGGTATTTTGTACCGGTTAGTATAAAGGACAAGCTCCACTTTACCCGGGTTGATATTAAGTCCGCAGCGAGATGACCACGAGGAAACTGCTCGCAGTGCTACTTGCATCAAGTCACACAGGGTTTGTGGGAATTTGCCCCTGTATGCAATAGCTAAATCGTCTGCATATGCAACTATACTCCCCCCCCCCCCCCCAGCTTGTGTCTCGTAGCAACGAGTTTACAGTGAGGTTCCATAAAAGCGGAGAGAGAACACCACCCTGAGGCGTTCCTCTTGTGACATAGCATGAGAAATCAACTGTGCCCAGTGTAGAAACTATTTTCCTTCCCTTTAGTAGCTTATCAATTAGTCCAATAAGAGACCTGCTTATGCCCAGATTAGTTAGAGCGGTGTTAATAGCCTCCGGGCTTATATTGTTGAAGGCACCTTCAATGTCTAGGAAGGCCACGAGACAGTAATCTTTTTCATACAACGATTTTTCAGTAACAGAGACAAGGCTGTGAAGCGCAGTTTCCGTTGATTTACCTTTGGTGTATGCATGCTGATAGCTAGAGATAAGGTTGCTATCAATAGTAGAGGAGAGATAATCGCTAATTATCCTCTCGAAGGTTTTGAGTGCAAAGGACGAGAGACTGATCGGTCTGTAGTCCTTAGGCTCATAGTGTGAGGCCTTCCCAGCCTTAGGAATAAAGACTACCTTGGCGCTTCTCCAGGAGTGCGGAATGTAGTTGAGAGCCAGGCAGGCTGAAAAGAGAAATACCAGCCATTTAGCCGATGTTTCCAACGTGTTTATGATTTGTGCGGGGAAAATCCCGTCTGGCCCAGCAGCCTTGAACGGCTCAAAGCTTTTGATCGCCCACCTTACCCTTTCCTCCGTGATGGGTATATTCACTGCCATGTTTGTTGCAGATGCTAAAGGTGCTTCATGCAAGTTCCCCGGAAAGTGTGTATTCAATAGCAGCTCCAGGGTTTCCCCTTCCGTGCTAGTCCACGATCCGCCAGGCTTCCGCAAATAGCTAATGGCTGTTTGAGGTTTTGAGAGCACTCGTCTAAGTCTCGCCGTATCATCGACCTTTTCGACCCCGGTGCAGAAATCTCTCCACGAAGTTCTCTTCGCCTGCCTTAGGGCCCTTTTATAGGCCCTCAGTTTAACTTTATATTCGAGCCATTCAGGCTCCGCACCGAGGCTCCTGGCCCTATTAAATTGCTTCCTGCAGGACTTGCGGAGCGAATCCAGGTCGTAGGACCACCAGTGTGGTCTATGTTTACCGCGTGGTTTCGGCACTAGACAAGCCTGCTCTAGGGCATTTGAGAGCGCCGTTGTAAAGGTCGCAACCAGATCATCCAGTTCTCCTACTGATGATGGAGCTTGTGGGGGTAACACTGGTAGGACCCTAACTAATATTTGATTATGTAGCTGCCAATTAGTGTTGCGTGGATTGCGTTTCATAACTGGCTGCTCAACAGAAAAATCTAAGGCAATTTCTATGTACCGGTGGTCGGAAAATGAATGCTCCTCAAGAACACGCCATTTCCTAACCCACTCATAAGCGCCTTCGCTACAAATAGTGAGGTCTATGACCTCCCTACGGGCTTTAGTGATAAAAGTAGGCTCGTTACCCACGTTACAAACCACCAGGTTAGTTGTTAGTAGGTAGTCAAACAGAGACTCGCTCCTAGCGTTAATATCGGAGCTTCCCCACTGGACGTGATGAGCATTAGCGTCAGCTCCAATAATAAGATGACCCGTGCAGAAATTTTCCACCAGATCTTTCACCTCCTTTTGTGGAGGAGGTTCTTCGGCGTCATAGGGCATGTAGACCGACGCCATCGTCAGGCTGGTGCTGCCGACCGTTAAGCTGGCAGCTGTAACGTCACCATTTGAATAGTTGGGTAAGAGAAAGGTGTTCAGCTCAGACTTGACCAAGATACAGGTTCTGACCTTGCCCTCCTCATTAGCTCGGATGAGCTTGTACCCCTTAGCCCCCAATCCACAGATCCTTGAGCTATTAACCCAGGGTTCTTGGATAAGGACCACGTCTACGTCGCCTTTATAAAGACGACTGCTTAGGGCAGCTGAGGCTGCTTTAGATTTGTGCAGGTTAATCTGAAGCACCACCAACATGAGAGCGCTCAGACTTCCCTACCACCGTCGTACCGTCGTGGAGGTCTACCCCGTCCCGGGGCCTATCTCTCAACGACAATTTATCTGCACGATTTGGCGTGGCGGAATCTCTACTGTCTGAAGCGGCATCAACGTTAGTGTGCACCGGATTGCCCTCCACCACCGTGCGGTCGAGGTCTTCCGCGTCCGTTAGGCTATCTTCCATCGCAAGAGTCGTTCACGGCTTCCTCGCAATTTGACGTAGCGGATACCATACTTTCCGCGTCTGACACCCCTGCCTCCTCTTCTGGTCCTTCGATTTCCGAGTCCTTCGAAGCGGCCGGAATGGCAGTGCGTTGTGCATCGCCACGGCATACGTGGGTAGACTTCACCCAGTCTTGCAACTGCTGCCTTGTACAGTGCAACAGTTCTTGCATCCTCACACGCGAAAACTTTAATCTGACCCTGGTGCCAACCCGCGTCTGTACCCCGCGGTGGACTACCCGGAGACTCACGCCATATGTCGAGAAGGGCCCTGCCAATTTCGTTCCGGACATACAGCCACCGGTCTCTAGGGATGGACCAACGGTCGTTGCCTCGATCAATGACACCTATAAGGATCCTGTCCTTGGTCACTTCAGCAAAGCTGGGTTTGCCCACTACTGGGATATTCTGATGCCGCTTCGGATGGGGATCCACCTCTCCGTCCGATCTCTGGCGTTTGAAGGGATTCCCGTAGCCTTTTAGGCGCATAGGGCCTTTGGAAATTTGGTATCAGAGCTTTCGCTTTCTCCACCATCTTCCTTTCATTCAGCGATAGTGTATCCTGCGATGCTCCCTCATATTTCTTCAGGATCCTTGCAGCCTTCCTTTTATCCCAGTACGCAAAGCGTCGGGGAGATGACTTTTGGGAAGAGTTCAGACCCGTAGTTGCCATCGCGGTCTCTCCCTTTGATAGAAGCTTAGTTGCGTCTTCCTTCTCTTTCGGATCACTGAGGTCAGGTCCCGAGACCATTGCCACAGACATTGAGAGGTTGACGTTCGTGCCGGCGCTTGATGGAAGTTTAGCATCCGCCGTTTTCTGCTTACCTGCGTATGCAGCAGCACTGGTGCTGGCTTTCATCAAGTCACTCTCACTTGCTAGCAGTTTCGAGGATGACCGACCCGTAGTTACCATCGTTGTCGGTCCCCCAGTTGACTTTGAAATAGAGTTTGTCCTCCGGCGTTGTGATTTCTCTTGCTCCAGCATAGTTCTCCTCTGCTGCGGAGTAAACGAAGTTATTGATTGTTTTGAATTTTGAGTTGTATTCATCTTGTTCGTACGACCTCTCGCCGGACACGGCCAGCTTGGGGTCAAGGGTGGATTAAGGGGAATGTGTCGTCCGCCACGGCAGAGCCCCATACCGCGGTAAGACCATGGTTACTCACTGAGGCGGTCCGGTATCAGAGAGGCACCGTTCGACTACAGCCACGATTTGCCTCCCGGCTGCAAACGTCCAATGGGCACGGTATCGCGTAACACCCTGGATTGGGAGGGGGTAGATCTTTGTCATCGCGCCAGCGAGGCTAGGCTGCTCTCGTGATGTAGTGCCATGCGGAGCTAATTTATTAGCAGTTGACCCCTAAAGGAAACTAATACCCTAAAAAATTATATTACTTGCGATAATGGTTATTTTTGTTGACTTAAAAAATTTTTGGTTGACTTAATGGTTATTCGTAACCAAAAAAAAATATATCTCTCATTTATATTGGTTACGATGTCCAAAATAAAATACCTCTTACGATAATGGTTAAAAATGCCCTAAAACATATAAAGGGAATTTTCGCGTAAACTTTTCGTCGGAATAGCAATTATTTTCGGTCCCTGGTAAATATAATTAATTAATTGTAGTTAGGTTAGGATAGGTAGAAGTGGCTGCCGCAAAGGCACACCTAGGCCAGTATTAAAAGGCCCGTTGTGATACCATCAACACTAGGAAAGTCAGTCCCGGGACCCGGCCATATGGAAAATTCCAGTGCTATTGGGACTCTCCACATAGCAGAATCCCGGGGCTGACACTCCTAAAACCGACACCGTTACACCTCCTCGAACCATTTAGATGACTTGATGAAAGCCATCAAGTCCTTTATGTCCAGCTCCGCTACCTGGCGTAGGCTATCCAGGAAGGGAACTCCGAAAAAGCGCCTTCTCGCGCCGCTTAAAGCCGGGCAATTGCAGATGAGATGCTCCACCGTTTCCTCCTCCTCATCATCTTTGCAACTCCTACAGAATCGTCGGTAGGGTACACCCAGCCTTGCTGCGTGCCTTCCAATAAGGCAGTGCCCGGTTAAAACCCCTATTAACATAGATATATCCCTTCTTCTTAGGGTGTAAATATATTTAGATCTTTTAATATCCCATTTTGGCCAGGATTGTTTGGATACTCGGCACCCTGGCGATAAAAGCCATCTTTCATTGGCTTGTCGGAGTGTATGCTCCTTCAGCATTAGCTTGCATGTGGCAAAGGGCATACCTAAGCGTTCTTTATCCTGAAGAACCTGCTTGGTCGTGCCCTGCCTAGCAAGTTCGTCTGCCCTACAGTTTCCCTCAATGTCCCTGTGTCCCGGGACCCATGTGAGGCTCACGCGGTTCTGTTGGGCCATCTCCTGAAGAGATCGACGACAGCTGAGCGTCAGTTCAGAGTTGAACAAGTAAGAGCCACGGGATTTGACTGCCGCTTGGCTATCGCTGATAATAACGATATTCTGTCCGATAGCGTGTTGCCCTATCCAAGCCGCGGCGTCCATGATTGCTGAGACCTCAGCCTGGAAGACGCTGCAATGATCAGGCAGTCTGAAGGAAAGCTCAAGGTCCAGATCCTTGGAATAAATCCCTCCTCCAACTCTGCCGTCCAACTTCGCACCGTCGGTGTATATGGAAATGCCGCCATAAGTAGCAGGACACCGATCCGTCCTCTCCCAGTCTTCCCTGCTGGGAATGTTTATTCTGAACCAGCTATCTCCGACTGTTGTGGTTGCACAACGGTCCGTGCTCGGAGGGAGTAAGCTGTAAGAATCCAGAATACCGGAGTGTCCAGTAGTGCCTGCGCCCCAGCCGAAAGTTTCCCTTAGACGCAGAGCCGATGCTGCCGCTGCCCGGTACCCTTCCAGATCGAGTGGCAAAATGCCAAGAATGGCCTGGAGAGCTTCGTTGGGCGTTGTTCTCAACGCGCCGCTTATACAGATCATGCTAGATCTGTGGACTTTACCTAACAGGTTTAGGTTGGCTGCCTTGCTCAGCGCAGGCCACCATACCACGACTCCATACAGCATAATTGGCCGGATTATCGCAGTGTAAATCCATCTGCAGATTTTGGGACTGAGCCCCCATTTTTTGCCAATGGCTCTTTTTCAGGTGTAAAGTGCAATGCACGCTTTCCTCTGGCACTGGATGACATTCTCCTTCCAGTTGAGCTTTCTATCCAGAACTATGCCTAGGAATTTGGCTTTGTCAGCCAAGTTCAGGCGCACGCCATTTAGTTCTGGTAGGCTTAGCGTTGGTATTTTGTACCGGTTAGTATAAAGGACAAGCTCCACTTTACCCGGGTTGATATTAAGTCCGCAGCGAGATGACCACGAGGAAACTGCTCGCAGTGCTACTTGCATCAAGTCACACAGGGTTTGTGGGAATTTGCCCCTGTATGCAATAGCTAAATCGTCTGCATATGCAACTATACTCCCCCCCCCCCCCCCCCCCAGCTTGTGTCTCGTAGCAACGAGTTTACAGTGAGGTTCCATAAAAGCGGAGAGAGAACACCACCCTGAGGCGTTCCTCTTGTGACATAGCGTGAGAAATCAACTGTGCCCAGTGTAGAAACTATTTTCCTTTCCTTTAGTAGCTTATCAATTAGTCCAATAAGAGACCTGCTTATGCCCAGATTAGTTAGAGCGGTGTTAATAGCCTCCGGGCTTATATTGTTGAAGGCACCTTCAATGTCTAGGAAGGCCACGAGACAGTAATCTTTTTCATACAACGATTTTTCAATAACAGAGACAAGGCTGTGAAGCGCAGTTTCCGTTGATTTACCTTTGGTGTATGCATGTTGATAGCTAGAGATAAGGTTGCTATCAATAGTAGAGGAGAGATAATCGCTAATTATCCTCTCGAAGGTTTTGAGTGCAAAGGACGAGAGACTGATCGGTCTGTAGTCCTTAGGCTCATAGTGTGAGGCCTTCCCAGCCTTAGGAATAAAGACTACCTTGGCGCTTCTCCAGGAGTGCGGAATGTAGTTGAGAGCCAGGCAGGCTGAAAAGAGAAATACCAGCCATTTAGCCGATGTTTCCAACGTGTTTATGATTTGTGCGGGGAAAATCCCGTCTGGCCCAGCAGCCTTGAACGGCTCAAAGCTTTTGATCGCCCACCTTACCCTTTCCTCCGTGATGGGTATATTCACTGCCATGTTTGTTGCAGATGCTAAAGGTGCTTCATGCAAGTTCCCCGGAAAGTGTGTATTCAATAGCAGCTCCAGGGGTTTCCCCTTCCGTGCTAGTCCACGATCCGCCAGGCTTCCGCAAATAGCTAATGGCTGTTTGAGGTTTTGAGAGCACTCGTCTAAGTCTCGCCGTATCATCGACCTTTTCGACCCCGGTGCAGAAATCTCTCCACGAAGTTCTCTTCGCCTGCCTCAGGGCCCTTTATATTCGAGCCATTCAGGCTCCGTACCGAGGCTCCTGGCCCTATTAAATTGCTTCCTGCAGGACTTGCGGAGCGAATCCAGGTCGTAGGACCACCAGTGTGGTCTATGTTTACCGCGTGGTTTCGGCACTGGACAAGCCTGCTCTAGGGCATTTGAGAGCGCCGTTGTAAAGGTCGCAACCAGATCATCCAGTTCTCCTACTGATGATGGAGCTTGTGGGGGTAACACTGGTAGGTCCCTAACTAATATTTGATTATGTAGCTGCCAATTAGTGTTGCGTGGATTGCGTTTCATAACTGGCTGCTCAACAGAAAAATCTAAGGCAATTTCTATGTACCGGTGGTCGGAAAATGAATGCTCCTCAAGAACACGCCATTTCCTAACCCACTCATAAGCGCCTTCGCTACAAATAGTGAGGTCTATGACCTCCCTACGGGCTTTAGTGATAAAAGTAGGCTCGTTACCCACGTTACAAACCACCAGGTTAGTTGTTAGTAGGTAGTCAAACAGAGACTCGCTCCTAGCGTTAATATCGGAGCTTCCCCACTGGACGTGATGAGCATTAGCGTCAGCTCCAATAATAAGATGACCCGTGCAGAAATTTTCCACCAGATCTTTCACTTCCTTTTGTGGAGGAGGTTCTTCGGCGTCATAGGGCATGTAGACCGACGCCATCGTCAGGCTGGTGCTGCCGACCGTTAAGCTGGCAGCTGTAACGTCACCATTTGAATAGTTGGGTAAGAGAAAGGTGTTCAGCTCAGACTTGACCAAGATACAGGTTCTGACCTTGCCCTCCTCATTAGCTCGGATGAGCTTGTACCCCTTAGCCCCCAATCCACAGATCCTTGAGCTATTAACCCAGGGTTCTTGGATAAGGACCACGTCTACGTCGCCTTTATAAAGACGACTGCTTAGGGCAGCTGAGGCTGCTTTAGATTTGTGCAGGTTAATCTGAGTCGCAAGAGTCGTTCACGGCTTCCTCGCAATTTGACGTAGCGGATACCATACTTTCCGCGTCTGACACCCCTGCCTCCTCTTCTGGTCCTTCGATTTCCGAGTCCTTCGAAGCGGCCGGAATGGCAGTGCGTTGTGCATCGCCACGGCATACGTGGGTAGACTTCACCCAGTCTTGCAACTGCTGCCTTGTACAGTGCAACAGTTCTTGCATCCTCACACGCGAAAACTTTAATCTGACCCTGGTGCCAACCCGCGTCTGTACCCCGCGGTGGACTACCCGGAGACTCACGCCATATGTCGAGAAGGGCCCTGCCAATTTCGTTCCGGACATACAGCCACCGGTCTCTAGGGATGGACCAACGGTCGTTGCCTCGATCAATGACACCTATAAGGATCCTGTCCTTGGTCACTTCAGCAAAGCTGGGTTTGCCCACTACTGGGATATTCTGATGCCGCTTCGGATGGGGATCCACCTCTCCGTCCGATCTCTGGCGTTTGAAGGGATTCCCGTTAGCCTTTTAGGCGCATAGGGCCTTTGGAAATTTGGTATCAGAGCTTTCGCTTTCTCCACCATCTTCCTTTCATTCAGCGATAGTGTATCCTGCGATGCTCCCTCATATTTCTTCAGGATCCTTGCAGCCTTCCTTTTATCCCAGTACGCAAAGCGTCGGGGAGATGTCTTTTGGGAAGAGTTCAGACCCGTAGTTGCCATCGCGGTCTCTCCCTTTGATAGAAGCTTAGTTGCGTCTTCCTTCTCTTTCGGATCACTGAGGTCAGGTCCCGAGACCATTGCCACAGACATTGAGAGGTTGACGTTCGTGCCGGCGCTTGATGGAAGTTTAGCATCCGCCGTTTTCTGCTTACCTGCGTATGCAGCAGCACTGGTGCTGGCTTTCATCAAGTCACTCTCACTTGCTAGCAGTTTCGAGGATGACCGACCCGTAGTTACCATCGTTGTCGGTCCCCCAATTGACTTTGAAATAGAGTTTGTCCTCCGGCGTTGTGATTTCTCTTGCTCCAGCATAGTTCTCCTCTGCTGCGGAGTAAACGAAGTTATTGATTGTTTTGAATTTTGAGTTGTATTCATCTTGTTCGTACGACCTCTCGCCGGACTCGGCCAGCTTGGGGTCAAGGGTGGATTAAGGGGAATGTGTCGTCCGCCACGGCAGAGCCCCATACCGCGGTAAGACCATGGTTACTCACTGAGGCGGTCCGGTATCAGAGAGGCACCGTTCGACTACAGCCACGATTTGCCTCCCGGCTGCAAACGTCCAATGGGCACGGTATCGCGTAACACCCTGGATTGGGAGGGGGTAGATCTTTGTCATCGCGCCAGCGAGGCTAGGCTGCTCTCGTGATGTAGTGCCATGCGGAGCTATGATCACAAGGGCAACGTAGCCCCGTGGCTATCGACTAAGCCCTCGTACCGCGTCAAGGTATCCACCGTTCACGAGGGTAAAGTAGTAGTTACCCAGGAAATATCTATCAACTATTTCTCAAACTTTCAAAATACTTTATGGTAACTGGAACTCGAAAATACCGGGAGCGGTACAAAAATACGCGTTTTGCTCCAAGGATATCAATCCGTAGGCGGAAAACCAATATCTTTAGTGGTTTGCTAGGTATTTGCAATCAAAGTTGAAAATTATCCGCCAACTTCATTTGGTGGTTGTAATTACAAACACAGGATGTTCCGAAAAGTGCAAAAGCAGAGCAAAGAAGTTCAGAAAGGTGTTCTGCACATAAATACCATGGATCCACCAACTAATTTGGAACGGACCAAGGCATTTTTTCTTTCTTTTCACAGCAACAAAAGTTTTGAATTTCGCTTTCGGATTCATAACCCCATCTCTTAATACCTTTTCCGACATTTTCCGGCGTGTTTTTCGAGTTACTATCCAACATCATTAGCCACGAATTCTCCAGCTTCAAGATATTTTGATAGCTTTATAGTTCTCAAGTTGATATCCAACATATATCCATCTTTTGATTACTTAGGCCCGATACTTCAGCGCATGTTTTAACCACAGACAGAGGTGACTAGAGTTATCTCATACAAATTGGCGTTTAAATTAAGTTTAAACTCGCATTGAAGATTAAACTTGCACTTTAAAAACCGGGCCTTACTTAAAATAGGCATCTAACCGCCTAGGTTATTTTGGCCGCCCAAAATAATTTAATGAAAATGTTGGTCATCTCACTGATGACATAATATATCGTTACCCTAATATAGAAAGGCCCTAACTCATATTTTATTAGCTCGAAAAAAACTGAATGTAAAGTAAACCATAGCAACGATGGCTTGTTCGAAAACACAAATATCAATGCCCGTAATATTTAACTACGATATGGGCAAATCCTCAAAACTTTTAACATCAAGCGAGGCGGATAATATCATCCAATAGCAAGGAACACGATATCGTTACACAGGATCAGTATTTTTTTTTTTTTTTTTTTTTTTTTTTAATTTATGGATACAAATCAACATTTCAAATGTCTCAGAAGCATGAAATAATACTTGATAAATCCAGGAAAAATTTCGCAAAATCCAAAAATTGTAAAAACGTGTGCGAGTTTTCAAAAATTTATGAACTGTTAATCTTTTCTTAAGGGCGCCTCTCAATATTGCGACCCACTCTTTGGTTTTTCAAGTATTTTTCTACATACTGAAACTTAACCTACAAGGTCCCGTGCGTGCTTCCATCCATTTAAAAGTTAAAAGGCTAAGAAAATGCGAGAACAAATTTTTGTGCTTTTCATTTTTCGGTATAGTTAGGCCATTTACTTGCGCGCCCCCTTTAATTATCAAAAAAAATGAACAAATATACTTGATGCTAACTCAAAAAGAAACCCTACACACGTGTTCCGATTACTGTGCTGTTCATATTATGCTTACAGCAGCCACTATAAATCAACTGTTTGGTTTGTGAATAGTTTAAATAATTCAATTTTTTTGTTAGCACACAAAAACTGACAGATATTTTCATGCCATGTTAATTGTAAACTTCCCTCGTGAAGGGAGGATACCTTGCCGCGGTACGAGGGCTTAAGTCGATAGCCACAGGGCTACGCTGCCCTTGTGATCATAGCTCCGTACGGCACTTCATCACGAGAGCAGCCTAGCCTCTCTGGCGCGACGACAAAGATCTTCCCCCTCCCAATCCAGGGTGTTACGCGAAACCGTGCCCATTGGACGTTTGCAGCCGGGAGGCAAATCGTGGCTGTATTTGAACGGAGCCTCTCTGACACCGGGTCGCCTCAGAGAGTAAGCATGGCCTTACCGCGGTACGGGGCTCTGCCGCGGCGGACGACACATTTTCCCCTACTCTTCCCTTGACCCTAAGCTGGCCTTGTCCGGCGATGGGTCGTACGAACAAGATGAACTCGAATAACCTGAATAAAAACGAAAAAATCTAAAAAACAAACAACGCCAAATTTCACTCCTCAGCAAAGGAGAGCTATGGAGGAGCAGGCGAGGAAGCAACAACAACGCCGGAGGACAACCTCCGTTCCACAATCAAGGGGGGGATCGACAGCGATGGCAACTACGAGTCGGTCAACCAACCCTCTATCGAATAAGATTGACTTGATGGGAGCTAGCACCAGTGCGGTTGCCAACGCAGCTAAGCGGACAACGGCGGATGCTAAACTCCCATCAACCGCTGATATGAAAACCAGTATCTTTACGTCTGTGGCAGCGGTCTCACGACCTGGCCTCGGAGTTTCGAAGGAGAAGGAAGCTGCAACTGAGATGTCGGCAAGGAGAGCGACCGCGATGGCAACTACGGGTCCGCACTCCAGGGAGACATCTCCCCGCCGCTTCACATACCACGAGAAAAGATTGGCTGCAAAGATCCTGAAGAGGTATGAAGGGGTACCGCAGGAATCACTGTCGCCGAATTCCAGTAAATCTGTAGAGCTAGCGAAAGCTGTGATACCGGATTTCCAAAATTCGTACATGCCAAAGAGGTTAAAAGTTAACCCTTTCAAGCGCCAGAGATCGGATCTGGAGTTTATTCCCCCTCCCAAGCGGCATCAGAATACCTCTGGAGCGGGCAAACTAAGCTTTGCTGAGGTAACCAAGGACAGGATCCTTATAGGCGTCCTTGACCGAGGCAATGACCGTCTGGCCATCCCCAAGGACCGGTGGCGTTACGTGCGAAATGAACTCGGCAACATTCTTCTCAACGTTGCTCCGGAGTTTCCGGGTAGTTCGGCACGAGTAACGGATGCGGGTTGGCACCAGGGCCAAATTAAATTACTCGCATGCGAGGATGCAAAAACCGTAGCACTGTACAAGGCAGCAGCTGCTAAACTGGGTGAAGTCTACCAAGGCGCAAAGATAGAGGTCGTCGACTGGAAGGACATTCCAGCTCGTCCAAGGGCAAGGGCGTGGATTCCGGCCATCCCTGACGAACCCGAGAGAATACTCGGGATGCTACGGCTAATGAATCCGTCCCTCCCAACGCATGACTGGAGTGTCAATCTGGTCGGGGATGCGGTAGGGCCCGACAGACAGGTGGTGTTCACCATGAATAAAGAGTCAATCGAGCCCCTCAAAAGGTGCAATGGCCTAGTACACTACAGCGTAGGCCAGATCGTTATCCACGTATATCGTGGTGATGCTCAGCGCGCTGCCTTCTCGGCTGCTCCGGGGGAACCGGAAAACTTATTACCAGAAGAGGAAGCGGAGGATTCCGATGCGGAAAGCATGTTATCCGCCACGTCTCTTGGCGATAGTGCTGTGAACAACTCGGAGGACGAGGAAGTCCTCGACGTCACGGTGGTAGCAGCCAACGCTGAGCGACTAACATCTAACGCTACAGGCAGCAGGACTCCTGCAACGCCACATCGGGCAGTTAATCGGAACAACTCGTCGTTGATAGGCAACCTCCGGGATGGAGCAAACCTCGACGATATGGGGACGGCAGGGAAGTCTGTGCGCTCTCATGTTGGTGGTGCTTCAGATTAATTTGCACAAATCTAAAGTGGCTTCGGCTGCTTTAAGTAGTCGTCTTTCTAAAGGCGACGTGGATGTGGTCCTCATCCAAGAACCCTGGGTCAATAGCTCGAGAATCTGCGGATTGGGGACTAAGGGCTTCAAGCTCATTCGAGCCAGCGAGGAGAGCAAAGTCAGAACGTGTATTTTGGTCAAGTCTGAGTTGAACTCCTTTCTCCTACCTAACTACACCAATGGTGATATTACCGCTATCAGTCTAACGGTCGACAGCACCCGCCTGACGGTGGCGTCGGTCTATATGCCCTACGACGCCGAAGAACCCCCACCACAAACGGAGGTGAAAGACCTGGTGTCAAATTTCTGCACGGGTAATCTTATTATTGGAGCGGACGCTAATGCTCACCATGTCCAATGGGGGAGCTCCGACATCAATGCCAGGGGCGAGTCTCTGTTTGATTACCTCTTAACAACCAACCTGGTGATTTGCAACGTGGGTAATGAGCCTACTTTTATCACTAAGACCCGCAGGGAGGTCATAGACCTCACTATCTGTAGTGAAGGCGCTTATGAGTGGGTCAGAAAATGGCGGGTTCTGGAAGAACATTCTTTCTCCGACCACCGTTACATAGAAATGGTTTTAGACTTTATTGTAGAACAACCAATCATGAAGCGCAATCCACGTAACACTGATTGGCAGTTACACAATGAAATATTAGACAGAGACCTACCAGTACTGCCCTCACAAGCCCCCTCATCAGTAGAGGAGCTGGAGGATCTTGTTACTACATTTACATCGGCGCTCTCAAATGCTCTAGGACAGGCTTGTCCAGTGCCAAAACCACGCGGTAAACACAGGCCACATTGGTGGTCCTACGATTTGGACTCGCTCCGAATATCATGCCGGAAACAATTTAACAAGGCCAAGAGCTTCGGCTCTGAGCCTCATTGGCATGAATATAAAGCTAAACTAAGGGCCTACAAAAAAGCTCTGAGACAGGCGAAGAGAACCTCGTGGAGAAATTTCTGCACTGGCGTCGAAAAGGTCGACGACACAGCGAGACTTAGACGAGTCCTCTCGAAAAGTCAAACAACCATCAGCTATTTGCGAAAGCCTGACGGATCCTGGACCAGCACGGAAGAGGAAACCCTTGAGCTGCTCTTGAATACACATTTTCCGGGGAATCTGCATGATGCACCACTAGCACCTGCAACAAACCTGGCAGTAAATATACCCATCACTGAGGAAAGAGTAAGGTGGGCAGTTAAGAGCTTTGAACCGTATAAGGCTGCCGGGCCGGACGGGATTATCCCCGCGCAACTTATAAACACGTTGGAGACATCAGCTAAATGGCTGGTATTTCTCTTCACAGCCTGCCTGGCTCTCAACCACATTCCGGGCTCCTGGAGAAGCGCCACGGTAGTGTTTATCCCTAAGGCTGGGAAGGCATCCCACTACGAGCCAAAAGATTACAGACCGATCAGTCTCACGTCCTTTGTACTCAAAACCTTTGAGAGGATACTAAGCGACTACCTTTCAACGACTATTGATAGCAACCTTATCTCTAGCTATCAGCATGCATACACCAAGAGTAAATCAACAGAAACTGCTCTGCACAGCCTAGTATCTGTCATTGAGAAATCGCTGTGTGAAAAGGACTACTGTCTCGTGGCCTTCTTAGACATTGAGGGGGCTTTCAACAATATAAGCCCGGAGGCGATCAACTCCGCTCTAACTAATCTGGGCGTAGATAGACCTCTAACTGGTTTAATTGACCAACTTCTAAGAGGAAGGAAAATAGCTTCTTCACTTGGTACGGTCGAGTTATCACGCTATGTCACAAGGGGAACGCCCCAGGGTGGTGTTCTTTCCCCGCTTTTATGGAACCTCACAGTCAACTCGTTGCTACGTGACACAAGCTGGGGGGCGGGAAGATAGTGGCATACGCAGACGATTTAGCTATTGCATTCAGAGGCAAGTTCCCACAAACTCTGTGTGACCTGATGCAAGTAGCACTGCGAGAGGTTTCGAGGTGGTCCTCTCGCTGCGGACTTAGTATCAACCCGGGGAAAGTGGAACTTGTCCTCTTCACCAACCGGTACAAAATACCGCCACTAAGCCTACCAGAACTAGATGGCACGCGCCTGGGCTTGTCGGATAAGGCCAAGTTTCTAGGCATAGTTCTGGACAGGAAACTGAATTGGAAGGAGAATGTTCTTCAGCGCCAGAAGAAAGCTTGCATCGCTCTTTACACATGCAAAAGAGCCATTGGCAAAAAATGGGGGCTCAGCCCTAGAGTATGCAGTTGGATCTACACGGCCATCATTCGCCCAATCATGCTGTATGGAGTCGTCGTATGGTGGCCGGCACTGAGCAAGACAACATACCTGAATCTGTTGCGGAAAGTCCATAGATCCAATATGATCTGTATAAGCGGTGCGCTAAGGACAACGCCCAACGAAGCCCTCCAGGCCATTCTGGGCATTTTGCCACTTGATCTGGAAGGGTTTCGGTCAGCGGCGGCATCAGCTCTGCGCCTAAGAGAAACCTCCAGTTGGGGTGCGGGTACTATTGGACACTCCAGTATTCTGGAATCTTACAGCTTTCTCCCTTTAAGCACAGATCGTTGTGCGACCACTACAGTCGGGGATAGCTGCTTCAAAATAAACATTCCCAGCAGAGAAGACTGGGAGAGGACGGATTGGTGTCCCGAAACAAATGGTGGCACTTCCATATACACCGACGGCTCGAAGTTGGACGGCAGAGTTGGAGGAGGGGTTTATTCAAGGGATTTGGACCTTGAACTCTCCTTCAGACTACCTGATCATTGTAGCGTCTTCCAGGCGGAAGTCTCGGCAATCCGGGACGCCGCGGCCTGGTTAAGCAAACGTGTTATCGGAGGAGATATCACTATTTTCAGCGATAGCCAGGCGGCAATCAAATCCCTTGGCTCATACACGTTCAACTCTGAACTGACGCTCAGCTGTCGTCGATCTCTTCAGGAGATGGCCCAACAGAACCGCGTAAACCTCATATGGGTCCCGGGACATAGGGACATTGAGGGAAACTGTAAGGCAGACGAGCTTGCCAGGCAGGGCACGACCAAGCAGGTTCTTCGGGATAAAGAGCGCTTAGGTATGCCGTTTGCCACATGCAAACTAATGCTGAAGGAGCACACACTCCGTCAAGCCAACGAAAGATGGCTGCAATCCCCAGGGTGTCGGATATCGAAACAAACCTGGCCAAAATGGGATCTTAAAAGGTCTAGACGCATTTATGCCCTAACTAGGAGGGAAATCTGCATATTGATAGGGGTATTAACCGGTCACTGCCTCATTGGTAGGCATGCAGAAAGGCTAAGTGTGCCCTACCGACGATGCTGCAGGAGTTGCAAAGATGATGAGGAGGAGGAAACGGTGGAGCACCTCATCTGCAACTGTCCGGCTTTAAGCGGCGTGAGAACGCGCTTTTTGGGAGTTCCGTTCCTAGATAGTCTAAGCCAGATCGCGGAACTGGACATAAAGGACTTGATGGGCTTCATAAAGTCATCTAAGTGGTTCGAGGAGGAGTAACGGTGTCGGTTTAGGAGTGTCAGTCCCGGGATTCTGCTATGTGGAAAATCCCAACAACTAAGGGATTTTCCATATGGCTGGGTCCCGGGGCTGACTTTCCTTGTGTTGGTGGTATCACAACGGGCCTTCAAAACTGGCCTAAGTGTGCCTCTGCGGCAGCCACTTGAACCTACCTACCTAATTGTAAACTTGAGTATTCAATATGTTTAATTAACGTAAAAAAGCGCGTTGAAGATCCATGCATATATCAAAAGTGAAAAGCTTACTTGTACCTTCAATTTTTCAAATGTTTAGTGGTTTTTGGTTTTTTGAGGTTAGGAAAAAATTCAGACGTGCTGGACCAAAACGGACACCGGATTCGTGTTCAGCGCATCAAAATACATAGGGAAAGGGTGGTCTGATCCCCCAACCCCGACACTTTTTTTTTGTGGCGCTGGTAATTAAGGTTCAATTTACGTACAAATAAGTAGGTATTTATTAATTCAAAGGGATTTTGAAATGTGTCGTAAGAAATTCGTTTTGAAATAATTCGATTTTACGTTCGTATAAACCAGGCAATAGATTGCAAATAAAAGTAAAAAAATAAAATAAAATTTCATAATGATGACGTCATAATTTCCACGCCCGCACCTTTAGCATATTAACAAGAGTCAAAATATAATCTTATAAACTAAGTAAAAGTGTCAGCAAAAGCTCCTATTATCTTTTTTGTTTCTTTTTTTTTTGCATTATCAAAAGTTTTGAGGATTTGCCCATATAGTATAGTACTAAGATTTAGTGAAGTTTCGTTCAGAAGTTATTAAAAAAAATCCACAAGCAACTTGATTGAAAATGAAAAATGAGTTAGGGTCTTTCTATATTAGTGTAACGATATTAGTGTAACAAGAAAATATCATACCAGAAAATCACCGTTCTTGCCTCTTTGTTAAGAACGCTAGAATTCTCAAGTTAATTCGATGTTGAGAAAAAACCCGTAAGGGTTGAGCAGTCCGTTAGTTCTCATTATAAGAACTAACGTAACTCAACCTAAATGTTTGTTGGGAAGATTTGGTTGGTAGGTACTGTGAAGGTACGTAAAGCAATTTATTTCCAGAAGGTGGGCGTCGAGATGGGCTCTCCTTTTTATGATTTCCAAGGATAATATGTGTTTATCTACTCCGGAGAAGTAGGGCTTTCAATACTTCTGCAGCGTTACCGTACCGCTGGGGAAAATACCACATCGTTCTACAGTAACACATGGTATGGAGAAGAAATTTTAAGTACTGTCGTATTACTATCAAGAGAAGTTTTCAAAAGTGAAATCGATGTGTTTGACAATGTACGTTTGGAAAGAAACCCACCAATGCAATAGCTTTCTAGGAGTCACGATACATTTCGCTGAGCGATATGATATGAAATCCTTTGTGCTAGGGGTGGAACATTTATTGGAATCCCATACCGCAGCCTACTTACAAAGGAAAGCTAAGGACTTACTAGTTTCATGGGGTATCAAGATAACACAAGTAACTCTCGCTATCACGGATAATGCTCCTAACATCAAATTAGCTGCAAACAACTTGTTTGGAGCTTCCAAACAACTGGGATGTATTGTGCACTCTCTAAACCTTGTACCGGGCAACGCGCTTGGTTACAAAACGATCAATCATCAAAAGATTGCATGCATTCCGGGAATCCCTGAGGTTATTGATAAACTTAGAGCAGTTGTAACTAAATCCCATCAGAACCAAAACTTTTCTGACGAAATCAAGAAAATTCAAAGAGACATGGGGATCCCTGAAGGTCAAATGAAACGTTTACAGCAAGATGTCACTATCCGGAGGAACTGGATTTATAAAATGTGCGTGTCCTACTTGGATATTTTAGAAGTATTGACATTGGCGTCACTGAAAGTGAAAGATATCAACTTATTGGTAAATACAGAGCTGGAGACAGTCAAAACATTAAAGAACTTCTGTTCTTTTTTTACCAAGCAACGACAGAGTTGTCGACAGAGAAAACCACTTCAGCAAGTAAAGTTATTCCAATGGTTAAATTGATAACAGAGGTTAGTTCTCTATTATATTTTTTTATTTAGCAGTCATTTCTTGTAGTTTTTGCTGAAGTGTCATAGTTTCTTTTGAATTTGTAGAAAATTTCTGGGAATGTAGTTTTATAATCCATGACTAAATTAAACATCGAAAACTAATGCCACGAAAATGCGTGTTGGTACTTGTTACAGAGTTATATGTAAAAAATTACATAATTACTTTTAAAAAGCAATTCGAGAGAGGAGAGTGCTCTCTTGTTATTTTTCTAGGTGCTAAGGGACAGTTCTCAAGTCAAGTCAAGTCTATGCTAAGCATCGGTAATGGGACCTTAATATATATATTTTGCTTTTCATTATTATTTTTATCATTTAACTAAATCTTTGTGTGCCTATGTTTTATTTTTCTAGTAAAATATGGAGTTAGGTACCCTCGTAATAACTTATCAGTACCCACGCTCTTCATGCAAGTACTCGCTTGTATGTGAAACACACACATAGACAAAAATAATTAGTTGCATGTATGGGAATGCCATTGCCTGGTCTAAGTGCAAATTAAGCGTGTCTGCAGACGGAGCGAAACGTCATAGACCCGTATTAGACGCTACATTCGATTTTTGTACGCTTTGTTGCTGAACACATATATTTGCATGAAGAGCTGCACACGAATCGGCAGCTGCACGAAAGTGGCAAGGCATTAAAACTACATGCTGCTCAGCGTATGAAAATGCTGGTCGCCAGGCGTCGTACGCTTAAAAAGGAGGAAGAAGAAGCATTTGTTTACATTTTCCATTTTCGATTTTTGTGTGCCGTGGCTTTGCTTTCTTTTTTCAAATAAAACTAATTGTTTCATTTGAAAGAAAAAATAGAAAATTTGTGCAACCGGAAGAAATATCTGTTAATAATGTGCCGAAAATGTATTAATTAATTAAAATTGCAATTTTGACAGTTCTCTGTGTGCTTTTTTTTCTGCAGCGTCTTGTGCAGATCTTGAGACGCAGGAAAATTCGTGCTCAGTGAAATCACGAGTACGCGTCTATGATGATGCGCCTCGTCTGCGGACCTTTATAGGTATAATAGTTTTAAACTAAATCTGTTTTTGGCATTTCCTCAACATTTTTCCCTAGTGGACTTGGCCGGTTTCTGCAGAATACATACATTTGTCCAATTTTTTAATAAAAGGGGGTTTACGCTGAGAGGGTTTTTTGGTGCATTCAAAGGGTTAAAAAGATATTCAAAGTCAAAGGTTAAAGTGTAATTTTTTTTAATTTAGAAAAAACATAGTTTTCATATAAAAATTAAAAAAAAAGGTGAAAGTGTTGTGCATCAAATAAATGGTATTTTTAATACCTATTTATTTGTATTTTTAATACCTATTTATTGGTATTAAGCTTTTTCTAATCTGATATGTAGTTTGAAAGATATTTTAATTTAAGAAAAGGAAATTTACAAATTCACACGGAATTACCCTAAAGGTTTTATTTGCACCAAAAAAATACACGCTTATCATAAATACTGCTATCGATTTAAATTTTTTTCTCTTTATCTTTGCGGGTCTGGCTGAGATTGAGCGCATTTATGTACAAATATGCAAGTTTCAAACACACAGGCCGTAAAACAACAATTTCAATATGGAAACTACAGACTTAAATTTTTAGGGGACGTTTTTTAGTAAATCAATGCAGTTTTTTATTAGTTTAACATTTAACTAACTCTTAAAAGAGCGAAAGTAAGTAATTTTACAGCACGCATATATGCATGTAGGTACATAAAGTAAATTTTGATCAGCCTGAGAGCATAGGTTGCACGAAAAGCGTCTGCAGTTATGCCAAAAAAATTCGAAGCTTCCTAGTAGTTCCATACATACACACATCAATGAGGACGTATGCTAAACCAAATAACAACTTAATTCAAGAACAGTTACAACCCAGAAAATACTGGAATTTTTTTATATTGGATTAACATATAGTATAACTAAAGTGACCATTTTTCTATCGAAGAAAGACAGAACAAAACATTTTATTGTAATTGCATAGCACAAACGGAAAATAATAATAGTGGTATTCATGTAACGAAATGCGTAAATTTATACATTTACTACCACAGTACATATATGTTATATATTTGCGGTATTTGTTTCCTTTCGCACCCAACTGCTAAAAATTTAGCTAAAATTATGGGATAGGGCTCAAAAGACGCGTGTTGGCCCCAGGATCACTAATCCGGAAGAGCTTTTTAGTAGTTTGCTTCTCTGAAGAGATATTTGCAATCAAAGTTGCAATATTTTTAATAATTACATTAGGCTGTCCCTAAAAATGTGCGAAAAAAGGGGTATACCCCACACCCGGATGGTTATTTTTCATAAGCGCGATGTAAAATGTGTAAAAAATATGGCATCATGAAATTGCAGCGGAGGAAAAAATTAATAGATATAAATTCACATATTGGAAAAGTATTGTTTTATTTTATTTTAATACAAAATACTTTACCTGCCTGCGGCCCAGGTTACAGATATCCAAAATTTTGACACAAGTTACTTTTAGCGTAAAAAAATATTTCTGTGGGGTGAGAGGCAAGAAAAAAAAAAATTTTTGTTAGTTGCTTTAGTGCAGGTTATTTCGACCATTTGATTTTAAGTGCAAAATAAAAACGCTTTTTATTCCACTTTCGCTAGACTTCCTAGCATCTTCAGGTGTGTTCTGTTTTAATTTTCAACTACAAAATATTCTAAAATTAATATTTTTTCAAAATGATTTATTTTTTAACATAAAAACAATACAAAAAATATGAATCAAACACGACACAAAAACATCAACACTTACATTTTTGCTTATTTATTTTATGCTTAATATTATAAGAACATATCGCTCATTTGCTGCAACATCGTCATAACTCAAAAAATGTGATATTACAGAAAACGCATTTTTATTAGTTTTTGAATTGATGTATATTTATATGATGAATTTCATATCAAAGGCTGAAAAAGTACATTTTGAACCCGACCCCCCCTCGGAATTTGATAAAATTTTGCATAGATGTTCCTGGTACATCTTACCTACCCAAACGCAACCACATTTTTAGAAATTGCATTTTCGAAAAATTGTGGGCGTAGCAAGGTATCGAAAAATTACGATAATAGGTACTTTTAAAGAGTGATTACTTCGGAATGGCTTTACCGATTTCAAAGATCTTCATACCATTAGAAAGGTATTGAAATAATCCATCAAAAAATAAAAATTGTTTAGTACACTGAAAAAAAATTTCCAAAATTAAATTTGAAACTGAAAAACACTTCAAAGATCAAGCGATTTTGAAAAATAAAATTTAACTTAGAAAATTCTTTTGAATATATATAACATATCTGAAAACTAAACTGCGGTTCTTTTTCCTTTTTTTAATTTATTTAAGTAAATGCATCTCTTGGTTACTTTCTGATATTTTGATATCAGGCTCAAACTAATAAACCGTTTTCACAGATTTGTATACTGTTAGAAAGGTATTTAAATCAGCTTTTGAAAAAATACACTGTAAACATTTTTTTATTCCAGTGGGGTGCACCCCAGCTAACATCACAGCTCGAATATTTCTCGTACAAGGAAAAGGTCGGCGGCTCAATGTACTTGAGAACAGGGATACAAGTTAAAAACATCCCAACAGACATTTTTTAGCTAATCTCAATTTGAGATGCATTTGAGAACCTCAAACGTTCGTTTTCAATTTGAGGCGAAAGAACCGTTGATAGCGTTCTCAACCTAAAAGGCTCATTTTTAATATGGGATTTTCCCTTATTTTCAGGTGTGTTCTGTTTTAATTTTCAACTACAAAATATTCTAAAATTAATATTTTTTCAAAATGATTTATTTTTAAACATAGAAACAATACAAAAAATATGAATCAAACACGACACAAAAACATCAACACTTACATTTTTGCTTATTTATTTTATGCTTAATATTATAAGAACATATCGCTCATTTGCTGCAACATCGTCATAACTCAAAAAATGTGATATTACTGAAAACGCATTTTTATTAGTTTTTGAATTGATGTATATTTATATGATGAATTTCATATCAAAGGCTGAAAAAGTACATTTTGAACCCGACCCCCCCTCAGAATTTGATAAAATTTTGCATAGATGTACCTGGTACATCTTACCTACCCAAACGCAACCTCATTTTTAGAAATTGCATTTTCGAAAAATTGTGGGCGTAGCAAGGTATCGAAAAATTACGATAATAGGTACTTTTAAAGAGTGATTACTTCGGAATGGCTTTACCGATTTCAAAGATCTTCATACCATTAGAAAGGTATTGAAATAATCCATCAAAAAATAAAAATTGTTTAGTACACTGAAAAAAAAATTTCCAAAATTAAATTTGAAACTGAAAAACACTTCAAAGATCAAGCGATTTTGAAAAATAAAATTTAACTTAGAAAATTCTTTTGAATATATATAACATATCTGAAAACTAAACTGCGGTTCTCTTTCCTTTTTTTTAATTTATTTAAGTAAATGCATCTCTTGGTTACTTTCGGATATTTTGATATCAGGCTCAAACTAATAAACCGTTTTCACGGATTTGTATACTGTTAGAAAGGTATTTAAATCAGCTTTTGAAAAAATACACTGTAAACATTTTTTTATTCCAGTGGGGTGCACCCCAGCTAACATCACAGCAACGGCTCGAATATTTCTCGTACAAGGAAAAGGTCGGCGGCTCAATGTACTTGAGAACAGGGATACAAGTTAAAAACATCCCAACAGACATTTTTAGCTAATCTCAATTTGAGATGCATTTGAGAACCTCAAACGTTCGTTTTCAATTTGAGGCGAAAGAACCGTTGATAGCGTTCTCAACCTAAAAGGCTCATTTTTAATATGGGATTTTCCCTTATTTTAAAATTGAGAACGGCAGAATTTTCAAACGTTTCTCAAACTGAGCGGAGTGGATCGAAATGGAATCCACATGCTCTCATTGAAATATTTATTCAGAGATGCCAATCATGCAAAACAAATACCCATTTTAATAAAAAGCGAGTTTCCATTTATGCAGTTAAGTTTTACTTAATACTTTTTTAAATTAATAAAAAAAAAAACTAATGGCGGCGATATACCAACAGGTCATCATAACCTCTAACGAGATTTTTTAGCCGAGCTTCTCTTTCCAACTTGTGGTGTGTTTTTTTTTTTAGTTTTTCCTACAAGTTGGCGGGACCTACAGTTTTTTGCCGACTCCGAACGGTACTTGCAAAGCAAATGAATTTCTTGCTGAGAAGCTTCTCATGGCAGAAATACACCCGGAGAGTTTGCCAAACTACTGCCGAGGGGCGACCCCGTTTAGAAAAATTCTCTTTCTAAATAATTTTGGATGTTACTTTTGCCGGGCATCGAACCGACACGACTTGGTGTAGAAGGCCGAACACTTAACCGCTACACCACGGCGGCCGCCCTGTTATATAAACAACATTTGAGAAAAGGTTGAGAATAGATGTTTTCTCAAACGTTTGAGATTTTGGTGTTCGATGTTTGTTGGGATTTGACGGCAGGGTAATAAACGACGAAATATTTGAACCCTTAAAACACAAGCCAGCAGGTACAGCAACCAAACACGTAACAATGAACAAGCTAAAAGGAAAAATGAACCAAACGGCAAAAATCACCGATTTCTACCTACCTTAACAAGCTTGTTAGCTAAGCGGTATGTCAATGTCAGCTAACAATTCGGACATATCAATGCCGCGTACAAACACACGCATATTAGCGTTACCTACCACGGACACATAGATTGACATTACCTGCCACAGCACCCATGGACTATAAAAAACAACGCAACGGAAAGACACAGACCAGAACGAATCTAGGCATGGATATGGAATCAACTAATAAATACAGATATGTGAAGCTATCAAGAAAATGTTCCTTTCAACTTCGAAACATTACCTTAAACGAAGCAGCGCTGATATTTGAGCATTTTCCAGTAGTATCCAACATTCATCGTTGCCGTATTTGCGTAAGTAGTCACTTTAAACTGATTTCAAGATTGCTGATAATCAGCGTTCTACTGAAACGGAAAGTGAAGAAGCACAAGAAATCTTTACTAGCGGTGAATTGTATCAAGAACATGCAGCAGATATACTAAATCACTCGAACGCAACGAACTCGTCGACAATATAAATAAGCATGTTATTCCTCATCTTGGAAGCTATTCATCGCCAATGAAGCGAAAATATTTAGAAAGGGAGGCATACTGCAAAAAAAAACACAGCAAATTGCGAAAAGTATTTCGGATTCACTTGGAGGTGGTTCACTGCCAATCTTATCAGAAGACCTAAAGAAGATCAAAGCTTACTACGAAAACTGCTCAAATAATTTGGATAAGCAAAAAATATTATCTCTATTACCAAACACCATGACATCTAAGGAAATTAAAGACATTTTTGGGCATGATTTATCTTACAAATTGATAAAAATTAGCAAAGATAAATATACAAAAAAATAAAACAAAGTTTTCGGACGTCAAACGCTTTACCTGAACAAACTATAAACACAGTAAAATTGTTTTATAAAGATGATGAAATCAGCCGAATCATGCCTTGATCACAGGACTCAATTGTAGTAAGACAAGGAAACATACGCGAGAAAGTTTAAAAAATACTAATGCTGTCATCGCTTTGTGAAACTTACTATGAATTTAGAAAAGTTGCATTGCATCAGAATGTAAAACTGCTGTTCGAAAAATCCGGTTTGAAATCAATGTAAGGTCAACATAATTTCAGAAACTATAAAGATGTTCATAAATTCGTTGCCTGTAATGGTAATATAGAAAACAGCGAGTGTTGCGTATCAATGTGTAGTCGGTGCTACGATAATTTAACGAACCTTAGAACGATGAGATTGGAATATTACGAAAAAAATTTGATTCAAGAAGTCATTTACAAAAAATGGAAGCAACACTCAGATGTAATCTCGAAACTATTTCCTCTACTACAAGCACATTTGTTGACGATTTTGTACAACACATCAATAAGCTGGTGTCACATCATATCACAGCTAAGCGCCAGTCCCGCTTCGTAAGTGAAAGAAAAATGACACTGCTGCCAGGAGAACTGCTAATTCAAATGGATTTCGCTGAAAACTATCCGTTTGTTATACAAGATTCCATTCAAGGATATCATTGGAATAATAATCAAGCCACGATACATCCGTTCGTTATTTATTTCAAAGATAACGATAATTTAATTCATAGAACCTTTGACATAATATCCGATTGTAATATCCATGATAGCATAGCAGTTCATCTATATATTTCAAAAATGATTAATTTTGTTAAGACTAATATAAGCAATTCAATTACGAAAGTTATCTACATGCCAGATGGTGCAGGAGCACAGTAGAAAAACAAATACAACTTAATTAATTTATGTCATCATAAAATTTATTTCGAAATATTCGATGAGTGGCACTTTTACGCAACCATCCATGAGAAATCTGCATGTGATGGTATAGGTGGGACATTGAAAAGAGGCGCTCGGAATTATAGCATGGCAAATAAAAACCAAATTCAAATAGTGAAAGACCTTTATCATTGGGCTTCACAAACGTATAACACCTCCATAGAAGTTGCTTACGCAGACGCTGATGAATACAACAAAACAAAAGAAGAGCTACTTTCAAGATACAAAAATGCCAAAACTATTACAGCAACTCAAATCTTCCATTATTTTGTACCTTTAGATGAAACATCACTAAAAGTGAGCAAATATTCCGAAAGTCAGCAGTATGAGCTGCGCAAAGTTGTATATTAAATCTAAATAAATAAAAATAAAAAATTAACTTTATCAAGTGTACGTCAGTTTATTGTTTGTGTCTGAAAAATTTTATAATACGATTCTTCTTCGAATCTATTAGAATACTTAGTCATAGTATCTGTATAACTTCCAAAGTATAGCTAGGTACCTTTTTTTGTCACACAATAAAATGAAAATAAAAAACTCTTTGTTGCTTTTTTGACTTGTAGTCTATTGCTGTAAGTACCGACGGTATTTACAAGCAATTTCGGGATTGTATGAAAAAAGTTAACAAGAGATGGTTTTACTTATAAATTTTTTAAAAGAAAAAAAACACCATTCTAGTTTTTAGATATGTTATATTAAATAGACCTTTCTAAAATTTTTTTTTTTTAAATCGGTTGGTCTTTGAAGTGGTTTCCCACTTTGAATAAAAAAAAATATTGTATATACTAGAGTGGTTCACAAATATGGACTTTTTGGAAATTCGAAAACGCTACCCCCAATTATTGTTCCTTATGACAAAAAAAGAGGCTTCCTTTTTTTTAAGGTGGTTTAGAGGTCGCGCTACTCGTTTTTATAAAAAAATTAGATACTTGCAATTTTAAATTTAAATGTTTAAGTGCAGTAATAATTTGGGTTTTCATTGGCGAATATTCCTGCAATTCAATAGCCTTCTTGGATGAGTAGAAAGGGTTTAACTCCTGAAAATATGTTTCGAAATAGAAAACGGTGCAACTAAAACGCCTACACTGATCTCATTGCGCATTGGTTTTTTGGATATATTTCGCATCTAGAAGGTTTATGACATCGCTGATTATGAATCCGACGTCAGTTTTTTTTAAATCAAAATGTCGGGTCCAATATGGCGGTGATTTTTTTGAATCATCATCATTTATTGCCGCTTAACCGCCTAAGCGATTTTGGCCGTTGCATATCAAAGCACGCCAGTCATTCCTTTTTAGCGATAACTGACGCCAATTGGAATACTAATTGGATTTTATTGAAACTTGGTACTCGGGGTTTATGAATCCGATATCGGTTTTTTTAAATGGAAAAGGGTGGATCCAATGTGGCGGTGCGTTTTTGAAAACTAATTCGACTGTGTGAAACTGGTCACTGAAGGATTTATGACATCGATTTATAAGAACTAGTATCGCTTGTGATCGAAAATTCGACCAATAAAAACTTTAGAGGGTCGTGGGGTCGCTAGCCCCGTACCCCCATCCTTACATTTCGGAGACGCCCCTGAAAATATACCGCCTATACCTCAGTTTTTTTTCAATTTCCTTTCCATCGGTGCATATTTCATTTATATATATTAATATTTAATATATAAGATGCCAGTTTTGCCAAACTTGCATAGGAATCCGATGTCAATAAATACGCCACATGAAAACCTTTAGGAACCTCCTGTGAGCGAACCGTTTGACCGTTGGAATGAATACGGTATATTTTCAGGGGCGTCCCCGAAATTTAAGGATGGGGGTACGGGACTAGCGAGCCCTCGACCCTCTAAAGTTTTTATTGGTGGAATTTTCGATCACAAGCGATACTAGTTCATATAAATCGATGTCATAAATCCATCAGTGACGAGTTTCACACAGTCGAATTAGTTTTTAAAAATGCACCGCCATATTGGATCCACCATTTTGAATTAAAAGAACCGATTCGAAATCAGACAACGCATAAACCCCGGAGTACCAAGTTTCAATAAAATCCAATTAATTTTCAAAAAAATCACCGCCATATTGGACCCGCCATTTTAATTTAAAAAAACTGACATCGGATTCATAATCGGCGATGTCATAAACCTTCTAGATGCGAAATATATCCAAAAAACCAATGCGCAATGAGATCAGAGTAGGCGTTTTAGTTGCACCGTTTTCTATTTCGAAACATGTTTTCAGGAGTTAAACCCTTTCTACTCATCCAAGAAGGCTATTGAATTGCAGGAATATTCGTCAGTAATAACAGAATAACAACACACAAAAACGCAATTTTTTACTGCCCTTAAACAATTAAATTAAATTTGCAAGCATCTCATTTTTTTTATAAAAACGAGTAGCGCGACCTCTAAAAAAAAAAAAAAAAATAGCAGCCTCTTTTTTTGTCACAAGGAACCATATTTCGGGGTAGCGTTTTAGATTTTCCAATTTTTGAACCACTCTAGTATATAATATAGAATCTTTAAAGTATATGGCCCGTAGTCATAGTCGAAATAAAATATGATTTTAAGTTAGTTAAAGCTTTTTGACACAACTTTACAAGTGCTATCTGTCAAAAATGCTTTAACTGACATAAAATCATGTTTAACTTTGACTACGACCACGGGCCTATGTTTTCAAAAGGTGATTTTAATACTTTTCTAACGGTATAACAATGCATATTGAGTTTGATATGAAATTCATCATATCATCATCATCATTTATTGGCGCTTAACCGCCTAAGCGATTTTGGCCGTTTCGTATCAAAGCACGCCAGTCATTCCTTTTTAGCGATAAAGGACGCCAATTGGAAACCCCAAGGGAGTTCAAGTCATCCTCCACCTGTTGTTTCCATCTCAGTCGAGGCCTCCCCCTTCCTCTGCTGCCGAATTCAGGCGACGATAGGAAAATCTTCTGTGCTGGAGCTTCTTTGTCCATTCGCATAACATGGCCCAGCCAGCGGAGTCTTTGGGCTTTAATTCGCTGGACTATGGTCAGATCTGCGTAGAGCTCGTACAGCTCATCGTTAAATTTCCTTCTATACTCGCCGTTGGCATCACGGGAAGGACCATAAATCTTCCGGAGAACTTTTCTCTCAAATACTCCAAGGGCCATCTCATCTTCTCTTGACATTGTCCATGAATCTGAGCCATACATCAGGACAGGTATGATGAGAGACTTATAGAGCGTGATCTTTTTTCTTCGAGAGAGGACTTTACTTCTCAATTGCCTACTCAGTCCAAAGTAGCACTTGTTGGCAAGAGTGATTCTAGGCTGGATTTCTAGACTGATATTATTTTCGGTGTTGATACTGGTTCCCAAATAGACGAAGTCCCTCATAGTTTCAAATTTGTAACTATCAACAGTGACATGGCTGCCAAGGCGCAGGTGCGCCGATTCTTTCTTTGATGACAGCAAATACTTCGTCTTGTCCTCGTTCACGGCAAGACCCACTTTTTTCGCTTCCTTATCCAGTCCAGAGAAGGCAGCGCTTACGGCGCGGTTGTTAAGGCCAATGATATCAATATCATCGGCATACGCCAGCAATTGCACGCTCTTGTAAAAGATTGTACCATTGCGGTTTAGCTCTGCTGCTCGAATTATCTTCTCCAGCATCAGATTGAAGAAATCGCACGATCGGGAGTCGCCCTGTCTGAAGCCTCGTTTGGTTTCAAATGGCTCAGAGAGGTCCTTCCCGATTCTGACGGAGCTGTTGGTATTGCTCAACGTCATTTGACAAAGCCGTATAAGCTTTGCAGGGAAGTCAAATTCAGACATGGCGGTATACAGGCAACTCCTTTTTACGCTGTCAAAAGCGGCTTTAAAATCGACAAAGAGATGGTGAGTGTCGATTCTCTTATCATGGGTCTTCTCCAGGATTTGGCGTATCGTGAAAATCTGGTCGATGGTAGACTTACCAGGTCTAAAGCCACACTGATAAGGTCCAATCAGTTTGTCTACGATGGGCTTCAGCCTTTCACACAACACGCTAGAAAGAACCTTATATGCGATATTAAGAAGACTAATTCCGCGGTAGTTGGTGCGGTTAGCGGGATCGCCTTTCTTGTGGATTGGGCAAAGCACACTTAAATTCCAATCCGGAGGCATGCATTCGTCTGACCATATTCTGCATAAGAGCTGACGCATGCTTTTTACCAGCTCTTCGCCTCCGCGTTTGAACAGCTCGGCGGGTAGTCCGTCTTTTCCAGGCGCTTTGTTGTTTTTGAGCCGGGATATAGCTATCCTCACTTCATCATAGTCAGGTGGTGGGACGACTTTTCCATCGTCAGGGATTGGGGTATCGGGTTCGACGTCTCCTCGCAATTTAGCAGTGAGGCGAAGTGCTCCCTCCATAATTTAAGTACACTTTGGACGTCGGTTACCAGGTCGCCATTATTGTCCTTACAGGTGCTTGCCCCCGTCTTAAAACCTTCCGTCATCCGCCGGATCTTTTCATAGAATTTTCGGGCATCATTCCTGTCAGCCAGCATCTCAAGCTCCTCACACTCACGCCTTTCGGCCTCACTTTTCTTTTTTCTGAAAAGGCGTCTCTCTTCCTTCTTTGCCTCACGATATTGTTGCCATACACTGCGGGTTGCGCCCGTTCGCAACGTCTCCTTGTAGGCAGCGTCCTTTTTTTTCGAGGCAGTTTTGCATTCCTCATCGTACCAGTTGTTCTTGCGGGCTCGCTGGAACCCTATAGTGGCCTCAGCGGCGGTACGCAATGAGTGAGAGATATGCTTCCATTGCTCGGTTACATCGTTAGGTCGAGGATTGCCCTCTGCTAGCAGGTGTGAGAGTCGAGTTGTGAAATTATCAGCTGTCTGTGTCATGCGCAGCTTCTCGACGTCAAACTTTCTTCCGTTACTGTGCGCACTTTCTTCGTTGCACAGAGGCGTGTGCGTATCTTGGCTGCGACAAGATAATGGTCAGAGTCAATATTGGGACCACGCAGTGTACGCACGTCCAGAACGGTGGAGCTATGTCTGCCGTCAATCAAGACATGATCAATCTGGTTTCTAGTTCTTTGATCAGGGGACAGCCATGTGGCTTGGTGTATTCGCTTATGCTGGAACCTGGTACTACTGATGACCATATTGCGAGCAGCGGCGAAGTCAATCAACCTAGTGCCGTTGGGGGATGTTATATCGTGGAGACTGAAATTTTCCAACTGTGGGACCAAAGACTCCTTCCATTCATCATATGGGATAAGTAATTAATTCTATCGCGATGCTGCGTGAAATGTTAAAACCTCGGATATAACACTTTGCCAGTTGATCGAACATATTATTTCCTATATATTAGTGATGTTAACTCAAAATTTGGGTTTTTAAGTTATGGCGATGTTGCAGCAAATGAGCGATATTGGTCATACTAAATCTGAGTGATAAACATAATAAGAAACAGACCGCAAATGTCTTGCGTGTCTTCTTTTTTGGTTATCATGTTTTCTTTTTTCTCCAGTATTCCCAAACTCTCCAGCGTATATCTGGTTCTCCCTAGTTTGTTCTTATCTATTATTTTGTTGTGTGTTATATTTGCAGAGTGTCCACTTGTTGTGATGTCTTGTGATAATGCGGTATTGGTTTTCTTTTTGAGAATGTCTGCTTCGTGCTCTTTTAGACTTATACTGAGGCTCCGTTTGATGGTACCAATATATACCCTGTTGCAGCTTTCATTTTCATTTCCTTGGCAGGTGATTTCATATATTACGCTATTTTGTTGTATTTTTCAATCGGACTTTTCGTTTTAGTGAATATATTGGATAGTGATTGGTTACACTTGTATGCTAATGTTATGTTTTCTTTGTTGTTAGCTATTGATTTTCTTAAGTTTCCAGTGAGTTTAGGGATGTAGGTTACACCAAAATATTGTTTTTCTGCGTTTGTTTTACACGTTGTTATTTCACTTTGCTTGTTATTTATCTATCTTATTTTCTCTTCCTTTTGACTTTTTATTAGTGTGTATGGATAGCAGTTTTTTTTTTTAAATTTCATTTGTTTCTTGTAGGTTTTTGCTCCAGAATTCTTTATCGCTTGTGGTGGGTATTTTGTGCATCATATCTTTTGCGGTGTTAATTTTCTATTTTAATGGTTGGGATGAAAAGAAGTTATTAGGCGACCCGAGGATAACGGCTTCGCATACCAGCCAAAAGACAGTTTTCCATTGTTTGTGTCCTTGTGTATTGGACACCAGATAGAGAATTTCACAATCATTTTACATTTCTATTGTAAACTGTATCTTAATGTGGTAATTATTTTTCGGATGAGTTCCACGTGTGTGCGTTTTACAATTGCTAAAATGTCATCCACATATTTAACTAAAAATTTAACATTGATGTCATGCTTTTTCTTTAATTCGTCAAAGGCGTTGTCAAGTAAATCATCTAAAATTACATAGGCTACTGCTTTTTATTTATTTTTTACCTAATAAAATGTTTTACCTGCCTGCGGCACGGGTTAGAGGTATCCAATATATCCCAGGTTAGGGTAGGAAGTGGCTTCCGCAGAGGCACACTTAGGCCAGTTTTGAAAGGTCCGTTGTGATACCACCATCACTAGGAAAGTCAGTTCCGGGACCCTGTCATATGGAAAATCCCTGTATTATCGGGATTCTCCACATAGCAGAATCCCGGGACTGACGCTCCTATGCCGACACCGTTGCTCCTCCTCGAACCATTTAGATGACTTGACGAAGGCCACCAAGTCCTTTATATCCAGCTCCGTGACCTGGCGTAGGCTAACCAGGAAGGGAACTCCCAAAACGCGCATTCTTCCACCACTTAAAGCCGGGCAGTTGCAGATGAGGTGCTCCACCGTTTCCTCTCCATCATCATCTTCGCAACTCCTACAGCATGGTCGGCAGCGCTGGGTAAAATCAATTCCATTACAATTACAATCACGGTTGCCGTTTGCCAAAAAGTTTGCGTACCAAAATTCATACCAAACAGAAAAAAACGTATCAAAATAATTTGCTAGCCAAACAATATGGGGATTCATCGAACCATATAAGTTTACGAAATGCGTAAATTTATACATGTATCAGCTGAGTTAGCTGAACGCCCTAGATAAAGTTATGTGTACTTGATGTCAAACAAAAACAACAGAAATACTACAGGCCATCGTAGTTGATTTGTTAAAAGCAATTGCTTTAACCGCTTCGGTGCAGACACAGTAGTTCTGTGTATTAAAAGCCATCTGATGTGGAGCCTGGAAACTCGAAACGCGCCATGGTATCCATCGCTGTGTAAATCTTTGTCAATTTTCTCTAAGTATCAAAATTCATAAAATTTCGTAAGATCAAAAGTTAGAATACCCTAGTACTAGTGAAAAAAAGTACAGCAGGTAGAAATTTTCGAGCTAAGCTCCAATAAGAAACATTCATAATTAATACATAAGTACACACCATATGTAGAGCAAACCAACAATACACAAAAAAGTGGTATGAAGGAATGCAAATAGAAAACCTCAGTGTGCTTCTGCATAAATATGCACGCCTAATAATATACTCACATTCTTTATTTATTTATTTCTTGATTTCTTTATTTATTTATAAGACTTTGGATTACAATCCTTACAGACTACGAACTAAGCTAATTTAGATATTATATGGCGGCCGCCGTGGTGTAGCGGTTAAGTGTTCGGCCTTCTACACCAAGTCGTGGCGGTTCGATGCCCGGCAAAAGTAACATCAAAAATTATTTAGAAAAAGAATTTTTCTAAAACGGGGTCGCCCCTCGGCAGTAGTTGGGCAAACTCTCCGGGTGTATTTCTTCCATGAGAAGCTTCTCAGCAAAAAATTCATTTGCTTTGCAAGTGCCGTTCGGAGTCGGCAAAAAACTGTAGGTCCCGCCAACTTGTAGGAAAAACTCAAAAAGCAACACACCACAAGTTGGAAATAGAAGCTCGGCTAAAAATCTCGTTAGAGGTTATGATGATAACCTGTAGGTATATCGCCGCCATTAGTTTTTTTTTTTTTTTATGTTCGAATTTAACAATTATATACTTATTCCATGCATAAATCAAAATACCTATAAGGCACAGTTCAGCATCTTGAAAAAGGCATCGCTTGATATAAAGAAATCCAGAGCGATAGCATCAGATAGTGAATTATACTCCGTTAAAGCGCGACTTACAGGGGAATTACAAGCATATTGGGTTCTCGTATTATCCCCATAGAGCGGAAACACAGTACGAAGAAGCCATTGAGGAACATTGAACCGAATCCTTTCCAATAGGTAAGGGCAGTCAATTAGGCCCTTGATAATTTTGAAGGCAAATGACAAGTAGAGTATAGATCTGCGACTCTCTAAGGACTTCAGACTAATCAACGCAAGGCGAGCATACTTAAGAAAGCGTTTTTGTATTCTCTCCAATCTATTTATAGCTGTCATAGTACTAGGTCGCCAGAAAAAGACAACATATTCTAAATTAGACCTGACAAAAGAAGTGTAGAGAAGTTTTAGAGTATATGGGTCACAAAATTTAGCGGAATTGCGCCTAATAAAACCCAACATGGAATAAGCTTTAGAGGTTACGTCGCTAATATGGTTATTGAAAGAAAACTGTCTATCAAATATGACTCCAAGGTCCTTAATCTCACTAAGCGAAGAATATTAGGAGTCTTAGAATAAGTCAAATGAAAGCATTTAGATGGGTTCAGGGACAGATGATACTTGAGGCACCACAGATGGAGCTTGGCAATATCATATTGTAATTTCTTACATCATCAAGCGAATTTATAGTTGAGAACAGTTTTAAGTCATCAGCATAAAGCAAACATTTATCAAATGAAAAGCAATTACTGATGTCGTTTATAAAAAGATTAATATGCTCCCCTGAGGTACCCCCGAAGAGGCAATAAAGGGAATAGAGGGTTCACCATCAACAGTGACAACACTTTGTCTGCTAGATAAATACGACCTTAGCCATGAAAGAAAGGAGGAATGAAATCCAAGACATTCTAGTTTATTAATTAAGACTCGGTGAGAGACCCTGTCAAAGGCTTTTGAAAAATCGGTATAGATACAATCTACTTGTGAACCAGCAGAAAAGGACTCAATACGTTTGAAGGGATGATGTCGTTTATAAAAAGATTAAATAGCAATGGTCCTAATATACTCCCCTGAGGTACCCCCGAAGAGGCAATAAAGGGAATAGAGGGTTCACCATCAACAGTGACAACACTTTGTCTGCTAGATAAATACGACCTTAGCCATGAAAGAAAGGAGGAATGAAATCCAAGACATTCTAGTTTATTAATTAACACTCGGTGAGAGACCCTGTCAAAGGCTTTTGAAAAATCCATTTCCATTAACCTTCTTTGGCGCGTAATTGCTTTGGAAGTTCGGTAAGATAGCTTCAGCCATCTCCACCGTCTTTCTGGCATTCGGCGATAGCGTCTCTTGTGAAACACCTTCGTATTTCTTCAGGATCCCTGCGGCCGCTCTTTTGTCCAAGTACTCAGAGCGACTGGGAGATGTCCTTTGGGGTGAACTTTGACCCCTAGTTGCCAGCGGGGTCGTTCCCTTATTTGGATCTCTGGGGCCAGGTCGTGAAACCACTGCCACAAACGTTAAAGACTTGGTTTCGGTACCGGCACTTACTGGAGGTTTAGCATCAGCCGTTGTTGGCTTCACTGTGTTTGTACCGTTACTTGCTTTGGGGATTGCCCCCTTATTATCCAGAGCTAATCGACCCGTAGTTGCCATCGCTGTCGATCTCTCGGCTGATAAAGAAATGGAGTGTGTCCTCCGACGTTGCGTTCTCGCTTGCTCCAGCATTTTCCTCCTCTCCTGTGCAGTATACAAGGTTGTATCTTTAGTTTTGAGGTTTTTATTACTATTTTTCATCTTGTTCGTACGACCCCTCGCCGGGCAAGGCCAGTTTAGGGTCAAAGGAAGAGTAAGGGGAATGTGTCGTCCGTCGCGGCAGAGCCCCATGGTCGCATAACACCCTAGATTGGGAGGGGGAAGATCTTAGTCGTCGCGCCAGAGAAGCTTGGCTTCTTTCGTGATGTAGTACGGGGCGGCGCTATGATCACAAGGGCAGCGTCGCCCTGTGGCTATGGACTTAAGCCCTCGTACCGCGGCAAGGTGTCAACCCTTCACGAGCGCATTATCAACTTACATTTTCTCATTATCATTTTACATATTCTCAATATAAATTTAAATGTTCTCATTATCAATTTACGTATTCTCAATATCAACTTATAGTTCTCATTACCAACTTATGCCTTGTCAATATCAACTTACACTCTCTCATTATCAACTTGTGTTTTCTCAATATTAACTTACAATTATCATTAGGCCGTGTGCTAATTGAAAACATTTTTCGTCAGAGTAAAATGAGGTGAACAAATTTCCTATGGTGAACGAATATTTGCCATTTTGCTGTGCCAAACGAAACGTTAAATTATGACAGTAGTAAATTTTGACGTATGGAAAAAGCGCGTGCAAAAGCAGATGCTTTGTGAATCAATTCTCATTTTACGTGTTTTTCATGCATTTATATTGCGTATTATTCGCATTATATTATATTTTAGTGTTAAATAACGCATGTGAACATAAACTTATGTGAAATAATATGAATGTTAACAGCACATGCATCCCTGTGCTCACATTATTGATTGTCAAAATTTGACCTAGCCCCCAGGACTACGGCAAATTCTGACGTTCATATTCACCACGATAACTGTCAGAATTTAACATCGCTCTGTCAAAATTTGCTTTTTTAAACCGTTTGGCACACAGCCTTATTAACTTGGGTATTCGCAATATCAACTTACATTTCTCATTATCAACTTCTGTATTCTCAATATCAACTTACAATTCTCATTATCAACTTTTGTTTTGTCAATATAGTCAGGAGATATCCATTTCATACTATACCTTATCATAATTACCTCGTTCTGACATGTTCTAAGACGTTATGTAATTTTATTTTCATTTTCGTTTTTGGCTAATAGAATTCTATATTGAAAACAGTAAACGTTCAAAATTTGTTCAAATATTTTTAATCAAAAAGCCGAAAATGAAATTTTGTAGCCCGTTCAATTCTAGTCTAACAAAGTAAAAGATTTAAGTATCTCAAAAATCATCTCTATAATATGAAAACATTTTGAACTTTTGCCAAACCGTTTTTTAATTAAAAAAAATCAGAGTAAACGCTTAGAGCGGAGACTTTTAATGTTTTCAATTTAGAATTCTATTAGCAAAAAATAAAAATGAAAAAATAAATATATATATATATAAGGGCTTAGAACATGTCAGAACAAGGTGCTAAAGAGTGTAGTATACAACTAGAAGCAAAAAAGGAAAATACAATTATTTAACCCTTTCACTACCGTACTATTAAACGCAAAAATTTTCATAACATAAATTAAGCCCAATGGGATAATATATCCCATTTTTATTGTTTGGACACTACTGTTGGGATATATTATCCCACAAGCACAAAAACACAGATTTCAGCATATATTGTATGCCCAATGTTTCTTACTTACCTGAATGTTATTTATAACGTTATTATAAGTATTTTAAACATCTTTAACTTATGGTACTTTTAAGTACCAATTGGACGAATTCTTCCTTAAATTAAGTGAATATTGGATTTTTGTCGATTTTTTGAATTTGCTCTGGTATGTATTGTCCCCATGGTAGTGAAAGGGTTAAGGGCTTAGAACATGTCAGAACGAAGTGTCCTATAATTATGCTAAGGAGTGTAGTATATAACTAGAATTTCCTGGATGAAATCATACTATTCAGAAATATCCATTTCATATTAATATACAACTAGAATTTTCTGTCTGAATTCATACTAGTCAGGAAATATCTATTTCATACTAGTATACAATGCGTTCAGGAGTGTAATGGGGTGTGGTTGCTGTGCGACCTTGCCCAATCCCGACTCTTGCGTCCTCGTTCGTACACTCTGGGCAACAGGAGCCGCGGTGGGGCCACTCTGACATACTTGGTTTAAGGGCTCACCGAGGTCTTTTGCGCAGCGTCTGTTCACCATGAGGTGCGGCTGCAAGCGGGCGTGTGTCTTGAATCAAGCGGCTCGCTATATAAATGTGTAAATATTTTCCAAAAACCCCAAAACGGGTTGTGCGCTGGGTTTGGGACCCGCCACGTAAAAAACTTAATTCCAATGAAAACTAATGTAAATTCATAAAATTTCGTAAGATCAAAAGTTAGAATACCCTAGTACTAGTGAAAAAAAGTACAGCAGGTAGAAACATTCATAATTAATACATAAGTACACACCATATGTAGAGCAAACCAACAATACACAAAAAAGTGGTATGAAGGAATGCAAATAGAAAACCTCAGTGTGCTTCTGCATAAATATGCACGCCTAATAATATACTCACATTCTTTATTTATTTATTTCTTGATTTCTTTATTTATTTATAAGACTTTGGATTACAATCCTTACAGACTACGAACTAAGCTAATTCAGATATTATATGGCGGCCGCCGTGGTGTAGCGGTTAAGTGTTCGGCCTTCTACACCAAGTCGTGGCGGTTCGATGCCCGGCAAAAGTAACATCAAAAATTATTTAGAAAAAGAATTTTTCTAAAACGGGGTCGCCCCTCGGCAGTAGTTTGGCAAACTCTCCGGGTGTATTTCTGCCATGAGAAGCTTCTCAGCAAAAAATTCATTTGCTTTGCAAGTGCCGTTCGGAGTCGGCAAAAAACTGTAGGTCCCGCCAACTTGTAGGAAAAACTCAAAAAGCAACACACCACAAGTTGGAAATAGAAGCTCGGCTAAAAATCTCGTTAGAGGTTATGATGATAACCTGTAGGTATATCGCCGCCATTAGTTTTTTTTTTTTTTTTTATGTTCGAATTTAACAATTATATACTTATTCCATGCATAAATCAAAATACCTATAAGGCACAGTTCAGCATCTTGAAAAAGGCATCGCTTGATATAAAGAAATCCAGAGCGATAGCATCAGATAGTGAATTAAACTCCGTTAAAGCGCGACTTACAGGGGAATTACAAGCATATTGGGTTCTCGTATTATCCCCATAGAGCGGAAACACAGTACGAAGAAGCCATTGAGGAACATTGAACCGAATCCTTTCCAATAGGTAAGGGCAGTCAATTAGGCCCTTGATAATTTTGAAGGCAAATGACAAGTAGAGTATAGATCTGCGACTCTCTAAGGACTTCAGACTAATCAACGCAAGGCGAGCATACTTAAGAAAGCGTTTTTGTATTCTCTCCAATCTATTTATAGCTGTCATAGTACTAGGTCGCCAGAAAAAGACAACATATTCTAAATTAGACCTGACAAAAGAAGTGTAGAGAAGTTTTAGAGTATATGGGTCACAAAATTTAGCGGAATTGCGCCTAATAAAACCCAACATGGAATAAGCTTTAGAGGTTACGTCGCTAATATGGTTATTGAAAGAAAACTGTCTATCAAATATGACTCCAAGGTCCTTAATCTCACTAAGCGAAGAATATTAGGAGTCTTAGAATAAGTCAAATGAAAGCATTTAGATGGGTTCAGGGACACATGATACTTGAGGCACCACAGATGGAGCTTGGCAATATCATATTGTAATTTCTTACATCATCAAGCGAATTTATAGTTGAGAACAGTTTTAAGTCATCAGCATAAAGCAAACATTTATCAAATGAAAAGCAATTACTGATGTCGTTTATAAAAAGATTAATATGCTCCCCTGAGGTACCCCCGAAGAGGCAATAAAGGGAATAGAGGGTTCACCATCAACAGTGACAACACTTTGTCTGCTAGATAAATACGACCTTAGCCATGAAAGAAAGGAGGAATGAAATCCAAGACATTCTAGTTTATTAATTAAGACTCGGTGAGAGACCCTGTCAAAGGCTTTTGAAAAATCGGTATAGATACAATCTACTTGTGAACCAGCAGAAAAGGACTCAATACGTTTGAAGGGATGATGTCGTTTATAAAAAGATTAAATAGCAATGGTCCTAATATACTCCCCTGAGGTACCCCCGAAGAGGCAATAAAGGGAATAGAGGGTTCACCATCAACAGTGACAACACTTTGTCTGCTAGATAAATACGACCTTAGCCATGAAAGAAAGGAGGAATGAAATCCAAGACATTCTAGTTTATTAATTAACACTCGGTGAGAGACCCTGTCAAAGGCTTTTGAAAAATCCATTTCCATTAACCTTCTTTGGCGCGTAATTGCTTTGGAAGTTCGGTAAGATAGCTTCAGCCATCTCCACCGTCTTTCTGGCATTCGGCGATAGCGTCTCTTGTGAAACACCTTCGTATTTCTTCAGGATCCCTGCGGCCGCTCTTTTGTCCAAGTACTCAGAGCGACTGGGAGATGTCCTTCGGGGTGAACTTTGACCCCTAGTTGCCAGCGGGGTCGT
The DNA here is from genome assembly GCA_964058755.1 of Campiglossa producta. Classification (NCBI taxonomy): domain Eukaryota; kingdom Metazoa; phylum Arthropoda; class Insecta; order Diptera; family Tephritidae; genus Campiglossa; species Campiglossa producta. The sequence continues at coordinate 55,566,047 of CAXKVI010000004.1, read as the reverse complement.
TCCCTTATTTGGATCTCTGGGGCCAGGTCGTGAAACCACTGCCACAAACGTTAAAGACTTGGTTTCGGTACCGGCACTTACTGGAGGTTTAGCATCAGCCGTTGTTGGCTTCACTGTGTTTGTACCGTTACTTGCTTTGGGGATTGCCCCCTTATTATCCAGAGCTAATCGACCCGTAGTTGCCATCGCTGTCGATCTCTCGGCTGATAAAGAAATGGAGTGTGTCCTCCGACGTTGCGTTCTCGCTTGCTCCAGCATTTTCCCCCTCTCCTGTGCAGTATACAAGGTTGTCTTTAGTTTTGAGGTTTTTATTACTATTTTTCATCTTGTTCGTACGACCCCTCGCCGGGCAAGGCCAGTTTAGGGTCAAAGGAAGAGTAAGGGGAATGTGTCGTCCGTCGCGGCAGAGCCCCATGGTCGCATAACACCCTAGATTGGGAGGGGGAAGATCTTAGTCGTCGCGCCAGAGAAGCTTGGCTTCTTTCGTGATGTAGTACGGGGCGGCGCTATGATCACAAGGGCAGCGTCGCCCTGTGGCTATGGACTTAAGCCCTCGTACCGCGGCAAGGTGTCAACCCTTCACGAGCGCATTATCAACTTACATTTTCTCATTATCATTTTACATATTCTCAATATAAATTTAAATGTTCTCATTATCAATTTACGTATTCTCAATATCAACTTATAGTTCTCATTACCAACTTATGCCTTGTCAATATCAACTTACACTCTCTCATTATCAACTTGTGTTTTCTCAATATTAACTTACAATTATCATTAGGCCGTGTGCTAATTGAAAACATTTTTCGTCAGAGTAAAATGAGGTGAACAAATTTCCTATGGTGAACGAATATTTGCCATTTTGCTGTGCCAAACGAAACGTTAAATTATGACAGTAGTAAATTTTGACGTATGGAAAAAGCGCGTGCAAAAGCAGATGCTTTGTGAATCAATTCTCATTTTACGTGTTTTTCATGCATTTATATTGCGTATTATTCGCATTATATTATATTTTAGTGTTAAATAACGCATGTGAACATAAACTTATGTGAAATAATATGAATGTTAACAGCACATGCATCCCTGTGCTCACATTATTGATTGTCAAAATTTGACCTAGCCCCCAGGACTACGGCAAATTCTGACGTTCATATTCACCACGATAACTGTCAGAATTTAACATCGCTCTGTCAAAATTTGCTTTTTTAAACCGTTTGGCACACAGCCTTATTAACTTGGGTATTCGCAATATCAACTTACATTTCTCATTATCAACTTCTGTATTCTCAATATCAACTTACAATTCTCATTATCAACTTTTGTTTTGTCAATATAGTCAGGAGATATCCATTTCATACTATACCTTATCATAATTACCTCGTTCTGACATGTTCTAAGACGTTATGTAATTTTATTTTCATTTTCGTTTTTGGCTAATAGAATTCTATATTGAAAACAGTAAACGTTCAAAATTTGTTCAAATATTTTTAATCAAAAAGCCGAAAATGAAATTTTGTAGCCCGTTCAATTCTAGTCTAACAAAGTAAAAGATTTAAGTATCTCAAAAATCATCTCTATAATATGAAAACATTTTGAACTTTTGCCAAACCGTTTTTTAATTAAAAAAAATCAGAGTAAACGCTTAGAGCGGAGACTTTTAATGTTTTCAATTTAGAATTCTATTAGCAAAAAATAAAAATGAAAAAATAAATATATATATATATAAGGGCTTAGAACATGTCAGAACAAGGTGCTAAAGAGTGTAGTATACAACTAGAAGCAAAAAATGAAAATACAATTATTTAACCCTTTCACTACCGTACTATTAAACGCAAAAATTTTCATAACATAAATTAAGCCCAATGGGATAATATATCCCATTTTTATTGTTTGGACACTACTGTTGGGATATATTATCCCACAAGCACAAAAACACAGATTTCAGCATATATTGTATGCCCAATGTTTCTTACTTACCTGAATGTTATTTATAACGTTATTATAAGTATTTTAAACATCTTTAACTTATGGTACTTTTAAGTACCAATTGGACGAATTCTTCCTTAAATTAAGTGAATATTGGATTTTTGTCGATTTTTTGAATTTGCTCTGGTATGTATTGTCCCCATGGTAGTGAAAGGGTTAAGGGCTTAGAACATGTCAGAACGAAGTGTCCTATAATTATGCTAAGGAGTGTAGTATATAACTAGAATTTCCTGGATGAAATCATACTATTCAGAAATATCCATTTCATATTAATATACAACTAGAATTTTCTGTCTGAATTCATACTAGTCAGGAAATATCTATTTCATACTAGTATACAATGCGTTCAGGAGTGTAATGGGGTGTGGTTGCTGTGCGACCTTGCCCAATCCCGACTCTTGCGTCCTCGTTCGTACACTCTGGGCAACAGGAGCCGCGGTGGGGCCACTCTGACATACTTGGTTTAAGGGCTCACCGAGGTCTTTTGCGCAGCGTCTGTTCACCATGAGGTGCGGCTGCAAGCGGGCGTGTGTCTTGAATCAAGCGGCTCGCTATATAAATGTGTAAATATTGTGCGCTGGGTTTGGGACCCGCCACGTAAAAAACTTAATTCCAATGAAAACTAATGTACCAAAGCCTCGGATGACAACCCCCTTTAATGTTGACGACCCGGCAAAACGAATAAGGCATAATGATTGGGATATTAGGGCATGTACCGGGAATATCCGGACCCTTTCAAGGGACGTTACCGCTGCCCGACTGGTTTATGTCCTCGTAGGCGCAAAGGCCGACATCACCGCCCTGCAGGAAATGCGATGGACGCGACAAGGAAAGACGACCATCGGTCCTTGTGACGTATACTATAGTGGCCAGGCAAGCGGCAAAGCGCGTGGTGTAGGATTCGTGGTGGGAAAGAAACTTCGCCGCCAAGTATTAGCATTCACTCCTGTGGACGAGCGTCTCGCTGCGATCCGCATCAAGGCGAGGTTTTTCAACATAACATTTATCTGCACCTATGCGCCGACTGAGGAGACGGACGACGCAGAGAAGGACTCCTTCTACGATAAACTTGAACAGACTTATGATCGCTACTCCCAGCATGATATCAAAATCAGCTCGGTGACTTTAATGCCAAGGTGGGCAAGGAAGGAGTCTACAGTTGGAAAATTCAGTCTCCACGATGTAACATCCCCCAACGGCACTAGGTTGATTGACTTCGCCGCTGCTCGCAATACGGCCATCAGTAGTACCAGGTTCCAGCATAAGCAAATACACCAAGCCACATGGCTGTCCCCTGATCAAGGAACTAGAAACCAGATTGATCATGTCATGATCGACGGCAGACACAGCACCACTGTTCTGGACGTGCGTACCCTACGTGGTCCCAATATCGACTCGGACCATTATCTTGTTGCAGCCAAGATACGCACACGCCTCTGTGCAGCGAAGAAAGTGCGCACACTAACGAAAGGAAAGTTTGACGCCGAGAAGCTGCGCATGACACAGACAGCTGATAATTTCTCCACTCGACTCTCACACCTGCTATCAGAGGGCAATCCTCGACTTAACGATGTAACCGAGCAATGGAAGCATACCTCTCACTCATTACGTACCGCTGCTGAGGCCACTATAGGGTTTCAGCGAGCCCGCAAGAACAACTGGTACGATGAGGAATGCAGCACTGCCTCGGACAAAAAGGACGCTACCTACAGGAAGACGTTGCGAAAGGGCGTAACCCGCAGTGTATGGCAACGATATCGTGAGGCGAAGAAGGAAAAGAGACGCCTTTTCAGAAAACAGAAACGTGAAGCCGAAAGGCAAGAGTGTGAGGAGCTCGAGATGCTGGCTGACAGGAATGATGCTCGAAAATTCTATGAAAATATCCGGCGAATAACGGAAGGTTTAAAGACCGGGTTAAGTAAGGACAATAACGGCGACCTGGTAACCGACGTACAGAATGTACTTAAATTATGGAGGTAGCACTTCTCCTCACTGCTAAATTGCGAGGGAGACGTGCAACCCGATACCCCAATCCCTGACGATGGAAAAGTCGTCCCACCACCTGGCTATGATGAAGTGAGGATAGCTATATCCCGGGTCAAAAACAACAAATCGCCTGGGAAAGACGGACTACCCGCCGAGCTGTTCAAACACGGAGGCGAAGAGCTGGTAAAAAGCATGCATCAGCTCTTATGCAGAATATGGTCAGATGAGTGCATGCCTCCAGATTGGAATTTAAGTGTGCTCTGCCCAATCCACAAGAAAGGCGATCCCGCTAACCCCACCAACTACCGCGGAATCAGTCTTCTTAATATCGCATATAAGGTTCTTGCTAGCGTATTGTGTGAAAGATTGTAGCCCATCGTAGACAAACTGATTGGACCTTTAGACCTGGTAAGCCTACCATCGACCAGATTTTCACGATACGCCAAAAACTGTAGAAGACCCATGATAAAAGAATCGACACTCACCATCGCAAAAAGGAGCTGCCTGTATGCCGCCATGTCTGAATTTAACTTCCCTGCAAAGCTTATACGGCTTTGCCAAATGACGTTGAGCACAACCAACAGCTCCACCAGAATCGCGAAGGACCTCTCTGAGCCATTTGAAACAAAACGAGGCTTCAGACAGGGCGACTCCTTTTTGTGCGATTTCTTTAATCTGATGCTGGAGAAGATAAACCGCAATGGCACAATCTTTTACAAGAGCGTGCAACTGCTGGCGTATGCCGATGATATTGATATCATTGGCCTTAACAGCCGCGCCGTAAGCGCTGCTTTCTCTGGATTGGATAAAGAAGCGAAAAAAGTGGGTCTTGCGGTGAACGAGGGCAAGACGAAGTATCTGCTCGGCGCACCTGCGCCTTGCAGCCGAGTCACCGTTGATAGCTACAAGTTTGAAACGGTAAGAGGCTTTGTCTATTTGGGAACCAACATTAACACCGAAAATTATATCAGTCTAGAAATCCAACACACTTGCCAACAAGTGTTACTTTGGACTAAGTAGGCAATTGAGAAGTAAAGTCCCCTCTCGACAAGCAAAGATCACGCTCTATAAGTCTCTAATCATACCAGTCCTGATGTACGGCTCGGAATCATGGACAGTGTCAAGAGAAGATCAGATGGCCCTTGGAGTATTTGAGAGAAAAGTTCTCCGGAAGATTTATGGAAGGAAATTTAACGATGAACTGTACGAGCTTTACGCAGGCCTGTCCATGTTATGCGAATGGACAAAGAAGCTCCCGCACAGAAGGTTTTCCTATCGGCCTCGGCTGAGATGGAAACAACAAGTGGAGGATGACTTGAACTCCCTAGGGGTTTCCAATTGGCGTCAGTTATCGCTAAAAAGGAATGACTGGCGTGCTTTGCTACGAAACGGCCGAAATCGCCTAGGTGGTTAAGCGTCAATAAATGACGTTAACCAAGATTAGATTAGAATATAAAATGAAATAAATTGTCGACTATGTTTTTGGCACATATAATAGAACATATTGCCTCTGTTTATAATAATTTTTTCTTCAACTTTAGCGGATGGTAAAAAATTGTGTAGCCATTTTGCCTCCGCCCTTATCCTGGATATAGATGATGTTGTCGACATGGCCATGGATGTTTTCTTCCTTCTTCGATATTCCACTATAATATAAGCCTTTCCTCCATATACAAACGTATTTTTCATTATGTCCCTTTGCGCTGGCTGTGGTCAGTTCTAATTTGTTGTGTTAGTGTAGCCTTTCCATGGGTACTCTTTTCTCTGTGAGGTTTTCTTATAGTATCACCAGACGGTAGGTCTGCCAGGGGGAAGATGTTTAGTTTCTTTTGCCTCCTTTGGTTCTGTTTCCATCAATATTCCACCATTATGCAATGTTATTGGGTTGAGTTTTGTAGAATGTGGTCGTCTCTAATGTTGGTGCTGTTTCTTTGGTTTTCTGCAACACACTTGGTCTAATATCTAACGACTTTTCCTTTTTGCTGTCAATTGATTGATGTATTTTTCGCATTGTTTTCAACAATTTTGCCTGTTTGTGGGATATTTATTTATAAATGTGGTTTTTCAATAGTTACCCATTTCAGTTTCGGATTTGATAATAGTAATCTTGGTACCATTTGCTGTCTTCAGTATACCACATTGCGTTTCAGTATCTTCTCCAAGGGGTACTTTGGTCGTGTGAATATTTGGAATTTTTCACCAAGGAGTGATCCTGATCGGGCCCGATCAAACTATTTCAAATTATACTCAGTTCGTTGCGAAGAGATACAGTATTTCGTTTTTTCGTCTGAGGCTGTGGCCTAGAAACAGGGTGATGGAAAACTCTGTACATATATTTAGCATACGTGTTTCTGATGTCGAGAAGAACAAAAAGTGTTATAAAATTGTTTTCCGTCTAGTTAATTGTCCCTTACCGCGGGTGGGGGGAACAAAGATTTCAGTAAATAAAAAAGCGATGGAGTTGCTCGGTTGAGAATATTAAAAAATAAAAATAGTAATTTACAAATAGTAAGTTACACATCTAACGTCACGAGTACTTGGTACTCACGTCTTTTTTATTTAAGTATGATTCTTAAAACTTTTTGCAATTTTGCAGACCTTCGAAGTGGCCGCCGTGGTGTAGCGGTTAAGTGTTTGGCCTTCTACACCAAGTCGTGGTGTATCAATGCCCGCCAAAAATAACATCAAATTATTTAGAAAAATAACTTTTCTAAACTCTCGGCAGTAGTTTGGCAAACTCTTCGGGTGTATTTCTGCCATGAGAAGCTTCTCAGCAAAAACTCATTTGCTTTGCAAGTGCCGTTCGGAGTCGGCAAAAAACTGTAGGTCCCGCCAACTTGTAGGAAAAAAACTCAAAACAAAACATCACAAGTTCGAAAGAGAAGCTCGGCAAAAATCTCATTAGAGGTTATGAAAGACTGTTGGTATATCGCCGCCATTACTTTTTTGAAGGTTTTCCCGGTCACCTAGGGAGTTCGGACTTAACACGTTGCTTGTGACCTGAGAACAGTAGAAAAACAAAATAGCGCTAGGTGGCGCGCTGATCGAAATAACTCAAAATTAGCGAATACTCTGTGGAATCTTGCGATCGGTTTTTAAGAACATTCTGAAAATGATCCTAAGGATCGTCCCAAAATAATACAACAAGATACCTAAAATGGTCCCAAAAATTATCACAAAATGATCCCAAAGTTAACTCAAAATGACCCTGAAACGGCCCGAAACTACCCACAAACGGCCCTAAAATTATCCAAAAATGGCCACAAAATGATCCCCAATTGATCCCAAAATTACCCCTAAATGATCACCAATTGATGCCAAATTGATCCCCAAACAGTCCCGAAATGATCCCGAAACAGTCCCGAAATGATCCATGATTCCAAAATGTTTACGCGGCATAAGCTATGATTATTTCGTTCATTTCATATCTTCTGCCATACATACCAATGTAATTCGCAGATAGTTTATAGAATTTTCTGAATACATAGCTTATAGCTGCTTCAACAAAGTGTGGTTTTAGCACTCACGCTAGCCTCCTATGCATACGAAGGGGATCTACGTCCCTAATGACAACGATGCATATAAATAACTTTTGGAAGGGATCTACGTCCCAAAATATATACTAATTAAATAAAAATAAAGTTTAATAAAATGATTTTACAGTCCACTAAACTAAATAGAAAATTAAAATAATAAAATAAATAAAATTAAAAAGACTTTGGTTGAGGTGGGATTCGAACCGGCAACCCCGGCCAACTCCCTCAACGATATAATATAGCAACAACAATAATAATAAACTGCTCGCCGCCCACATTTAACTCCAGCTTAGATATGGTCCTTCGAGCCGGATCAAACCAGCACCTATAGCTCTTTACTGGACGACTAAGCCGTCTAGGGCGGGGAGTATGTTTACGCGGCATAGGCTATGATTATTTCGTTCATTTCATATCTTCTGCATTACATACCAATGTAATTCGCAGATAGTTTATAGAATTTTCTTAATACATAGCTTATAGCTGCTTCAATAAAGTGTGGTTTTAGCACTCACGCTAGCCTCCTATGCATACGCTTCGAAGGGGATCTACGCCCCTAATGACAACGATGCATATAAATAACTTTTGGAAGGGATCTACGTCCCAAAATAAATACTAAGTATAAAATAATATAATGTGGGTAAAGTGAGTGTCAATCAGCTAAAGCTGCTAACTGCCTCAGGGCCTAGTGCTGAGTATCATTCAGCTGTTGCTGCTAACTGTCTCATTAGGCCTAGTGCTCACCCTCATTAAATAACTTTTGGAAGGGATCTACGTCCCTAAATAAATACTACGTATAAAATAATATAATGTGGGTAAAGTGAGTGTCAATCAGCTAAGGCTGCTAACTGCCTCAGGCCCTAGTGCTGAGTATCATTCAGCTTTTGCTGCTAACTGTCTCGTTAGGCCTAGCGCTCACCCTAATTAAATAAAAATAAAGTTTAATAAAATGATTTTACAGTCCACTAAACTAAATAGAAAATTAAAATAATAAAATAAATAAAATTAAAAAGACTTTGGTTGAGGTGGGATTCGAACCGGCAACCCCGGCCAACTCCCTCAACCATATAATATAGCAACAACAATAATAATAAACTGCTCGCCGCCCACATTTAACTCCAGCTTAGATATGGTCCTTCGAGCCGGATCAAACCAGCACCTATAGCTCTTTACTAGACGACTAAGCCGTCTAGGGCGGGGAGTATGTTTACGCGGCATAGGCTATGATTATTTCGTTCATTTCATATCTTCTGCATTACATACCAATGTAATTCGCAGATAGTTTATAGAATTTTCTTAATACATAGCTTATAGCTGCTTCAATAAAGTGTGGTTTTAGCACTCACGCTAGCCTCCTATGCATACGCTTCGAAGGGGATCTACGCCCCTAATGACAACGATGCATATAAATAACTTTTGGAAGGGATCTACGTCCCAAAATAAATACTAAGTATAAAATAATATAATGTGGGTAAAGTGAGTGTCAATCAGCTAAAGCTGCTAACTGCCTCAGGGCCTAGTGCTGAGTATCATTCAGCTGTTGCTGCTAACTGTCTCATTAGGCCTAGTGCTCACCCTCATTAAATAACTTTTGGAAGGGATCTACGTCCCTAAATAAATACTACGTATAAAATAATATAATGTGGGTAAAGTGAGTGTCAATCAGCTAAGGCTGCTAACTGTCTCAGGGCCTAGTGCTGAGTATCATTCAGCTTTTGCTGCTAACTGTCTCGTTGCGCCAAGCGCTCACCCTAATTAAATAACAATAAAGTTTAATAAAATGATTTTACAGTCCACTAAACTAAATAGAAAATTAAAATAATAAAATAAATAAAATTAAAAAGACTTTGGTTGAGGTGGTATTCGAACCGGCAACCCCGGCCAACTCCCTCAACCATATAATATAGCAACAACAATAATAGTAAACTGCTCGCCGCCCACATTTAACTCCAGCTTAGATACAAAAATTGTACCGAAACGATCCAGAAACAGTCCCGAAAATGATCTCTAAACAGTTCTGAAATTATCCCGAAACGATCGCGAAACAGTCTCGAAATGATCCCGAAAATTGTCCCGAAATGATCCCGAAAATGGTCCCGAGGTTATGCCGATTGTGTTGCGCATATGGGGTCTCCAGGAACAAATTTTTAATTTCTAAATAACTGATTAAAAATGAAGTTTTATCGTTATTCAAGAATTCCATAAATAAAAATAACGCGTTATTCATCACTCAAAATTTCTTGAGTGATATATAACAAGTCATTTTATTCAAGAATCGCTTGAAATAAAAATAACTTGTTATTCATCACTTTGATTATTTTGAATAAAAATAGCCGGTAACTCATTTTTATTCAAAATTGCCCAACCCTGCATGCCCCTCCATTGATCCGTCCCTAGCTTCAGGCTTTGTTTGTTCAGTTCTAAATTTGATTTTCCTATATATGTAATTCATTTAGTTTTTACATTCATTCATTATGTTTTCCATATCTTCGCTCAAGACATCATACTCCTTTTCTAATAGAACGAGGTCAAAGGAGCTGCCACACACCACTCTTGATTTCACTTTGATTTCTTGCAGCATATATTTTAAATAGCTTTATTTGGAATTCAAGTTCTTGCTTAACCTTTAACACTACGTCACATATGTACTACATTTCAAAAATTCAACTCCATAGACGAAGGTTCACTCTTTCAACTTTGCCACAATATGTGGTGTTCCCACGTGTACAAATTGCTCACTCAGCATGTAGGACCTCTTTTTCTGTCTGTTGATTTGATTTGAGTTCTTGCTATTCTCGAAAGAAATCGTTGGAGGTAAATTGATTTGGTTGCCTAGTTGACCTCGCAGTGCCTCGACTCACAGCGGATACAATTCCTCTGGATTGTAATACTATTTTCTTATTGCTTGAGCTCAAATTAGAAGCTTGTTGGTTTATAATTTTTTTTTTTATAATTTTTTTTTATGTTTGAAACATAACATGATTCACCTCAATGCAGCGTTGCCGTTTTGTGGGTAATTCCCTATTGTGGGGAATCTTGAACGCTTGTGGGTAATTTTCGGGGAACGATATAAGTAGCTCACATGTAACTATATATTTAATTTTTTTCGTATGCACCCTGTGTATTAAAATTCTGGGCAGTGTTGCCAGAATCAAGGATCTCTACCTTTCTTAGGGATAGGGATAGAGGGATTTTTCTGCAAAATACGGGGCTTTTCTAAATCAGGCAAGTAGCAAAACTTTGACAGATGCGCACGTTCCACAAACTTTCATACAAAAGCGAGGCAAAATTTTGGCAAATGGGTTTAAACGATGTGCACATCTGTCAAAGCTTCACAAAGCTTTATGATATTGGGCCTGAAGGCCCGATTTCACAGTGGCGGGCTAACTTACGTTCCACAGATTTCCAATTTTCATTTTAAGTTATCCTAAGATAAACTGCCCAACGTTTGTGAGTTAACCTCTGTTCAGATATCAGAAGACCGTCTATCAATAATTTATATAGTATACACTCAATTAAAGTCCAAAGCTAACCGTGTAACTTAAGTTAACCTGCCACTGTGAAATCGAGCCTGAGTGGCAAAATTTTTTATTTTATATGTATGTGAGAATCTTTAGAAATGTTTGAAAATTATGTGCGGGGAATTGGGGTGGATTTCGCGGAATTTATTTTTTATTGTGGGTAATTGAGTCAGGATTCGTGAAACCAATCACTAAAAATGGGTGGTTTTGTTTTTCAATTTAAATGTGGTTAATGTGTAGCTTGTGGGTATTGAAAGTGATTCCCAAAATATAATTAAAACAAAATATTTTTTTTCGTTTTGCTATATCTAAAAATCTATTTGCTGAAATGTGATGAAATTATCACAGGTTGTTATTATTTTGACGTAGTTTATAATGCAATTTTTTTTATTGAGAACTTTTAAATTTTTTTTTTTTAATATTTTTTTATGCCAATTTTTGTCCTTCTGGAGCAACAAAAATTCTGAAAAAAAATCAAAATATTCTTTGAACTTTATGTAAGTGTACATATTTTTTGTTTAGAAGATACGATGAAAAAAAAATATCAACGAATCTTGCTACACAGTGCTCCTGAACGAAGATTGGGTTGGTCTAAACTGACGCCATATCGTCTGGGGTGCTGTCCTGAGAACGAATAACTTTGCTTTGAAATCCTAGCTGGTCCTTTTGGAAAACATGAACTTTTTTGCATTTTTATAGCATGTAACACATTGCACCTAAGGGGTGAATTGGAAAAAAACAACTCAACCAAAAACTAAAAATGCCAATTCGTTTATAGTGTCATCAAATTGAAAATAGGGTTCAAGTTGACATTTTCGCTACCATCCTTTAGAAAATATGCACATTTTTTGCATTTTTGTTCATATATTACTTCTTTAGTGCAGTTTATTCAAACTACGTTTTTATTTTTTTTATAACGTTTTATTAGAGACATTTGTTTGCACGTTAAACTGTATTCAATTGAGTAATATGAGTATAAATAACAACGAAACAACATTAAATAAATACATATCTACATCTAAAAAAATGCAAATTGGGCGATTTGACCGTGGTCGTCAATACTGAGGGACGTGGGTACTTTTAACTACCCGTTTATAATTTTCTGGGTTTGTCTCCCGTATTATTGTCCAGCAATAATCTCCCATCATTTCTTCATTCCAAAAACCTTGGTAACGTTTTTCAAAAATCATGAGGTCTTGGTGAAACCTGGTCACTTTCAGCACCTAGGTTTGCGGGAAAATTATCCAAATGTGAATGCAAAAAATGCATTTTGAGGGACATGTTGCATTTCATAGCTCTGTAGTTTTTCAACAAGGCTTTGACCATCTCTCTATAGTTGGGATCTTTATTGTTGCCAAGAAATCCACTAACGACTTGCTTGAAGCTGTCCCAAGCCGCTGCTTCTACTGATGATAAATTATTCGCAAAATTTTCGTCTTTCAGCAACTTTCTAATTTGCGGACCAACAAATATACCTTCTTTTAATTTGGCTTGAGTTATTTTAGGAAAAAATTTCGTTAGGTTGTTACGGTCATCTTACGGCTACCCAGCACTGCCACAAGCAAAATACGCGATCTGGCAACCCCATTTCCGAACACCTCCTTTAAACGTCATGCCACGTCAGCAAGGCAAAACGTCATATAAATTGCAGCTCACTTCAACATTCCCGATTTCCGGCCTTTCTCTAACAGCAGCGGCAGCGACAGGTTGCATTAACCTACAAAAAGTAAGTGGAAAAAAATTAATTTTAACGCTCAGCATCCAGAAGTGGATGTGAAACGGTTGGAAAATACCAACATCGTGGTATCGTGGAATGAACCACCAACAACCTGGTAACAATATTTTATGGGAAATTATTGTCCACAAAACAGGGAGTCCTGGCAAGTGCACCAGGGTCACATCGCCAGAAAAGCGGCCATATTGTGGTAAGTATTTAGAGAAAAGAAAACGTGGAAAATAGCTAGGCTCTAACATATGTTACTTTACTCACAGGAACTGTGGTCCCCGCGGGTTGCCTGTGGTTGTAGATGCGTGCCTCTTAAGCACTCTATTTTGCGCGGTTATCAACGTGCCGGAATCGGCACAAGTCATTGCTGGGGGTACACTAATTACCCACGCATTACCACCGCTCAGTGCCACCTACGCCATCACAGGGGCACGCGGACAGCAACATTTGTATCGCCTCTGTCAACAGGCCCGATAAGTACCCGTATATTCATCAAAATTCGGCTATCTTTTGCCACGTACCGATACCGGGCCAACAGAAACACAGTCAACAGGCAGAACAAACAACCACCATAGTCGGCTGCCAACAACCACCACCACCAACGATCAATCGGGCTGCCACACCCACGCAGTACCACCATCATCAAAAGCTTCCAACAGTGCCACTAACAGCCAGAACAGGCAACCATCATAGGCGCTGCCAACAACAACCACAACCACCACTTTCACCACAACAGCGAAGCAGCTTGAAGGCCAGGTTTTTTTAGGCTAATGTATAGTAGTAGTTAGCGTAGAGTGTAGTGTATGTTACGGTTATGCCCGTAGAGTAACACCCCCCTACCTAGTTCTGGAAGGATGAGACCTCAGGCGTCGATTGGGGCTGTTATTCTAAGATTGGCACATCGGTTGTAAGAGACCAGGTCCATCTAGCGTGGTTTGTGGTGGGGTGTGGTATTAACTCCCACCTCTACGCACCACCACTAAGAGGCCGGAAGAAAATTGTATGTGAGCTAGGCTCAGGTGTTTAAAAGTTATTTATCTATTTATTTAATTATACACATAAATGTGGTCAAATCAAATTTAACGGTCGTAACAGACAAATTTCCGTGTTAGGTCCCAAGTCGACGGCGTCCTTACCCCATGATCGGCGAAATACTCAGCCGTACCTAAGTGCATGAAATAAGTTGCACCCGTTGTAGTAGGTCCCTTTCCACCACCCTTATAACAAGACGTCTTGTAGGCCAGGGCGGGGTTAGGAAGTTACCAATTTGCTTTTTTTTATATCCGGAGAGGGGTAACCGAAGCCTTCCACTTGTGTGGCCATATAGTAAATCATAAATCTTCATTTGGTTTTTTTTTCATTCATTTTTATAGGCTGGTTTAAGCCAACTTAACTTTGTAAAATTTTTTTGACGCTTGAAGGGCGTGCATGGGGGTGTAAGTGGGTCGGACTGAGCTAAGTGGGAGTTGATATTTCCACCCCTCTAAGTGGGCTCACCGAGACTCAGCCCCGACTCTCTCCTGCATGCACACCCTTGGATGGTCGACAACCCACCCATACATATACGTGTATGGCATATGAAATCTATTTGCAGGGTTAGACACCCATACATACACATTTATGACTTAGTCAAATTCACGAGTTTAGTTTAGTTTAGTTAGTTTAGTTAAAGTTTAAGAAAGCTCACGAAGAGCACATAAGGACCAAATGTCAGGTCACTAATTTATTTTGTTTACCAATTTCTTATATATATATATATACCTAAGGGCCAAAGTGTTGGGTCCCTGACTGAATTTGGAAGGCGTAACGCCCACCTTGTATAATAATTGTTATCATAGTTTTATAGCAACACACACATACATGTAGTACCATATACGCAAACATACATACACATTTTTGATATTCTACATTTCAATAAATAATATGGATTGTTAATCTTTCTATATAAAAAAGTGATGCTTTCTTTCAGATGGGGTGTGGACAGACGGACTGGACGATGACAGAGGGGAAGTTGTAAGGGGGGTACAAAGGGGTTTTGATTTTGGGGTCGACCTAAAACATTTGCCACGGTCGACCATGGTAGGGTGGGTTCAGAGTGGCCGGCCATAACAACACCTATGGCCGAGGGGCGGAAAACCTGGAGGGGGTGCGGGCCGAGTGCCCCAATGCGCAATCACGAGCCAGGTATGATTTTTTTTTCTTGTATGGTGCGGTGGGTATGCCTCGGGGTCAAAGATCCACCCCACAGTCCGGCGAGCTAGTTCGCGCAGTAGGCAAGCATACCTGCAAGGTTGACGAGTCGCATGAGTTTTTTGAGATCAACCGGTAACCGGCACGTAACAGAAATGGCGCCCAACGTGGGGCCCCACAGCCTAGTGGAGCCTTTGGGAGTACATGTATTTTTTTCGGACACGCAATGGGGGTACGCTCGCACCTCTGGGGTTTTTATAACATTTTGACTTTCGGGGGTTTTCGAAATTTCATTCAAATTTAAAATTTTTCCAACTTTTACAAATTCTTCGTTTTGGCATCAGCAGCTTGATTTGGCTGCGTATAGTCAATCAATAGTGTTGATGTAGGGGGGGTACGGTGAGGTGGGGTCTAGAGGCCTGTCAACTTGTTTTGGTGAGGGTCAAGCTGGACAATAGTGGCAGGCTCTGACCACATCCATCCGGAATCAGGTCCGCGGGTATCTCATCTTGCTAAGTGAATGGGCAGATGATAGTGTTCGCGGCGGGATTTCGATCGGGGGGCGCCAGCGTCTAGGTAGCTTAGTTGGCTAGGCTAACGCCAGCTAATAGTACCTACAGCTGTTGGGGGAGTGCAGTAAAGGGGGGACTGAGACGTAGGACGACGGTGGGGACGGACGGACACCGCATCTGAAAAGAAAGACACTGTTTATTTCCATTATTATTTTGATTTCAAATTTTATTTACCTTTTCATCTTTCGTTTATGACCACGTATATCTCATTTATTCATTTTTTTTTTTTGCCTTCTGGGAAAGGCGACCCATATTGTAACTTTATACCTTTTGATTTCGGTTTTTTCAACAATTTGTTGCAACTCGGCTGGCGGCTTCGATTGGCTGCTGGTAATATTTGCGTTCCTGATCGGCGTTATCCTTTGGCGATCCGAGGATAAGGTATCGTTCTACTAGACAAGTTTTTGGGTACAGCATAATTATTGTGGGAAATGGTTTGGTTGAATTTTGGGCCTGGGGGAAAATTTTTTTTTGTGCATCATAACCGGTGTGGTCATTGTCATCGTAGTTAACACAGCGCCTACAGAGGTATCGAATCCCAACAGCATCGTCGAATGCGCAACAACACCGCGGGGTTATGTTTAACCTCGAAGTCTGGGTTCAGTCCCAAATTTTGGTTAACCTTCTTTCTTTTGGTTATTGTATTTTCTTGGGTTACCACCAGCACGCGTAATAGTAAGCGCGCTTTGAGTCTAAGGAAGATTAGCGATATCGTGTTATATGGCGGATCTGGTTAAACGTAAAGGGCTGAGGAGCGAAGAAGAGGACACGGACAAAAAGGAAGGTGATGATAACGACGCGCATGATAACAAGGACGCACACGATGACGAGCAGCGTGAGGAAAGGAACGAGAAAATTGTCGACGATGGGGGAGCGCGCGGGGGAGTGGCCGGTATGAGTAGTGCTGGGGTAGCGCCAACCAATGGGTTAGGCGAGGATTTTATGGAAAAATTCGAGCTAATGTTCGTGCAACACCAGCTAGAGGTGAGCCGCTCTACCACCGAGGCGGTCAAAGGTTTGGTGCAGACGCTGAAGAGGGAGATCAATGGTCTGGCGGGGCGACTCTCACACTTGGAAGAGGCAGGCGCGCGCGTGCGCCCAGATCCATCGCGCGACGATTGGTTGTTGGACGCGGAAACTCTGGTGAGAAACCCAAACACTAACTCGGCAGAGGTAGGGAGTGAGCGTGGACCAGGCGCGAATCGACGATTAGTTCTTCCAGGCACGGAGCCCAGGGGCGGCGCTGCGAGCGCGCGGTACGAAAGGGGCGCGTCAAAAGCGATACGCGATTGGCATCTGAAATTTGATGGGGGGGGCTAAGGCGATTCCCATAGAGCGCTTCTTGTTCCGCGTCGATACCCTGCGGAAAAAGCACAACATATCGTCGCAGGACTTCTATGCAAACTTCCACTTACTGCTCGAGGGTCAAGCGCAGGAGTGGTATTGGTTGTATACCGAGGAGCATCCAGAGCACGGTGCCATAGATTTCCAAGAGTTTCGATCGGCGATGGTAGAACACTTCTGCAGGACAGACTGCGACGAAGTGATCCGTCAAGCCATGAACGAGCGCAAACAGGGATATAACGAGAAATTTGAAGAATATTATGCTGAATTGCGGGGGTTAGAGCTCACAATGAGGACGCGGCTGCCGGAGCTGAGTCTGTTGAATCTTATGCGCCGCAATCTGAGACCAAGAATTAAGAACTTGATCTTCGGTTGCCAAATAACATCACTGGAGGAGTTGCGGAAGGAGTGTCGTCGGGCGGAGAAACATTTAGCGGAATTTGAGTTGAAACCCTAGCGCAGAAAGGCGATAGACGAATTGGAGGGCGACCATGAGGAGGAGCCGCTGGACGCGTTAGAAGCTTTCCATCGGCCAGTCAGGGACAGACCGTTACATCGTGAAATAAGGGGCGATGCGGGACAAAGCGGGAAGTACTGACACCGAGGAAAGCGGATGGGTGCGACGGGCGGTTGCATAGCATGATTGGCTATAAATGCAGTCAACCAAGCAGACAGCTGTGCGAAGAATGTAAACCGAAAAACCTGGAAAGCGGCGGGAAACCCGGGGAACCTTGCCAACCTCGTCAGACCCCGGAGAAGTAACAACAACCACCAGTTTAGACAAGTCCGATCACGACGATCAGGGCAAAACCACTTTAGACGAAACAATACAAATTTTGACAAATAGTAAAGCGAAACCAGCGCGCGGTCCAAGTCCATATCTAACGTTACAGGACAGGCAAGCGCGCTATGAAGCAGCGCGAAAAAGGATGGGGGACAAATTACGCAAGTTAATCGAACGATTGAAGACAGCGGATGGGAAGGCGCAAGCGGTTGTAGGCAGGATAGACGTTGAGATGACATGGACGGGCAAAACAAAACCCATGACGTTGTATCTGGTTCCTAGCCTAAAGCAAGAACTGTACCTGGGCATCGATTTCTGGGATGCTTTTGGAGTGGCACCAATGGTAGTCTCGGAACGGGATACCCAGGGACAGCTGGAGCTGTCGGCCGTACAAGGTCGGGAGTTAGAACGCGTGAAGAAGCTGTTTCCATCGTTTGCCGATTTGGGTCTTGGGAGAACGCATCTCACCGAGCATGTAATCGAAGTCTCGGATGAAACGATCCCCATCAAACAACGTCACTACCCCATGTCACCGGTGAAGCAAAAGTACGCGTACGAAGAAATCGACGTCATTGAGGAAAGCAACAGCGCGTGGAGCTCGCCAATTGTACTCGTGGAGAAACCGGGGGAAAAGCGTCTATGCGTGGACATGAGAAAGTTGAACGACCGCACTAAGAAAGATGCTTACCCGACGCCGTATATTGAAGGGATCCTGACGCGCTTGAGAGAGACACATTTCATATCGGGGATTGACCTTAAGGACGCATTCTGGCAGATACCGCTGGAGAAATCGTCGCGCGAAAAGACAGCATTTACGGTTCCGGGGCGGACGTTGTATCAATTTAAAGTAATGCCCTTCGAATTATGCAACGCGCCCCAGCGGTTGTGCAGATTAATGGATAAGGTCATTCCCTCGCGCTTAAGGGAAACCGTTTTTGTATACATCGACGACCTGCTCGTGTGCTCCCCGGACTTTGAGACGCATCTGGTTCACCTGACGAAGGTAGCCGAATGTCTCGCCAATGCAGGGCTTACGATCAATTTAAATAAATCGAAATGTTGTCGCAAGGAGTTGAAATATTTGGGGTTTATTGTAGGGCAGGGAGAGCTTAAAACCGATCCCGAGAAGGTACGATCTATTGTTGAATTCCCGATACCAGCCACCATTCGACAGGTGCGCCGATTTTTGGGTATGTGTGGATGGTACTGGCGGTTTATACCAAATTTCGCTACGATCGCGGCGCCAATGACAGAGTGCCTGCGCAAGGCTAAGATTTTCACCATGACACCAGAGGCGGTAATAGCGTTCGAGGAGCTGAAACTGACGCTCACCTCGGCCGAGGTATTAGTAAACCCTGATTTCTCTAAACATTTCTATGTTCAGAGTGACGCGTCCACTCAAGGGATAGGCAGCGAGCTATTTCAGAAGGACGACGACGGCAATGAGAGGCCCATTGCGTTTATGTCCCAAAAGCTTAACTCTGCCCAGCGCAACTACACCATCACAGAGTTGGAGTGTCTGGCAGCGGTCGTGAGCGTGAAAAAATTTCGCGCGTATGTGGAGGGCTTGCCCTTCACAATAATCACTGACCACATGAGCCTTAAGTGGCTCATGGGGCAGAAGGACCTCTCCAGTCGGTTGGCTAGGTGGAGCTTAAAGTTACAGGGTTTCGACTTCAAAATCGAACATCGTTCCAGACACTTTGAGCCGCATGCATATGGACGAGGTGGGCGTCACAGAGGCAGTTGCAGAGATAGATTTCACATCGCCAGAATTTACCAGTGAAGCATACACGTCACTTGCGCGCCAGATTGAACAGAATGTAGGTCGGTTGCCGGATTTGCGGGTGGTCGACGGCGTTGTTTATAAGAGGGTGAGGCCCAGAAGCATGGAAGATACCGAAGAAGCGGTATGGAGGGTTTGGATTCCGGAGAGGCTGAGGCAGCAGTTGTTAGAACAGGCACACGGTGATCGGTCGGCAGAACATGGAGGGACCGCGAAAACATTGTACAGGCTGAGGGCCAAATGTTTCTGGCGAGGTATGACAGGCACAGTAAGGGATTTTGTTGCGAGATGCGAGCTGTGCAAATGTTCCAAGGCGCCGAACGCGTCATCGAGGCCCCCCATGGCCGATCGCTTCACATCAGAAAGACCATTCCAACGGCTGTACGTCCACTTTTGCGGTCCATACCCACGCTCCCGAACTGGAAACACTGTCATATTTGTTGCGCTCGATCACCTGACTAAATTCGTCTTCCTGAAACCCATGCGGCAAGCCTTGGCGTCGGATGTCATTAACTATCTGGAAAAGGACATATTTCATGTCTTTGGGGTACCGGAAACATTACATTCGGACAACGGCAGGCAATTTATGGCGGACTCGTTTGCAGGACTGCTGAAAACGTACGGAATAAAGCACGTCAGGACCGCATACGCGCCTCAAGCGAATGCGTCCGATAGGGTCAATCGGTCGCTGCTCGCAATGCTGAGGACGTATGTCGCGGGACTAGATCAGAGCCTCTGGGACCAGCATGTATCGCATGCAGCGTTCGCCCTTCGAAGCGCAGTACACGAGGCGATCGGGCTCGAGCCCTATAGAGCGCGTACGAAAGTTTGAGACGAATAGAGGCGTTGCAAGAAGGGGATATAGGGGTGCTGCACGATAGGGATCGGGTGTCGTTGATAAGAGCAAAACTGATCCGGAATTTAGAGAAAGCCTTCAGGAAGGGCCAACAAAGCTACAACACCAGAGCCCGGCCGGTCAGATACAGAGAGGGCGAGATCGTCTACAGAAGGAATTTCAAACTGAGTAATGCGGCGGAGGGATTCAACGCAAAGCTTGCACCAAAGTATCTCCGGTCAATGGTATTAGCGGTCAAAGGAAACGCGGTGTACGAGCTCGGCGACTCAAACGGACGCTCGGTAGGAATTTACCACGCGAAAGACATGCGAAGATAAGAAAGGATGACCGGCCTTTCGAGCGCCTAGCTAACCCGAGACGGGCTGCAGCGCTCGCCCTGTTACGGTCATGTTACGGCTACCCAGCACTGCCACAAGCAAAATACGCGATCTGGCAATCCCATTTCCGAACACCTCCTTTAAACGTCATGCCACGTCAGCAAGGCAAAACGTCATATAAATTGCAGCTCACTTCAACATTCCCGATTTCCGGCCTTTCTCGTAACAGCAGCGGCTGCGACAGGTTGCATTAACCTACAAAAAGCAAGTGGAAAAAAATTAATTTTAACGCTCAGCATCCAGAAGTTTATGTGAAACGGTTGGAAAATACCAACATTGTGGTATCGTGGAATGAACCACCAACAACCTGGTAACAATATTTTAGGGGAAATTATTGTCCACAAAACAGGGAGTCCTGGCAAGTGCACCAGGGTCACATCGCCAGAAAAGCGGCCATATTGTGGTAAGTATTTAGAGAAAAGAAAACGTGGAAAATAGCCAGGCTCTAACATATGTTACTTAACTCACAGGAACTGTGGTCCCCGCGGGGTACCTGTGGTTGTAGATGCGTGCCTCTTAAGCACTCTATTTTGCGCGGTTATCAACATGCCGGAATCGGCACAAGTCATTACTGGGGGTACACTAATTACCCACGCATTACCACCGCTCAGTGCCACCTACGCCATCACTGGGGCACGCGGACAGCAACATTTGTATCGCCTCTGTCAACAGGCCCGATAAGTACCCGTATATTCATCAAAATTCGGCTATCTTTTGCCACGTACCGATACCGGGCCAACAGAAACACAGTCAACAGGCAGAACAAGCAACCACCATAGTCGGCTGCCAACAACAACAACAACCACCACCACCAACGATCAATCGGGCTGCCACACCCACGCAGTACCAACACCCTCAAAAGCTTCCAACAGTGCCACTAAGAGCCAGAACAGGCAACCATCATAGGCGGCTGCCAACAACAACCACAACCACCACTTTCACCACAACAGCGAAGCAGCTTGAAGGCCAGGTTTTTTTAGGCTAATGTATAGTAGTAGATAGCGTAGAGTGTAGTGTATGTGATCAGGGTTACATCGAACCGTTATGCCCGTAGAGTAACACCCCCCTACCTAGTTCTGGAAGGATGAGACCTCAGGCGTCGATTGGGGCTGTTATTCTAAGATTGGCACATCGGTTGTAAGAGACCAGGTCCATCTAGCGTGGTTTGTGGTGGGGTGGTGTATTAACTCCCACCTCTACGCACCACCACTAAGAGGCCGGAAGAAAATTGTATGTGAGCTAGGCTCAGGTGTTTAAAAGTTATTTATCTATTTATTTAATTATACACATAAATGTTGTCAAATCAAATTTAACGGTCGTAACAGACAAATTTCCGTGTTAGGTCCCAAGTCGACGGCGTCCTTACCCCATGATCGGTGAAATACTCAGCCGTACCTAAGTGCATGAAATAAGTTGCACCCGTTGTAGTAGGTCCCTTTCCACCGCCCTTATAACAAGACGTCTTGTAGGCCAGGGCGGGGTTAGGAAGTTACCAATTTGCTTTTTTTTTATATCCGGAGGGGGGTAACCGAAGCCTTCCACTTGTGTGGCCATATAGTAAATCATAAATTTTCATTTGGTTTTTTTTCATTCATTTTTATAGGCTGGTTTAAGCCAACTTAACTTTGTAAAATTTTTTTGACGCTTGAAGGGCGTGCATGGGGGTGTAAGTGGGTCGGACTGAGCTAAGTGGGAGTTGATATTTCCACCCCTCTAAGTGGGCTCACCGAGACTCAGCCCCGACTCTCTCCTGCATGCACACCCTTGGATGGTCGACAACCCACCCATACATATACGTGTATGGCATATGAAATCTATTTGCAGGGTTAGACACCCATACATACACATTTATGACTTAGTCAAATTCACGAGTTTAGTTTAGTTTAGTTAAGGTTTAAGAAAGCTCACGAAGAGCACATAAGGACCAAAATGTCAGGTCACTAATTTATTTTGTTTACCAATTTCTTATATATATATATATACCTAAGGGCCAAAGTGTTGGGTCCCTGACTGAATTTGGAAGGCGTAACTCCCACCTTGTATAATAATTGTTATCATAGTTTTATAGCAACACACACATACATGTAGTACCATGTACGCAAACATACATACACATTTTTGATATTCTACATTTCAATAAATAATATGGATTGTTAATCTTTCTTTATAAACAAGTGATTCTTTCTTTCAGATGGGGTGTGGACAGACGGACTGGACGATGACAGAGGGGAAGTTGTAAGGGGGGTACAAAGGGGTTTTGATTTTGGGGTCGACCTAAAACATTTGCCCCGGTCGACCATGGTAGGGTGGGTTCAGAGTGGCCTGCCATAACAACACCCGAGTGCCCCAATGCGCAATCACGAGCCAGGTATGATTTTTTTTTCTTGTATGGTGCGGTGGGTATGCCTCGGGGTCAAAGATCCACCCCACAGTCCGGCGAGCTAGTTCGCGCAGTAGGCAAGCATACCTGCAAGACTCCCGGGGCATGCAACATGGGGTTGGCGAGTCGCATGATTTTTTTTGATATCAACCGGTAACCGGCACGCAACAAGGTACTGGAAGGATGGCGCGTCCTTATTTAAAGCCTTTACAAAATTTTTCATTAATCCTAATTTGATGTGAAGTGCTGGCAAAATAACTCGTTCGGGATTTACTAAAGGCGGGTTTGCGATATTGAAGGCACCTGGTTCGTACTCAGCTCTTGGTGGCCAGTTTTCCTGAATATAATGGGTTTCTCTAGCACGGCTGTCCCAAAGACAGAGAAAACAGCAAAATTTAGTGAAACCTCCTTGAAGTCCGAGAATTATAGCTACAACCTGGGATGTAGATATTTCATATACTATTTATTTTAAATGGTACCACCGAAACTGCTTACCTTTAAGTCCGCACAAATTTTCCAATTAAATAAGTTTCTTTAGTATTCTCAGAATGTGCCACTGGTATTGACGGTAACGAATTTCCTTTATGGAGTAATGCTGCTTTTAAACTATGTTTGAACTGTCTATAAACAAGCGCCAATCATCAGTTTTATTTTCTAATTTTAGTGCTTCAAATAAACCTTGAACTTCATTGCAGTAGCAAATGTTTTCACTTTTAGTAAAAAAATAAGAGAAAGTCTTGTGTCTATTTCGAAATTTAGTAGTACTTGTCGAAGGGCCCAGGCTGCCCCATTGCTGCAATCGAGATCCTAGAACTTCGCTATCAAATTTCGATAATTTCAAATCTCTGACCAAGTAATTAAGTTCGGCTTGTGAGACTCGATGTGGGACCTCTCCTACTTTTTCACTGTCTGAATTATCAGCTTCGGAGTCACTTTTGCTTGAGGCTTCGAAACTTATAGGCGGCCGGTAAGGTATGGTCATGTAGTTTTGGTTTTTTAGCTGATGCCACATTTGGATAACTTATTAATTTCCTCTTTTTTCTCGTTTTACCTTTAAGGTCTATCACGCAAAAATAGCACTGGTCGTGGTTAAAGGGTTCAGTCCACATCATTGGAATACCCACTGCATGTAATGACCTTTACCCGATACCCATTTCATTAAAGTTAATCTACAGCAGGCGCAAATAAAATTAGGTGTCCAAGATTTATCGAGGTTTTTTACACAGAAACCGAAATAATGAAAGTATGCATCTTTGACAGAATTAGTTATTTTCCGAGCTGAGTTTCCGAACATATAATGTCCGCAAATAAAGCAAAAATCATCCGGATTATTTTTACATTTAAAAACTCTTTTGCAACAAGCCATTTCGTAAACACTTCTTCCGATATAGTATGTATAAATTTGCACTAAAATTTGCATAACAAAATTTATAACAAACAGTAATGACAGTTAAATAATTGATGTCTTTTTAAATTTATTAGACCCTAAGGTAGAGTGACCAAATGAAATGTCTCGCCAATTTTATCAAAGTAATACTAAAATTTTAAGATAGACGCTTGCAAGTTAACAGGGCTATAGTCTCAACGGCACGTCCGATTGTTGTACTGGTATGCTTTAAATTTTCGTAATTAAATTACCTACAACATAGGAGGGCTAACTTTTTTTCGTCCATAGAATTTTTCCGATTTTAAAGTGGTTAAATCTGAAATTTTGTAAAAAATTTGGTTTTTTTTCAAAATTTTTTGAACGTTTTTTGGCATAGTGGCCAAATTACTGAAGATACTTAAGGGAGGTGAAGGCAAAAAATGTTTATGGGAAATAGTATAATGTATAATTCAACAGTTTAAATCGAAAAAATTGAAAATACAAATTTTTGCCGTACCTATATGAAGTAGTGTTTTGCAAAAATGGGAATTTTCATATTTTCGCCGATATCTCGGAAACTATCTGCCACAGGAAAATGGAAGTCATATTCGGAATCAGGAGAAAATTTTACTTTAGGAAAGGTCTATTTTATTCTTGGAGTCTAAAGTTGATCAAAATTTGTCGAGTAGTGTTATCTGGTTTGACGAGATATCTGTGCTCCAAGCCAAGCATTAACCCAGCATACAAAATTCGGTGGGTGAAAGGAGTAATTTAACTTATATTAGGGAGGGTCGAATTGTATGGACCCAAAAAATTTCACAGGGGCCCATGGCGGTTATGGTTATTTGGATCATTTCAAGAATTTTTGCCCAAGAAACTATAGGTCTAACATGAATTTCGAGCTAGCAGTTTTTTCGATCAAATTTTTTTTCTTCGAAAAGTGATTCACTTTTATTAAAAAAAGAAGAGAAAGTCTTGTGTCTATTTCGAAATTTAGTAGTACTTGTCGAAGGGCCCAGGCTGACCCATTGCTGCAATCGAGATCCTAGAACTTCGCTATCAAATTTCGATCATTTCAAATCTCTGACCAAGTCATTAAGTTCGGCTTGTGAGACCCGATGTGGGACCTCTCCTACTTTTTCACTTTCTGAATTATCAGCTTCGGAGTCACTTTCGCTTGAGGTTTCGAAACTTATAGGCGGCCGGTAAGGTATGGTCATGTAGTTTTGGGTTTTTAGCTGATGCCACATTTAGATAATTTATTAATTTCCTCTTTTTTCTCGTTTTACCTTTAAGGTCTATCACGCAAAAATAGCACTGGTCGTGGTTAAAGGGTTCAGTCCACATCATTGGAATACCAAACTGCATGTAATGACCTTTACCCGATACCCATTTCATTAAAGTTAATCTACAGCAGGCGCAAATAAAATTAGGTGTCCAAGATTTATCGAGATTTTTTACACAGAACCCGAAATAATGAAAGTATGCATCCTTGACAGAATTAGTTATTTTCCGAGCTGAGTTTCCGAACATATAATGTCCGCAAATAAAGCAAAAATCATCCGGATTATTTTTACATTTAAAAACTCTTTTGCAACAAGCCATTTCCTAAACACTTCTTCCGATATAGTATGTATAAATTTGCACTAAAATTTGCAAAACAAAATTTATAACAAACTGTATTGACAGTTAAATAATTGATGTCTTTTTAAATTTATTAGACCCTAAGGTAGAGTGACCAAATGAAATGTCTCGCCATTTTTATCAAAGTAATACTAAAATTTTAAGATAGACGCTTGCAAGTTAACGGGGCTATAGTCTCAACGGCACGTCCGATTGTTGTACTGGTATGTTTAAAATTTTCGTAATTAAATTACCTACAACATAGGAGGGCTAACTTTTTTTCGTCCATAGAATTTTTCCGATTTTAAAGTGGTTAAATCTGAAATTTTGTAAAAAATTTAGTTTTTTTCAAAATTTTTTGAACGTTTCTTGGCATAGTGGCCAAATTACTGAAGATACTTAAGGGAGGTGAAGGCAAAAAATGTTTATGGGAAATAGTATAATGTATAATTCAATAGTTTAAATCGAAAAAATTGAAAATACAAATTTTTGCCGTACCTATATGAAGTAGTGTTTTGCAAAAATGGGAATATCTCGGAAACTAGACCTGCCACAGGAAAATGGAAGTCATATTCGGAATCAGGAGAAAATTTTACTTTAGGAAAGGTCTATTTTATTCTTGGAGTCTAAAGTTGATCAAAATTTGTCGAGTAGTGTTATCTGGTTTGACGAGATATCTGTGCTCCAAGCCAAGCATTAACCCAGCATACAAAATTCGGTGGGTGAAAGGAGTAATGTTAACTTATATTAGGGAGGGTCGAATTATATGGACCCAAAAAATTTCACAGGGGCCCATGGTGGTTATGGTTATTTGGATCATTTCAAGAATTTTTGCCAAAGAAACTATAGGTCTAACAAGAATTTCGAGCTAGCAGTTTTTTCGATCAAATTTTTTTTTTCTTCGAAAAGTGATTCACTTGCTAAAAAGCTGTGTTGACAACTAACAAAAATCATTCTCTATGTGCATCTGGGGGTTTTTGGGGTCGAGGAATCCATTTCCGGTATTAATTTTATCGTTTGACGTCCGCAAGAGGGCGCTTTCGGTCTTTTTTTTAGGGTTCTAAATCAATTTTTTTTAAATCGACCGTTTGTTCCAGAAATTTATGAAATTTGACTTTCTTTAATAGCAAATAAAGTTACCAAACAGCTCAGCGTTGAAAATTAAGGGAATGGGAAGTGCATTCAAGCAAAACTTGTGTCGATATTATATCGTTTATTTTAATTTGTTTTATGAAGTTTACAAAACAGTTATTCATTCAAATTCAAATTTCATTCCTTATGTGCATCTGATGGTTTTTAGGGTCGAGGAATCCATTTCTAGTATTGTTTTTTAGAGGCGCTTAAATAAATTTTTTTTTTTATTGTAACACCTTTTTTCCGAAAATCAACAACAATGTTCCGAAAATCTATGAAATTTGACTTTCCTATAATGCAATTTCTGGATTCTACGTTCTGGATGAATTACACAGTGCTACAAAAACCTAGTAGAGATTGTTCATCTGCTCTACACCTTTTCAAGTTTTGCGATGGGGGGGGGGGGGGGGGGATTACATTTCTTATTATCAACTTGAGTTTGCTCAATATCAACTTACACTCTCTCATTATCAACTTGTGTTTTCTCAATATCAATTTACGTTTCTCATTATCAACTTGTGTTTTCTCAATATCAACTTACAATTCTCATTATCAACTTGGGTATTCTCAATATCAACTTACAATTCTCATTATCAACTTGTGTTTTCTCAATATCAACTTACGTTTCTCATTATCAACTTGTGTTTTCTCAATATCAACTTACAATTCTCATTAGGAATTCTCAATATCAATTTACATTTCGCATTAATAACTTCTGTATTCTCAATATTAAAATCTATGAAATTTGACTTTCCTATAATGCAATTTCTGGATTTTACGTTCTGGATGAATTACACAGTGCTACAAAAACCTAGTAGAGATTGTTCATCTGCTCTACACCTTTCAAGTTTGCGATGGGGGGGGGGTTACATTTCTTATTATCAACTTGAGTTTGCTCAATATCAACTTACACTCTCTCATTATCAACTTGTGTTTTCTCAATATCAATTCTCATTATCAACTTGGGAATTCTCAATATCAATTTAGGTTAGGTTAGGTTGCGAGGGCAGGACAGAGTGCAGGACCCTGCCCACCACTTAGGCCAGTCAAGTCGGCCCATTGTGATACCCTATGCGGTCTTAAGACCCACCCCATATCCGAGAGACAAACATCAACACTCTCACATTCTCACACTTGGATTAGAGGATCAAACCAGCTCGTGGAATCAATGAATTTCGATAGAGCCCTAATATCCATTTTTGAAACCTCCGTGAGGTCGTCGATGAACGGTTGGCCGAGAATAGCCAATCGTCTTCTGCTGAGTGCAGGACAATGACACAGCAGATGTTATTACGCCCATCCTAGCACAATGTGTGCCTATTAAGCAGTGCCCTGTTAACACCCTTATCAGTGATGAGACACCGGATTTATTAAGGGACAGCAGACAGTTAGTGCGTCCTTTGTTGTACGAAGGCCAAGTTAGCCTTGATATCTCGCACGTCGAGAGACCTGACCAGAGCTCATTTGCCCTTTGTAAGGTATTTGTGCTAGCTCGGAGTTTGAAAGATGCCATGGGAATGCCTACCAGATCATTTCCTGGAAGGAGATGAGTGGTGGTACCTCTTCTGGCCAGCTCATCCGCTATACAGTTGCCTTCAATATCCCTGTGACCAGGTACCCAAATAAGGCTGATACTGAAGTGCTGAGCGATCTCGTTAAGAGATCTGCGGCATTCAGTTAGCGACTTTGTGTTGTCGACATATGAGTTCAGTGCCTTTAGCGCGGCCTGACTATCTGAGAAGATAAATATCCGTTTGTCGTTTTGGGGCGTAGACGCTAGGCTTTTCACTGCACCGTGTATTGCCAGCATTTCTGCTTGGTACACGCTGCAGTGGTCGGGAAGACGAAAGGAGATCTCTAGTCCCAGGTCCGGTGAAAAGATACCTCCACCCACCTTCCCTTCAAGCTTAGAGCCATCGGTGAATATGTTCATGGCATTCCGCGCAGTATGCGGTCGGTAATCCCATTCTTGTCTTGTGGGTATTTTCACCTCGTAGTACCTAACGAACACGTTGCTTGGCGTGCAATAGTCAGTATGTAATGGTATGCTCACAGGTGCATGGGAGCCTAAAATTGTGGCGTGACCACATGTACCGCCCTTCCATACGTCGGTCTCCCTTAATCGCAGAGCTGTAACCACAGCCATTTCTTTAGCCACCAGATCGAGTGGTGGAAGATTCAGCATCGTGTTGAGTGCTTCTGTCGGAATGGAGCCGAGGGCCCCGGTTATGCAGAGTTCTGGACTCCTTTGGACTTTTTGTATCTGCTTGAGGTACGTGTTCTTGGTTAGTGCCGGCGACCAGACCAGCACACCGTAGAGTAAAATTGGACGAACAATAGCTGTGTATATCCAGTGCACCACTTTGGGAGAGAACCCCCACGATATACCAATTGCTCTCTTGCAAGTAAACAACGCGCATGTTGCCTTTTTAACTCGTTCCGCTATATTGTCGCTCCAGAGTAGTTTCCTGTCTAGAATAACTCCTAGATATTTGACTTTGTCACTGAGTACTAAAGTTGTATTCCCAATTTTTGGTGGTATTAAGTTCGGTATTTTGTACCTCCTAGTGAAGAGGACAAGTTCGGTTTTCTCGGGGTTAACCTCCAAACCTGAAGCGTTCGCCCAGTCGCATACTTTAGTCAGAGCATTTTCCATTAAATTGCAGAGGGTTTGAGGAAATTTTCCCCGAATGATAACGCAGATGTCATCGGCGTACGCGATCACTTGGTAGCCTTCAGCTTCCATGAGACGTAGAAGTTGGTTTACAGTAACCAGCCACAGGAGCGGAGAGAGAACACCTCATTGCGGGGTACCTCTGTTAACGAGTCTGTGAATCGAATTACCGCCTAGCTCCGTTGTAATCCGTCTGCTAATAAGCAATTTGCGGATAAACTCCACAAGGCAGGCATCGACCCGCAGACCTGTTAACGCCGAGGTAATGGCTTCCGGTAGAACGTTGTTGAAGGCACCTGCTATATCAAGGAAAGCCACCCGTGTATATTCCTTTGTGTCAATTGACTTTTCTATAACAGATACCAGAGAATGCAAGGCAGTGTCAGTCGATCTACCTTTACTATAGGCGTGTTGAGCCCGCGACATATGAGTTGAGTCTATCGATCTTCTGACATAGTCCTCCAAAAGTCTTTCCATAATTTTAAGTAGAAATGAAGATAGGCTTATTGGCCTAAAATCATTAGGTTTAGAATGGGATGGTTTCCCGGATTTTGGGATAAATACTACCTTAACCTCTCTCCATGATGCAGGTACATAGTTGAGCCTGAGGCAACTAACAAACATGGTCTTCAGCCAGGGCTTAATAAGCTCGGATGTTTGTTGTAACTGGGCCGGGAATATTCCGTCCGGTCCTGGCGATTTGTAGGGCTTGAGACTGGCCAAGGCCCAGTCCAGCTTTTTATCATCGGTTATTTCCTTTATCAGCTGATCCGAAAGCATTTCATTCCCGACCGTAGTAGTAGCCGTGACTGTGCATGTCGGAAAGTGAGCATCCAGAAGCAGATTCATTGTGTCAGTGCTCGAATCGGTCCAATTCCCATCCGGCATTTGTATGTGGCTCAGTGTCGCTGGCGATTTTGAGAGCACCTTCCTCAGGCGCGAAGCTGCAGATGTTGATTCGATATTGTTGCAGAAATTCACCCAGGTGGCCCGTTTGGCCTTGCGAATTTCTTTCTTGTAGTTACTTAATTTAGTTTTGTGAAGTGCCCAGGATGTTACGCTACCATCCTGTTTGGCTTTGTTAAAGGCCGACCTACATGTCCTTCTGAGATTATCGAGATCGGACGACCACCAGGGTGGTCTGTGGGTTTCAACTAACTTTTTAGGCGGACACGCCTTGTCTAGAGCAGTCTTGCAGTGTTGATTGAAGGAGCTGACGAGGTCGTCTAGCTCCTCTTCCTTTCTAGGTGTTACCAGCTGATTTGACAAATATTTGCGAATAAGCTTTTGGTAGTAACCCCAATTTGTTTTCCTAATATTCTGTATATATTTCGGACTTGTATGTATATCTACTAAGGAGAAGCTAATGTATCTATGGTCTGAGAAGGAGTGCTCGCCTAACACCCTCCATGATTCTATGAGGTCACTGTAAGAGTCAGTGACCAACGTTATATCGAGGACTTCCTCTCGGTTTCTTGTTACGAAGGTGGGTTCATTCCCCGTGTTACATATACTTAGGTTAGTGCCTAGTAGGTAGTTATAGAGTGACTCACCTCGCTCATTTGTATCAGTGCTGCCCCATTGGTTGTGATGGGCATTAGCGTCGCCGCCTAGCACGATGATATCGTCCCGTGGTTTTGTGGAACTCACGAACTCTCTAAAGTTGTTTGATGGTAGTGGTCCTTGGTGATCGTGAGCTAGATAGAATGATGCGAGCCTGCAACTTCTACCTAGCCCCTCGACGCTTATCGCTGTCAGATCTCCGTCACTAAACTGGGGTAAGAGAAGAGCGTTAATATTTGATTTAACTAAAATACACGTTCGAAGTTTACCTTTACCTGTTGCGCTACAAAGCTTGTAAGTAGGGGTCCTCAAACCACAGATCCTATCTCCAGGACAATGTCTACTGCGCCTTTTGAGAGCTGCAGTAGTAGTGCGGCCGAAGCAGCTTTGCAGTGATGGAGATTAATCTGGAGGACCCTCATCACTTTTTTTAGCGCTCTCCTCTGTGAGCGTCACGTCCGAGTCGCCGTCGCTCAGAAGCTGACTCTCGGAGTAGAGTCTCCTGAGAGCCGAGCCACCGTCCGAGCCTGACGACGCGAACCCACTCCCTGTGTCAGACGCCACTGACTGCCTGTCATCCGCGTCCACCTCCATATCATTTTCACTGGGGGGAGGGGGGGGGGGGGGGGAGCTCCACCTCCGGATTAGAGGTGAGGTTGGCTAGGGCCTCGGTATCGGACTTGTATACCTTGAGGACCACCTTTTCATAGCCATACCTCACTACATACTTGCATCGGGCCAGAGCCTCGATGCTTGCCTCATCCAGAAGCAGAACGATCTGCATGGTAGCCTTTTCGGTCTTATCCACGTTCACCACCCTCCAGTTTGATGTAGGCAGCTCAGGGTTGTACTCCTGCAGCACATCTAAAATCTCATCTGGTTCCGTGCAACCAACTGGAATCCAAATTCTAGCCCTTGGGCGTTGCGGGATATCAACCGCGTCCACTGCCCTCAAGCGCGCGCCGGGATAAACTTCTCCTATGCGCTGTATGCCAATTTTGTACAGGTCCACGGACCTGCTGTCATCGCAAGCGATCAGCTTCACATTGCCCTGGTACCAACCCGCATCTGCGTAGTTGGGTGGAGGACCAGGGTTGTCACGTTTGACCTGTACAGCCACTTTTGCGAGCGCGGCCCTGATCCACTTCCACTGCTGCTTGGGGATCCTGCCGTCTACGTTGCTCTCATCTATTACTCCAATGATCTTGCGATCCTTGGCAATGTCAGCGAAGGACCTCGTCAGTCCTCCTATTCTGGCACTTTTCGGTGCCGTTGGGGTGGTTTCCTCCAGCGATCGGTTTCGCTTAGCGGTTTCCCCCTTGTTGTTAGCGCCATACAGCTCAACCTTAAAATCCGGCACTATCCGCCGAGCCCACGCAAGATCGCGCTGGAGCTTCGCCCAGGCCTCTGCCGAAACGTCTTCCTCCCTTATCGGTGAGGTCGCGTTCTGAAACAGGATCCGGGCTGCCAACCGCTTATCATTGTGGTTGGGCTTGGTGGATTGCCTGCCCGCCAGGTCCTCGACCCTAACGTCAGCACCAACATTCCTGGAGCCCCCAGCCAAGGGCTCACCAGACGCTTTACGCTGAAAGGCAAGACCACTTGTGGAGGCTACGGGGTTGATAGCCTCGTTTTTGGCCTCCCGATCGGAACCCCTGGAGGAGGCACCGATCATCGGACTACTCAGACCGGTTTTACACTCGGCCCTACTACGTCGAGCTGCAGCAGCAGCAATGAAACGCTGGGGAGTCCTCTTAGCTTTACTAAGGTCCGGCTTGGCCGTGACCTTTTTAACGGAGCGAGCTCCTGTTGGCTTTTTTTGAGGAGACCCAGACTCCTTATTTTTGTTGTTGTTGTTGGATAAGTTGTTCATGTTTGAACCCACGAGTTGCGGAGAAAGGGGAAGGTCCACCCTGGGCAGAGATCCGCATACCCAGGGTAAGGCTAATTAGAATCGGAGGTCGCCAGGTATCCGCAGCACTCCGTTAGCGGCTGGGCTATTTTAGGGCCCCCAGCCAGGCTGATCCTCGGCACGGGTCGTATGACACCTTGATCCAGCCCATTTCAAGGAGGGAAGATAGGAAAGGGGAGAGAGTGGACTGTGATAGAGGCTACGAGTAGCGGAAGGAAAATCAGGTAAGAGGGGGGGGGGAGAGGTCGCCGCTCGAATTAGCCGCTGAAGCGTTACCGGGTGTCACCCCGTGGAGGCTCCACCCCCACTTGGAGGAGGAGGGTGCATGCACCTACGAGTCGACGGTTTGAGGTGGCGCTGGTGTGTGCAAGGCGCGAACACCCCCATAAAAGACACCCCAATATCAATTTACATTTCGCATTAATAACTTCTGTATTCTCAATATTAACTTACATTTCTGATTAACAACTTTTGTTTTCTCAATATAAAATTACATTTTCTCATAATAAACTTAATAAGGTGTAGTTATACACGAAACACCCTTCAAAAGATTTATAACACCCCAAAATCTGGTTTTAAGGCAAAAAAAAGTTTTGTCAGAGTTTTCGTTGAAAAAAAAATCATTTAAAATCGACATTGTACTTTTGACTTTGAGCGCCAAAGTTTGAAAAATCCTAAGTTTGACCCATCTAGAGTGCCCGAATCGTGTTAAAATGTATGACCGATACTTAACTGGTAGTTAAGTAATCTTAAACTTAAAAAAAATTATTTTACACGGTTCTTATATTGCCTTCAACCAGAATAGAACTCACAACTTTTCGAATGGTTAACTTAGATGTCTACCATGAAGCTATTGAATACTTAAACTTGACAGCGTCTAATTAATTACACCTTTGTTATGTTTATGCAATTACACCACTCTTATGATACATTTACACTGCACCAAATGCGTCGCATTTGGCGAAGTTATTTCGAGAATGTTTGTCCCAGAATGAATTTGTTTGCCAAATTAGATGAATTCAATTTAATTTGACCTAATTTGGTGATAAAATTCAATCTGCGGATGAACGGTCTTGAAAAAACTTGGCCAAAACTGACGCATTTGGTGCAGTGTAAATTTAGCTTTACTCACGTTGCACAATGGCCAATACCAAATAGGTTGTAAGCTACGCCCCCTGCTGAAGAATAGACTTTTTTAATTTTTGTAATTGATGTATGTAAATAAAAAAGCGAGCTTAATTGAATAGTCAGCTGAAAAAATTCAAATGTGCATTCGTACAGCTCCTACTTGCTAGCGTGATGTAGATTTAGAGTGGAATTTCAAAGGCTTCTACTTTTATAGAGTCTATAGCCCGAATAAAACAATATTAATTTATAGATATTTCATGTTAAATTGGGTTTATTTATTAGAGAAAGTTTTGCCTTTTATGAGAGTTTTAATAAGATTGTTTAGTTAACGTAGAAGTATTAGCCAATGGTAACTGCCGTATGTTTGAAATGTATGGGTCCGATGGCAGAATAATTCGGTTTATCAAATCTTCGTTTGTCAGTTTTCGAGTCAATTTTTGGTGTGGCATCGCCGAAAGGATACCAAGTACCTATAGATATACGTAAATTTTCAAATTATATGGCAAAATAACTTTTTTTTAAATTTAGTTTTCATGGAAATCTTAAAAACTTCGTCAGTTTCAACTTTTTTGAAAAAAATTAACTTTCATTGCACTCGTAACAAAATTTGCTGTTGAATATTATTCAAGGTTTGTATAGGCTTCTTATAATAAGTGCATAGGGATAGCGCCAAAGTTGACCAACCTCGAAAAATTCGAAAAAAAATGTGTTTGTGGGGCAAATACTACCACTTTTATCACTTCTTTCCGCTTCACATATATGCAGATCTATCGAAATCAAGAAAAAAATAAAAATAGGGTTAGAATGAAGATATAGGCTCAAAACTGTTTGAAGGTATGAAAACCCGGTTTTTGACACCTAACTCAAGATTTTGGAGGTGTTCGGCAAATTTCTGGTACGCAGTTCTTCTTAACTCACCGAGATCTACCAGAAAAATACTATCTCTTCCCAGGTATATTTTCGTGTTGCACAGTGTTATTTATGCAAATAATTAGGCAACGCTGCCGCAATGAGTATCTATCTATCTTACTAATATTATAAATGTGAATGTAGCGATGTTTGGATGTCCAGACGTTTACTTCTGTTCCTCAATAACGTAAGAATGGCAAGACGGATTTTGTGAAATTTGGCAGGCAGACAGCTAATAGTCTGGAAGGAGGTATAGGCTATTTTTATTTTTTTATTTTGGAGGGTCCGGCCATGCTAGGGACCGTTACTTTTCGATTTTTTGTTTTGCCCATATAATTGTGAGTACGCTTGACCTAAACTTATGATGTTGCGCATACAGGTATAGAAACTTCGTACAATATGGGTATCAAACAAAAGTGGAAGGTCCTAGGTCTCATTTGGGCTTCGATATATTTCGATAATTTTATCGATAACTGAGTTATCGAAGAAAATTTGATTGCCCAAAAATCTTAAAATTGCCCTACAATATGGGTATCAAACGAAGGGGCATGGCCCCAGGTTTCATTTGAACTTCGATATATTTCGATAAATTTATCGATAACTGAGTTATCGGTGAAACTGTGATTGCCCAAAAACCTTAAAATTGCCCTACAATATGGGTATCAAACGTAAGGACATGGCCCCAGGTTTCATTTGGACTTCGATATATTTCGATAAATTTATCGATAACTAAGTTATCGGTGAAAATGTGATTGCCCAAAAACCTTAAAATTGGCCTACAATATGGGCATTACACGAAATGGGATGGCTCCAGGTTTCATTTGGACTTCGATATATTTCGATAAATTTATCGATAACTAAGTTATCGGTGAAAATGTGATTGCCCAAAAACCTTAAAATTGGCCTACAATACGGATATCCAACGAAAGGGGATGGCCGCAGGTTTCATTTGGGATCCGATATATTTCGATAATTTTATCGATAACTGAGTTATCGAAGAAAATGAGATTGCCCAAAAACCTTAAAATTGCCCTACAATATGGGTATCAAACGAAGGGGCATGACCCCAGGTTTCATTTGGACTTCGTTATATTTCGATAAATGTATCGATAACTGAGTTATCGGTGAAAATGTGATTGCCCAAAATCCTTAAAATTGCCCTACAATATTTGTATCAAACGAAAGGGGATGGCTTTAGGTTTCATTTGGACTTCGATATATTTCGATAAATTTATCGATAACTAAGTTATCGGTGAAAATGTGATTGCCCAAAAACCTTAAAATTGGCCTACAATATGGATATCCAACGAAAGGGGATGGCCGCAGGTTTCATTTGGACTTCGATATATTTCGATAAATTTATCGATAACTAAGTTATCGGTGAAAATGTGATTGCCCAAAAACCTTAAAATTCGCCTACAATATGGGCATTACACGAAAGGGGATGGCTCCAGGTTTCATTTGAACTTCGATATATTTCGATAAATTTATCGATTACTGAGTTATCAATAAAAAAGTGATTGCCCAAAAACCTTAAAATTGCCCTACAATATGGATATCCAACGAAAGGGGATGGTTCCAGGTTTCATTTGGACTTCGATATATTTCGATAAATTTATCGATAACTAAGTTATCGGTGAAAATGTGATTGGCCAAAAACCTTAAAATTTCCTAACAATATGGGTATCAAAAGAAAAGTTATCGATCAAAACGTGATTGCCCAAAAACCTGAAATTATTTAATCAATCTACCTTTCCCCATTGATGGGAATTTTGAAAATTTTAAATACCCTTGGAAAATGCTTCAGTATTCAATATAATCTTATCTTACTAATATTATAAATGTGAATGTAGCGATGTTTGGATGTCCAGATAGTCTGGAAGGAGGTATAGGCTATTTTTTTATATTTTATTTTGGGGGGTCCGGCCATGCTAGGGACCGTTACTTTTCGAATTTTTGTTTTTCCCATATAATTCCGAGTACACTTGACCTGATGATGTTGATGTTGGTTATCAATAAAAATGTGATTGCCCAAAAACCTTAAAATTGCCCTACAATATTTGTATCCAAAGAAAGGGGATGGCTTTAGGTTTCATTTGGACTTCGATATATTTCGATAAATTTATCGATAACTAAGTTATCGGTGAAAATGTGACTGCCCAAAAACCTTAAAATTTTAAGGCCAATTGGCCTACAATATGGATATCCAACGAAAGGGGATGGCCGCAGGTTTCATTTGGACTTCGATATATTTCGATAAATTTACCGATTACTAAGTTATCAGTGAAAACGAGAAAGCCTTAAAATTGCCCCACAATATGGGTATCAAACGAAAAGTTATCGATCAAAACGTAATTGCCCAAAAAACCTGAAATTATTTAATCATCTACCTTTCCCCATTGATGGGAATTTTGAAAATTTTAAATACCCTTGGCAAATGCTTCAGTATTCAATATAATATTATATAAATATCAAAGTTTGAAGTTTAGATGAACTATTCGATAAATGCTTTCTGAGACATTAATATCAAGACTTAAATTAAAGCCAATGCTTTAGAAAACTCACTTTCAATCGATTTCAAGGATATGTATGTATATTTAATTAAAATTTTTTAAAACCTTAAAATTGGCCTACAATATGGATATCCAACGAAAGGGGATGGCCGCAGGTTTCATTTGGACTTCGATATATTTCGATAAATTTATCGATAACTAAGTTATCGGTGAAAATGTGATTGCCCAAAAACCTTAAAATTGGCCTACAATATGGGCATTACACGAAAGGGGATGGCTCCAGGTTTCATTTGAACTTCGATATATTTCGATAAATTTATCGATTACTGAGTTATCAATAAAAATGTGATTGCCCAAAAACCTTAAAATTGCCCTACAATATGGATATCCAACGAAAGGGGATGGTTCCAGGTTTCATTTGGACTTCGATATATTTCGATAAATTTATCGATAACTAAGTTATCGGTGAAAATGTGATTGGCCAAAAACCTTAAAATTTCCTAACAATATGGGTATCAAAAGAAAAGTTATCGATCAAAACGTGATTGCCCAAAAACCTGAAATTATTTAATCAATCTACCTTTCCCCATTGATGGGAATTTTGAAAATTTTAAATACCCTTGGAAAATGCTTCAGTATTCAATATAATCTTATCTTACTAATATTATAAATGTGAATGTAGCGATGTTTGGATGTCCAGACGTTTACTTCTGTTCCCCAATAACGTAAGAATGGCAAGACGGATTTTGTTGAAATTTGGCAGGCCGACAGCTAATAGTCTGGAAGGAGGTATAGGCTATTTTTTTATATTTTATTTTGGGGGGTCCGGCCATGCTAGGGACCGTTACTTTTCGATTTTATTTACCGATTACTAAGTTATCAGTGAAAACGAGAAAGCCTTAAAATTGCCCCACAATATGGGTATCAAACGAAAAGTTATCGATCAAAACGTAATTGCCCAAAAACCTGAAATTATTTAATCATCTACCTTTCCCCATTGATGGGAATTTTGAAAATTTTAAATACCCTTGGCAAATGCTTCAGTATTCAATATAATATTATATAAATATCAAAGTTTGAAGTTTAGATGAACTATTCGACAAATGCTTTCTGAGACATTAATATCAAGACTTAAAGCCAATGCTTTAGAAAACTCACTTTCAATCGATTTCAAGCAAGGTCTGAAACCGATTAAAATAACGTTCCGGTTTCGGTTTCGGTTTTTGCAACGTGTTTCGGTTTCGGTTCCGGTTTCGTTCTTCAAAATTTATTTCGGTTTCGGTTACGGTTTCGTTCCGGTTTCGGTTTCCAAATAAAAACAGGAAAAAAAATTTTACTACTAAAATACTCAAGTACCTATGTAGCTACGAAATAGGTCTGAATTTTCATAACTTTTTTTCTGCGGCCATGATGGGATTTCTCCAATATAATAATACATTTATTAACGCTATGCATAGATGAAATTTCTGCAAAACAAATTCCTAAAGTTAACTCTACTTTTTTTATTAAAATGGAAGCCAAATGAAATGTATAAATCGTTAAAAACATTAAAATTAGTGGCACTTTCCGAGGCAAGCCTGAACATTTCTTTTTCGGATCTCGTGAATTTGTTTCGATCGCTTCATTCAACTATATTCAAATTTCCTCTTTCAGAATTTTGATACTGATGTGAAAACGTGGCTCCACAATCTTCCATGAAAACTTTCAGGGTACCTATTTGTAAAACGAAGTACCTATGTGCCCACTCACATAAGTAAGGTATTGAAAAAATTCAAAACCGTTTGGAACCGGTTCCGGCTTTTGAAACGGTTTCGGTTTCGGTCTTTTCCATATCAAAATAACGGTTACGGTTTCGGTTTCGGTTTTGAAAAATGAATCGGTTTTAATTGGTTACGGTTACGGTTTCGGTTTCGGTTTCAGTCCTTGATTTCAAGGATATGTATGTATATTTAATTAAAATTTTTTAAAACCGTTTTTCAATACATACTATTTTTTCAAAACTCTAGGAACATGGAGACAAGTTATTGGTCTTCCAACAGTTTTTTATTTGATCAATCTACCTTACTTGGTGAACTTCGACGACCGAATTCTTATCTAAAATGTTGAAATGGCACTTCGCAGGGGCGGGCAAGACCGCGGGTATATACTAGTCTATACATAAATACGCCACATGCCGATTTGAATGAAATAAGCACCGATGGAAATAAAATTGAAAAAACTGAGGTATAGGCGGTATATTTTCAGGGGCTTCCCCAAAATTTAAGGATGGGGACCCCACGACCCCTCCAGTCACCACCACCAGATTTTATTGGTTGAATTTTCGATCACAGGCGATACTAGTTGTTATAATTGTGACTATTGGTATGCTTGGAAAAACCCGAAAACTCTTATAACAATTATTATTTTTTTGTTATGATCTATTTAGCAGATGGCTCTCATTTTATTATCATTTAGGGGTCAGTTTGGGATCATTTTGGCGTCATATTACGGTCATTTTTGGATAATTTGGGGTCAATTTCACATCATTTTGGGATCATATTGGGGTAATTTACCCTATAATAATATGAACAGGATGGCCCACAGTGGCTCTGCTTTTATTCGTCCTTAATGGTCAAAAGTTGCATCCTCTGGAAGCAATAAAAGATGCTCTTTGTCCTTGGTATTTAATACCTTTATATAGACAGGATAGGAGGGTCTGCTCTGTAGT
Source organism: Campiglossa producta (assembly GCA_964058755.1). Lineage (NCBI taxonomy): Eukaryota > Metazoa > Arthropoda > Insecta > Diptera > Tephritidae > Campiglossa > Campiglossa producta. Next base: position 55,525,477 of record CAXKVI010000004.1, on the reverse strand, counting down.
AAATAATGATAAACCCTCTGAACTTGGGGGTCAGTGAGCCCAAAGCATATTTTATTGAAGAGCGGAGTTATCTAACCACTCCGTGAACTCTGCAGAAGTATATACCGCACACTAAAGCAAAAAGCGTTACAACTTAAAAAAATGTGAAATGTTCAGGAGAGCAAAAAACTGCTTTTGCAGACATGGTTGCCATTTTCAAATGGTATTAAAGCCTGTAAAAAGCTGATTTACAAAGTTTTTTTAGTTTTGTTTGGTATGCAGTTTTGAAAATACGAGCTAATTTAGAGTTGTTGTTGTAACGGAGTGTAGTGCTGCCCAATGTGTACTTATCCTTAGCCTAAATTGTCATAAATGTCTTCTAACGGAAGTTCAAGGAAACTAGCTGTTTCTACAGGGTTGGACCAAAGGGAGATGGGTGTTAATCTACTACTCTAGAGCGTAATTGAGCTAGAGTGATCCTTGTCTCTCGAGGAAGATGACGCTCCTCCACAGCAATGCGAGGTGTTGAGGTATGCAAAACGGCACTCACAGGACAAAGCGCAACTTGGTGGTCAACAGACGTATCATGGATGTGCTTCAGGGCCCGCTTATGCACCACTGGATCAAACGGCGTTGTTTCAAGGTGCCGGATATCATCAAAATGTTTACGTAGATGTGTCCTCACGGTCCTAGGAGGCGGTGTTAGCTCGAACAGTGCTTATTAGGATGCTGCGATTTGCAGATATTTAACAGGTACTGCCTCATGCTTTAAGTGCGGTATAGGAGACATGAGGAGACACCCTGTAGCGGTTGTGAGTGCGGTGTTTCGGAAGGCCTGCAACTGACTCCAATGAACGCATTGTATCTAATCTTGGCTTGCGTCATAATGACGCTTAACCGCCGAGGCGATTTTCCCCGTTTCGTATCAAAGCACGGCAGTCATTCCTTTTTAGCGATAACTGACGCCAATTGGAAACCACAAGGGAGTTCAAGTCATCCTCGACCTGTTGTTACCATCTCAGTCGAGGTCTCCCCCTTCCTCTGCTGCCGAATTCGGGTGTCGATAGGAAAACTTTCTGTGCTGGTGCTTCTTTGTCCATTCGCATAACATGACCCAGCCAGCAGAGCCTTTGGGCTTTAATCCACTGAACTATGGTCAGGCCTGCGTAAAGCTCGTACAGCTCATCGTTAAATTTCCTTAGATACTCGCCGTTGGCATCACGGAAAGCACCATAAATCTTCCGGAGAACGTTTCTCTCAAATACTCCAAGGGCCATCTCATCTTCTCTTGACACTGTCCATGATTCCGAGCCGTACATCAGGACTGGTATGATGAGATACTTATAGAGCGTGATCTTTGCTTGTCGAGAGGGGACTTTACTTGGCAGGTGCGCCGATTCTTTCTTTGATGACAGCAGATACTCCGTCTTGTCCTCGTTCACCGCAAGATCCACTTTTTTCGCTTCTTTATCCAAGCCAGAGAAAGCAGCGCTTACGGCGAGGCTGTTAAGGTCAATGATATCAATATCATCGGCATACGCCAGCAGTTCCACGCTCTTGTAAAAGATTGTGCCATTGCGGTTTAGCTCTGCTGCTCGAATTATCATCTCCAGCAGCAGATTAAAGAAATCGCACAAAAGGGAGTCGCCCTGTCTGAATCCTCGTTTTGTTTCAAATGGCTCAGAGAGGTCCTTCCCGATTCTGGCGGAGCTGTTGGTTTTGCTCAACGTCATTTGGCAAAGCCGTATAAGCTTTGCAGGGAAGTTAAATTCAGACATGGCGGCATACAGGCAACTCCTTTTTGCGAAGGTGAGTATCGCTTCTTTTATCATGGGTCTTCTCCAGGATTTGGCGTATCGTGAAAATCTGGTCTATGGTAGACTTACCAGGTCTAAAGGTCCAATCCGTTTGTCTACGATAGGCTTCAGTCTTTCACACAATACGCTAGAAAGAACCTTATATGCGATATTAAGAAGACTGATTCCGCGGTAGTTGGTGGGGTTAGCGGGATCGCCTTTCTTGTGGATTGGGCAGAGCACACTTAAATTCCAATCTGGAGGCATGAACTCATCTGACCATATTCTGCATAAGAGCTGATGCATGCTTTTTACCAGCTCTTCGCCTCCGTGTTTGAACAGCTCGGCGGGTAGTCCGTCTTTCCCAGGCGATTTGTTGTTTTTGAGCCGGGATATAGCTATCCTCACTTCATCATAGTCATGTGGTGGGACGACTTTTCCATCGTCAGGGATTGGGGTATCGGGTTCGACGTCTCCCTCGCAATTTAGCTGTGAGGAGAAGTGCTCCCTCCATAATTTAAGTACATTCTGACCGTCGGTCACCAGGTCGCCGTTATTGTCCTTACAGGAACTTGGCCCGGTCTTTAAACCCTCCGTCATTCGCCGGATATTTTCATAGAATTTTTGGGCATCATTCCTGTCAGCCAGCATCTCAACCTCCTCACACTCTCGCCTTCACGTTTCTGTGTTCTGAAAAGGCGTCTCTTTTCCTTCTTCGCCTCACGATATCGTTGCCATACACTGCGGGTTGCCCCCGTTCGCAACGTCTCCCTGCATGCAGCGTCCTTTTTGTCCGAGGCAGTGCTGCATTCCTCATCGTACCAGTTGTTCTTGCGGGCTCGCTGAAATCCTATAGTGGCCTCAGCAGCGGTACGTAATGAGTGAGAGATATGCTTCCATTGCTCGGTTACATCGTTAAGTCGAGGATTGATAGCAGGTGTGAGAGTCGAGTGGAGAAATTATCAGCTGTCTGTGTCATGCGCAGCTTCTCGGCGTCAAACTTTCCTTTCGTTACTGTGCGCACTTTCTTCGCTGCACAGAGGCGTGTGCGTATCTTGGCTGCAACAAGATAATGGCCCTAGTCGATATTGGGACCACGTAGGATACGCACGTCCAGAACGGTGGTGCTGTGCCTGCCGTCGATCATGACATGATCAATCTGGTTTCTAGTTCTTTGATCAGGGGACAGCCATGTGGCTTGGTGTACGAGTATTTGCTTATGGTGGAACCTGGTACTACTGATGGCCATATTGCGAACAGCGGCGAAGTCAATCAACCTAGTGCCGTTGGGGGATGTTACATCGTGGAGACTGAATTTTCCAACTGTAGACTCCTTCCTTGCCCACCTTGGCATTCAAGTCACCGAGCACGATTTTGATATCATGCTGGGGGTAGCGATCATAAGTCTGTTCAAGTTTATCGTAGAAGGAGTCCTTCTCTGCGTCGTCCGTCTCCTCAGTCGGTGCATAGGCGCAGATAAATGATATGTTGAAAAACCTCGTCTTGATACGGATCGCAGCGAGACGCTCGTCCACAGGAGTGAATGCTAATACTTGGCGGCGAAGTTTCTTTCCCACCACGAATCCTACACCACGCGCTTTGCCGCTTGCCTGGCCACTATAGTATACGTCACAAGGGCCGATGGTCGTCTTTCCTTGTCCCGTCCATCGCATTTCCTGCAGGGCGGTGATGTCGGCCTCTGCGCCTACGAGGACATAAACCAGTCGGGCAGCGGTACCGTCCCTTGAAAGGGTCCGGACATTCCCGGTACATGCCCTAATATCCAAATCATTAGCCTTATTCGTTTTGCCGGGTCGTCAACATTAAAGGGGGTTGTCATCCGAGGCTTTGGTACATTAGTTTTCATTGGAATTAAGTTTTTTACGTGGCGGGTCCCAAACCCAGCGCACAACCCGTTTTGGGGTTTTTTGAAAATATTTACACATTTATATAGCGAGCCGCTTGATTCAAGACAGACGCCCGCTTGCAGCCGCACCTCATGGTGAACAGACGCTGCGCAAAAGACCTCGGTGAGCCCTTAAACCAAGTATGTCAGAGTGGCCCCACCGCGGCTCCTGTTGCCCAGAGTGTACGAACGAGGACGCAAGAGTCGTGATTGGGCAAGGTCGCACAGCAACCACACCCCATTACACTCCTCAACGCATTGTATACTAGTATGAAATGGATATTTCCTGACTAGTATGAATTCAGACAGAAAATTCTAGTTGTATATTAATATGAAATGGATATTTCCTGAATAGTATGAATTCATCCAGGAAATTCTAGTTATATACTACACTCCTTAGCATAATTATAGGACACTTCGTTCTGACATATTCTAAGCCCTTAATCCTTTCACTACCATGGGGACAATGCTTACCAGAGCAGATTCAAAAAATCGACAAAAATCCAATATTCACTTAATTTAAGGAAGAATTCGTCCCATTGGTACTTAAAAGTGTTCTCTTTCTGTCGTTAAAGTTGTTTAAAATACTTATAATAACGTTATAAATAACATTCAGGTAAGTAAGAAACAATGCGTGTGGGATAATATATCCCAACAGTAGTGTCCAAACAATAAAAATGGGATATATTATACCATTGGGCTTAATTTATGTTATCAAAATATGAAAACAATTTTTGCGTTTAATAGTACGGTAGTGAAAGGTTTAAATAATTTTATTTTCATTTTTTGCTTCTAGTTGTATACTACACTCCTTAGCACCTCGTTTTGACATGTTCTAAGCCCTTACATATATATTTTTTGTTTTCATTTTTATTTTTTGCTAATAGAATTCTAAATTGAAAACATTAAAAGTTTCCGCTCTAAGCGTTTACTCTGATTTTTTATAATTAAAAAACGGTTTGGCAAAAGTTCAAAATGTTTTCATATTATAGAGAGGATTTTTGAGATACTTAAATCTTATACTTTGTTAGACTAGAATTGAACGGGCTACAAAATTAAATTTTCGGTTTTTTGATTAAAAATATTTGAACAAATGTTGAACGTTTACCAAACCGTTTTTTAACTTTAAAAAATCAGAGGAAACGATTAAGGCTTTGTTTCCTCGAAAAGCGGTGCCGCTATGTAACGTTCGCTATATAGCGATAGCTATGCTCACCGTCATTAGCAGCACCGCTTTTCTGTTAACTTACATGCAAGTAGCGGTGACTTCAATCCATCCGGAATTGTAAATTTGCGGCCACTTTTCTTGTTTTTCTCTTTTATATTTTTAAAATATTTGTTTTGAAAACAATTAATTGTTGTTTTTGTAAACGAATTTGAAGAATTGAATTGAAGATTTGAATTGACACCGCTATGACAATGACGGTGAGAAAAAACGTTGACGAAAAATTGCCACCGTCATGACGGACGCTATATTACATTACGGTGAACTTCACCGTCTTCTTACTTTACACTCACTTACTTTTACATGGCAGTATTTTTGACAACGTACTTCAACGCTATGTACCGGACGCTATATAGCGTCACCGCTTTCGAGGAAAGCAGCCCTTTAGAGCGGAGACTTTTACTGTTTTCAATTTAGAATTCTATTAGCCAAAAATGAAAATGAAAATAAAATTACATAAGGTCTTAGAACATGTCAGAACGAGGTAATTATGATAAGGTAAAATGGATATATGGATATCTCCTGACTATATTGACAAAACAAAAGTTGATAATGAGAATTGTAAGTTGATATTGAGAATACAGAAGTTGATAATGAGAAATGTAAGTTGATATTGCGAATACCCAAGTTAATAATGAGAATTGTAAGTTAATATTGAGAAAACTAAAGTTGATAATGAGAGAGTGTAAGTTGATATTGACAAGGCATAAGTTGGTAATGAGAACTATTAGTTGATATTGAGAATACGTAAATTGATAATGAGAACATTTAAATTGATATTCAGAATATGTAAAATGATAATGAGAAAATGTAAGTTGATAATGCGCTCGTGAAGGGTTGACACCTTGCCGCGGTACGAGAGCTTAAGTCGATAGCCACAGGGCGACGCTGCCCTTGTGATCATAGCGCCGCCCCGTATTACATCACGAGAGAAGCCAAGCTTCTCTGGCGCGGCCACTAAGATCTTCCCCCTCCCAATCTAGGGTGTTATGCGACCATGGGGCTCTGCCGCGGCGGACGACACATTCCCCTTATCTTCCTTTGACCCTAAACTCGCCTTACCCGGCGAGGGGTCGTACGAACAAGATGAAAAATAGTAAAAAAAAAACCTCAGAACTAAAGATACAACCATGTATACTGCACAGCAGAGGAGGAAAATGCTGGAGCAAGCGAGAACGCAACGTCGGAGGACAAACTCCATTTCTTTATCAGCCGAGAGATCGACAGCGATGGCAACTACGGGTCGATTAGCTCTGGATAATAAGTGGGCAATCCCCAAAGCAATTAACGGTACAAACACAGGGAAGCCAACAACGGCTGATGCTAAACCTCCAGTAAGTGCCGGTACCGAAACCAAGATTTAACGTTTGTGGCAGTGGTCTCACGACCTGGCCCCAGAGATCCAAATAAGGGAACGACCCCGCTGGCAACTAGGGGTCGCTCTGAGTACTTGGACAAAAGAGCGGCCGCAGGGATCCTGAAGAAATACGAAGGTATTTCACAAGAGACGCTATCGCCGAATGCCAGAAAGACGGTGGAGATGGTTGAAGCTATCTTATCGAACTTCCAAAGCAATTACGCGCCAAAGAAGGTTGATGGAAATCCCTTCAAACGCCAGAGATCGGACGTGGCTTTAAAACCTCATCCGAAGCGGCAGCAACACGCCCCCGTAGTGGGTAAACTCAGCCTTGCTGAAGTAACTAAGGATAGAATCCTCATAGGCGTCATTGACCGAGGTAACGAAAGCTGGGCCATCCCTAGGGACCAGTGGCGGTACGTCCGGAACGCTATCGGTAATGCCCTTCTCGACATTATGGATGAGTCTCCGGGTGCCACGCCGATGGGTTCTGATGCGGGATGGCACCAGGGCCGAATCAAGGTATTCGCTTGCGAGGATGCAAAAACTGTTGCACTGTACAAGGCAGCAGCTGCAAGACTGGGTGAGATCTACCAAGGGGCAAGAATCGAGGTTGTCGACTGGAAGGACATCCCGGCTCGGCCAAGGGCAAGAGCATGGATTCCTGCTATCCCTGCTGAACTTGAGAGAATTCTCAGGATGCTGAGGATCATGAACCCTACTCTCCCGACGCAGGACTGGGGTGTCAATCTGGTCGAGGATGCGGTAGGACCTGACAGGCAAGTGGTCTTCACCTTGACTAAGGAAGCACTCGAGCCCCTTAAACGGTGCAATGGACGAGTGCACTACGGCATGGGTCAGATCGTGATCCACGTATACCGCGGCGATGCACAGCGCGCTGCTATTTCGGCTGCACCGGAGGGCTCGGACATCGCAGTGCCGGTAGAGGAGTCGGAGATGTCCGACTCGGAAAGTATGGTATCTGCCACGTCAAATGGCGAAGGAGCAGTGAACAGCTCGGAGATGGGAGACAGCCTGCTGGACGGGGAAGACCTCAACGTCACAGTGATAGCAGCTCGCCCTGAGCGCACCAATGTTGATACTGCCACAGTTAGTAGGGTTTTCGCCACGCCAAATCGTGGTCTGAAGAAATCGTCGCTGAAAGATAAGCCTCCAGACGAGGTAGAACTCGACGATACGGCGGTGGCAGGGAAGTCTGAGCGCTCTCATGTTGGTGGTGATTCAGATAAACCTGCACAAGTATAAAGCAGCCTCGGCTGCTTTAATCAGTCGTCTCTCTAAAGGCGACGTAGATGTGGTCCTCATCCAAGAACCCTGAGTCAACAACTCAAGGATTTGCGGTTTGGGGACTAAGGGTTTTAAGCTTATCCGAGCCAGCGAGGGGGCAGGGTTAGAGCCTGTATTTAGGTTAAGTCTGAGCTGAACGCCTTTCTCTTGCCCAGCTATAGCAATGGTGACGTTACAGCTGCCAGTTTAACAGTCGACAGTACCAGCCTGATGGCGTCGGTCTATATGCCCTACGACGCCGAAGAACCTCCGCCACAGAGGGAGGTAAAAGACCTGGTGGCAAATATTTCCATGGGTCATCTTATTATCGGAACTGACGCCAATGTTCATCACTTCCAGTGGGGAAGCCCGATATCAATGCTTGAGGAGAGTCGTTGTTTGACTATTTGTTAACAACTATCCTGGTAGTTTGCAACGTGTGTAACGAACCTACGTTTATTACTAAAACCCGTAGGGAGGTCATAGATCTCACTATTTGCAGCGAAGGCACTTATGAGTGGGTCAGAAAATGGCGTGTTCTCGATGAACATTCATTCTCCGACCACCGGTACATATAACTATTTCTAGACTTTTCTGTTGAGCAGCCGGTTATGAAACGCAACCCACGTATCTAACACTAACTGGCAGCTACACAATGAAATACTATCTAGGGACCTACCAGCACTGCCCCCACAAGTCCCCTCAACAGTAGGGGAGTTGGAGGGTCTGGTAAAGACCTTTACAACGGCGCTCTCGAATGCCCTAGAACAGGCTTGCCCAGTGCAAAAACCACGCGGTAAACATAGGCCGCATTGGTGGTCCTACGACCTGGACTCGCTCCGCAAATCATGTAGGACACAATTTAATAAGGCCAAGAGCCTTGGCACGGAGACTCAATGGCTCGAATATAAAGTTAAACTTAGGGCCTACAAAAAAGCTCTGAGGCAGGCAAAGAGAGTATCGTGGAGATATTTCTGCACTGGGGTCGAAAATGTCGACGATACAGCGAGACTTAGACGAGTGCTCTCAAAAACTCAAACAGCCACAAGCTATTTACGCAAACCTGACGGATCCTGGACCAGCACGGAGGGGAAAACCTTAGAGCTGCTCTTGAATACGCACTTCCCAGGGAACTTGCATGAGGAACCCTTAGCACCTACAACAAACCTGGCTGTATACATACCCATCACGGAGGAAGAGGTTAGGTGGGCGGTGAAAAGCTTCGAACCGTCCAAGGCTGCCGGGCCTGACGGGATTATTCCCGCACAACTCATAAACACGCTGGAGACATCAGCCAAATGGCTGGTATTTCTCTATACAGCCTGCCTGGCTCTTAGCTACATTACGTGCTCCTGGAGAAGTGCCACGGTAGTATTTATTCCTAAGGCGGGGAAGGCGTCTCATTACGAGCCCAAGGACTATAGGCCGATCAGTCTCTCATCCTTTGTGCTCAAAACCTCCGAGAGGATAATAAATGACTACCTCTTCTCTACTATTGATAGCAACCTTATCTCTAGCCATCAGCATGCATACACAAAAGGGAAATCCACAGAAACTGCGCTTCAAAGCCTAGTTTCTGTTATTTAAAAATCGCTGTATGAAAAGGAGTACTGTCTTGTGGCCTTTTTAGATATTGAAGGAGCCTTCAACATAAGCCCTGATGGGATAAAGAGCTCTTAGGTATGCGGTTTGCCACATGCAAGCTAATGCTGAAGGAGTACACACTCCGCCAAGCCAACGAAAGATGGCTGAATAAAAGATCTAGACAAATTTATGCCCTAAGGAGAAGAGAAATCTCCATGCTAATAGGCGTATTAATGCGGCGATATACCAACAGGTTATCATAACCTCTAACGAGATTTTTAGCCGAGCTTCTCTTTCCAACTTGTGGTGTGTTGCTTTTTTGTTTTTTCTACAAGTTGGCGGGACCTACAGTTTTTTGCCGACTCCGAACGGCACTTGCAAAGCAAATGAATTTTTTGCTGAGAAGCTTCTCATGGCAGAAATACACCCGGAGAGTTTGCCAAACTACTGCCGAGGGGCGACCCCGTTTAGAAAAATCGTTTTTCTAAATAATTTTTGATGTTACTTTGCCGGGCACTTAACCACTACACCACGGCGGCCGCGAAAAAATTGGTGTACGTAAATTTGTGGTATCGCTTTAAGCGGTAATAGGAGTTTTATATTTAAATTTTTTTTGTTATTATCAATATTCATTCAAAACAAAATCAAAAAAGTATAAATCTTGACACATTTTTTTAAATTAAATGAAAAATTATTGAATAAACAAAAGTTCTATAATGCCATTATTTCGTTAAATGTTGTGCTTCGCAGAGTTTTTCGATTACGTCAAAATCCTCCTCAGGAGTTTATTTAATAATTAAAATACTTAAAATAATAGGGTATCTTATGAAATGTGAAAGAAAATCAAGAAAACATAAAGTATTATATTACCCTAATTTCGTACCCACGAAATTAGGTTCATCACAAAAGACATGTGTCCCTAATTTCGTGGGTTAGAAATATTAAATAAAATGTAAATAAAAAAATATTGAAATGAGTTTTGCAGTAATAAAAACGTCTAAGAAATGTTCACTAAAACAAAAAAAATTATCATCATAAAAAAAATTGAAAGATACAATTTTTACAGGCTTAACAAAATATACTGAACTCCTTAACAATTTCCTCAAGGGGCTTCCCTACAACAGGCTTATTTTCTGAGCTTCCAACTTTATAATGCTTGTCACTTAATAGATTTAATTTTAAAAAATTAATAAAATATCCATTATTATACCCTAAAAGTTAATCTTTATTATAAAATTTTCAGTTAAAAAAAAAACTCCCCCAATTCCTTATTTGAAAGAAAAAATCGAAATACCACGAAATAACGTACTACCACGAAATTAGGGGCACTTACCTTATTTGTCCAATAAAAAACTTCTGCAGCAAGATAGTGTTATACGGCTGATACATTAGCGCAAATTCCGAATTAACTGCGCTTTTGGGAGTTAACTTGAGCATAATCTTCATTATAAACTCCCAAAAATTAAGAAGATTTGACCAGTTTTAAAAAATTTGCACTGGCAACACCCTGTACATAAATAGACAACAACACCAAGAAACACTAGGAAATTAAGGGTAGCTGACAGATAGGCGTCGCGCTGGTTGGTAAGATCCGACTTTTGACTACTAGATGTCGCTGAGGTAGGTAAGAATATGGTGAAATAACAACCAAAGTAGTAATTCTCTATGCTGTTAATCTTCATTTTTGTGTGTATCAGGGTAAAATTTGGATCTGATTAAAGAAGATTTATTGAAGATAATCTCCGTGTGTGTATCCATAGCATTAATGCAGCACAAGTCCTTGTTTATTCCTCTATTAATCGTGTGTATATAATTTTTTTGTAGCACTAACCAATTCGCAGCATTTTAGGGAAATCATATATCACCTCAAATACAAGGTACGTTTTAGGAACGTCCGAACGGCAGATTTGAACCTATCTTGAGTGGTAATGTGGCATCTCTAGACAAAAATTTTGATAGCGTTGGATAGATGAGTATGAAGGCTACATATGACAAAAAAAATTATTCTGATCAGAAGCCTACTATAGGTTTTATACTTAAAATAGTGTGCCAGCATGGAACGTCCGTAACGCTGGAAACACACATATACATACTTACCTAAAAACATAAATAACCCTTACCTTATACATGCTCTCAATATTAAGTTACACTTCTCATTATCAAATTGTATTTTCTCAATATGAACTTACAATTCTCATTATCAACATTTGTTTTCTCAATGTTAACTTACATTTCACAATATTAAATTGTATTTTCTCATTATCAAATTACATGTTCTCATTATCAATTTGTGTTTTCTCAATATCAACTTACAATTATCATTATTAACTTGGGTATTCTCAATATCAACTTACATTTCTCATTATCAACTTCTATATTCTCAATATCAACTTACATTTCTCAATATCAACTTACAATTCCCATTATCACCTTTTGTCAATATAAATTTGAAAAGGTGTAGTTGTATACTATGTATACGGTGACCATCCGTTCTGTTTTTGGCAGAACAGTTCTGTTTTTAAGGAGCTTGTTCTGCGTATTTTTTTTTTTCTAAGAAAAATAACAGAAATGTTCTGTTTTTAAGCAAATGTTGTGTTTTTGTTCTGCTTTTTTGTGCCGGCAACCTTTTTTAACAAATGTAATGAGCAGCTCTGTAAAGTTAGTTTGCTCAATAATTTCAAAACTTTATGAAAATGACTGTAAGTAAGCATTTTTACGAAATATTTTTGATGTTCCGTAAGCTTGGAGGTATACTGAATTTTTTAGTCATAATCTTTTAGGGGTTACACCATTTTTAGTATATTTAAAATGCTGGCACTAAGAAATTTTCTTCTTTTTTTTAATATTTTTAACTTCAGTAGAGAAAAAATCGGAGTACCCCGAGGGTCCCCGGGCCAGATCTTATGAATGTTATAGTCTGAAGTATCTTCTAATAAGCAAAGCAAAAAACCATTGCGAATTTTTTGCACATCTATTTTTTTTTTTTTAATTTTTTTCTTTTTTGATATTAATAGTTTTAGTATGAAACATTCAAAACAATCAAATTAGATTAAAAACAAGTAAGGAAAGCTGTCTTCGGCTGTGCCGAAGGCTATATACCTTTCATGAATAAGCGTCACGATTTTCACTGTTCGATCCCCAGTACAGCCTGTTTCAATTTAGCTATATTTACTATACACATTACACATCTTTGTTATAATTTAAAAAAAACTTACAAAATAATAGGATCCGAGTTATCGGAACAATCGATTGTATGGAGGCTATATATTATACGTGTTCAATTGTACTGACTTACACTATACACATTACATATGTAGAAAGTACTAAAGGTGAAATATTTTACGTTCCTAACTTTTTAAATGCGGAAGTATTGGCCAAAAAACCTTATATCGGAACAACCGGTTGTATGGGGCTAAATATATGTTATATTTACCCGATCTTCTTGATTTTCCTCTACACACTACATAAATTGAAAGTACTCAAGTTGCAAAATTTTATGTTCCTAACTTTTTAATTGCAGAAGTTTTGGCCAAAAAACCTTATATCTGAACAATAGGTTGTATGGGGGCTATATGTTACATTTGCCCGATCCTGTTGATTTTCACTATATACACTACATAAATAGAAAGTACTCGAGTTGCAAAATTTTACCTTCCTAACTTTTTAATTGCAGAAGTTTTGGCCAAAAAACCTTATATCTGAACAATCGGTTGTATGGGGGCTATATGTTACATTTGCCCGATCTGGTTGATTTTCACTATATACACTACATAAATAGAAAGTACTCGAGTTGCAAAATTTTACGTTCCTAACTTTTTAATTGCAGAAGTTTTGGCCAAAAAACTTATATCTGAACAATCGGTTGTATGGGGGCTATATGTTACATTTGCCCGATCTGGTTGATTTTCACTATATACACCACATAAATAGAAAGTACTCGAGTTGCAAAATTTTACGTTCCTAACTTTTTAATTGCAGAAGTTTTGGCCAAAAAACCTTATATCTGAACAATCGGTTGTATGGGGGCTATATGTTACATTTGCCCGATCTGGTTGATTTTCACTACATACACCACATAAATAGAAAGTACTCGAGTTGCAAAATTTTACGTTTCTAACTTTTTAATTGCAGAAGTTTTGGCCAAAAAACCTTATATCTGAACAATCGTTTGTATGGGGGCTATATGTTATACTGGCCCGATCTTGTCAGTTCCGACAAATGATTCCTATATTACAAAATGGTGGCCACATACAAAATTTCAGCCAGATATCTCAAAAATTGAGGGACTAGTTTGCATTCAAACAGACAGACGGACAGACGGACATGGCTAAATCAACTCATCTCGTCATCCTGATCATTTCGGTATACTTATTGATGGGTCTATCTCTTCTTCTTCTCATATTTACAAACATCGGACCAAAGTTACAATACCATTTCATGTTCATGAAAGGTATAAAAACAAGTAAGGAAAGCTGTCTTCGGCTGTGCCGAAGGCTATATACCTTTCATGAATAAGCGTCACGATTTTCACTGTTCGATCCCCAGTACAGCCTGTTTCAATTTAGCTATATTTACTATACACATTACACATCTTTGTTATAATTTAAAAAAAACTTACAAAATAATAGGATCCGAGTTATCGGAACAATCGATTGTATGGAGGCTATATATTATACGTGTTCAATTGTACTGACTTACACTATACACATTACATATGTAAAAAGTACTAAAGGTGAAATATTTTACGTTCCTAACTTTTTAAATGCGGAAGTATTGGCCAAAAAACCTTATATCGGAACAACCGGTTGTATGGGGCTAAATATATGTTATATTTACCCGATCTTCTTGATTTTCCTCTACACACTACATAAATTGAAAGTACTCAAGTTGCAAAATTTTATGTTCCTAACTTTTTAATTGCAGAAGTTTTGGCCAAAAAAACCTTATATCTGAACAATCGGTTGTATGGGGGCTATATGTTACATTTGCCCGATCTTGTTGATTTTCACTATATACACTACATAAATAGAAAGTACTCGAGATGCAAAATTTTACGTTCCTAACTTTTTAATTGCAGAAGTTTTGGCCAAAAAACCTTATATCTGAACAATAGGTTGTATGGGGGCTATATGTTACATTTGCCCGATCCTGTTGATTTTCACTATATACACTACATAAATAGAAAGTACTCGAGTTGCAAAATTTTACCTTCCTAACTTTTTAATTGCAGAAGTTTTGGCCAAAAAACCTTATATCTGAACAATCGGTTGTATGGGGGCTATATGTTACATTTGCCCGATCTGGTTGATTTTCACTATATACACCACATAAATAGAAAGTACTCGAGTTGCAAAATTTTACGTTCCTAACTTTTTAATTGCAGAAGTTTTGGCCAAAAAACCTTATATCTGAACAATCGGTTGTATGGGGGCTATAACATTTGCCCGATCTTGTTGATTTTCACTATATACACTACATAAATAGAAAGTACTCGAGTTGCAAAATTTTACGTTCCTAACTTTTTAATTGCAGAAGTTTTGGCCAAAAAACCTTATATCTGAACAATCGGTTGTATAGGGGCTATATGTTACATTTGCCCGATCTGGTTGATTTTCACTATATAAACCACATAAATAGAAAGTACTCGAGTTGCAAAATTTTACGTTCCTAACTTTTTAATTGCAGAAGTTTTGGCCAAAAAACCTTATATCTGAACAATCGGTTGTATGGGGGCTATATGTTACATTTCCCCGATCTGGTTGATTTTCACTATATACACCACATAAATAGAAAGTACTCGAGTTGCAAAATTTTACGTTTCTAACTTTTTAATTGCAGAAGTTTTGGCCAAAAAACCTTATATCTGAACAATAGGTTGTATGGGGGCTATATGTTACATTTGCCCGATCTTGTCAGTTCCGACAAATGATTCCTATATTACAAAATGGTGGCCACATACAAAATTTCAGCCAGATATCTCAAAAATTGAGGGACTAGTTTGCATTCAAACAGACAGACGGACATGGCTAAATCAACTCATCTCGTCATCCTGATCATTTCGGTATACTTATTGATGGGTCTATCTCTTCTTCTTCTCATATTTACAAACATCGGACCAAAGTTATAATACCATTTCATGTTCATGAAAGGTATAAAAACAAGTAAGGAAAGCTGGCTTCGGCTGTGCCGAAGGCTATATACCTTTCATGAATAAGCGTCACGATTTTCACTGTTCGATCCCCAGTACAGCCTGTTTCAATTTAGCTATATTTACTATACACATTACACATCTTTGTTATAATTTAAAAAAAACTTACAAAATAATAGGATCCGAGTTATCGGAACAATCGATTGTATCGAGGCTATATATTATACGTGTTCAATTGTACTGACTTACACTATACACATTACATATGTAGAAAGTACTAAAGGTGAAATATTTTACGTTCCTAACTTTTTAAATGCGGAAGTATTGGCCAAAAAACCTTATATCGGAACAACCGGTTGTATGGGGCTAAATATATGTTATATTTACCCGATCTTCTTGATTTTCCTCTACACACTACATAAATTGAAAGTACTCAAGTTGCAAAATTTTATGTTCCTAACTTTTTAATTGCAGAAGTTTTGGCCAAAAAAACCTTATATCTGAACAATCGGTTGTATGGGGGCTATATGTTACATTTGCCCGATCTGGTTGATTTTCACTATATACACCACATAAATAGAAAGTACTCGAGTTGCAAAATTTTACGTTTCTAACTTTTTAATTGCAGAAGTTTTGGCCAAAAAACCTTATATCTGAACAATCGGTTGTATGGGGGCTATATGTTATACTGGCCCGATCTTGTCAGTTCCGAAAAATGATTCCTATATTACAAAATGGTGGCCACATACAAAATTTCAGCCAGATATCTCAAAAATTGAGGGACTAGTTTGCATTCAAACAGACAGACGGACAGACGGACATGGCTAAATCAACTCATCTCGTCATCCTGATCATTTCGGTATACTTATTGATGGGTCTATCTCTTCTTCTTCTCATATTTACAAACATCGGACCAAAGTTATAATACCATTTCATGTTCATGAAAGGTATAAAAACAAGTAAGGAAAGCTGTCTTCGGCTGTGCCGAAGGCTATATACCTTTCATGAATAAGCGTCACGATTTTCACTGTTCGATCCCCAGTACAGCCTGTTTCAATTTAGCTATATTTACTATACACATTACACATCTTTGTTATAATTTAAAAAAAACTTACAAAATAATAGGATCCGAGTTATCGGAACAATCGATTGTATGGAGGCTATATATTATACGTGTTCAATTGTACTGACTTACACTATACACATTACATATGTAGAAAGTACTAAAGGTGAAATATTTTACGTTCCTAACTTTTTAAATGCGGAAGTATTGGCCATATATCGGAACAACCGGTTGTATGGGGCTAAATATATGTTATATTTACCCGATCTTCTTGATTTTCCTCTACACACTACATAAATTGAAAGTACTCAAGTTGCAAAATTTTATGTTCCTAACTTTTTAATTGCAGAAGTTTTGGCCAAAAAAACCTTATATCTGAACAATCGGTTGTATGGGGGCTATATGTTACATTTGCCCGATCTTGTTGATTTTCACTATATACACTACATAAATAGAAAGTACTCGAGATGCAAAATTTTACGTTCCTAACTTTTTAATTGCAGAAGTTTTGGCCAAAAAACCTTATATCTGAACAATCGGTTGTATGGGGGCTATATGTTACATTTGCCCGATCTGGTTGATTTTCACTATATACACCACATAAATAGAAAGTACTCGAGTTGCAAAATTTTACGTTCCTAACTTTTTAATTGCAGAAGTTTTGGCCAAAAAACCTTATATCTGAACAATCGGTTGTATGGGGGCTATATGTTACATTTGCCCGATCTGGTTGATTTTCACTATATACACCACATAAATAGAAAGTACTCGAGTTGCAAAATTTTACGTTCCTAACTTTTTAATTGCAGAAGTTTTGGCCAAAAAACCTTATATCTGAACAATCGGTTGTATGGGGGCTATATGTTACATTTGCCCGATCTGGTTGATTTTCACTATATACACCACATAAATAGAAAGTACTCTAGTTGCAAAATTTTACCTTCCTAACTTTTTAATTGCAGAAGCTTTGGCCAAAAAACCTTATATCTGAACAATCGGTTGTATGGGGGCTATATGTTACATTTGCCCGATCTGGTTGATTTTCACTATATACACCACATAAATAGAAAGTACTCGAGTTGCAAAATTTTACGTTCCTAACTTTTTAATTGCAGAAGTTTTGGCCAAAAAACCTTATATCTGAACAATCGGTTGTATGGGGGCTATATGTTACATTTGCCCGATCTTGTTGATTTTCACTATATACACTACATAAAAGTACTCGAGTTGCAAAATTTTACGTTCCTAACTTTTTAATTGCAGAAGTTTTGGCCAAAAAACCTTATATCTGAACAATCGGTTGTATGGGGGCTATATGTTACATTTGCCCGATCTGGTTGATTTTCACTATATACACCACATAAATAGAAAGTACTCGAGTTGCAAAATTTTACGTTCCTAACTTTTTAATTGCAGAAGTTTTGGCCAAAAAACCTTATATCTGAACAATCGGTTGTATGGGGGCTATATGTTACATTTGCCCGATCTGGTTGATTTTCACTATATACACCACATAAATAGAAAGTACTCGAGTTGCAAAATTTTACGTTTCTAACTTTTTAATTGCAGAAGTTTTGGCCAAAAAACCTTATATCTGAACAATCGGTTGTATGGGGGCTATATGTTATACTGGCCCGATCTTGTCAGTTCCGACAAATGATTCCTATATTACAAAATGGTGGCCACATACAAAATTTCAGCCAGATATCTCAAAAATTGAGGGACTAGTTTGCATTCAAACAGACAGACGGACAGACGGACATGGCTAAATCAACTCATCTCGTCATCCTGATCATTTCGGTATACTTATTGATGGGTCTATCTCTTCTTCTTCTCATATTTACAAACATTGGACCAAAGTTATAATACCCTTTCATGTTCATGAAAGGTATAAAAACAAGTAAGGAAAGCTGTCTTCGGCTGTGCCGAAGGCTATATACCTTTCATGAATAAGCGTCACGATTTTCACTGTTCGATCCCCAGTACAGCCTGTTTCAATTTAGCTATATTTACTATACACATTACACATCTTTGTTATAATTTAAAAAAAACTTACAAAATAATAGGATCCGAGTTATCGGAACAATCGATTGTATGGAGGCTATATATTATACGTGTTCAATTGTACTGACTTACACTATACACATTACATATGTAGAAAGTACTAAAGGTGAAATATTTTACGTTCCTAACTTTTTAAATGCGGAAGTATTGGCCAAAAAACCTTATATCGGAACAACCGGTTGTATGGGGCTAAATATATGTTATATTTACCCGATCTTCTTGATTTTCCTCTACACACTACATAAATTGAAAGTACTCAAGTTGCAAAATTTTATGTTCCTAACTTTTTAATTGCAGAAGTTTTGGCCAAAAAAACCTTATATCTGAACAATCGGTTGTATGGGGGCTATATGTTACATTTGCCCGATCTTGTTGATTTTCACTATATACACTACATAAATAGAAAGTACTCGAGATGCAAAATTTTACGTTCCTCACTTTTTAATTGCAGAAGTTTTGGCCAAAAAACCTTATATCTAACAATAGGTTGTATGGGGGCTATATGTTACATTTGCCCGATCTTGTTGATTTTCACTATATACACTACATAAATAGAAAGTACTCGAGTTGCAAAATTTGACCTTCCTAACTTTTTAATTGCAGAAGTTTTGGCCAAAAAACCTTATATCTGAACAATCGGTTGTATGGGGGCTATATGTCACATTTGCCCGATCTGGTTGATTTTCACTATATACACCACATAAATAGAAAGTACTCGAGTTGCAAAATTTTACGTTCCTAACTTTTTAATTGCAGAAGTTTTGGCCAAAAAACCTTATATCTGAACAATCGGTTGTATGGGGGCTATATGTTACATTTGCCCGATCTTGTTGATTTTCACTATATACACTACATAAATAGAAAGTACTCGAGTTGCAAAATTTTACGTTCCTAACTTTTTAATTGCAGAAGTTTTGGCCAAAAAACCTTATATCTGAACAATCGGTTGTATGGGGGCTATATGTTACATTTGCCCGATCTGGTTGATTTTCACTATATACACCACATAAATAGAAAGTACTCGAGTTGCAAAATTTTACGTTCCTAACTTTTTAATTGCAGAAGTTTTGGCCAAAAAACCTTATATCTGAACAATCGGTTGTATGGGGGCTATATGTTACATTTGCCCGATCTGGTTGATTTTCACTATATACACCACATAAATAGAAAGTACTCGAGTTGCAAAATTTTACGTTTCTAACTTTTTAATTGCAGAAGTTTTGGCCAAAAAACCTTATATCTGAACAATCGGTTGTATGGGGGCTATATGTTATACTGGCCCGATCTTGTCAGTTCCGACAAATGATTCCTATATTACAAAATGGTGGCCACATACAAAATTTCAGCCAGATATCTCAAAAATTGAGGGACTAGTTTGCATTCAAACAGACAGACGGACAGACGGACATGGCTAAATCAACTCATCTCGTCATCCTGATCATTTCGGTATACTTATTGATGGGTCTATCTCTTCTTCTTCTCATATTTACAAACATCGGACCAAAGTTATAATACCATTTCATGTTCATGAAAGGTATAAAAACAAGTAAGGAAAGCTGTCTTCGGCTGTGCCGAAGGCTATATACCTTTCATGAATAAGCGTCACGATTTTCACTGTTCGATCCCCAGTACAGCCTGTTTCAATTTAGCTATATTTACTATACACATTACACATCTTTGTTATAATTTAAAAAAAACTTACAAAATAATAGGATCCGAGTTATCGGAACAATCGATTGTATGGAGGCTATATATTATACGTGTTCAATTGTACTGACTTACACTATACACATTACATATGTAGAAAGTACTAAAGGTGAAATATTTTACGTTCCTAACTTTTTAAATGCGGAAGTATTGGCCAAAAAACCTTATATCGGAACAACCGGTTGTATGGGGCTAAATATATGTTATATTTACCCGATCTTCTTGATTTTCCTCTACACACTACATAAATTGAAAGTACTCAAGTTGCAAAATTTTATGTTCCTAACTTTTTAATTGCAGAAGTTTTGGCCAAAAAAACCTTATATCTGAACAATCGGTTGTATGGGGGCTATATGTTACATTTGCCCGATCTTGTTGATTTTCACTATATACACTACATAAATAGAAAGTACTCGAGATGCAAAATTTTACGTTCCTCACTTTTTAATTGCAGAAGTTTTGGCCAAAAAACCTTATATCTGAACAATAGGTTGTATGGGGGCTATATGTTACATTTGCCCGATCTTGTTGATTTTCACTATATACACTACATAAATAGAAAGTACTCGAGTTGCAAAATTTGACCTTCCTAACTTTTTAATTGCAGAAGTTTTGGCCAAAAAACCTTATATCTGAACAATCGGTTGTATGGGGGCTATATGTTACATTTGCCCGATCTGGTTGATTTTCACTATATACACTACATAAATAGAAAGTACTCGAGTTGCAAAATTTTACGTTCCTAACTTTTTAATTGCAGAAGTTTTGGCCAAAAAACCTTATATCTGAACAATCTGTTGTATGGGGGCTATATGTTACATTTGCCCGATCTTGTTGATTTTCACTATATACACTACATAAATAGAAAGTACTCGAGTTGCAAAATTTTACGTTCCTAACTTTTTAATTGCAGAAGTTTTGGCCAAAAAACCTTATATCTGAACAATCGGTTGTATGGGGGCTATATGTTACATTTGCCCGATCTGGTTGATTTTCACTATATACACCACATAAATAGAAAGTACTCGAGTTGCAAAATTTTACGTTCCTAACTTTTTAATTGCAGAAGTTTTGGCCAAAAAACCTTATATCTGAACAATCGGTTGTATGGGGGCTATATGTTACATTTGCCCGATCTGGTTGATTTTCACTATATACACTACATAAATAGAAAGTACTCGAGTTGCAAAATTTTACGTTCCTAACTTTTTAATTGCAGAAGTTTTGGCCAAAAAACCTTATATCTGAACAATCGGTTGTATGGGGGCTATATGTTACATTTGCCCGATCTTGTTGATTTTCACTATATACACTACATAAATAGAAAGTACTCGAGTTGCAAAATTTTACGTTCCTAACTTTTTAATTGCAGAAGTTTTGGCCAAAAAACCTTATATCTGAACAATCGGTTGTATGGGGGCTATATGTTACATTTGCCCGATCTGGTTGATTTTCACTATATACACCACATAAATAGAAAGTACTCGAGTTGCAAAATTTGACCTTCCTAACTTTTTAATTGCAGAAGTTTTGGCCAAAAAACCTTATTTCTGAACAATCGGTTGTATGGGGGCTATATGTTACATTTGCCCGATCTGGTTGATTTTCACTATATACACCACATAAATAGAAAGTACTCGAGTTGCAAAATTTTACGTTTCTAACTTTTTAATTGCAGAAGTTTTGGCCAAAAAACCTTATATCTGAACAATAGGTTGTATGGGGGCTATATGTTACATTTGCCCGATCTTGTTGATTTTCACTATATACACTACATAAATAGAAAGTACTCGAGTTGCAAAATTTGACCTTCCTAACTTTTTAATTGCAGAAGTTTTGGCCAAAAAACCTTATATCTGAACAATCGGTTGTATGGGGGCTATATGTTACATTTGCCCGATCTGGTTGATTTTCACTATATACACTACATAAATAGAAAGTACTCGAGTTGCAAAATTTTACGTTCCTAACTTTTTAATTGCAGAAGTTTTGGCCAAAAAACCTTATATCTGAACAATCGGTTGTATGGGGGCTATATGTTACATTTGCCCGATCTTGTTGATTTTCACTATATACACTACATAAATAGAAAGTACTCGAGTTGCAAAATTTTACGTTCCTAACTTTTTAATTGCAGAAGTTTTGGCCAAAAAACCTTATATCTGAACAATCGGTTGTATGGGGGCTATATGTTACATTTGCCCGATCTGGTTGATTTTCACTATATACACTACATAAATAGAAAGTACTCGAGTTGCAAAATTTTACGTTCCTAACTTTTTAATTGCAGAAGTTTTGGCCAAAAAACCTTATATCTGAACAATCTGTTGTATGGGGGCTATATGTTACATTTGCCCGATCTTGTTGATTTTCACTATATACACTACATAAATAGAAAGTACTCGAGTTGCAAAATTTTACGTTCCTAACTTTTTAATTGCAGAAGTTTTGGCCAAAAAACCTTATATCTGAACAATCGGTTGTATGGGGGCTATATGTTACATTTGCCCGATCTGGTTGATTTTCACTATATACACCACATAAATAGAAAGTACTCGAGTTGCAAAATTTTACGTTCCTAACTTTTTAATTGCAGAAGTTTTGGCCAAAAAACCTTATATCTGAACAATCGGTTGTATGGGGGCTATATGTTACATTTGCCCGATCTGGTTGATTTTCACTATATACACTACATAAATAGAAAGTACTCGAGTTGCAAAATTTTACGTTCCTAACTTTTTAATTGCAGAAGTTTTGGCCAAAAAACCTTATATCTGAACAATCGGTTGTATGGGGGCTATATGTTACATTTGCCCGATCTTGTTGATTTTCACTATATACACTACATAAATAGAAAGTACTCGAGTTGCAAAATTTTACGTTCCTAACTTTTTAATTGCAGAAGTTTTGGCCAAAAAACCTTATATCTGAACAATCGGTTGTATGGGGGCTATATGTTACATTTGCCCGATCTGGTTGATTTTCACTATATACACCACATAAATAGAAAGTACTCGAGTTGCAAAATTTTACGTTCCTAACTTTTTAATTGCAGAAGTTTTGGCCAAAAAACCTTATTTCTGAACAATCGGTTGTATGGGGGCTATATGTTACATTTGCCCGATCTGGTTGATTTTCACTATATACACCACATAAATAGAAAGTACTCGAGTTGCAAAATTTTACGTTTCTAACTTTTTAATTGCAGAAGTTTTGGCCAAAAAACCTTATATCTGAACAATAGGTTGTATGGGGGCTATATGTTACATTTGCCCGATCTTGTTGATTTTCACTATATACACTACATAAATAGAAGGTACTCGAGTTGCAAAATTTGACCTTCCTAACTTTTTAATTGCAGAAGTTTTGGCCAAAAAACCTTATATCTGAACAATCGGTTGTATGGGGGCTATATGTTACATTTGCCCGATCTGGTTGATTTTCACTATATACACTACATAAATAGAAAGTACTCGAGTTGCAAAATTTTACGTTCCTAACTTTTTAATTGCAGAAGTTTTGGCCAAAAAACCTTATATCTGAACAATCGGTTGTATGGGGGCTATATGTTACATTTGCCCGATCTTGTTGATTTTCACTATATACACTACATAAATAGAAAGTACTCGAGTTGCAAAATTTTACGTTCCTAACTTTTTAATTGCAGAAGTTTTGGCCAAAAAACCTTATATCTGAACAATCGGTTGTATGGGGGCTATATGTTACATTTGCCCGATCTGGTTGATTTTCACTATATACACCACATAAATAGAAAGTACTCGAGTTGCAAAATTTTACGTTCCTAACTTTTTAATTGCAGAAGTTTTGGCCAAAAAACCTTATTTCTGAACAATCGGTTGTATGGGGGCTATATGTTACATTTGCCCGATCTGGTTGATTTTCACTATATACACCACATAAATAGAAAGTACTCGAGTTGCAAAATTTTACGTTTCTAACTTTTTAAT